>VZSR01000520.1:11286706-11328892 GCA_013398615.1 Brachypodius melanocephalos
GTGTGTGGCTTTTGCTCTCTCTATTCAACTGTCTTTATTTCAACCCATAAGTTTTCTGGCTTTTACCCTTTCAATTCTCCCCCTGCTATTGAGGAGTGAGCCAGTGATTGTGTGAGGCTTGGTGGCTGTCTGGGTTAAACCACAACACCAAGGCAAGGAAAATCACTGTTTTCACCATTGCCATCCACAGCAATGTTATAGGTTGTCCCTTGAGAATCCCTCAAATTCACATGCAGTTTTTCTCTTTAAATTAAAGAGATGCAGCCCATAAAGCTGGAAGCTAAGCTGCAGCTTGTCTGTTGACAGCAGGGCCCTGCCACCCTCTAATCCACCCAGGATTGATGAGCTCTTGAGCTCTGGTCATTACTTCCCCTCTCATACCCTGCTCCAGTCTCCTATAAGCCTATTCCTATTCCTTCCTCCTCTGGTTCAGTAGATTCCAATTCAAATTTTACACTCCAGAGTAACACACAGGCTTCAGCAGAACAGCTTGTGGTGTGGAACCTCGCTAACTGACCACTGCTTTCCTTTCCCATTGGGCAGGAGATCATCAAGCTCTTAGGAAGCAGCTAATGCTGCACAGCTCTCTGCTTTCCCCCATTCCTGCTGCTCCCTTTGAGGTAATGCACATGTTCATCTCCTCCTGGTGTTTTGCCTATGAACACATCAGAAACGAGCAGCTTAGCAGGGGTCAGGTAAGGTCCTACTGCAATCCACTTGACAGCACACTGGGCTCCTTTTTCAATTTTGGTGAGCCACAAAATGCAGAAAATGGACTAGAGCACATGCAATGAAAGGGTTACATTCTGAATGCAGCTGTACAAATTGAGGTGAGATGTGTATGCATAATGCATGGTCTTTGTGACACACACTTAATCCACTTCACCTATTTGCCAGCTCTGGCACATAGCAAGGTGCATACCGAGCTACAAATCTCATACTAAAGGCCAAAAGAAACTGCCTGGGGTTGCACTATTTCTTTCCCACCACTTCTTGCTTCTTCCCAACACATACACTCATCATTTCTTATCAGCTTTGAGGTTGTTACAGTAAGAACTTATTCCACCCTCCTCCAGTCTCATGACAGCACATCATAGAATGTCAAAATCCTGTATTAGGCTTTATTCTTTTATATAAACATTAACATTTCTCAAACAGATTAGTTAAAAATACAGATTTAAACAAGAATTTTTGCAATTGCAATGAGTTATAAAAAAACAACAGATTATTTTACAGATTGTTACAAGTGCTTTACAAAGGTGCAGAGTGAAGGCCAGTGGCAGGGGACCAACCTCAAGTGCAAAATGGACACGATACCCTCACCGCGGGCATAGCGCTCAGATACACAGCCAAAAAAAACAACGAACAAACCAAAAAACAGACAGACAAAAAAACCCCAAGCCATGTGAACCTATGCTCTTGGGACGCTCACCGGGCAAGCAAACACAGACCCCTATGACAGAGAAGACTCATGAGACCAAGCTACCAGAATACTTAAGGTTACATCTCTGAGATCAGCCATAAGATGTTTTTTCTTGGAAAATAAGGAACATGTTTTATAACAGTGTATTTCTCTTCCATCAGACAAAATATTGCTGTAATTCCTAGAATACTTATGGATGCAGATACTTAAAACTTGGGCCATAAATCCAGTATGGATCTCACAATGCCCAAGGTGAAGAAAGGTTACAAGACCTAAGTGTCCTTCTGAAGCAGTTGGCACTCCTCATACAAGAGGGACCTTCATATCCCATGATCATCACTAAAACCTTGAGCAAGTACCTTGGAAAGACTTTGGCAAAAGGAAGACGATGCAAGTGGATCTGATTACACACAATATTCCTGCAGCCTGTGATCTGAGAGTTGTACAGCCCACAGCTTATGCAATGCCCACATATTTCACTAAATGCAGTGTGTCTTCTCTCCTTGGTCGACACATCTTCACACCCACCTTGGAACACATACCACATGCTCCAGATTCTTGAAAGTTTTTGAGATCCTTCCACCACACCCACCTTACCTAGGTACCAGGCCTACCCACCTATCTTTCTTCTATTCCACCCCTAAAGATAAAATCTATGCCCTGATTTGTTTTGAACTAAAGTTGTCCAGCTGTTAGCAAATCAAAGGTAAATTGAGCTGACTGAGAACCACCATGAGATAAAACCGTGATGCATTACATTTTAAAAAATCCGCTACTTTATGCCTGACATCTTTTTTTGATACACAATGTTCCCTACCCAGAGGACCTCCTTGTTAGACAAAGGGCACTACACATTACAGGAATCTCTTTTCCAAAGGAGGGCCAGAATAAAGGGCAGCTCTAGAGATGAAGTCTCACAATAAAGAAATAAAAGCTACTTCTCTTGGAATCATTGTAAAGGGCAGCACATTCAAGAGATTTTATTTTTAGGAAACCCAGTGAAACCCATAGACCATTCACACTGACTTCCCTGAGCTCCTCAGATCCAGGTACACTTGGGACCCTGCAGAAGCCTTTTGAGCTGGGTTACTCTCAACAGAGAGCTTTTGGCAAGTTCCTGCAAATTCATTTTTATAATCAGCAAGAAGAGGATCAATGGGCAAACCCTCAGCATATGCTTAGAGAAGAGAAAGACTGTGAAGAAAAAGGAGTTGAGGGGCAGGGGGAAAGGTCTTCATTTCTACCGTTTTCGAATGTTTCACGTTATTCCTTTGGGGTACGGGCACTACATCGAAACCAAGCCCTCCATCTGATCTACCCCAGCTGCCTCCTGCATAGTCTCATAACAACACTGAAACCCCAGGCTCATTACTCCCTGCATGCCCAGCCCAGAGTTCAGTGCTTTGGAGAGGGGAGGCTGGCTTCTCATTAGCAAAGGCTGGGAGATGGCATTATGTCAGCATGTCAGCACCCTGGGAGCATGCGGTCACTCATGCACATCCCAGATTTCTGAGAGCAGGGGCGGGAGTTTCTTGTCCTGCAGCCGAAGGGCAAACACCTGTTCAGAGTGGACACTGCTCAGTGTCCGAAGACTGACCAGCTTCATTAACATCCGTGGAAACATCAAGCGGTCCTGCAGGGGCAAATAGACAGCTGTTAGTAAATTCACCTAAAACTTAGTTTAAAAAAAAATTACCACAACTGATGATATACTGTAATCACAAACCTCACTTCCTCTAGACCCAGCATTCTCCAGGAGGATGCAGTGTGAAAGAACACAAGTAGTACATCATGTCCCAAAACTCCAGACTTTCCATGCTGGCTAAACTATGGAACATGATACAGGACAGCAGATTGTGACAGCTCACAAACCCTGCATTTACAGCTGCTATCAAAGAGCCCAGAAGGGACAAGCATGACAGTGCAGGCAGCAAGGGACCTGTTACAGACTGTACTGCAGGAACTGTGCCTGCATAAACACAAAATCCGCTTGCATCATCACTGGAGATGTTCTGGTCAGGCACTTACATTTGGTCTGTTGATGCAAATGTAAGAATGAAGTGCTTCCACATAGGTGTGCTGCAGCCTCTCCACCAGGGACTGATCCTGCACATTCGGTCGGTCTGCCAAAAAGCAGGTTAGAAGTAAGCAGATTAGACATAAGCAGATTGCCACAGGCAGCTTCACTGGACTTAACATCTCTGTCTAGCCCCACTCCCTTCTATTGTGTCTACCCAAAACTTCATTTCCCATTCACCCAGCACAGCTGGGAGATAATATCCATGACACTGTGGCAGCTGTGTCAGTTGCCTGTAACTGTTCTTCCTCCTACTGCACATGGGGAGTCCAATCCAACTCCTGTAGAGGTGGGAGGTTAGAAAGACCAAACGCATTTACACAGTGCTCACAGTGTCCCAGAAAAAATGCAAAGCCGCCTATTCGAGAGCAAATGGCAAAATCTCTGCAGCAGCTGAACCAGTCAGAAAACAGGAACAAAGGAAAACAGTCATTAATCAGGTCACAAGACAGAAGAGTAGAGGTGGCTTCTTGGCAAAGCCTTGTCCTGGCCCAGAGCGACACTGCCTCTTGTCCAGAGTATTTTTGCTTGCCCACTAGATGTCACTCATTCTGTGGGATCTGCATCACACCAGAGAGGTGCCAAGGACATTAAGGGGACAATAAAATAGCAATTTCTAAATGAGGAAAATAAATACTGGCTGGTTTTTCTGCACACTTTTCCAGCAGTGAGGAATTCAATTTCCTCTGGAAGTGGCACTAGAAAATTCAGAATATAATGAATAATATGCTCCCTTTATCACTAGACTCTATACACACTTTATTACTCCTTTTCTGCTTGTAACATCCCTTCACTCTACTTTCTTTGCTCTCTGACTCACTGCTGCAGCTCTTCAGATCTTCCCAGCTTTTTACCTGCAGAGAAAATGTTGATGGCAATTAAAAGTGCATATTCAGCATCATTTAGCTGTAGCTCATTCATTCCCTTTGAGAACTCAAAGATGGGGTTAATGAATTCAAACTGCAGACCTGCAACAAACAGAAGAGAACAAGGTGAGGCAGTAACAATTATCTCCCCTCTCTCCCCCTCCCTTTAATGGAAAAGGCTGCCAGAAATCCACTGCTATATACCAGGGATTGGGGAAGAGAGACAGGCAGGGAAAAACCCTTACATTATCCTCCCTTTACATCCACTACTGGATGTGAGCACCAAACAACAGTGGCTGAGGAGTCAGGTTATAACTGTAAAATGACATTGTTTCTAGGTCTTCCTAAAGCTTTAAATTGCCCCACAGCACCTTACTGGGCAACAGCTAAAGGAACATACCATCAGCTATCAGGTAAGTCCATCAGGTCAAAAGCACAACATTTATACTGTCCACTATCACAGCATCACCTCCTTCACACCCAGTAGCCTTCATGCTTTCAAAGAAAGCTTTAATTCCACACTTCAGGTTCATCTGAAGTACATATGAGCTGAAAATAGCGGTTCCAAGAACTCTGAACTATGCCATTTCCTTTAGCTTGAAGAACTGGGAGACCTGACCTAGTCTTCCAATCACCTCATCTGATAAATGCAGTCAGACAGAAATGCACTGATATTTATTGCCATAACAGAGACCACTGTCAAATCAGGATTCTTTGTGCCATGTAATCATACTGAAAACTTCAGGCCTTTCCTCCAAAATCGCATCCAAGTATCTAATTTCCTGCATTACAAATGCATCAGAGAAGGAGGAACAAAATGGAGGGAATCTTTCTGGATCCCTGTTTTTTGCCTTTCTAATAACCTGAAGAAAAGGCTACCAGGAAAAGTGTCATAAAGAAAAGCTGGATATAAAGGCCATCTCAAGTATAAATAGTTAAACAGCTACTCAAGGAATAAAATAAAAAAATCAGCTGAAGCACAGCTAAGGCCTCGTTTTCAGAAAGGCTGAAGATACACACTTCTTGTTACTTCATCTGAAATTACAGATACTCAAAGCTCCTGGAGAAATATACTTCAGAGATCACACCACCATAGGCTACCATATATTAGGATGATAAAATGTCAAAAGCAGTCTCCGGGGATCCTCAGTACACAGTACAGACTTATATCAACTGAAATGTAATCACGGTAATGTCATCACTCCAAATATCTATCCGAATTAGCAAGTGTACACTTGCAAAGGACAGAAGATGGTTTGGATTGGTATGAACTGATACAGTTCCATCACCACATCTCTACAAGCAAGGAATTTCACACCAACTGCTGTCCTAGGTGGACACTTGCAGCAATATTTTCATGCTTTAAGAGTCCAGATTTTCCCAAGCAAATTGACACCTAGAATGAGCTGATACTATACATTAAAAGCAAAAAAAAAGTTTGTGGGGCTATTAGTTTGGTCCTGTTCTAAACCTCTCACCACAAACTACTTCCAGCTGCCCACATTAAAAAGGAAAATATGTAAGAACACAAAACACTGGGGAGGAAGAAACACCTGTCTAATGCACCACCTGCTTTGGCGAAGTCATCCCGATTATAGCTCAGGTCCTTAAGAAAGGTGATGCTCTCAATCTCTGGATTGTAGCGCCGAGATGTCTCCAACAACATCACCTGAAGAAAAAAGATATACTCAATTTGAAAGCAGGAAGAAACGTTACAACATCAATAATTTGCTGACTGTTGAAGCAGCTTCAAAAACAAAAACAAAAAAACCCGACCAAACAAAGCCTCTCTAGTTTCTCTCAAAGTGCTTAAAAACTGCAAGATAAAGTCTACTGCCACGCTTTGTGGTGTCTGCTTCCGGGAAATGGGAAATTCCTGCTTACCACTACCAAGGTAACTTGCCTCATTCCCTTCCTGTATAACCAGGCACTGCAGTATATAACCAGGCATCTTGCCAGTGTAACCTCGCACTGCAGTAATGGTCGCACGGCTGAGGTCCTCCAGTCCCCCATCCTCAAAAAAGGGATGGAACTAATTCTCTAGGTGGGTCACTTCAAATTCTTTCATCTCTGCTACTACCTACTGGGGTGGAGTCGAACCCTCACCTCTATGGTAGATGTCTTGAGTAAAGCAATCTGATCTTCCCTGGTGAGCTCCAGGAAGCCAGGTAATTGCTTGGCAAAGTCCACGATCTCTTGCACAGAGATAATTGCAAGTTCTGTGAAGTGAGCAAAACGCTGCTGCCGTGCTTCACGGTTATTTGGATCAGGAATCTGGGGCCATGGCTGTGGGAATGGGAAGAGACAGCACATATTTGTGAAAGATGGTGCCAAAGATGAAGGGTAAGATGAAGAGAACAAGGAAAAAAAAGGCAACTTCAGAACACCATCCTTTGCTATTTTTCACAAAGCTTTAGCCCACAGATGCAATGCCTAAAGTAACTCTGTTCTCCCAAATATTTTACCTAAAATGCAGTTCCCCAAATTTCACTTTTGCTTATTCTGGGTAGGCTTGTAGGGTTTTTACCGTCACTTTGAGCCTGTCTGTGAAGGAGCGCTGGTTGCACTGCTGCTGAGCGGCCACGAGCTTTTTTATCATGCTCAGCTGTTCCGGCGTCAGTTTGTGGGAAGGGCTTGGAGGATTTGGAGGGTTTGGACGCACCACAACTGTCCGAGCCTGATCGTCTTCCTGCTTCTTCAGTTTCTTCAGTCGGATCTGTTCTTCAGACAGAACATCTAAAGCAGGAATAACCTCATGATCAATCATAGGAACACAATGGATGGAAACCACACTAAACACAGGTAATATGCTGTGGATGGAGAGGCAGAGATCACAGCTGCCTGTACCAGGCACAGCAGAGTGTACACAACACAGCCAACAGTGACACTTGTTTCTTCCCCTATTCCCTACTTTAACTTGTTTCATTGCCTTTCTTCTAATCATACTGTCATGTAAAGTGTTCACAAAAGGCAAAAGCTCCCCTCATGATGCCCTGCAGATCTCATAAAAAAAACAGTGACTTTCCCCATAAAGCAATTCCCTAAAATGTCATGTTACAACAGGTGCTCCCTTCATATGCCATGGTGTGTCCACCGTATTTTATATTATCCTACTGTTACGTCTTTTTTTCAATATTGTTAATTTAACAGCTTGTATCATTTCACCCTCTTCAAGGGTCAGACTCAGTCCTGTGTGGAGTTTGAGAGTGAAAGGATAACTTGCTATACAGGCCATCTGCAGCAAACTCTAGAGCAGTAACATACCCCAAGATGAAAAATGGAACAGTAACTTTGCATAAATGCACTGAGAACCAACCACAGCCCCTTCAGGAATAGGGTTATAAGTCTCCTTCAGTTGTTAAATCAAAGGGGAGATGCTTTTTGGATGTAACACTGTAAGGAACAGAACAACTCAAAGGCATCTGCTCTACAGAGAGCTGATGGGGTCCCTCTGTCAAGCAAAGGGAAGCACATATAGGCCTGCCAAGCAGTGAAGAGGGATTTAAACTAAAGCTGCCTAGGGAGAGGAACTTCAGTCCATCCCTCTCCTCTCCCAGTCCAGTTTGATGCCAGGGCCAGCAAGAGATGCCCAGAGCCTGGAGAGGATATGCAGGTCACCTGAAGAGCAGCACAATGGAATTCCTGCCACTCCATCCAGTAAGTCAGGTTCATCGGGAGCCCAACTTAAATGCCTCTATGCAAATGAACATAGCATAGGGAATAAATAAGAAGAGTTAGAGACATGCACACACCTGCAAGTATGCAATCATACTGGCATCACAAGAGAGAGGGTGCACAGCAAGTTCACTGGCCTGGCCTTCAGGAGAGCAGACTCTGGCCTCTTCAGATGTCTGCTCAGTAGAGTACTATCAGATAAAGTGTTAGAGGGAAGAGGGGCCCAAGAAATCTGGTTAATATTCAAGGATTGCCTCCTCCAAGCTCAAGAGCAATGCGTCCTTCTGTCTAAATTGGAATAGCATGGATTTGACAGATAAATCACTTGGAGGATAAAAGATTGGTTGGATGGTCAAAGAGTTGTGGCTCATGGTCCAGGTGGATACCAGTGACAAGTGGCATTCCCCAGGGGTTGTATTGGGACTGGCACTGTTGAACACCTTTGTCAGTGACATGGACAGTGGCACTGAGCACACCCTCAGCAAGGCTGCTGACAGCACCAGGATGTGTGCTGTGATTGACACTCTGGAGGGAAGGGAAGCAGAAAAGGAACTGATTGGAAAAAATAAAAAAACCCCTCTGTTTCTTCAGGAACAAAGATAAATACACAAAGCTTGACTTTACAAACAAGACTTTAAAAGTGCTGAAAGATTCTTTGGCCATTTATTTTTATGTACAAATAACATAAAAAATAAAGGAGGTTGCAATGAGGTGGGGGTTAGTCTCTCCTCCCATGCCCACAGTGAGAGGACAAAAAGAAATGGCCTTAAACTGAGGGGAGATGCAGATTAGGTATTAAAAAAAATTTCCTTGTTAGGGCATGCATTGGAATAAGTTGCCCTGGGAGTGATGGAATCACCATCCCTGGAGGTGTTTAAAGGGCACCTGGATCTGTGCTCAGTGATATGGTTTAGTGGTTTAAGGGTTACAGTAGTACTGCTGAGTAGACATTTGGACTTGATGATCTTAGAAGATTTCTTCCAACCTTGATGATTCTATGATTCTACAGCTGTTACATAGAAAAGCAGATCCTAAAACTGAACAAGTATTTAACTGCATTTCTTAACAGAATCACGTTAAACAAAGACAAGAACCGGAGAGCTACTGTAAGACAGCACTCTTGGGATTGGAAGGGCAGAAAAAGAACATAACACAGTCAAGCTGAGAGTAGCGTTTATCCCTGACTTCCAACAGGGAGGATGTGTGCACAGGTACACGCACCATGCACAAAATTTACAATTCTAACAGCAAAGGCATTCAATACAATCACCAAAATAAGGGAGATCTATAAGATTTGAGAATGCTACTTACACTGTCAGTTTAAGGAGGGAAGTAATTGATCCAAGTGATTACAGTCCCTCATCTTGAAACTCTGACACACAAAAATTTTTTATCTGGTAACATGTTACTTGGCTATTAATGAATCTTGAAAACTGCCTATGTGCAAGCTCCTACACCATGCTAAATTCCAAGCAAACTAACTTACTTGGTTTGTCAGGAAGGAATTATCTAACCTCATGGTTCACACTGGCTTAAGAACAATAAAGTGGCCATGAATAACTTCAGTCTGGGAATTAGAAGAATGTTTCCAGCAATTACTAAGCGGGAAGTTCTGGAATGACCTTCCAAGTGAAACAGCTGGAGGAAAAATCCCTCAGTTTCTGTCAAAACTAACAAGGCAAATTTGCAGTGGGGATTACAGTTCAACAAGAATTGCCAAGTTCTTGACAACAACACCAAGATTCCTTTTGACCTAATTTTCCTGAGCTGTCTTCAACTCAAAACAATGACTAAATGCACAAACATACTGAAGCTCTCTGTACCTACCTGCAACAAAAGAGAAGCAAAGAGAACAAGTGGTCTTACCACATTGCTTTTCAATTACATCTGTTTTGTAGCTCTTGGGAACGGGGCAACGAGGTAAAGACAGCACACGTAATGCTGATACAAACCAGCAAGATAAAGATACTGATGTGCTGTGTTTCATGCTGAATAACTGAAGAGTGTGTCTTCTAGCTCACTGGGGCTTAATTTTTTGCAAAATTATGTTGTTTCTGAAATACCCACTGTTCCTAGCTGTTCTGGGTGCTGGATGTCAGAAAAGAAGACTTCAGACAGATCTATCATTAACTGAGCATTCATTCAGCCAGTCTTGACAAGCAAAGGGATGAAACTTGGATACCTTGGCCAAGGAGGGCTGTTCCAGATACGCAAGCAGAAATACTGGTGAATATTCAGAAACAGCAGCCCTATGGCTCGCGTGAGAAAAATAGCAGAGATCACTAAAGGAAGCAATGAGATCAGCTCATGCACAAACACAGCTGCAGTACTGTGGTGCTGCCCTTGACCTCTTTTGCAAGCTCACAGTAGGAAGCAAAGAAAAGTGCCTGTTGTTCAAGGAGCATGGTGACCAATCTCACAGTCCTGGTCACAAGCCTGACGTTACTGACACACTTTACAGCACCCTGGCAAACATGTGAGTCTTTCCTCTTATATTCCACGAGTTCTTACAAGGAATAAAGCAGGGCTGGGGTTCTCAGCACACCGACGGTTTTCCCCTAACAGCCTCACCTCTCCACATGATCCTTGCTGAGCTCTCAGTGACCTCCCACGCACATTCCAACATCCAGCCTTCCAAGTCTCCCCTCCCCAAGTACTCACACTGCGCCCTGCCTTACAACCACGGCCCCCAGCGTCCTCCTGTCCCATCCCAGCCCCAGTGCCCAGTGCATGCACTCACACTGCTCCCGCATGCCGGCCTCCTGGCACTTGCGCAGCCGGCACTCCTGGCACTTGCGGCGCATGTACATGTCCATCTCGCACTTGCCGCCGTTCTTGCAGACGTACTGCGCGCCCTTGATGACGCTGCGGCGGAAGAAGCCCTTGCAGCCCTCGCAGCTCAGCACGTTGTAGTGGAAGCCGGAGGCCTTGTCCCCACAAACGCTGCAAACTTCATTTCCCAGCATCTTAGGGGCTGGGCCCTTCTTCCGCTTCAAGGGGGGATTTTCTACTAAAACAAACGGCAGCAAGGAGAAAAAAAAACAAAAGAAAAGAAAAGCCAGAGACATGAAGGAAGCTGGTGTTTGCAGCTGACTGCCCCATTCCTGACAACCAACATCCTCACTCAAACCCTCTATCTCCCAAGCAAATGGATGAAAAGATTAAGTCTCCCTTTTCACACACACCCCTTCTGGGCAAGCAAGTCTTCTGCAGCAGACTTAGGGACATAATCCACAAGGTTTCACCTCAACTATATAAACAAATATAGCTTCACACTTGTTCCACTCCAAAACAGAGTGAAAGAGCCAAAACACGCTCAGGTCAAGTGTTCTTTCTGCAGTTTCCAATTACGGTTAAGTTTCTAATGTGAGAAAGACCTACAAAAACTTGAGTTGAAATCCAAGATTGTGCAGAAAGTAAATTTCTTCAGAACTAACCTCCAGTTCTCTGCCATACATATGCACAAGAATAATGAAAATTTTTTCCTCAATTCAAGAGTGACAGAAAGCCAGTGCTGAAACTGTGACCCTACAAAAAACAGACTGAGCAGACAATCCCTGTAACTGGAACACTTGGGGAAACTGTCGAGTCAGAAGACAGCAGCTTGTGGAGTTAGCTGCAATAAGCAGACAAGCAGTACACTTCACAAGCTCTGTGAGCCTTTGAAATCCTGAAGCCATAATTTCCTCTTAAGGATGAGCACTCCCCACTCCTAAAACTGAAACACTCTCACTGACTGTTAACTAAAGCTTGTTGTTCTACCTCCAACACAGGGCTTTCACTACTGTTTCACATTTCAGATGGCCTTGAGCACCAGCTCCCAATTATTCTACATCATTCTGACAGATTTTAATCTTATCAGTGGCTCTGCATTCTGAAAACATCTTTGGTCTGCTCCAGCACATCTTACCTTAGAGCACTGTAGTCAAATGCTTGCCGATATTTTATGTGCATTCCCTCTCTATTAGCCCTCTTTCTTTTCCATCCATTTAATTATAGCTATGTTAACATCTGATATTCTACATAGCTCACAGTGCAGGTATTTTTCTGTATGTCAGATATTATAGATTCTTCTATGGCAGCAGTTATAAAGATTACAACCAGCATGTTGTAAATCTCCAGATTACGTTTAGATATGCCTGGAAAGCCTTTACACTGGAGTTAATGCTTAGTTTGAAGAACAAGGCTACTGCATTTCTTGATCAGCATCAGGGTTGCAATTGCATGTCTCATTTTTGTACTTACTGTTCCAGTACTTCTATCCTTACTTGTGTTTGAATTTACTATTCTGCTCAAGTTTCTGGAATGGTAACCAGTTTAAGGTGAGTCTCGGATATTATTATTTGTGTTCCGCAATACAGGTTTTTCAGCCATAAGTATCTTGGTGTTGATTTTCAATCCCACTGACTTTACAGAGGCCTGGAGGGCACTCATTTTGGCCTACACTTCTCATTGCAGACTGGATAGCAAGAAAATGTCATCAGAAAGGTTAAATTTCTGACATTCTCCTGTTCAACTATATTTCTCTTCACACAATATACTACCATGTAAAAATTATGCAATGCCTATAGTTATTTCAGATCACTTAGTATAAACACATGTAATGACAGACTAACTGGTGTAACAACTTTGCTGAAGCCTCAAGTGATGTTCATATGCTTCTGAGGAACAGCAGGATAATCTAATGACTTCCATAGATAAATCTGTCCATCTTTTGGATTTCTTAGCTGTCTTTAAGACATCACATAAACTTGCTACCTTTTCTATGACTTCTTTATTGAGACAGATAGGCCTATCCTTTTATCTATGCAAATTATTTTCCATCTCTGAGCATAAAGCATTTTAGTTATATAGATGATTATTGCAATTTTCTGTAGTCAAAGATAACATAGAAATAATGTAAGATGTATAAAGAAAGCATGAATGCCACCTCTGAACCTTTAGCTCTCATTAGGGTCCTCCTTCCTCAGTAGATACCCTATTTAACAAATATTTTCTACATTTTGTGTCTTTTTTCCTTACATTTTCACAAGGAAAGAATCTATCAATCACTTTCTTTTCAAGTCCTCAAGCCCATTTTAAGTACTTTTATTGGGTAATCTCATATCACCTTCTAACTACTCTTTGTTTCTACACTACTGATAATGTTCAAAGTTCAGATTATCTCTTCGTTTTATATCAAGATTGCCCATTGCCTCAGTGCTGAGAAAATACATTCATCATATTTCCATTAAGATGATGACCCTATGCACTTATGCTTTCCTTTTCTTCCCGTTACCTGTCCAGAGATGTTATACTGTCTTCTCACAGTTTTAAAGTTTAGTAGTGTGGCCATAAGCAGCAGCTTTAACTACAGAATCTCAGTTCTATGTCAGATACTCTTCATCCTCAGTTAACTTAAGAAATACACAGAGAAACTCCTACTGTCTTCCCCACTGTACCAATCTGCAAAATCCTATCATTTCTTTGCACCACCTACCTTGCTGGATTGTCACCTGTAGTAAAGCTTTATTATTCAGCAGGTCTTGATAAGGCTAAAAGAAATTTACCTTACTGCCATGGACCTAGCCTCTAGAAGGTCAAATAAGCAAAATATTCAATGCATTTATCACTTAGATAAACCCAGTCTTCAGCTATCAATAACTGACTCTATTCTTAGACATCACCTCTGAGTGCCTCAAGCACAGCAGAACTTGTCCTAAAATTTTGCCAAGTCTCAATTCTGCTTGCAGCTGAAAGAATGGATACCCTTTATCTTGCATGGATTTAGTGAGAATTTTTGCATACCTGCATGCTCAGGGGGGTTCTCTGAGCCGGGGAAGAGCGGAAGCCCTTCCTCCTCCATCTCAAATACACTTGCCACCCTCTTCCCATGATCCTGTGTGCTGAGTTGAGTGGGACCCATGGAGGCCACACAGGCAGGGCTCACTATAATCTCATCGCTGCAGCATTGTTTCTGCCAAGCAAGGGGCCACAGGCATCTATCTTCAAAGTCTTTGGTTTCTATCTCCTACTGAAAGACAGGAAGTACCTGTGGAAAAAACAAACAGATGCAAAAGAGGCAAGAGTTCAACTACTGAGACTATTAACTTCCAAAATCTATTACAAGCTGTATCACAAGCAAGCTTCAAGATTTTGTTTCCGTAATTAGCTTTGTTTTATCAATGTTTATACTCTTGAAAAACAATATTTTAACAAACTATGGTAAAAGGTACAAGACTAGCATATCCAGGTGCAAAACTGTTCTTTTATTGTGAACAGATTTATCAAACCAAGACAAGTCTTCATTACTGCCAACGCTACCAGTACACTTCATCCCTGATCTCTCCAAGTGTGTAAGAGGGAAATTCCTGGCATTATAACCAGTGGCCTCTGTTAAAGCTTCCAGTAACAAATAGCTCAGTGCTGCCAGCTCCCCTGAATTTTGGTGCGTGTATTGCAGAGCATACAGAAAATTGGAAAAGAGATTTTTCATACAATTATTTAGCAGACTACAAAACATTAAATTTCCCTCTTACTATCAGTAGCCAAAGACTGTGACAAAGGTTGATGATGCATCAAAGATAAGGATGACAAACCTTCCCCTCACCTACACTAAGAAATAGAAAGCAAGCAATCCTCCCTATGGGAAACGGCCGTGATGCCATTCTCAGGAAATGGATTCACCACCAACCTTCCGAGGATACCCTTTTGTGGAAACATGTTTGTTATATAGCCCTTTATATACTCCATTACAGAACCTAAAACTGGAAAGCAAATCCAACCACTTTTTCCAAAAAGCCCCACCTGCACAGAAAAGGACCCTACTGATTTCATCACACAGATTCAGTGAAACTGATGCAAATTGCTAATGTAAACACCCCTAAGCTGATTGATGTCAGTTGATCTTAACTCAGTGATTTACCAATGCAAGCTAAAGAGATTAACTGATTTAAAAAGCAACTACGTGAAAGGCCTGTACCAGTCTGAGTGATTGAGTTCAGGACTGGAAGCCTATCAGTCCCTGAAAGACAGGAGGTGACAGAAAGCTCTGAAGCAGCCCAGACAAGAGCACCAGGCAAGCAGGGACATGCCTCATACACTGTAGTGCTGACCATGAAGAGGCAGATAACCACTGTCCCAGGTCCCTTCTTTCCTCCTGGATATTTGGACCAGACTAGACAACTTTTCTCAGAATGTCAAAAACAAAGATGAAAGCAATGCTTCCACAAACAAACCCCCTTCCAGAGAAAGAAGCATCAAGTATAAAAGCAAGACACACTGTCAGGCCTGCTGAGCTTCTGTCATCTCCAATTACACTGTGGATGCAGGTGTTAAAACCCACAGGGCACATTAATTCACGTGGTATTTGTAAACACAGTCTCAGACTGCATCAGGAATTCAGAGTTCCCTTTCCTGTGGGAGCTGGAGAAACAGACTGTCTAGGATAAAAGCAGTGACAGCAAATATGAAACTTAAACCTACAGACAGAAAGACGTCCTACTACGGGAGAGTACAACCTGACTGATGTGATTTCCAACCAATCTGAAGAAATTCACAGTCCTCAAAGGAACAAAGTGGCTACCACAATCAACGTTTTTCTTAAAAAAAAAAAAGTCTCTCCAGAAAATCCTGCAGATTCTGAAAACCTTGTGGAAGCAGCATAGAGCATCAGATGGAGATGGGAACTTTACTGTAATAAATCCAAACCCAACTTGTATTCCTAGTCCTATGTAAGCTCCTCACCAATGCTGACACAAATGTCTCTGGACATGTTTGGGCATGAAACAAGAAAGTTAAGAGTAAGCCTCTGCATCTCCACATTCCTTTAAACCACGCGAAAGACTCACTCAAAGATTAATTATTGTGCAGAATGAATCACCAGCAGCAGTACTGCAGCAATTTTTCAAAGGAAGGGTTTGATCACTCATCTGAGGGACTGAGTAAGTGACAGGGCTCAGGCCTTCAGTTCAGTGACCCATTCTTAGTGCACCCCAACCACAACTGAAACTTATTTCAGAAAACAGAAGAGAAAGGTACGATCTGATGGAATTTCAAAACTGTGTCATCTGCACAACTGACACTGCAATAATGAAACTCGCTGTCAGTAAAGACATCTGGAGCCCAAAGAGGAGTGTCTGAGAGACGGAAAGCTACAAAGAGGGAGGGGAATATAAATCCATGCGCACAACCAGGACATGGCAACAGAGAAGTCACTATCTGTGCTGCAGAACTACCCAGTGTGTTCCTGTTTCATGCACCAGCCTCCAGCCTTCTCAAAACAGAATGGGCCAGATAAAAAAGGCTACTTGTCTTCTCTGCCCCTAAGACAGAGCATTTTTTCTTTTGTAGGTGCAATAACAGTTGCAGTCTGCAGAAAACTGACCTGACCACGAACAGCAGCACTCCGGTGTTAGGTAAAGAAGCCTACCGAGCATTTTCCTCACATGCACACAAGTGAGAGGCTGTATGATTAGGCCTGAGGCTTAGTTTTCACAGAAATGCATGAGAATTGTTTCACATGACTAAAAAACTTGCCGAGTTTTGTACTAATAATCATGTTATTAGAGATTCACACCTTCCAATCTGCACCACCACTTCAACAAAAATACAGAAAGGTGATGCAAGCTGTAACTGCAAGAGGGAATATTGTCTTCTTGACATAGTCTGCTGTGCTGCCTCCCACTGTCTGTCTCAACTCCTTCGGTTTTAGAAACCAGGACTGGCCACGTGACAAAAGATGAAGCAATCACTTCTCTCAAATGCAGCATCTTCAAGAGAATAACCTGATGAGCAGACACCCCAGCAAAGAAACATGTAGAGGTGAAAGGCTGAGAGAAACAAATTTCTACCAGCCCTCGCCACCCATACCTCAAATATGACACTAAACACTTCTGAAATGTGTCACCATCAGCTTCACCCTACTCCATTTCTTCCATCTCCCCTTCTTTTCTGAGAAAACAGAACAACTCAGATACTGATGGTCTGCAGGTCAGCACTCTTACAACAAAGTACTGTTTTTTCAGAGACTAGAAATGGCAGCCCTGGCTCTTGCACTTCATGCTAAATGCCAGAAACATTCATCACTTCCTCCAGCAACAATCTCATCCCATTCCCTCAGATGAGTCCTCTTCCTAAGCCAGCTGAAACACACATTCTTCTGGAAGACTTTGATCTGACCTGTCATCAACAGACTAAGCTACAGAATATACCAAACTGTTGTCCCATGTTCATTGAAGACAAATTAAGGAGATACCATTAGACAGCACAGAATATACAGAAATCAAATGAGCCAAATGCAGTTACTGTGACACTTCTGCTGAAGAGTGCTGTCCCTCTCCCTGGTATTCTTAGTTTGGTACTTTCTGTGAGGAGTTTAAGGATCAGGAACCAGACCAGGTGCAAGCACTGAAGAAACTGTACTGTGTAACACACGAATAATCAGAGGAACAGTACAACGAGCCCTTTACCTCCCAATAATGGATGCTCAGAAGAAAGAGTAGCATTTTAGGAAGCTTGTTCAAGTCTCTGTGATCCTTCAAAACAGGATTTACTCATCACAGTCCTGGCCATGTAAATTACAATATCCTACAGTTTCTCCCAAGGCAAACATTTATAGCTATGTTCCAGTTCTGTAATGAATCACAAGCAGGCACTCTTGAAGGGTGTGAGCATCAGCAGAAGAGATCCTGTGTTTGTATACATACACAAACATGGCTGTGCTCACTGTGTGTCAACAGTGCACCTCTCAGCATGGGCCTTAATATGCTGCTGGTGAACAAATACCTCTGACAGGAAGGGCTATCTTTCAGAGGTAACTAATGCAGGGACATAATTCAGCATCTTGTCTCCTAAGTGTGCTCTGACATGCAGTATAGATTCACACTGGCTGCTAGCATTTATCTCTGAAAGCTGGGCCCCCAGCAGTGCATAATGACCTCTGCTGAAACCTAAACACACAACTCACAGAGTGATAATGCTATCTTGGGTATCAAATGGTGGCTGCAGATCTAAAAGGACCAAAAAAAAAAACCCCACCAGTTCAACTGAGCTTTCACAGGACTCTACAGCACCAGCAGAGAACTAAGCCCCTGGAGAGGGGGGGGCTCAAGGGTGCCACTGCTCCAGTCCTTTCATACAGAGTAACCATATTTTGTGATCTAATGCTTTTCCTATACTGTCTGGTGTAGCAGCCAGAGTATTTTCACAAATCTTCCCTAGGATACTACCTTGTAGCTGTTTCAGAGAAACAGATTATTCCCAGCTCATCTTGGATCATTCTTCTTCCTTCCTTCTACACCGTCACATTTCTCAAGAAATGCTGAAACAGATAGCAGGTCTATGAGTGAGGCAAAAATATACATATGACACATTTCAATTAGGAAAAAGTTGAAAAAGACATCTTGTACCTTTCAAGACAGAAAATGAATCTGTCATTTTGAAAATGATGTAATATTATATGTCAAAACTCATGTGGAAAAATAGTAACTTCAGACTGACAATGGGAGAGACAAATCATGTAAAATGTGAAAAGAAGCTCAACAGGATACTCTAAAGAATGATTTTGAACAGTATGTTTACAAAGGAGGGACAAAACAGTTTTGCAACTGGGAACAGGGAACTCTCAGGGAACAGACTAGCTCAGTGCCCCTGCTGCAAATCCCTCTCAGAGAACTGCAGGGACACAGTTTGAAATGGCATTATCCATTTTGACCTCCCAGAAGCAAAAAGGCAACCACAAACTGGAAAGCGTTTGTGAGCCACCGTCAGTGCCAAGCTGATAAAGAAAAGCTACAATCTCCAGATTGCTTTCATTTGCTGTCCAGCTAAGCTTCAGCTGACCATGAGCAGCTGTCCAAGATTGTAGCTATGCTTTGTGAGTCTTTTAAGTTGTTGCCACCATTGACAATTATGCAGAAGAGTCCTACAAGTCACCCTAGCTGCATTCCCGTTTCTTGCCCTCAACTTAAGGGTCTTAATCGTCACCTCTCCCTCCCTAGTTGAGTTCCAGAGCCTGCCTCCCCCCATCCCCCACTTTACTTTGGGTTTTACTCCTGCTGCTGACCAACTCCTTTATTGCTGATTCCTGGCATGGCCTTTGCCCAGGCATTTGTCTCTCCCTTTGAAGTGGGTTCACTGCAGCATCGAGCTCTCACTGGGTTTTGTTTGGTCTCAACAAAAGGCACACTGTCTCCTGCCCAGGTCAGGCGTGGAAACCACCACAAAGTTCAGAGAACAACAGCAGAAGTGACTTAACAACTGGAAAAATTAAAATAAACACATGTATGTCACTTGGATGAAAGAGTACTGGGAAGGGAAGAAACATGTAAAGAACACTGAGAAGGGAGAAGTCTGGCTATTACAGAAAAACACCCTATATCTGAGTTCTGGGAGACTGGAAGTCTCCATAACTTTCCTTATATAATTAGACCTTATAATTACAACCAAGATGCAACGAGTTCTATGGACGTTTATGAATCTAAACTCAATATGACTTAGCTATTCTGGGAGTGAAGAGTGTCTATTATAAACAAACAACAACAAACAAACAAACAACAGGAGTTCCAAGCCAGTTTCACCCTACATCAGGCAAGGAGTAATGTAAGACTGAAATAAGTGAATGGGTTAGCAAAGTGAACTAGGATCTTAAAGCATAACTGTATGATCAAACACTATGCAATAAAACAGGGCAGAATAAGCCCAAAGTACTTCACACAAAAAGTCCAAACAACCAAACCTGCTCCTTGCCCGTGATCTACAGAGTACAAGATTTGTTTCTTTCCTGCAGAACCTGTGGACTCCCTAATTTTGGAAATATGCCTTCCCAAATTTTAAACCAGATGACGATGGAATGCGCTGACTCCAGTTCACCCAGGAAACTACAGGCTCTGCAAAGCTCACCCCCAACAGCAACTGTTTTGCAAGTCAGCTCTCCTGCACACATGCCTCATGCAGCAGGTGCTCCCTGCTCTCTCACCTGCCTCTCATTAGACCTTGCCTGGCAAACGCTGAGGTTTTGGGTTTGCCCTTCCCTTCAACTCTTGGTTTCTGCCTGATCAAAGAGAGCCATGTCAACACAAGGAGCAAGAGGAAAAGAGAGCATACGTGTGACTACTTTCAGGGTGGGTAGGATCCTGAAATGGGCTGTGCCTTTATTTTTCCTTCCTCCCTCTCTCCCAAGTGCCAGATGTCCTTGGTTCTGCAACTGAGCGGAGGAGAAAGAAGACGAGGTTATTTGAGTTCATTCACACTGCACACAGGGCTGCTCTCGCCTCTTCCTGTTTGCAAGGAAGTATTAGTCCCTCTGACAACAGGAGACAGAGAGAGGCAGACAAGTGGATAGGTGAAGAGAGAGAGGAAGAGAGAAGAGAGAGGAGGGGGAAAACAGGGAGAGAGAGGGAGAGATTATGGTAAGAAGATGAGACTTTTCCCTGGTTAATGAACTGGAAGTGAATAACAAGTGATATCAGGAGTGATGTAGCCACCTTTTTGCCATGAAATTCCTTTAAAAGGTCATTGACACAAGTTCCTTTGAACTCTGGAAAACAACACAACCCTGATCTGGATATAAAAAAAATCTCTAGCCCTTTCTTAGGCTTTCTACTGCCACCTCAGCTTTCAAGCTTCTGGCTGGCCTAGAGTACAGCCACCTCAGGAATGGCCAAAACCAGGGCATGCATAGGCTTACAGCAAGGAAGATGTGACAGTAGCAGCATCCCTCCTTCTTCCCCTCCCCTCCAAGCTGTAAAATGAGAAGTCATCCCTCCTCAGCTCTGTCTGGCCAGGTGAGCTGTTGAAGCCAGTGTGCCAACATGGCGAGGAGACAGAATAGGGTCACCTTAGAGGGACACCAACTTCTGCAGCCCTCACAGGGACGAACATGAGCAGAACCTGCTGTTTGTAGCTGAACTACAATAATCCCCCGTGTCTGGCCATGAATCCAGCTCACTGAGAGCTCAACACTACTATCAGCACTGACCTTCAGATGGCAGGAAGCACGACTGAGTCTTTGATAGGGGCTTCCTACAGGAAAAATCCCATCTGTGCTCCTCCCAGGAGGATGAAACACTCAGAGCAGCTGCCCCCTCCTGCTAGCAGTAAAGCAAAGGGCAGCTCTGTGCCACTTCTTGGGAAGCGGAAGGGAGGGAATCCAGCCTGGGTCCTTTTCCACAGAATGTGTCAGCACCAACTATAATAGCAATTTTTCCCTATGGAAACTCACTTTAAATTGGAAACAACATTCTTTTGCCAGCAGCACTCCCAGCATTCCAATCAAATTTAGCTATCCTAGCAGTAAGTCTTTTTTCCCCTTGCACATCTAAACGTAGCTATGCAAAGGTGGCTTTGGTTTTGGTTTATGTGTCTGTTTTTCTTTCTAGGGCCCCTGTATTGGCTATTTTCTTCATATTTCTAACCACAGTACCAGATACAGACACTACCAACAAAAAAAAAAAAAGAAAAGAAAAAAGCCACGTGTAAAAACTGTTCAAGCAACCAACAAAACTTTCTAGTATAAAACAAACTGCTAACAAAATCCCCCTTCAGTCTGGAAAATTCAAGTTGAGGTGTCTGCAGCTCATTAATCCTGTTGTTGACCAGCTCTTACACACCCTTCATGCAGCGACAGCTCATCACATCCTACTTGAAGGCCAAAAATGCAATCTGATCCAACCACCTCGGTTTCTTTATAAATGCTACTGCATGACATCATGGAAAACAGGACCACAGACTCAGTTTCTTTCTGGATGCCTTCTCTATATTTACTCAGCCATCAATATCTTGTTCTGTGCAATTATACATAGCTATGCAAAACGTAACAGCCAGGCATTCTTTGAAGCAACAGTTTTATAACCCAGAGCTTCCTTTGTCTTCCCAGAGAACAGAATTTAAAAGAGACAAGAAGTAATAGTGTCACCAAGATCAGAAGCAATGACAATAACCAACTAGGTCCTAAAAACCTGGGGTTTTTTTAATGGGGCTTGCATAGAAGTTGGAAGGCAGTGGGGAGAATTAGAAAAGCCCCTCTCTTCAATAATTGTGGACTTTCTTGGGAGTACCACATTACAGAACAAAATCTTCACCATGGATCCTACATTCCTCCTTTATGACCCTTAGTCCCACAGATGTTATAGCCGTGCTTCAGGGAAACATGAGTCTGACTCACAGCAGATTTGAGAAGTCACCCCAACATTATTTCCAATATGAAGCAAGAGATCAGAACTTAAAAAAAAAAAAAAAAAAAAAAAAAAAAAGAGAGAATCAAGAATGAATACCCAAAATAACATCCTGGTAGCAGAGAAGCCAGGAAAAAAAAAGGTAAAACCTAGCCTATAAGGAATAAAAGGACCAATAAGATTATGTCTAGAAAAGAGCATTGCAGGCTTTTTTTCTGCAGATAGAAGATGGTGGTGATAAATAATCCCAGAGTGTAGTAGGTTGGGGTTTTTTTTACCTGATTGTTTCCTTTAAAAATTATTTCATCTCAACTATGCAGTAAGAGAACAATATTTCATGATCCATGCCTATTCTAGCCAAGCACCTTTATCACCTAGAATCACAAAAGGGAATTATCCTCAGCTCCCGAGGCTGTCTCAGTGCATCTCTTCAACACAGAACCTCAAACTGCTCTTGATTCCTCTGAGCAGGAATACGGCACAGTCCCCTCACAGCATTGAGCTACTAAAACAGATAAAAGCAAAAAAGAAGCAGCAGCTGCATCATTTTACCAGGAAGACAAGATGGCAAAAGACACATAAAGTCATAGGATATATCATGGCAAAGCCAAAAAGAGAAACAAAAAGAGAACTTAAAAGCCCTCAACTCCTATCTCCTGTCCAGACCACCTTCTCTTTCAAACTGGTCTTCTCCATCCTCTACCAGCTATGAAATTCAAATTCTTAAAATCCAGAGCATATGAAGAAGAGGGGCAAAAGAGGAAAGAACAGAAGGGGAGGGCTGCTTACAGTAAAACTGTTTGTTAATTTTTCTGACTTCTTCCTTTCCTCCCACCTCAGGAGTACTTCCATCAGCATGCTGCACATCACCATAAGTGATACAAGATTGTTTCTGGGAAACAGCCTCTTAATAATCTCTCTATATAACACTTTGTATCCAAGCACCATTCCACCCAAAAGCATCAATCAAAACAAACACTACCGCTCAAAGGCAAACCAGAAATACAGTACTGGATTGCAAAAGAGGCAGGAAACTCATTAAGATTCCCTTCAGGGCAGTAGGGGAAAAGCACCAATTCCTATTCATAGAAGGATCATCCCTAGATGTAGCACAGAGGTCAGGAAGAAAGTACAGTACTACAGAAATACCCACATAAAGAACACATCAGAGGGATACTGTAAGAGAGTTTTAAACTGCCTCAGAGTAAGCTTGACTGGTAGTCTTTTCCCCACTCAAGCATCATCAGGGATCTATTTTGTCAGGTTTTGCTAATATTGCTCTTAGAAGAGCGGGAGGAGAGAGGCAGGGGTGCAGATGTACATATCCAAACACAGATCAGCCAGAAGACTGAAGCAGAGCAATAAAGGAGATCAGAAGAGCTGCCAAGAAACCCAGTGAAGACTGGCAGAGGGGTGCAGGTCACCATAAAGCACTATTAAGAGTTTTGCTGCAAAGTAAACTTGCCCTGCTTTTGACTACTCTTCTAGATTCTGGCCTGTATGGGCTATTTCAGCTTTGGGGGTCATTGCAACTGAATCCTTACAAGGTACAGTATCAACAAAACAAAGAGGACTTCTCTGAGTTTTATAAAGCCACTAAGCAGAAGCTAGGAGGGAAGGGTTAAAGATCTGAAAATGAGAGAAAGAGATCTGTGTGACAGGAAAGGAGCATGTGAGAGGGCGTGTGACAGGCTGTGCAGCAGAATGTGTGTGTCGATCTCATTCCCTTCGAGGCTCTTGGCCAAATGTGGAGCTGAACTTTCTGCAGACTTTGTCCTGCCAAGTCATGTTCCCTTCTCACAGTGCCTGACATCACCACAAATACTCAGCTCGAAAACAGTCCAGAGCAGGACAGAATCCACCGCTCCAACCCCAGCCAGTGAAATGGCTGCACTCACGGCACGCCCACCAGATGGGAAAACAGAGCCACCGACTCTCCTCACAGGTTGTCTCCAAGCATCGAGGAGGCCTCGTCCTCATCCATGCAGAAAGTGCTACCACAGTACAGAGAGCAGAGGGGCAAATAGATCAGTGTTTTCCTACTGCCCCAATTACAGCTCAGAACAGACTTCGAGTCTACACAAAGGCTCTAATGGAAAAATGCAAAAGAACATAACCATCAGACCACCTGAGTTTGCCACAAGCATCCTGCTGCAAGGAGTGCAGTCTATTCCCAACTCGGGCACAACCGTGCCACCAGAAGGGAGCCATCACACATGACCCATGACCCATGGACAAATGAGAAGCCAGTGATTCTGCAAAGACTGATGCTCCAGCAGGGTCTGCACAAAGCCAGCAAGCAAATATTATCCCGTCAGAGCACTCCTATAACCTCGACTTCTCAGAAATAAGTGCAAATCCAAGATCAAGGCTGCAAAATGCAGCACATGTACAAGTGTGTGTGGGAGTAAGCAATGGGACTAAGCCAACAAGTGGCTCCATTTCTTATTTTGATCCCTGTGTCAAGGAAGAAGGGTGTGGATGCCCCACTGATTCTGGGACACTGCTAAAGGCACCACCCAGAGCAAGTATCAGGGAGTAGCAGTGAAAGATGATACTGAAACAAGGGAGAAAAATGTCTGCAGTCTATTCTTGCTTTTTTCTTCAGCCTTCACCCCCAGTCAGCTGCTTAAAAGCAGTACTTTAGAAAATGCCCTCTAAGTACAAATGAAGAGAAAATTCATGTTTTCTTCAGGCAAAGGGTTCTCCATTCTCCACTGCTGTTCAATTTTCACAAGGACAAATAGCACCTTGGAAGCTTTCTGCAGACCAGGGAAAACTTTATTCTTCAGTCCCATCCAGGCCAGAAAGTTTAGTCCCCACTTTTCAGACACACACACTGATAATAGAGGCTACATTGTATGATCTTTAGTTATTTCGTATCTTACATTTTAAATTTTTATTTTTCATTTTAAAACACTCCTCACAACAAGAGTTCCCTCTTCCTTTGGCAAGGAAGGGGTTCTGACACCTTCCTTAAGGATGCATTAGTGCAACCTTGCCTGTCCACATGCTGTATGGATCCTAAATCATATCCTTACCTAAGGCTTCCTGTCCAGACATGCAGATGCCTGATAATGTCCATCTCATCAGTTGTAAACACAAAAGCCATCTTTTGAACTTCTTCCTAGTTCTGTCACAGAAATCAGCACATTATTCCTTTTCCTGCACACAATGGCCAAAGGTGGGAAGCAGTCAGATACTGGAATCACAAAGTTGTTGTTTGAGGGCCAGGTGACAGCTTTTCCTTCTACTCTTGGAGCTTGCAGCTGGCTGAGCTGAGCTGCCCTGCCTCGGTGGCACTTCTCATGCAAGCCAACGCACGCTGCTGAGGGCTGCCCACAGGACTCTGAGTGTGCATGTGTGCCTGCATGTCAAGGCATGCACCACCACAGCAAATCCCAAAGGCTGTTCCACTGCAAGTTCATGTGCCCACACAAAGCTGCATGTGAGTTTCTGCCAGCAGACGTGCAAAAAGCCACTACCGTGCATCTCTGCCTGTGAAATCCTGCAGCAAAAATCTCTGGCAAGGCATGTGGAGTCCTCTGGGGGCTGGCACATTTCTGCATGTATGTCCGTGGCAACCAAGACATACTACAGAGCTGCTGCAGAAGCCTACCTGTTCACCCTCATCTTATAAGAGCTCTAGATGAGACTACTTACATTCCAAACATTTTCCTTTAAGTGGGTTTTCACACATTTTTCAAGATTACACTTGTTAATTTATTTTCTAAGTTAATGGCAGTTTATGATTGTCTAAAGGTCTGAAACAACCATTTAAACACACGCAGGCCCTATTCAAGTAGGATATGGCTACTGGAGAATGTTTAAAAAGTCTAATTCCTAAACTTGATAAAGTCACTAAGTCCACAGAGTCAGTACAAAACAATTTTTCATTACAAAGGCAGAAAGATTAGTTTCTTCAATTCACTTATTAAATTTGTTTAGTTCACTCAAAGCTGGTGGAGGCAGCATAAAATGGGTGGGAAGTACCTCTCTCTTACAATCTCCAAACGAAAACAAGACAAGGAATGATGAGTTATGCTCATTCTAAGATCTGGAAAGAGACAATTACCAAAACCAACCAGTTCACTCTGCTAAATACAGATTAACACTATCCCGATAGAATCAGTTATTTAATAGCACACTCCAGCATATTTTCTCTTATGTATTCAGTGCATGATTTGTATGATTACAGTATAATTATTAAAAAGTGCATATTTGATTTGACCATTTCATTCAAATGCAGTTTTGTACAAGTCATGAGGAAAGAAATTCACCCAGCAATTACAACTGACCATTTTGTAATGTAAACATTTACTGTGATATAATAGCCTAAATAGATGTATGCAGATACACCATATCATCCTGTTTGGCAAGAAGCAGTAATAGATGAGCCTAACTGACTAGACTGAAACTGCCTTTTAAGAAATTATCAAATGCAAAACAAATTTAAAATTAATTATTTAAATCACTATCTTTAATCATGATTTCTATCAGCAAGTGGGAAGCCTTGATTTAAACCAATCGACCTTGTTTGCCTCATAACTGCAGCAGGACCAGTGGGCCAACACTGCCCCGCTCCCTGGAGGAAGAGAGAGAGAGAGGATATGACTTCCATGCCCTCTTGGTTTCAAGAAATTTTATGAGCATATTTGCCAATATTTTTTAAATCTTAAAACAAACTAGAAAGCCTTTTATGCCAGGAGACACCTACTCGCTTGTCAATCATGTGCTTTAGCAATCAGTCTGATACTCACCTAACATCTTATTTACATCTCAGAGCGGTTTCTATGAGTACACAATATAACCTGACTCTGCAACATGGCTTTTAAATTGCTTCAATTCTCACATCCCACGAGATAGTTCTCCTACTTAATCCTTATAGGCACTAGTTTGAGGCTGTTCAAAACAAGAATTAGATTTCTCATGCTCTAACATTTTCTCTTCATTTCTTCACCGACTTCCCACTAAATAAACATTTGTTTTTTCCCATTCTTAAACCTATTGGGAAGGTCTGCAATGCTCTGCTGTCCTCTGTGCACTACCTTAGTTAACCTTTGTCCTCCCCAAATAAGATTGTTAAGAGCTTGACAGTGCATACTTCAAAGTGATCTATAATATTACACCAAAACTATGTAAATCACTTTAACATTTTCTTTTTGACACTCCATAAAGCAAGTAATTTTGCTTTACAGGAAATCTGGTTTTGAGATCTCCAGATATAAAAGTACAAGTTACAGTAGCTTTAGGGGTGTCTCCCTTTCAGTGGGAACACAAGAAAGGAATTTGTCTGTGTTCCAAATATGGAAAAAAAGTATTTGGTCACAAGCAGGAAATGACAGAACAAAACTGATACAGGAATGCTAAAGGGAGCCATTGTACCATTTCTAAGCGATATATTTTTAAGGTCTGACTGAACATGGACCTTAAATAGCCTCTTTTCATTTAACAATACTCCACACATCTCTCAAACCTGAAGTAACTACAATGAAAATGCTAAGTCAAACATGGTACTTGTATACTAGTAGAAGTATGATCTAATGACCAAGTTCAACCTGTTTATAGCCTTAATACAGACCTGTACCTATCAGAAGGAAGAACTCCCCTGAATTCCCTCCTAAGATGAAGTTCCTTCACACCGAGACAGTTTCCACAGGCAAGAGAATGCGACTCTGCCTTCCTGAGTTATCATGCCGTGAGGAAAACAAGTTAACACATCCTACAGAAGATCAGCAGAATATCCTCCCGACAATGAAACAAGGTATCTTTGCACAGAATCATAAAATGGTTTCAAATGGACTTAAAAAATCAAGTGGGTTCAACGCCCACCGTCATGGGCAGGAACACGTATGACAGTTCGGGAAGACTGACTTTTCTCCAAGGCTGTCAGGTGTGTGAATCTCATTACTTGGTGGGGGAGGGAAAAGAGGGAGAGTGACAAACAATCTGATAAGCTTTCCTATTCAACATGCAAAGACCCACACATCTGCAACAATGAGATCTCCACAGCAGCTGCTCCCACAGCAGAAAGCAGGATCATCCTTCAATGCACCCAAGACAAAGCACATTATATTCTAGGCTCTTCTTCAGGCAGATGGGATCACAACTTCTGAAAAACAGCAACAGTTAAAGACTTTTAAATTCAAAACTTGAAATTTTGACAGCCATACAATCAGGCCAGATCTAATCACAAGAGACATGCTTCTCAGATGTGAGACCATCACCACTCGATCTAACATTCAACAATAGCAAAATATCAATCCCGCTGTTTACTTCACAACAAGCATGCAGAGTTGTAAGGACTAATCCAAGAGAAAGGAAAAGAAAGTCATAGCAAGCAAATGCACTCTAACACACTGGAAACGCGACTCTTCCTGCAGGTGGAAGACAGGGACAAGGCAGCAAACTCCTGCTCTGTATTTGTACGGCTGCATGCCTGTCCTGCATAGCCTACCCCTGCCTCCCTGCACAGCCAGCTGGTAAGGGAAACATGCTGACAAGGCACGGGGAGCTGCAGCAGCAGTAACTGGAAACAGCAAGCGACAGCAACCCCAGGCACACTGCCAGGACACACCGATTCTGTGATAAAGTTTCCTGTCCCTATTTTTTTTAGATTGGGCAATTTATATACATATATATATAGTCCCTGTTGTGGTACTTCTCCCTGCATCCCTTCACAACACGAGTAGCTGCAAGTTTCTTCTGGCAGCTACAGAATTCCCATGCAGCTCCACAATGACCCATTTTCTGTCCTCCCTCAGGCTGGTTTTAGGCTTATTTCCTCCACGTTTTATTTTGGGGGTCTGGGAGAAAGCTGCTAAATATTTTCACCCTGGTTTTTCTCCTGCAAAAGCTGGCCCTCCTGTATGAAAAAGGATGCATGGACATATGCATTTATGAGAAAGAAGCATCACTGCAAGTGCTAGATTTCAAAAAGAAGTCACACCAGGAAGCCCCACAGTCAGCCTGCCCTCACAAGCCTTGCAGCAGTGGTGTCTTCTGATGAACGTGCCACAGGTGAGGTGGCAAAGAAATGTAGCAAGACCAACCTCCACAATGTGCACCATGTCCGATGCCCTCTTTCCACAGCCCAAATGACAGAAGGGTAGAGCTCAGCAACAACTGGCTGAAGTGTTCAAACAGTTTTTGTTTCCATAATTAAAATACAAGAAATGTTTTTCTACCTCAGCAAGCAGGTTGGCTATGCCTTGATTCAGACTCAATTAAAAAATCAAGCCCACCACTCAGTAAAATAAATAAAAACCAGGTTTTCTGTTTTCTTTTGTCTGTCCTCAGGTATAGCCTTCTCTCTGACATCCAGGAACAGCAGATCAACTCCATGTACCTTGGAACAAGAAGCAGATCCAAGAGGACTCTTCCCTACAGACAAACATAACCTGCAGTCATAGCCAGGAACTGACATACAGTGATCCAAACTGTTAGTCAGAAACGTGACTCAGTGTTGGAGACTCCCTCAAAAAAGCCTTGCAGGGAAGGGCCCAGCTGTCCCTTTAGGAAAAAGAAAAGAAAGGAATGAAGTTTCAGGAGACAGAGCATTTCTCTTTCACCCGTCATTCAAGGCTTGCTTCCAGCCCATAAGGAAATCCTGTCTTGACGGATCTGTGGACCTTAGCACCATAAGCGTCACTGAAATGGGACAAAGAAGAGCAACCACCAATGTAAGCCAAGTCACCTTTTAACAGCACCATGAAAACCGACAGCCGTACAGACAAGTTTCTGTCCTAGAAAACTCACGACCTGGGTTGATAGGATGCAACAGGTGAATGACACAGAGAACTTCAACAGAGAAGCACAGAGGAAAGCTAACAATTTACCACAAAGCAAGTAAACATCTCCTGACAGCACCTCCGGAGACAGCAGACAGACACCCGGGCTCTTCAGATGCACGACAGCAGCCACGAGAAACTGACACCACTCCCCAGACGCCTTCGACCCCCTTAGCAAAGAGATTCTCCGAGAGCGCGACCGCGCAGTCCCCGCCAGCAGACATCGCGCATCGCGGCCGGCGCTGGGCTCCGTACCCAGGCCTAGTGAGGGACCCCTTCCCTCCCGTTCGCAGGGCCCCACTCGGGGGACGCCGCCAGCTCGGCCCGCACCCCGCCAGGCCCCGGGCGCCCCAGTGGGACGCGCCGTCGCCGTCCCTCTTCTTTCCAGCACCTTCCAGTGCCGCCCGGCCCGGCCCGGCCGGCGCTGCACCGCCGGCTCCGGGGCGCAGGGAACGCTGCGGCGCTCGGGCCGGCACAGGCCGCGGGGCAGCGCGTCCCCGTCCCCCACCGTGAGTCACGGCCCCGCGGGCGGCGAGAAGGAGGCGCCGCCGCCCCCACAGCCAGAGCCAGCGCGAAAAGTTACCGTCGCGGGCCGCGGCTCCCGGCGATGCGCGGCCGCCGCCCCCCGTGGCGCAGGTGCCCGAGCCGCGGGCGGGAGGGGCGGCCAGGCCCGGCACTGCTCCCGGTGCTGCTCCCGGCGTTGTTCCCGGCGCCGCGGCGGAGCTGTCGTGATGTCACGCGGGCCCGGGTCACGTGCAGGCGCCGCCCGCCCCGCTCCGCCCCCGCGGGTCCTGCGGGATGCGAAGGCTCCGGGCCCCGGTGCGGTCCCACCGCCCGGGAGTCACCCGCGCCGGGAGCCCCAGCCCTCTGCCGCCTGCCCGCCCGCCCTCGGCTCAGCCCGCAGCAGCGGAGCAAAACTAGCAGCAACAGCGGAACAATCCCAAACCAGGTGCCGCAGGAACAGCGCACATTCCCCCTCTTTGGAGAACCTTTTCCTTCCAGCACTCGCCAAGAACCTTCTCAGTGGTGCGGTAGCGGTAAACAAAGAAAAAAAGGAACGCGGCTTCGTGCTGTCCTAGAGATGGGAAACACAGTTTAGTTTAAACTCACTAAGCATTCGAGCATGAGCAAATTAAACATGTTATTCCGTCCAGCTGAGCCTCGTGTATTGCACCAACCCTGGCCTGAAATAACCCCTCTGCTTCACAAACAATTTGGCACTCTTATTACGACCTTATACACAACTTTCTAATGCTGCAAACTGCGGAAGTTTTAAGCAAATAAACAGATACAAAAGAGCTGGGTTATGAGCCACTGTGCTTCACGACTCCAAGACTTCTTTGCAAATGCGAGAGCTATGTTTCCTTCTTTTCTTAAAAAAGACAAAGCTGAGATCCTCATTCACCTCGCTCTATGCACTTCCGCGTGGAGATAAACACTAAGTAGCACTAAATTCTTTTAACTGTCTATGATTTTTACTTCTACACGGCACCGACGAGATGCTCGGCGAACGATCCAGCGGACGCACGGGCGGCAGCGGAAGCTGGGTTTCGTCTCACACTCGTCTAATTCTACCAAGCTTCGTAAAGAACAACCAAAACTGGGCAAAGCCAGCCAACGCTGCGCAGCCTCTCTGCCAAGAGCCAGGAGCTAGCGGCAGCTTTCCATTCCACCCGGGCACCCCCGGGCTGACCCGGAGATGCGATTAGCGACCCGTGGCGCCGCGGCTGCCGGGCTGTGCGTGCCAGGCCGCCTTCCCTACTTCTGCCCACGAGTTTACCCAGGAGCACACGGACAGCATCAGAACACTGAGAAACCTCGTGTCCTAGAGCGAAGCTGCGGCGGGAGTGACACCGCTGCGTCCTCACTCCCACCCCGCGCTCCTACCGATCGCCTCCGCGGCTGCAGCCCGGGGCGAAGCCTCCGTAGGGCTTACAAGGGAGGTCAGCGCCGCCAGCCCTGCGGGCCCAACGCAGCTGCCCGGGCGCTGAGCGGGGCTGTCCCGCCGCCCGGATCCTCCTCCTCGGGGGCGGGCGCAGCGCCGGGAGCGCGGCCGGAGCTGTGCGCTGCGAAACCGCGTCCGCGCGGGCCCGTGGCCGGCGGCGCTCGGTTCCGGGCGGTGTGCGAGCGCCATGGCGGGCGGGCGGGGCTGTGCCGTCCTGCTGCTCCTGGCGCTGTGCCTGCAGCCGCCGCCTGCCCGGGCCCGCAGCCTCCGCTTCGTGACGCTGGTGAGGGGGACGGGGGGACGCGGGGGGAGCCGGGCCGGGCCGAGCTGGCCGGGCCGGGCTGGGGTGACGCGGTGCCGCCCGCAGGTGTACCGGCACGGAGACCGCTCGCCCATCAAGGCCTTTCCGCGGGACCCGCACCAGGAGAGCGCCTGGCCCCAAGGATTCGGGCAGCTCACGCAGGTGCGAGCGCAGCGAGGCGAGGCGGGGCGGGCGGCGGGGGCCGGGCCGGGTCCGGACCGCCGGTGACGCCCGGTGCCGTTGCAGGTGGGGATGCGGCAGCAGTGGGAGCTGGGGCAGGCCCTGCGGCGGCGCTACCGAGGCTTCCTCAACGACACGTACCGGCGGCAGGAGGTCAGTGCCAGCCCCTCCGCTCGGGGAGCGGCGCTCTCGGCCGCCCCACGGTGGGCCCGGACCGCCGCGGGGGCCAGGGCTGCGGGTGGCTCCTTTGGGAAGAGAAGCTCCGGCGCCAGGACTCGTCTCCAAGTATTTTAGTTCCTTAGCCTGTTCCCACTACAGGAAGAAGAAGACGGGCCCAAGCACAGGCTCTGTGCTGAGTCTGGCCGCGGGGCACGGATCGGCCCCGTCTCAGCGCTGCTCTCGCAGCGGGTGCGAAGGCAAATCCAACCAGAGTTGTGAGACTGTGCGGGCCGCCCACTCTGAAGTCCAGGGAACTAAACAGCGATATGTGTTGTAGCTGGTATTTGTTTCTTACTCGAGCTTGTGAGATTTTTTTTTTTTTTCCTGTTACAGTAGCTCACAAGAATGCAGCCCGTGTTGGCCCTGCCTTCCCCAGTACACTTGAGGTACAATCTTACCAGAGCCTGTAAATATAAGTAGTAGTTACTGGCGAGCAATGACCCTCTCATTTCCTTTCACCTGTAAAGTACTGACAGCTTTAGTCGCCCAAAGCCATTCATTCCCTTCTCTCTCATTAGGATGTTCTCACACTTTATAATCGTTATTGAGAAACCGGTAGGTTTCTTTTGAAAAAAAGTCACAGAGCCCTTGTGGAACCATGTACTAAGCATAGGGGAAATTATAAAAGATTTTAAAAAGTAAGGAAATAAAAAATCCTGCCAAGTACCCTTGCTAATAATCAGTTGGTATTCAGTCCATTGAAACATAAATAGGTGTCCAGAGGAGAGGCTGGTTCAGAGGGACAGCAGGCAGCCAAGGCCCTTTGTCCTGCTACAGGCTCTGCACCACTTCAGGTATTTTATCTGAGCTCAATTAAGCTGATTGAACAGATGGGGCAAACTAAGAATCCCCATGCACTTTTCCTTGTTTCTCCCCTTCTAGGACTTCCCAGTAAGAACCCAGCTTTTCACAGTTCAGATTACATCCCTTGACATTTACTTCAACAAAACTTCCAGCATTGGCTCAAACACAGATCTTTTAACTATCTTCAGTAGTTCCTTTCCAAACATACTTCACTCTTGTACAGCTTCTGCAGGTTGAAACTGTTTTCCTTCTCTTGCTTGAGAAAGAAAAACAAACCAAGACATGTGCAAACAAAAGCCGTTCTGCTAACCAAACCTGAACCCTTGCTCAAGTTGAGCAACCTCCCTTGTAAGAAGTGTTGCCTCTGGGTGACACCATATGACCGTCTGTCACCTGACTCAGCGACAAGCTGGAGCCTGGCAAAAGGTGCTGAAGAAAGCATGTACACTCAGGGCTTAATCGCTTGGGTTTTTTATGATACTTCTAGAATTAGGTCCTTATCTTTTAAAATATTTCCTTTTTATTTCTTCAGTTACCAAGGATAAAAGCAAACCTGTCTAATGAGTACAGGGTCAGTTTTTTCAAGCCACAGTTAAGAGGTAAAAGTGGGCAGACATTGATTTCAGAGAAAAGACCTGTGACTGTAAAGTTTCTGAGGTATACTTCACATGAGAGATTATACAGAGTATATATATATATTATGTTTCTCTTCTAACATTAAAAAAAATCCCTGTCTTTACATTATATTTCATTCTTCAGTTTTTTTGTTCTTGTTTTGGATCAAACATGTTGTTTCCTGGGACATTCTTTTATGATTTTGTCTTGTTCCTCTTGTTTTATCACTGGTTTCTCTCCAGTTTTCCCTTAACTGTTTTCAGTACACAGATACCAGAATACTGAAGTTTTGCCATTTTGACCTTCTGAACATTGCTGTATTTTCCTCATTTCTCCTTTTTTCTGGCTCAGATCTCTCAGAATTCTGAGCTCTAAAATGGTCGAGTCTTGGTGATTAATCCCAAGAGCCCACAATGATCAGATAAAATCCCAGCCCTCCCTGTTTTTGTTTACTCTCCTGTTAGATCACTTTTGTCTTTGTTTCTCAGATGGAAAAACTGAGGCTTGAAGAAGCCATTTCTTTTCCTGAGCACAATCAGTCATTTCTAGAACTGACAACAGAATGCAGGAGTGTGCCTCAGTCCTGCTCTGCAAATACAGCACATTTCCTATCTGTGCCCATAGTTTTCTGCATCTTTGTCTTCCTCTTCTCTGACTCTTCCTCAGACTCCTTTCTATCTCTAACCTCTGCACAGTGCACCTGAGTATCCCACTGCTCCAGACCGGACAGCTCCAGTATTAGACAGCAGGTTGTCTCTGTGTGTGTCCTTACAGTTTTGTCCAGGCTTGGTCCCTTGGACTCCTGTTCCCCTGTTGTCCATGAGCAGCAGCAGGGCGCTTGGCAGCATTCCTGGGCAAGTGCATCGTCCTGTGCCTGAGGGTCACCACTTGCAGGAGTGTTAGTAATGGTGCACTGTCCCTGTCCTGGCAGATCTTCATCCGCAGCACGGACTGTGATCGGACGCTGATGAGTGCAGAGGCCAATCTAGCAGGCCTCTATCCCCCACAAGGACAAGAGATGTTCAACCCTAACATTTCCTGGCAGCCTATCCCTGTGCACACAGTGCCTGAGGCTGAAGAAAGGGTAAGTTCATCTCAAAGACATGTATTGACTACTCAAGTAGTGTAGTGTCCAAAAATATTTGCTACAGTTTTGGTTCAGATTGTCTGGAACTTCTCCTGGGACCTACCTTGCAGAGCTTTCCCTATTTTCAGGAAAAGACGAGAAAATTCAGGTGCCGAGTTCCCGCTACATGTCAGATGCAACACCCAAGCAGACTACACATGGTCTGGAGTATGTCAGCAGGCAGTACTCAAGGCTGTTTATAGATGCAGTCAGGGTTTCATTACAGTTGTGCATGTTTCCTGAAAATTCTGTTCTCCAGCATTCTTGGTGACCTGACTGCTCTTGTCTCTGCCCAGCTACTGAAGTTCCCTTTGGCCCATTGTCCACGGTATGAACAGCTACAGACTGAAACACGGCACTCAGCAGAATACTTAAATAAGACCAAAGAGAATTGGGTAAGTGATTGTTTGCATTAGATAAGGTGGTTCTAGGCTTGTAGTTATCACCTCTGTATAATCAGAGCTCTGAGAAAAGGGAAGGGATACCAGTGTATGTGATACAGCGTAAGATTAGAAAATTGAAGACCTTTCTCTTTTCTCCGACCTACAGCAATTCCTGAAGATGGTGGCAAAGGAGACTGGGATCCGGAACATCTCTCTTGAGAGTATATGGAGTGTGTATGACACACTGTTCTGTGAAGTAAGTCTGGTTACTTCCACCCACTGCAATCTGGTCTGTAGGATTCACTGGATTTGGTGGAAATTATTTTAGAAAATAATTATTATCTTTCAAAATCCCATGAAACAACTTTTCAACCTACAATCAGAAGTAATGTTCTGATTTCAGAATAATAACAGTTCCTACTCTCTAGAGGCATGTGCCAAGAATTACCTATTTTTGCACCCTATAACCTCCCACTCTGTAGCTCAGATATAGATCATGTCAGAGTCAGAAAAAGTCCCACCTGCATAACAAGTATCTCTTGAAAGTCACTAGAAAATGACTGCAATCTGAAATCTTTGGATCTCTGTGGACAATCCTAGGTCCAATAGGGTAGAAATGAGATCTCTGCAAACTGAAGAAACATTAACTTTATGATTTAAGTTTGGATCTTAATTAGGACTATTCCTGGTGTTACCTCTATCTTTCTGTACTTTAAATCAATCACTTTTCTTTCTGTGCTTCTATTGATGCCATATCTAAAAGAAAATAATGCTGTCCTAAGTTAAGTGAGGTTCACTCTCATCTGGTTTTGACCTATTTTAAGGTCCTTTGTCAAAGAGACTCTAGAGGCAGTTGTTACCGTTTACCGTTTGGGATGGGGGCACCAAACTCTATATTTGAGTTGATTTCTGTTGAAAGCACATCTCATGAAGATTTAAACAAAATCAGAATTTGGTTTAGGCATGATGTGATAATGCTAAACTAAAGGTCACATATCCAGGAGACTTAAAAGTTGTTACACACAAGTTTCTTGGTGTATAACTGTACAGCATCATGAAGTAAATTAAGGACATCTTTCATGTCAAACAAGTGAATTATTTATTGAATTATGGACACAATAAACCAAAGCATTTTGACACTGTGTCACACTAATTCTATGGATGTGTAAGACTGCTTCACTCGCTGGCAGTGTGGTGTGCTCTATTTTGGGGGTGTAAAAGATAAATCATCAGGGAATTGCACTTTGCTTTGTAAAGTAGCGGCTTGGGTTGCTGCAAACTGAGATTATTCCAGTCCAGAGATGCATTGTACTATGTGAATTTGCCCTTTGTATCATAAACCTGATTTCCTGTCTTGTAACAATCACAGTGAATCAACTTCTATTGGTAACAAAATATCCTTTGGTCAGTGGGATCAAGAATTTCAGATCTCCTTCATTTTCAGGAGTCACTTAATGAGCTTGCAGATTGGGCCTGGAAGGCCAGCTGATAACCACTATAATCCCCGCAAACTTGGAGAACAGCCCAAAGTCCCAGAGCAAAACCAGAATGTTGTTAAGGAAAGAGTATTTCTAACTCAGAACTGTACCCTCAGGCTGATTGCTCTCTTCAGCTCCTTTGGTCTTCCTCCTTTTCAGTAAATCATGCAAAAAGTTCGCTGAAGAGGATTGTTTTTCTCACCTGAGCCAGTAGAGTCATTCCACCATCTGGATGGAGACAATAAAAAAGTCCAAGAAATAGCGGAACTTATCGGCTATTCTCTTTGTAAATTAATGAAGAACTAACTAAATATTTAAGCTGCTGATGGAATTTCTCTGAACTGTTCAGACAGAATGGGCCCTTAAGTATATTCAGCCTCAACTTCTGGAAGTCTAATGGGATGTGGTAAAGAAAATTATTCTCAGTAATTCTGGGAAACCACAACTGCTGTTTGTCTGCCATTATAACTAATCTTTTCATGTAATGGGTTGGCTGTAAATTCTTCTCTTGGTTCCCAGTTCTCAGGCTCCTGGATTTGAGTACAGGGCTTTGTCAGTGGTGCATCACACTGTTATGTCCATGGAGTACTTGCTAACTTTGTCCAGTGTCTCTCAGTGGCCCTCAGAACCCCCAGGGAAACAGATACAGGTACACCAGAAACCCTGGGTTTGTGTTCACTTGCTTACCTGTATTTTTTTCTTTGACTGCATGCCATCTGCAGGGCAGAATCAGCCACATGTAAATTTAATGCTCTAAGATTATTGTATCAATTACAACATAACCTTGCATTCCAGCTGTGCTTTCACAGAAATGTAGCTCCTAGGTTACAATCTTTATTCTTCGCATTGCTATTTTCAGAAACAACATCAAAACCCACAAATATTCTTTGTATGCAGCATAAGAGTGTGAGGTCAGAAGCACAAATAGGAAAGGGGCATATTGCATATTTAAAATAGTGTGGGAAATCAGCAGCAGTATAGGCAGGTCTCCAGACACCCTCTCCTCTGTTTAATCTGTGACCTGTGCTACCTACACATGAATATTCTGTTTTCTCTTTCTAGCAAGCACACAAAATGGATTTGCCTGGATGGGTGACTCCAGATGTCATGACTCATTTGAAGGAACTAAAAGACTTTGGTTTTCAATTTCTGTTTGGGATCCACAATCGGGTAGAAAAAGCTCGTCTGCAAGGCGGTGAGTGCACCAGGGAGGGAGGCTCATGCTGCTCTGTCTGGCTTTTGCCTCTTACCAACTGTTCTCTTTCCTCAGGGGTCCTGCTGGATCACATAAGGAAAAATCTAACCAAAGCAGCAAATGTTTCTGCCCATCAGAACCTAAAACTACTTGCCTATTCAGCGGTAAGTTAGAGCTGGGGCTGGCTTTTAGCCATCTCCTCCTGCTTACAGGAGATTCAAGCTTGGTGATAGTTTTAACCCTTTCTAGGTTCTCTACACCCTGTGCAGTGATCAGGACACGCATCTTTGCCTCTGACTGGGTGGGAGATGCAGTATCTAGCATCATTTCTCTGGGATCCCTGAGGAAAATTCCCAATGTGTTCCTGTTAGCGCAGGCTCACAAATGAGACTGGCAGACTTTGGGGAGCCACTACTCTATATTTATTTGCTAGGTGGGTTGATGCTACTCAAATGTGATGTTTCAGAACTATGGATACAGTTGTCTCCCCTTTCCATCAGCCTATTGCCTGGAAAGTCAAGCATCTCTTCCAAATTGCTCTCTAGAGATTAATTCTCAAAAAACAGTGCAGGATATATATGGCTGTTTCGCTTCCTCCCCTTCTGTGGCACCATCACAGACCACTGTTCTGGCAGTACAATTCCTCTCCCATTTTCCAGATGGAAGTTACAAAGGTGACGTCCCCTCAGCACTGCCATGTCTGTGTACTGGTATGGTCTGAGCTGCTCTGCCACATGCCGAAGGGTGACTGATTCGGTTTTTTTCCCTCTTTCTCAGCATGACACCACACTTGTGGCACTGCAGATGGCTCTAGATGTCTACAACAAGATCCAAGCACCATACGCCTCATGTCATTTATTTGAACTGTACCAAGAGGATGATGGGTGAGGGCTGCAGTAAAGACGTCTGCTGTGATTTCACCTTGAGGGTTAGATACCTAGGCTAGGCTCGATTCTTGGGCTGTGCAATATTGCTCACAGTGGCAGACTCTTATGAGGAAAAGTTATCACCAGAATAAAGGAAAGGGTTTGCACACTGAGTTTTTGGGAAGGGATGACTTCAACTTGAGGGAAAAAAACCCCATCTTGTTTTGTTTCGTTTTCAGTAACTTCTCTGTGGAGATGTTTTACCGGAATGAGAGTGGGAAGGAACCCTTCCCATTGACAATCCCTGGCTGTCAGCATAAATGCCCATTGCAAAGATTCTTGGAACTTACAGATCCTGTTGTTCCCCAGGACTGGGAGCAAGAATGCAAGGTATCAAGCAGCATGCACGACACAGGTGAGCCCAGGCTTGACCAAAGTGTGGCAGAAGGGTAAAGTCTGGATGATACCAGATACACTGACCACTTATTTTCTCCCTTACAGAACTCTTTGTGGGTTTGGCTGTGTGTGGATCCATTCTCCTTCTCCTTATTATTCTCCTCTTGACTGTACTCTTTCGCATACAGTCTCAGCCCCCTGGCTACCGGCACGTTTCCAATGAAGGAGAAGAGCAGGCCTGACAGTTGCTTCAACTCCTTCCCAGGCAGTAGGAGGGAGCTGTGTTGCCCCTAAGGATGATTGGGCACCTTCAGTTACTCAGAATTCTTCTATTTTGGCCTTTACTTCCCAGAACAAAGCTGGACTTGATTTCTGGATGGTTTCTAAAGGTGACATCCTTTAGAAAGAACTGAGAAAAAGAACTGAGCTACTCTAAGGAAATGACACCTTAACTTTGAAGCCAATATACTGTGTGGTGCCCCAGTCCTCATACAGCTTATCTAGTCTGGGATTCCCAACATGGCCAGTTTCAAGTTTTTCTCCTTTCAAGTGACTGCAAATGTTACCACTCACCATGACTGTGGCAGAGAAGCTTGGGCCTCCAGCAGCTGCCACATCCAGTTGCATTTCTCTTCAGAGTCAATCTACTTTGAGTGCTTTTCCTTCACACCATAGGGCTGCTGATGGTGGAAAGGCTGGGCTTGAGCTGAGGGTGCAGTTCACCAACAATGCACCCAGACTCATCTACTGTCCATGCAGAGGGAACTGCTGCAGATGATGGGAGACATGTAAAGAGTTTCTTGAGGTTGCTGTCAAGTAGTTACTGCTGGCAACTGGAGTTTTTTTTCCCCTCTGCACATTGTGGGTCAAGAGAGGACTGTATTGAAATCAGGACAAGACTGAAAACCTAGCAGTTTCCTATCAATCCTAGGATTTGGCTCAGAGTAGAATCAGAGTAGAACCCAAAGAAGCTCTAAGAACTTCATGAGAGAGCAATTCCTGTGACTGAAACAAACCCACACTCAATTTCTTGTGCAATGTTGGCTCTAGAAAGAAAAGTTGCCCTAGATAACAAACTTGGTTTCTGTCTAAAAATCCCAAGTTTAGATTTTACTTCCTACAGCTGAACTTCAAGGACCTATTAAAGGGAGTCTCCAGTACTCCAGGCAGTCCAGATTTCAGCCCAAGGAATATGCTTTACTAGCAGAATGTTTTTATGCTGTAATTAAGAGATGTAGCAGAGCTGTTTACCTAAGACTAGATTAAATGCCAAGTTCTATAGTTTTTCTTCCTATCTTCCCTACCAGATGGACAACAAACAAACATTAAGGATCAGAGTTGGCAGGTGACTCTGGATTCCTTTATTTGTCACACCTGGGCATTTTGTCCAAAGTGTGATTCTTTCTCCAGCCTGGTCTCTCTGCACACTGCAGCTGCTGCAGAGACCTTCACACCAAGTGCTCACCACCTGCCTTGTAGGTTTTGGCAGAAAATGAGACTGCAGCACGCACCAGAAGCACAGGCTCTTCACATGGTGATACTGCACATTCACTTCCTAGTTTTACTTCCCTTTCTGGTGCAGTTCCCTTCCCCTCTTGGATGCAGAAGCCAGTTCTTAGGTTACAAACATTTCCTTTTGTTCCTCCTAAGGAGTACCGTGGGGACTTTTCTCCACACCGTAATCAGCATCTGCCAGCATGGGAACCCTAAATCAGCAGAAGCAGCTTGCTGTTCTCAGCATCTTTCTCACCTTTTTGTCCTCTGAAGATACAAACTAGGTCTCCTGCACAGCAAGACAGTCATAAAGAAAAAGCTACTGGCATGTAAGAACAGGCACAAGAAAGAGGTAATAGAAAGTGCATTTAAGAGGACCAGACCTGTTATTTTTAAAGGCACCGAATCTTGCACACACAGGAAAGATTTCTATGATGATTTAGACATTTTGACTGTGAATGACTTTCTGTACTTGTTCCAATACATTTCATTATTAAAATCAATTTCACACTGAACTCTACTCCTCTTCTTCTCTAGGAGTTCACACGGTTAGCACAGTGTGCTCACTGTTGGAAAGCAGGCAGAATTTACTGCAGCACACCCCCCCCAAAGGAATTCCCTGTTTCACAATCCCACACATCACACAGGGAGTTCTGACATAAACTGGTTTTGACTGCACCAGCTATGCACAGATACAGCTGGTGATGCATCCTGTCTGCCTTGGAGGGGTCTGCTGCAGACCCAGTACCATGACTCGTACTTCTACCATGGTTGTACGTCTCACAGCCCTCCTGTAGAAAGGTCTCAAACTTCTCCCCTACAAAAGCAGTTCAGCAGAGTATCCTCAAAGCAGCCACTCTATCAAAGAATTTTAGTTTAGTACAAAATTTTATTGATATTAATATTGCAAAACTATAAACGTGAATGTGGAGAATCTGCACAGGCCTGGAGCCCAATCCCATCCCATCAACCTCTGAGACAGCAGCAAGGCCCCAGGCAGCCTTGTAAACAAACTAGAAAAAGCAAAACTTAACTGTTTAACAACAGTCTTGAGATTTGGCTCTGAGCAGGAGTATTTGGAAGAAATCCCTCATTTCTGCTTAATAACACTCTTACCAAAAATTCTGAACCACACAGGCATGCTGTCCTGGGTTGACATGCCTCCTATCCCAATCGTGCAGCTTTGTCCCTGTGTTATGT
>VZSR01000520.1:11328992-11381243 GCA_013398615.1 Brachypodius melanocephalos
GGCCCCGGAGATCCCCAGATATTCCCAGGTCGGGTCCAGAGCTGGTCCAATGGTCTTCGGTGGGGAGGAAGGGAGAGAAAAAAGGGAAAAAAAAGAAAGAAAAAAAAACGGAAGCGGTGAAAGCCAGCACAAAGCAGAAAGCAAAGCCAGCAGCAGCAGGCAAAAAGCGAAAGTAAAGAAAAAGTTAGTCCCACCGCGGCGAAACAGCCTGCCGGGGGGGGCGGGGAGGAGGCAGCTGTTAGACATAACACAGGGACAAAGCTGCACGATTGGGATAGGAGGCACGTCAACCCAGGACAGCGTGTGTGAAAAAAATACCTAATCATTGGCAAGAAACAGCCTAGAACTCTGAAAATAGAAACTACAGAATCAGTAGGTGCCCAGCTCCATACTGTCCTTGCAATCAATGATAGAAACCTCTGGCATCCTGTTCTTTGTGGTCCAGTTAAACAGCTGCAAGCAGCAAACAGGTTAAGCCTGATGTCTTGACAAACATTTTCCAAGCTTGCATATGGGAGAGCTTGGTGTTTCCTAGGATAAGGAAGCTATCCAAGCTATTCCCAAGCTATCCATGACTTCACCCCTGTGAACATTCTATCCTTTCAGGATGTCAATCCTGTTAGCAAATGGTTTCTCAACTTGGTTGGACTGGAACAGGCTGAGGACCCTGTCATGAGCTGCTCCACTGCAGACTACAGGAAATGGGAACCTCTGACAAGTGATGACAGATATGGTAGGCTTAAAGCAGTACACTTCAGCAAGATGCAGGAACTTCTTTGAAGTTTTCCTAGTGCCTCAGAACACAAGTTGTAACTCCACTTGGAGGAACCAAGTACTGACACAACTTCCTAGAAAGGGAGGCCAAGAGGATCAGGGAAGCAACATCAGATCTGGGAAGGAAGGACAAAGTCTAATTCCCTGCATGGCTTACACTGCCCATTGCCAACAACTGAGTTTGTACCCTGGGATTCAGAAAGGATCAAAATACTAAATCAGGTCTCTAGATCCATCTCTTTTCACTTCCTTCCCTGTGGTTTAGAATTACTGCTTTTTGTTTTCATCTCTTCCAGCTCCCTAGACATTAACTTAGCTTTTGAATTTGCTTGTGCCAGGGTTTGCCTGCCTCTGCCCCTCACGCCTGGATGAGCTCCAGCTTCCAATCCCCTGTTCTCTCATGGTTCAATCTCCTCCTTTTTCATGGCTTTCAAAAGATGTTCATGCTTCTTGGCCGCTATCTCCTCCTGGTTCCAGATCAGAATATTAAAGCCTGAGAAGAAAAATGCTGTATATCAGAAACTCTACATCAATCATAATACCTTAGGCTATGTCACTTAAATGCCAGAAATTCAAAAGACTTTTTCTAAGGTATTTCCAAAGTATAGAGGATGCAAAAATAGTTATTGCAGATGCTGTGTCCACAGATCTAACTAAGAAATATAAGTAATTCCCAGTCTCTTCTGTTACAGGTCTAAGACCTAAATCTATAGCCAGCTAACTTAATCCCACACAGCCTTCAAAAAACTGACTAAACTTGGCTCTGCAGCCTAGGAAATGAGATATATTAAACAAAGTGAAAAGGTACAGCCTAGCATAAAAAGGCCTTCCCCCCTCCATTGTTTTTTTTTCTACTGCTTCATGGATGGCATGGAATAACATGCCAGCCCTTTTCTGGGACTACAACCCACACATTTCATGCCCCAGGTTCTCTTTACTTACCCATGCCAGAAGCCAGTGTGTCTCCCATAGGGTTGAATTTATTGAGCTGAAAATGAAAACACAGAGTCTATAAGAGCATCGCTGTTTATGTAACAGTCATAAGAGCACCACATCTTATATAACAGCAACAAACCATCTGGAAAAACCAGTGTTCCCTAAGAGTATCACGAAAACCCCACAAAGGACCATGGACTAGCCCTGCTTGTGTCAGCAGTTTTAGCTGGCAGCCACACCTCATGACAGCGTGAGTGTGTCACAAGTAAACTGGATATGGTTCTAGTCCCCATGCCATGCCTCTTTCCCAGAGACAGAGCAGTGTTGTTGGCAGCCCTTTCAGCTGCAGCTCACCGAGATGATCCCAGAAGCATTGGGATCGTAGATCTGACAAACCATCTCGCCGGTGTTTCCATCGAACACATCCACCGTTCGCAGCTCGTTCAGCGTGTACCCGGGGAACTTGGGGTCTGGGTAACGACCTACCACAATGAGGTCATAGCGAGGATGCCATGTTGCCTGATCAGAAAACAGAGTTGTGGAGAGCTTAGAGAAAGTGACAGAGCTCAGCATGGACACAATCCAGACAACCAACACTGGGAGCAACTCTTACTATATCCCCCACCCACAGCTGGAGGTACAGTGCTCCAGTGGGAGTTGCAGCAGTGAAAATATCCACCCACCAGTGTAGTATCCTGACCAGAAATCAGACCATTTCTGATTTGCAGACAGCTGCTAGCACCAAGCATACTTCTCTTACATTTAACTCACCTTAATAGGTGTGAGGTGCTGAAACTGCCTATGTGGATGTGGAATCAGATGCTGTGGCTTGGTCCAGTCTGAAGATGAGTAAACCCTGATTTCATTGTGCTGGTCTGTGCTCAGAAGCTTGGCACCATGCGTTGGGCTGAAGTAAGCTAGGAAAGTGGGACAATAAGGCAAACTAAAGATCACAATGCTGTGACTGACAAGAAGCGTAAGTGTCACATTTCACTGATTGAAAATCCATCACTATTTCTTTAATTGGGATGTGAATATGGCTGTGTGTCCCAACAGATAAGACTTTGACAAGACAGACTGCCTGTCTCAAACTCAAAACTCTTACAAAAAGTAAGCTGAAACCTACCATGCTGGGTTACCTAAGAAGAAAATTTTTTCTCATTTCAGAATCACAGGAGGAAACACTGCAAAGTAAGGAACCTGCTCATTCAGATGGAAAGACAGTGGAATAATGAGATGGACACCTGCAGTTTGGACTCCCATCAACTGCTGAAGTTGAACCCAAGAAACAAAGGTTTGAGTTCCATTTTCTGCTCTTGTTAAAAGGGATTGCCCCAATAAATTCAGTTTTCTAATCTCAGCCACTGCTGCTTTCAAACTCACTTCTAAGGTACAGTGTCACAATTTGTATGGCAAGTTTTAAGGTGCTGCAGCTGCCCTAGCCACTTCCCTGCCTCTAGCCACACATTCCCAATAGCTTCCTTGCTTTAATTAGCATGCAACTTGGAATCTGAGCAAAACCTAACACTGTCACCACAATAAAAACTCAGACGAGTGGACTCTCTACAGACACCTATGCAATGAAATCCTTAACTCACCTGCATTGACAGGTTTCTCATGTGGAAGCAGATGAAGAAAGTTTGTTTTGTTTTTGATATTTCTGAGGTCCCAGATTTTGACTGTCTGATCCACAGATGCTGTGGCAAACATCCACTCACACCTGGAGTTAAACTCTACATGAGTCACTTTCTTCTTGTGCAATTTCAGCTTCCAGATCTGCAGCAAACAGAAAATCATGTAGAAAAAAATAATCAAGATCTGGAGTAAAGAAATGAAATTATAATCTACTAGTGCCAAGTAAAGAGGTCTCACGTTTATAGAGTAACAAAACTTATAAAATACACCAAGAGTGTATTCACTGGAAACAAGAAATGAAAAGAATGACCTTGGAAAATAACTATTTCATTCTAGAAAAACTCTGATCTGTCAATTTGTTATAACTATGAGAAAAAAAACCACACTCTTTCAGGGGGAACAAAAAGTAAGTCAGCAACTAACACTGAATAAGACAAGTCACCTGGAGCACTCCTGACTCTACCCACTACTTTATACACAGCTCATTGGGTAGCAAGCTTTTACAGATATTACCCTTACATGTGGGAGAGAGGGCAGTGCCAGTGTGACAATACAGCAGGCTCTTGAAGCAAGGCCCACTCCCAACTATTCTCACCTCTTTCACTACTACTCCAGACTCAAAGTCTGCCTCTGCCTGCCCTCTCGTGTCCAATGGCAGGAGTGCAATTTCCATCCCAATATTCCCTGCGTTACTGCTCCGTGCCTACTCCCAAGTCAGAGAAGGGTGTACAGCAAAGCAGTACCTCCTAAGTAACTCTCAAGGCACTAAGTTTCTGGAGGTGTGAAGGTTGTTGGCAGAGGGTGCTCACATCTTCAGGTTACCCTACAATTACTCTGGCTAGTAGCAAATACTCTTAAGGAAGGAGTAGCACATGACAGGTTTAGAAATTATTACCATTACACTCAACAATGTAAAATGTCTACTGGGTGGCAGCAATGGAGGATTTCTCACCACCCAGACAATGAGTGAACTCATCTCCTGAGCTGCAAGTCATTGCTCCTCTTTCCAGGGTCCCTGTAGAGCAGGAAAGCACATGAGTCATGAAGATTCCTGTAGAGGAGATGCTGCATGGAGCCATACAAACCTCTTCACCAGAAGTGCTGAGCAGGACCACGTTGCCCACATTATCACCTGTCACCACTGCACGGCAGCTTGCAGAAACGTCCACACTGCAGTACCAGCAACTAGAGGGAAAGACACAAATCAGGGCTGTTCCTACAGAAAAGTGAAGGCAGTGGAGTTCTGATTCAGATCTCCTCCCTGACAAGGGAGACTGCAACAGACTGCAGCTGCAATCTCCTGCCTGAGTGCTGTGGGCCTGAGTATCAGGAAGAACAGCTTATCAGCAATGCTCTCTGTTGGTGACTGAATGTGAAACAACTTCAAAGTAATTTTTAAGTGCTTATTAGGTGGAGTGTAACACATTGCAACAGTGGAACATAATTGAGGCTGAAGAACCACTTGGTGCCTGCACATGAAAATACCTTGGGAAAGATCAGAATATCTTTTGGACTTTGACAAATGTGGAGAAACAGCTTTAAAATTACATTTTCCACAAAACACTGAAGCAGCAGTAAAGACAGAAGGTTTGGAATGAAAAGTTGCACGTCAAACTGTCTCAGCTTCATGCCCCAGGAAATAAAACTGAATAGAAACTTATCTGATAAAGACATACGTCTTTATGCCAGCTCTCCCAGGAGAAGGGCAGTAAGAATAAAGCTGGGGTCCTTTGGGAACTTGTTGCAAAAGCTTCACTTGCAAGATAAATTATTCTAAGAATTCAAGGCCATGGAAATTAAACTAGTAAGCCTGAAGTCTGCAAAAAGAGGGTAAGCTCAATAAACTGAAACTCAGATTGTGCAGGTATGTTGTGTGGCTTTCCTTATGTTACCTGAGCTTCCACTGACAAAACAGACTACTGACAACAGTGAAGAGAAGGAAGTTACCCTGCTCTTTCACCTCACGCTTCATAAAGTGAAAAGCCATCAGTATCTGCAAGATAGGAGATGTCATCACCAGAAAGTAACGTGGGGAGATGTGGGCAGCACGCTCAGCTAATGAAAAGCCTAAGTGCCCTGTGGCTGCCTAGCAACCAGGACCCTGTCTCCAAGCTCCCCCAGGGGACCAATTCATACCAAGAGTCTCCTAACACTGGCAGAGATAAGCAACACAGCATTAGCCCCAAGGAGAGAGACTTAACCTTGCAGTGCCCTCTTCTCACCAAACATTATGATGCTCGTGGCCACAGTCCAGGGCACGAGAGATCACCTGCACCGCTCTGCCCTCAAGATCCTGCAGACTTAGGGTGCCATCACCTGATGCCACATAAAGCTTCTCTGCCTCATAAGGACTGAACTTGATGTCTCCGAGAGAATCTCCTGGCCCTTTCTGAAATACACACAAAGCCAAGAGACATCAAGGTTAGAGTGAAAGTGACAATCTTAATTCAACAGTCACCTCCTGGTCCACACTGTCAGTTTCTCTAGGTTTTTCCACAAGCACTGCTTTCTGGCAGAGCACATACGCAAGAACTCTTTTTTTCTAACCTGTTTCAAATCCGAGCACATAAATTCCAAGCCTTCAAACTTTGGTCTGCAAACCTCATTAGCAGGAAGCACTGCTGCTTCTGTTATGGAGGCAGACCATTCTGTAGTGAACCACCTGGCTCAGACCATGCTTAGGAGATCACAAGCAACACCAGCATCATTCCATGCATAAACCACATAAAATCTCAGGATAGCCCAGTACCAAGCTTTTCTTACAGAGACTACACTGAGTAGTTCCCTACAGGCTGCTTCCAGTGTTGTATCTGGTCTTTCTCAAGGTACCAACAAGCAGGAAAAGCCAAGTGCAAATATTACTGCTAACCCCATGGCACAGGAATCTTATGTTCTATGTTATGTTGTATTATTATTGTTGCTTTGTTGTTTTCCCCCAGCCTGTCTACTGAGGAAAAGTGGAAACTCTACACAAAGACAGAAAAAAAAGAGAGCTAGCTGGGAGTCCCCAGACTCTTCGGTAATCAAGTGCACTCCATCTGCTGCTCACAGAACAACTACTTAGTAAAGTCTCGCTGTAAATACTAGGTTTCAAGAGGCCAATGAAGATAAAAAAGGCCTACCCATAGAGCCTGCCTGTCCTCACAGCAGTAGAAGGAGGATGGCATGCCCTTTCAAATCCAGACATCACTGTTGTGACAGGCATCCCACTGGGATACAAGATCCTCATGTCTCCGGACTCAGTTTATGTCTCCTTGCTCACCCCACCACCAAGACTTGGGTTCACCTTCTGCCCTATTACAATGTTGCAGGTGAACAGCCAAATTAAAAAGTAATCATGAAAGCTGCACTCAGAAAGAATTAGGTGGGGGAAAGTACAGTGAGAGCTAACTCAAAATCTCTCACCTTCAAGCACAGAACTCAAGAACTGAAGAGCTCAGGCTTTCTCATGAGTCCACAGAAAAACAACAGTCTTGAGAAGATAATTCTGAGAGCTGCTTCCAGCAATTCATCTCCTCTTTTCACTCATTACTGAAGGAACCCAGACTCTTAATTTTGGTATTTTAGATAAGCACCAGAAGCTCAGTGGGATGAACTGGCATGACCCTAATGGCAGACACTGCTTGAAGTCAGTGGCATTTGTGGAGAAGCATGGAGAAAACTATGAATTGTCCTGTAAAAACCATCTGACAACAAGCAGCACTGCTAGCAGGTGAAGAGGTTAAAAGATCCCCAGGGCACAGAGCTTTGTGATGTGTTAAGAACAGACAACTACGGAAATCCACTGGATCCCCACTCACTCATGTACAAAAGGAAATAAGCAGCATCAAAGAGTCCCTCCCCATTAATGAAAAGATCTTTCCTACCCACTACCCCATTTAAAGGAAAAATAAAAAGAATGAGCCTCCCTGAAATTCAGAGGATAAAGGACATGTATATGGAAAGAGGAAGCCCAGCTCTCACAGATTAGAGACAAACATATCTCTCTCTGTTTCTCTTGCTCTCTGTAGTGCTTCTGCCAGCAGGACACAGAGGCCCAAAGCATTACTGTATTCTTACTCCCAGTCCTCGGTGCTGGTGAAGACCCGGACAGTATGGCCATTAAAATCCTGCAGGGTGGTAGTGCCGGCAACTGACGCAGTGTACAGCTGACTAGGGTTAAAAGGGTTAAACTTCATTGCTGTGATGGCCCCTCCAGCTCCCATCTACAAGGAAGGGGATGAACAAAAGAAAAATCCACTGAGTGATGGAGAAGGAGAAAAGTGTGTTCTGTAAGTCTGCAGGCACTGCTATGTCTTCAATAGTCACAGTGAAACACACCACAGTCCTCTAAGCAGGAAAGACAACCATGTCCCCTGCATGACGGCTGTCTAAACCAGGAGCTGTCCTCCTGGAGGACAAATCTGCAATTCCTTTAGTCCCCAGGCAAGGTACTCCCTTGCTATCTGGCACCACACTATTTACAAAAAGAGAAAGGTGACTCTGGAATTTCTGGAGGACAGACCTCTCAATACATACCTATCTTAATTTAGAAAGGTGATAAAAGTTACAAAGTCTTTGAGCCCCTGTTGGAATGGAAATGTCTGAATACAGCAATGAGGGGGTATGCCAGCTGTACAAACCATTCACTCTACCTCAGTTTAGTACTTGAGATAAAGGCACTTTGTTTCTCCCCAAAGATGTTTCTTCATCTGCCACAATAAAAGATGAGCAGAGAAAGATCAAGACCTAAACCAGACAGACCCTCTCTGCCTGCTTGTTTATGGCATCCCTTGAAGATAACTGTTTTGCCAGTTGCTGTATGTTTTTTCCACTGAGCACACACCAAGTGCTGCTTCATTATGAACTTAATCACCATGCCTCAGTTCTCCCCAGTGCTAAAACAGTCTGGAACTTGGGAACAGACACACTGATGCATCTCAGTCCTACCTGTAACTGGCTACTCTGAAACCCAAGACTCTTACATGCTTCTCACAACAGACCTCAGCTTTTATCTGCAGTATTTCATAGCACTCCGGTTTGCCCTCCCACCCATTCCTCACATACAGAGGCTTACCCCTTTTATGAAGCAGGTTTTAGCAAGTACTTCACAGTCCCAAAGGATGATGTCTCCACCTTTGGAACCAACAGCCAGCGTACTGGGGTGTGTTGGGTGCCATTCCAGACATGTTACTCTCCTGTCAAAGGGACTTGCTCTTCGAAAAAGGCAGTATGATGAAAGAGAACGCAGAAAAGCCAGCTCCAATCTCTGTTAAAAAGGTAAAGAGAATTATGACTTTTGCAAGCATCTCCGAGATTCTCTGAAGAAGGAATGCTAACAATTTCAAATTGTCATTAAGGTTAATATGTTCACAACAAATTCTTAATAATAGAGCTTGCCCAGGTGCTTCCCACCTATGGATGTTACAGAAAGAATTAATTTTCAACAGAAAGCCATTCAGCTCTGCAAAACAGTAAAATGGACTTGATGGCTATGTCTGTGAAGAGGAAAAAAAATCAATATTTAACCTGACAAGACTAGCAAAGTAGAGTGGATACAAGAACAGTATCACAAAACAGTCAGATCAGCATGCAAAAGTATCACTGTGCAATAACTCAGCTGGGAGAGTGGGCAAGTTTAAATATAATTCAAGGAAGTACAGAATTAACAGAGGATAAAAATTGGGTCAGCCAAAAGGGAAAGCCATCTCAGCTCTTGCATTTTACAGGATTAAGACACATTAAGAGTGCACCAGACTTGGAGCCACAAACTGTGTATGTGCGGAACTTTTTAGGCTCCTTAAAGTTCCTCTGCTTGTGTTGAAGATCTTTATATATAGGGAGCTGAGATGTCCAACAGGTCCGGAAAGAGACACTCCTCACCTGCCTGAGCTGTGCCTGAATGGAGCCTCCCAGCATTTTCTGGTAGACATAATGAACAATGCTGCATCGCCGCTCCAGCTGAGAGGAAAGGGATCTCTTGTTTTTCATCACAAATCCACCTCCACTGCAACCTGCCAGTGAGGAAAAGAATAAAACTTACTCATTAGCAACACCTGTCATGCTCCTTCACTAAACAATATAGGAAGACATCTGCATTTGCTGCTACATCCATTAAAAGCTTCAGCCACAAGATACAAGCCTCTAATCTAAGTAATTCTTATACATCAAAGGTGCAGGAGCTTTTGCAGCTATGGAGTCCAGTGCATCTCATAGCCCACCAGAGCTTTCTGTATGCTTCCTCTTGTTAAACCTTCCTTCCTTTCCCAAATATTTATCAAAGACAACAGGAAAGGACTAAAGCAATGCCACGGGTGGGTGGTGCACCTCTTGGACAACATACAAATTGAATGTTTTATACCCAAAACACAGTGCTGCTGTCCAAAGCCCCAGAAAACTGGAAATATGCCATGGGAGGTGGTCAACCCCTGCACACAGCAAAAGAAGCGTCACATGTGTGATCAGCAGGAACACCTGAAAATTTCCCAAGTATGGCAACATGAGCTCCCACTCAGTTCCTGAAATGCCTGCTGTGAATCAGAACTTTCTGTCTGCTCACGCTGTAGCCCATACAGTCTGATTACAGCACTGCGAGTTTTGATTTTGATAATAGACTTGCTGACACCTCATCGCCTGAAAACCTTTTGGTTCAGAGTGGTTTTTGCTGAGAGCACAGCTTGTTTCTACATTTTATCCATGTTCCAAGTTTTTGTCTACAGGGACCTTTACATAAAAACTAGATCTGTTCAGTCCCATGCCTGTGATCTAATCATCCCCACACCAGTGGTCTGTAACACCCCAGGGATCTAAATGCCAAAAGCATTTCTTAAGAAACACAAATGCTATTTTCATTTAAGCACACTTACTAAAAAAAAAAAAACACCGACACAGAAGACTGAAAACACATGGATCATCCTATATGATTAGAACCTGAATTAAATCCTTCTTTAATGCAATGGAGAAAAGCACACTTTTTTGTTCACATGCCAACATAGTAAGAACACTTGTCACCTGTTGAAATAGGTACAAAAGTATTTCTATTCTAATTCCTTTTTTTTCACTGAAGAATTGGTATCCACAGTTCCTTCTTCAGAACTGACAGAAATTGAGGGGTTTTTTTCGGATTCCATTTTACAATGATGGATAACTTATTAAGAAACAAAGCTTCAGGCCTTTTTAGAATCAGCTGAAAGAAACCTTCTAAAAAGGTGTTTTAATTGTAAGAAACTGAAACTGTCCTATATGAATCAGGAGAAAAAAAAAATTTCAAAACACATACAAACTGGAACACAGAATGGAAGAGTACTCTTTTATACTTCTCAAATACGAAGGTCTTCATCTTTTTAAGAAAGGGTTAAGGGAAAAATACGATTAGCCTCATTTTTCGGAAGTGTCTTACAGGAATGGCAGATGCTTACCAAATACAAAAATCAGGTCATGAAGTTACAGTAAAATCATGTAGCTAAATTAACTACAAAAGATGTTTTAACTATCTACAATTATAGACAGAACTCCTTTCAAACAGAGCATTTTGCCTCCACAGTCACAGTTCACCCTGCTAACTCCACCGAGTTTGGACTTACAGACCACACAGTGGAAATGTGCAAAATCAAAGAACCCCTATATCTCTGACTTTTCAAAAAATACTTCAGTAATTTCTAGATCCTTAAGCCAGATCCTTAAGTAAAACTGTACAGAAAACACGTAGTATCTCCACACAAGGCAGTAACCGTAGTGATCTCCTAAACCATGGATGGAATTAAAGATTTTATCTGCGAAAAGGAGGCTGAGGGGAGACCATGTTGCTCTCAACAACCACCCAAAAGGAGGCTGTAGGGAGAGGGGAGTTGGTCTCTTCTCCCAAGTGAGAAGTGATAGGAAGGAGGAAAGGGTCTCCAGCTGCATTAGGAGAGGTTTAGGTTGTAAGCAGATGAATCCCCATTCCTAAAGATATTTAAAATATGTGTAGATGTGGCACTTAAGGACATGGTTTAGTGGTGGATTTGGCAGTGCTGGGTTATCAGTTGGATTCAACGATCTTAAAGATCTTTTTGAACCTAAATGATTATATGAAGTTGCTGTAGGTAAAGTCTAGACGACTTCCTCGATAATGCAAAGCATTAAACTTTCAAGTATATTAGAAATTAATCACAACTCCACATTACATAAAGAATCTTTAAGATTTTTTAACATAAGTTAGACACTAAAGGAAAAAAAATGCAAATGAGGAGAAGTAATAAGAGGAAATTCTGTCCATTCTAATCTAAACAGAGGTAGAAAGTATTCCTACCTACTGTAGCAAAAATTAGAACAGGGAAAGAATGGGGTACCAGTTCAGACTGGATGCTGTAGGACACCAACCTTAAAACAACTGCATTCAGAATTGCATGAGAGTAAGATTGGTCTGTCCTACACTAAAGCAGAGATCTGGTAGTACAGGAATTCCACGAACTTAACCACCCTCAAATGAGCTGTAACAGCATCTTCAGTGCTTCAGACTTTTACCAAGTGGTACGGAGTCTCAAAACTTAAGCATTCATGCACGCACACACTCACTAGACAAAAATTTGGAGGATGTACTACCCCAACGCAAGTCTGCCTATTACTTCAACAACTAACCCCATCTGAACACTCATGACTGAACATGCTTCTTGGCATTCTCCCTCTTCAACTAGTCAATGCCTGTCATTTGCAGTAAATCTGGTAGGGAGAAAGAGTAAGAATCTGAGAAAATGTTACCAATTTTCCCTGAGGGTTTAGATGTTTTTCTCACTAACAACTTCTTTTCTTGTTTCTCATTCCCTCGTTCTCCATAATCCCGTTTCCTCTTCGCAGCTGATTTTGCCTCTTCTGGCCAATGCTGACATGCCCTCTCACGCTTTTTGTCCTTAGGCTGGTTCACCGGAGCCATTCTGCCCAACCACTGAAAGCAAACAAAGCATGGAAGGTAAGACTGTCATACACTTAACCAGAGGACACAGAGAAAAACTGGAATGGAACATACCCCAGTTAGTCTGAAGGTTGTGATTAGACCTGTATCCTCTTTCATCGGGATGACACTAGCTTTTTGTTATTCTCTACTGAAGAGAGGAACAGGTTCAATAAAATCTTCTTTGCTCACATATGAAAATTAACATGTCCTAAAGCACTAGAATATGTTTTGACAGATGCGCCTTTACCAGACGTTTAAGCCTGAAACCCAAAGATCTGCATAAAGTATGTCTCTGAAACCACATAATACCCTAACTGTTTCTCTGGTAGCTCACACTGAGCTCTTTAGATTCACCTAAGTGAAAGGTCACAGTTTTTATGACAATGGCCAGGGCTGACTGGCCTTAAAACAAATGGGCTCAGAAGATATTTCCTGCATAATGGCCACTTTTCCTCACAACCACCACCTGGTATGTGGACTGGGTTCCTGCACCGCCTGGCAACCACACCGGAACTACTCTTCTGATGGCGGTGGGATTCTGATGGCGGTGGGATTCAGCCACTCGTATCCCGTGTTATGCCGGCCACAACGCCACCAGGCCCCTGAGGAAAAGCACGGGCCGCCCACGGCCTTCTCTGCAGCCAGCGGGCCGTGAGCCAAACGCCGTCCGCAGCCGCAGTTCCTCCCCGCAGAGCATCCCTAGGCTGAACCTGTGTTCGCGTTGAGCTTACTCAGAACTGCTGAATGGCCGTCAGGGCTATCTGCCCGTGTTAAATATAGCTCGGCGGGCACCGCGCAGGCTCTCGCCCAGGCAGCGCCTCCCTCCCGGCGCCTCCGGCCCTCGCGCGGGGCCGTCCCGCAGCCCCTGGCGCGGCGCCCCCGCGGCCTGCGCGGAAAGACCACCCCGCTCTCACCTGCGCTCCCGCGGCCTCGGCTCTCCCGGCGCCGCCGCGGCCGGCGGGTGGCACTGGCCCCTCCCCCGCGGTTTCATAACCGGGGCGGGAACGGGGACAGCGGCTTCGGCCCGGCCCCCCGGAGCGGCACGGAGTTCGCCGGCTAGGGCGGGCCCCGCTACCTTTCGCCGCAGAGGGGCAGGAGCAGCGGCACGGACAGAGGGAGGCTGGGGAGGGCTCGGGGTGCTTGCCTAGTCCCTGCCCGCCTCCAACACCCCTATCCCTGCCGGGCGCCCCGGCCATCAGCATGAGCAGCGCCTCCGGCTCCTCGGGAGCGACAGGCGGCCTGAAAGGCGCGATCCGTTTTTGTCTGCCTGTTGTGTATTTGGTGCAGCACGTAAAATCATACGCCCTTCATTAGTTTCCAGAGTATAAATTGTCCTATTAAAGCCGTTTCATAAGGACCCCAAACACGGCAATCAAAAAAAAAATTCAAAACACCATTTCTACAAGAAAGTGCACCTGGTGTTGGAACACAACATCATCAACATCATCAACAACAAAAGGCGCTTCAAAAGCTGATAACAAAGTCCTGAGAGCAGCTCAGAGAGTACCAGATGCTACATGACGAAGCTGACAAGAATGAGGAAGAGCTCTACCAAGACAGAAGGAGGTACCAGCACTTCCCCGCCACCTGCAGAAGAGGCTGCTGTCTGCCGGCCATGTTCCGTGGGGAACCTTATCCCTTATCCCTGGAGCAGTAAGGTCCCCTGCTTCAGGCCTATCACTAACTATGCTGAGTGATTAAGGTACAGTCATCCACACAGGTGGTTATGGACACATGTTCTAAAATAGCTGTACACAGCCATGGCTTCTGTAGGGTTTGGTTTAGGGTGCTACTATTTTTTGCGCTATAACTACAATTACCTATGGATTTTTTCCCATACTAGAAAATGCACAGAAAAACTCCCCAGAAAAACAATAAATACTCAGTCTTTATGCTCTTCCCCTGAACGGTAACAAAGTTGTATTAGTTGTTGTTTCAGAATGCCATACACAAAAAATGGTAATAAGGAATACAATCTGGTTTTGGACATACACGTCAACCCAATTAGCAAGTCTTAAACTCTCATGAGGCACTTTTGTAATACACAGCATTTGTCTTAGAACTGTACCCATTAGCAAAAAACAACGTAACCTACACATTTCCATCTTGGAGCTATCACAGTTAGCATTTTTTAGAAATGGAATGGAATAGAAAAGAGTAGAAAAGGATATTTCCTATGGAAGGGACCTACAATGAGCAGCTCATCCAGCTGCCTGACCAGTTCAGGTTCAGGGCTGGCCAAGTTAAAGCCTGATATTAAGGGCATTGTCCAAATGCCTCTTAAAAACTGACAGCTTGGGGCATTGGCCATCTCTCTAGGCAGATTGTTCCAGTGTTTGACTCTGTGTAAAGAAATTCTTCCTAATGTCCAGTCTAAGCCTCCCCTGGTGCAGCTTCAAACCATTCCCATGCATCCTATCACTGGATTGCAGGAGATCAGCACCTCCCTCTCCGCTTCCCTTTCTCAGGAAGTTTAGGGAGCCATGAGGTCACCCCTCAGCCTGCTTTTCTCCAACCTAGACAAGCTGAACTCTGGACACAGTTGAGGACTTCAACATCATTCTTAAATTTTGAGTCTCAGAACTGCACACAGTACTCAAGATGAGGCCACATGCTAAATAGAGTGTTTGTGTCAATGACTAACACCATTTGATTTCTCTCTAGAGAATCATGAGATATTTTTGTAATTATTATCCACTAAGGCAGACAGTACACAATTCACGCACAGAAAGAATGCCACTGGCCTGATGTCCCACGGCTCAGTGTCTGGATGGTACTCTGAGCAAGCCAGAGAAAGACTAATTTGAGAAAAATATTCTTTCATGCATTTGCAGTCTCACACTCTTTGAACTGCAGTATGCAACGAAGTCAGAGAAGTAGAATTCTGCATGCACAGGATATTAAGCTTATTTTTATGATGCCTCTTCTTGGATGTACAATTATGTTGAGGCTCTGCCTCAGTTATGGGACATGGTTCTCTCCCACAGAATCAAGCTGTCTTGTCACTGGGTCTGGTAAAGCTACACTGTAACTAAGATCAGCTTCATGGTATTAGTACTACCATTAAGTGTTCTGCCTCCTTGTTGCCAGGATCTTTGTCCAAAGCATGAATATTTTTGGCTAGTTTAGTCTCACTACTGACATATATATCATTAGAGCAACTAGAGTTTGCCATGCATATGAAAACAAGCCTATATTCCATGAAAAAGCAAAACAAAATACAGAACCCTATAGATGAAGGAGTAAATATCATGCTATCTGACCTCCTTCTGTCCCATGACCATTGCTAAGCTGCCCATACCAGGAAAATTAACAAAAAGATCACTATCATTATGACCTCGTTTACCTCAGCACCCTGTCTTCCCCAAGCCATCCCCGCCTTGGAAGACAGGATTGCAGCACCCATGCTGTTTAGTGCTGTCGCCTTCCAATCAATACTGGCGGTGCCAGGTCCCACACAGACAGCATCTTAGACACTCTATCTTAGATGCACATGGGATCTTGATATAGAAATCAGCGTGAAAACATAACACAGGGCAAACACTGGATATCGACTATTAATGGATGACAGGTGTTTGCCTTTTATGACCTTCATTAATGTACATTACTTTGATAATGGAAATCTACAACTCAGAACTTAATTGAATTAGGGAGTATCTATGCCAAAGAGTTGGGTTCAGTTTTGTTTTAGTAAAAGACAAAGTTGTTGCTTATACTCTCAACTGTGATTAACTTTGAGGACAAGATAACCAACTTTCCTCACTTTTTTAAAGGATGCTTATGTTGACACCATAGGCAATGACCTGTCATGGGTGTCCACCTTCCAGGGACCATATGCTGGTAAAAGTGAAGAGAGCATTGGTCTCAGAAGAAATTAGTAATGGTTTCAAATGTCCATTTTCTAACACAGCATTTCACTGTATGTGAATGGCACCAGCACAGTTTGGTTGTTTTTGATTTTTTTTTTTTTTTCTGGCTCTTATGAAATCTAGGGCACTTGTAAAGAGAGGCAAAACACCCAAGTACCGCTCCAGAGAAGTGGAAGATTTATGGCATACTCTTTCCTCTCTTCCTTCTGCAAGGCTCTCAAGTCCTTCCTTTTTCTACCAATTGAATAAATATCACTGCAAATCCACAGCTGGTCCTTGGAATTGTGTCCCAAGTCACTTGGAAGGAGTCAAGAGGAGGCAGGCCAGCAAGGTCTCCTAGTGCTCCTTGTACAAGCCGTGCCCTAGGGGAAATTACACTCAGGGGCCTGGCGTTACAAAAGGAAACGCTGGCAGGCAAACTCCCTGGCAGTTAGAGAACAGCTGGTGCCATCTGAAGGGCTCCGAGCACTTAAAGATGAGGTCCGAATTATTCAGATAGAGGTTTTCAGAGGATTGGAAAAGTGACTGTAAACAGCAGGATCGGGCTGAAAGAGGAAGATAGATGCCAAGGTGAACAGAGGCGATGCCACCCTCTAAGCCCATGCCACTTTCACAAGCGAGACCACAGCACTTCACTTAGGTGGCAGCCGGCCTTGGGGAACCTCCTGCTCCAACACACCAGGGCGGCTCCGGGTCCTGCAGGTACCCGCTGGCCGGTACAGCACACAGATGAACGAACTCACGGACAGCAGCCGAATTCAGGGCTGGGCCAAGCGGGCAGCTCCTCCCAGGGCTGCCTCCCTCCCGCCCCCGCCACGAGGGGGATCCTGTGTCTTCCGTCAGTCCCCTCCTCACCCTACGGCTCCAGGCACCCCGCAACGTGGAGGTGGGGGGGAACGACGACGGGAGCAAGGGCTGCCCTCCCGGCACCCTCCCCCGACCCCACCTGCCTGAGCAGGGTTCGCTCCCGTTAATTGGATCAAGGGCCGGGCGGCGGGGGCGGGGAGGTAGGAGCCGAGCCGAAGCTGCCCCGCCGCTGCCATCGGAGCAGCCCGAGCCCGGGCCCGCCCCGCGGGAGCTGCTGGAGGCGGGGTGGGACCCCCGATTGCCGCGGCTGAAATAGGGGGAGGGCCCAACCCGCGCCTCCCCCAGGTGGCCGCTGCCTGCCGAGCGTCCCGCCGCGCCGCGCCGCGCCGCCTGCGAGGTAAGCGGCGGGGTCACCGCTGCGGGCTCCGCTTCCCCGGGCCCGGCGCCTTTCGGACCTGTGCCCCGTGGAGTGCCGGCGGTACTGGCGGCAAAGCCCGTCCTGGTCCCGGCGCCGCCTTCCCGCGGCAGGCAGCGTGTCTCGGGACGCGCTGGCAACTGTGAGGGAAAAGTTTCCTCATGGAAAGGGGGCGGGTGGGGGAGGCGGTACCCGGCTGGGCGCTGGCTGTGGGCAGGAGGGGACTGGGAGGCGGCTCGGCGCGGTTCTTCTGGAGGCGCAGCGGAGACCCCCGGTAAGTGCGGGAGTGGCGGCGCGCGGTGCTGGGAAGGGCGGCGGGGCTGCGGTCCCGGCGGGTTGTTCGCGAGGGGCTGGAGAAGCTCTCGCCCGAGCTTCGCTCCCTTTGCGTCCCTAAGCTTCGCTGGGTGCCCCGCCGCCGGCCTCCCGGGGCCGGCCGCTGCCGCCGCCCCGTCACTGGGGGCTGCCGAGGCTCCCCCTCCCTCCCTCCCTCCCTCCGGAGCCCACTCCGCCGCGGGGACAGGGGCCTCTTTGTGCCGGATCCGCGCAGAGTGCTTCCCACTCTGAAACCGGAGCCGCGGGCTCTGGCAGCGCTTTGGAGAGTGGGGATAAAGCGGCTCCCGGGACCCGCTGGGGAAAGGGGCCGCGCCGGGGCCCACGCTCGCAGGGCTGCAATCCCTTGTCTCGGGCGTCCGTGTTGGCGGTCTGTGAGCCGGACTCCGGATGGAGACATTCGACAGATGGGACAGTTCTGTCCTTGTTTGTCCTCTTCCTCTCTTCTGTCTGCCGACAGCAGGGAGGGGAGGGCGAGGGGCAGGCACCAGGGGTGCTGTCTGCGGCCGTGTCACCGGGCCCCTGGCAGGCTGCTGGGGTTACTGTGTCCTCTCCAGCCTAGGGCAGGAGAAGCTGATAAACAGGGAGGGTATTAGTGGGCATGAATATCCAGTGCTTGAGAAGACAGTCTGATTTGTCACTGGGCACGGGAGGAGGGTTCCATGATCTCTGCAAAGCTATCGATAAATGAAGCTAGCGTGGCCCAAACACATTAACCTGTTCCACCACTTTCTGTGCCAACTATGTGTTCTTTGCTTGCTTCAGTTCTTCAGGCATGCAGGAAGGCTCGGGGCTTGGTGGGGCAGGCGAGGTTGGCTGACCACCGCCAAACACTTGTTCCTGACTGTAGGAAATAGTCTGCCTTTTTTGTTCGCTTTTTGACCCTCCTTAGAGAACTGGTGCTCTCTACTTCCTGAAACTGGAAATAAGCTTCTCTCCCCTTCAAATCAACCGCCGGTCTAATTCGCACAAAAGAAATTTCTGATATGATGGGAATTGATTGCGGTACAGAACCCAAGCAGAGCCTCCCACTCCACCCTGGAATTGAAGTGTCACTAAGCCTTACAGTGGGTGACTCAAGTCATTCTCGGGAAGGAATGAGAGCAGAATGCACAAATGCAGTGTGTGGGCTAAAATGACGAGGTCCAGATACTCCTTACTCCAGGTGTGAGCTGGTCTCTGGGTGGAGTCAAAGTGGAGCTTCTCCCCATGAGTTGCATAACTGGGCACATTCTTTCATGCAAGCATTCACCTTTCCTTGGAGTCCACAATGTACTTTGTGTGAGATGGAGTCTACTTTGATATTGTTTTGTGTAATTAATGGTATTTCTCTAGAAGCTCCCAAAAATATTTACTAGATTGTCCTTTGAATTGCAGCTTGGAACAGAATGAATGTGTGAGCTTGATCAGCTGCCTGCTGCCTTCCCTGTTCTGTGCCTGGTCTATTGTATTGCTTTACTGCCTTTTTTATTTTTTTTTTCTCCTGACCTCTGTGTTTGAGCTTCTCTGGCTTGCCTGCACTTGTCAAGTGAAGATTGTCTCCTTCTCAGGCTGTAAAAAGCAGTAACTTCAGTGTGTCACCTATGTATTGGGCTGAGAACAACTGCCCACCTGGAACTCTATTATCAAATGTCAATAAATGAATAGGCTTGTGTGTGACTGGATTACACCAAAATGCTGCAGGTCACTGGCAGACTGTGTGTGTACCCAAGTCATAAAACCTGAATTAATTTCTTCAGAAGGTAATGACTGGTGCTTTTAGTAATTTTAGGTTTTTGTGGATTATACAAGACCTAGCCTGAATTTTCTGGACTGTCCCTGGATGATCATGAATTTCCAACAAAAATAAAATCAATGTATATCAGAGAATTAATGTAATTGTACATAAACACATGCATATATATGTGCAAATCAGTAATGCAATAATGGGACTTCTTAGGAGATGCAAAGCTGTAAGAATGCCTTCACCACAATGGGGTGATGGGAGCTTCTGTCAGAACTCATGATATCAGCAAGCATGGCAAACACTGTATGCTCTTTATTCTGGCCACCTCAGGGGCTGGAGATTATTCAGTTGTTTGAACCATTTGGTCTGTGTCATGGCTGGCATCCAGGGATTGAACTGGGGACCTCAAAAGCTAAAAGTATCTACTTGTGGCCTGAGTGGAAAAAGCTATACTCTTGATCAGAGAGCATTAATAAACTGCCTCTATTTTTGCCATCAGCTGATCAGTGATCTGTGAATTTGGGCTGCTCTTGAGAGTTCATGGGGAAATGCCTGAACAATAGGAGAGCTGTTTAAGCCCTTTAAGGAGCTCTTATCTTTTAAAAACAGACTTTGTGATCAGGCAAGCTGTTTTATCACTGTTATTCAGTGCAGTGGGTGTAGAGGGTACTCCGTGAGAGGCAACTGTGACAGATAGATTAAAAAATAGCCTTAATATTTTAGTCTAAGACTTTAGTGAAATGGGTCAGAAAACAGTGACTATCGTGTCTGGAAGTTTTCATGAAGAATTTAGGATTTTGCTCTTTGAAGAATTACAAGAGAACTTGGCATCCTTGGAGCAGTTAAGAAGCTGTTCAAGTGGTAGCTTTCTGCCACTATCTTGCAACATGATGATCACTGTAATTAAACATCAAAATGCACTCTGTTTGGGCACAAGTTTTTCCAGCAGCTCAAAGGAAAGTGTGCAAAGAACCTGGTGCATCCTCTGCTGTAATCATCCAGCTTTGTTTCAGTGACTGGTGCATTAGTCTCAAGTTCCTTTATGCTGATATGTGGGCTGAAGCTGGGCACTGCTATAAGGCAGTAAATGTGACTGGCATCCTAATCACATTTGAGCCTTCACTGGTTTCTCCTTGCTGTGAATGGGATGATGGGAATGAGCCTTTCAGAGCTTCGATAGTTGGAATTTGTGTGTTAAATCTAGTGATTGTCACTGGGCACTGCAGTTTGTTGAAAAGGCATGTGAGAGATCTCCATGGTACCGGGGGCCTGGATCCAGAGGCATTAGGTTTGTGTGGGATTTTATGCTCTCTTAATAGGTGACTGTGGTAGGACTGTTTATTGCAACTAAGTTTTTCCAGGCTAGAGGAGTTACGATTGCTGCAGGCAACCCATAAGTAACAGTGGTAGCAAGTCTTCAGCCTCCTCAGTCCTGTCCCTACTGTGAGCTTGCCCAAGCTGTGTCTCTCCTGTTTGCAGGCAGGTAATGGTACTTGCCTTCTGGGCTCTCAGGGACAAAGTCAGTCCTTTCAGTGACCTACAGGTGATTTTCTGTTGGTAGTAACTTCTGCCATCCCTCAGTACAGTGCCATGGCTGCTGAGCCAAACCTCTCCACTCCTGAGGGTGCTGAGCTGCACCAGCTGTGGTACTGCTGTGCAGAGCTCTGAAGTGGCCTTGCTGTGTTTTCTGACAAGTGCAAGAAGCTGTCATGGAGGATTGGGAGAAGATGTAGCATATTTCACTTCTTGAATGATTACAGGTATTTACTTCTGCTTCCTGATGTTTTCAGTCAGCTCTGCCTTGTGTGAGGACTGATGAGCTGTGGTAACCCATGTGAAAGCTTGCTGTTGACTCCAGCAGGCTTCTATTCCGATGCAAGCAACCAGCTAGGGTTTTGAGCTGCTTCAGAAAGCATTGCAGGGAAGTAAAGCTCACTGGATTGCCTTGTTGTGCTTGTGAGTTTTTTAAAAAGCCTTCCAGTGTTCTTTCCTCACATGTCAGGTTGAATCCTGAGGACTAGAAACTGAAATGATTCCTTTGGGCAGTGGACTGAGAAAGCAAATGACATTCCAGTGATGCTGAACATTAAAATCTATCCTGTCACATGTGCACTTTGGGCTGACTGCCCCATTTGTCTCTGTTCTCCTAAAGTATTTTGAATAACATTTGGGATATGAAGTGTTAATAGTCCTGTTTTTCAGCCTGAGATTCAAAAATTTATTTTAAGAGGCACTACTGATATGAAAGAGCGGATTCTGTGCAGATACTATGAAAGTAGATAAAAGTTGCTCCATGACATGCAGGTCAATGAACTTCAAGAAGAATGTGTGAAGAATTCATGGCCTTTCAGTAGAAGAATTCAGCCTTTCAGTACTTAAAAGGAGCTTATAAAAAAAGAGGGAGAGCAACTTTTTACATTGGCAGATGGCGATCAGACAAGGGGGAATGCTTTTAAACTAGAGGAGAGATTTAGATTAAATGTTATGTAGGAATTCTTTACTCAAAGGGTTGCTAGTACGGTTGCCCAGAGAAGTTGTGGATGCCCCATCCCTGGTAGTGTTCAAGGCCAGGTTGGATGGGGTTTTGAACAACCTGGTCTAGTGGGTGGCATCCAAGCCCATGGAGATGGGCATGGAACTAGATGATCTCTGTGGTCCCTTCCAACACAAACCATTACATGATTCAATGAAGTATGAATCTCCACAGTGCAGGCCAGTTCCTAATGGCTTTCCTACTTCAGCCTTCTTACCTGTGTGTATGTCTGGGGAATCTGTCAGAACGGTGTATGAATATGTTTAGGAGTGGAATACTTCCAAAGTAGCTGATCTGCCAAATTCTTCTTGGACCAGGAGATGCTACAAAGGGAATAAAAGTTCTCTCCAGTCCACAGATGCTTTCTTGTCACATGTCTGGTCCCATAAAAGACTATGCAAAATGACTCTGTGTAAAAGCTACCCTACAGTCCTTTCAGTTTGTATGGTATTGAAATCTGCCTTAAGTTGCAGTTGTTTTTATGCTGTTTAGATTTTCCTGCAGAGTAAAATCTAAAATCTAGCTCTGGTAACAAAAGGTGAAAAAAAAAAAGAGCCTTGCTGTGAAAGCAGAGGTACTGGTCACAGCTGGAACAGAAGTAATGGGTGTGATGCTTTAACCTCATTCTTCTTTACCATAAGAGATGCCTTAGCACTCAGTCTTATCTTACTCAGCTCTCAATTCAAGGACTTGGTTGTACTCCTTTCTACAGACTGTTTGGGACTTGAAACTCTGCAGGGAACTGGATGAACTTCAGAAATGCCTTGAGGATGATCTTTCATGTTTTTGTCCCCATTATATGAATATTTGGAAGGAAAGTATTCACATAATAAGCAGTTTTAGTAAATCAGCTTTTACCATGTAAAACCAGAAATCTATTTGATGCAACCATAGATAAAGAAATGCAGTACTTTGAAATAATTGGCCACATGATTGTCACACACCTTGTCTGAAGGACAAATTTCTTGCCAACTCTTATTTCCCATGCCCCTTCCTCAAAAAGCAGCCAGTGGAAAAGACAACTGTTGGTAAAGCAAACCCAGAAGCTGCAGAACTGCAGATGAGTAAAAAACTCACTGTGGCTTCCAAGTGGGAGAAGGGAGCAGAGAAGGCTGGAGACTTCTGACTGCTGTGCAACCTAGTGAAACAAGAAACCACTAGAAGCTCAGTCTTAGAATGGAGCTTAACTGGCTTGTGGCTCCCACAAATGTTGTTTGATTGCAGTCTGCTTCCTTATGACTTCCTAATGCATTCTTATAAACTTATCCCTGCTCTTGGCATTGCAAGGTGATTCAATCACAGGAAAATATTCCAGTGGCAGGAACTTACTGGAGTTTGTCCCCTCTACCTGCTCCCCATCCATAACCACAGGGAACTCACCTGATCACCACTTCCATTCCACCACCACTGCCTTCTTTACTTAGGATTAGATGAGTACAGGGCATTTTATTCTGTTTGGGTCAGTGTTCATGTAAAGATCCAAACAAACCAAACTTCTTATTCCAAGGCTAGTTGGAGAGGGTAGACTGGTCCAACCTGCTACTACAACAACTTACCTTTACTAAGTTCCAGACAACTGCGTTACAGGATGGACTATTGATCTTACCAGTCAATAAGTGCAGAAAAAAAAATTACCAGGTAAGATGTAGATAAAATCCTGAAAAATGTTCATATTCAGTGTGGATTGAGACTGCTGAGGAGGGATATACTAGCTTTGGCTAGAGCTTTAAACACTGTTTATCAGTGATTTAGGAAGAAAGAACTTTCAGTTGTTTGAGGTCCCATCTGATGAAAAGGGAAGTGCATGTATTTGCTGGCAAGCTTGGTGTTTGCTTGCAGAGATTGGTGCAGCCAGGGTGGGCAGTACCCTGGGAAATATCCAGCATAGAAGCAAACAAGTGAAGAGGCCAGGGAGTGGGACAATAGCGATTACAGGTTCTCAATATCGGCCTGGGTTAAAACCTTGCCCTGAGAGAGTGGTAAGACAGGGAGTGTCAGAGCTGGAAAGTGGGCATGCTGTGACTAAGGAGTGGAACAGGAATGATGCTGTTCATGGGTCTGAGAAAGCACCTGGAGTAGTGCTGTTCCTGGTATGTGTGGATTCTTACCAAGCCGTCAGCTGCAGCTGCTAAACACAGACACAACATAAATGTTTAAATTATTCCAGCAACCATTTAGAATAAAAATGAATATAGCCTGTTAACCTGTTTGAGTATGGTACACAGTGGCTTGGCACTGGCTTCTTCCCTCCTTCAGCTCTGTAGTTGAGATAATATTTTTTTTTTAATACAAAGAACAACCAGGAAAAAAACATAACGTACCTTGATAGCCCACTACATTCCTTCATTGACATTGTCTCATACTGTCATGTTAATCAGAATAGAGCTGTGTTCCTGTAATATTAAAGATTCTCTACATCATATTGGAAATGAAAGCAAATGTTTTTTCATTTTCTTGGTAAAACAATTTCTGCCTAGTAAAGCTATGTCAGCCAGGAATCTTAACCTAGATCAGCAGCAATGTATTAGTAGAAGCCTGTCTTGTAGCTGTGGCTGCTGACAGGGAATAGCTAATAATTGTAGAAGGGATTGAGTTCTGCATGAACACTTTGAAAACAGTTTGGGGTGGCACATGGGGAATGTCTATCATCAGTACATTAGCTTGGTCTGAATGTGAAGACTAAGCTAAAGAAACTGTGGTCTGGACTGAAGGGGTCAGCCTGTCAAGTGGAACAAGATCTTCTTTTAGTACTTTGGTATAATCGTGGAGAATTTTGATAGTGGACAGCCACATGATCTCTAGAGAATCATGGGCTGGGAGATGGGCTTCTGTTACAGGCTTGCAAAGAGCTGAAGTGACCTCTCTGTGTAGTTACTGTTCTGCCTGGTGTCTCTCTGACCTTTCCCCGGCTGGAGAGATGAGCTGAAATCTTGCTTGAAACTGTATTAGACAGCCCTGGCAGGCTTCAGTCCTTAGGGAGAGGCTGGGAAACACTAGCTTAGTCCCTCTCCCAGTCAGGTGACTGCTGAGGGCGTGACACTGCAATGAGATAAATAGCTCTAAGGGAAGTTTTGGAGGATCTTCGTGTTACTTGGCATCCTTTCTATCAGTAGACAAGAATTGTCCCCTTTTCAGAAAGGTGGATATGCCTGTAAATACCAGACCTCCTATATAATGGCAGTGGAGACCACATTACTGAGCATCATCCCAGTTATTGGTTCACAGCTACTGGATGTGCAATTCCAGAGATGGTGAGTCTGGAAAGGACACTCCGTCCCATGCCCCATTTCATTCTCTCTGTTGGGGACCTTCCTGTACCAACAGCAATCAGGTTTGTTACACTGCTGGAGTGACGTGGAACCTCCTGGCTTCAGTTCTCTAGTTTCATTCTGACAAGTTAAAAGGAAAAAAAGAAGGGATTTAATGTTTGTCATTCTGTAAGGGAAGAGGGGGCTGCCATCTTTTTGTGTATTTGGATTGTTCAGATTGGTATAGGTTGCAGACAACTATTTCAGAGTGCCAGTGTTTTTTGGATGGAAAAGAATACCTTGACCACTGTGTGCTGTACGGAAAAGTGACCTGGGAGTGAAACAAATTGGTTGCAGAAAGTATCAAGTTCCTGCCTTGTGGTGGTAGTTGTCTTAAGGTGGAAATTAGTTAGTAGCAACCTATTACTGATTAAAAGTTTTGCCTAGCTTGGCTTTAGCAGCTGTATGGAAATTGATCCACAATAAAAATGTGTCTCCAGCAAAGCCTCAGTTACTAGATAAATGTAGCTCAGTTTGTTCCTACATGTGTCTGCATCCAGCATTTGCTGTTGTAGTTGGCAAAGGGAAGAGTTGGGCAGAAGGCCTTGTCTGGTGCAATATACAAGCTTTGTTTCTATGGATGAATTCCTGCAGGGCTGCAGCCCTTTGAGCCCTTTAGTAGAGTAGAAAGTTTGATCTTGGGGAACGTAGGAAAACAACTGCTCACAAGGATTCTCAGGAGGCAGTCAAGCAAAACATAGAAGTGGTGCCTTGGGCATTTGGAGGCTGGAAGTATTGGAATGTGGTGTAGATGGAGGAGAATTTCTGTGGTTTACCTGCCTGAGGGAAAGCTTTCAGTGGAGAAGAACTATTACTGCCTTTGGATCTAGAAGGTTTCTTTGTCGATCAAGACCCTGTTGCACAGATACTGTGAAAGCATGAAGCAACAAGGCACACCCTTCAATGCATAAAGGATTTCATGTGTTTTTGAAAGGGAAGGTTTTAACCTGATACCTTGGTCTGAGGGCAGGGATCTGTGGTCTGAGACACATCCCTGACTAGACCACGAGTGGGAATAACAACAGGGCTTAAAGGTAGAAACAACTGTATCACAATGAGCCCTCTGGTATTTTCCTGAGTGGAGTTCAGTACCAGTGAGACAGTCATGAGCCATTCCACCTTTCTGCAGCTAAAGACCAAGAAGCATTTTTTGATAACTTAACAGGGAGTTGATAGCAGGTGTGGCCTAATAATTATCTTGGCTCCTAAGTGATAGCAGGTATGTGGGGGAAGAAGAAAGGTATTTGGTTTTTTAGCACAGCAAGTAGGAAATAGTTGTAGCTGTCATTTGCATGGTTCAGTTTGCCTGATGTTGCTAGTTGTAGTGGTGCCTTCATCCATAATCCTCTGGAGGTGTGAAGTGAATAGCAGTGTAGTCACTCTTTCCCTCTTCTACAGAGACCTCATCTTGCAGTAGCTGCAGTGGGGTCTTGAGTAGCTCTTAACTGTGAGAGCTGATAAAGAAAGGTCGGAAGGCAGGCTTAAACATTCCTTTGCCCCATAAATATGATTTGCTAGATAGCCTCCTCTTAGCAGAGGTGGCAGTGGCATCAGGAGGAGTCTCATATGTGGTACTGGCCCATATAAAACTCTAGTCAACCTGATAGAACTCCAGCTCCATTGCTCATGCTATACAGGCTCTGCCAGCTCTCCTGCATCGTTTGGTGGCTCTTGCTAAATCAGGCTGTCATCTTTACTTTGCTCTAAAACAACCTCCAGGCTTTGGCACATATATTTACTTTTCCCATCAAACTTGGCTTTTCCCTGGTCTCAAACCCTTAGTGGCTCACACCACGTGGTGTTTCATTAATACACAGGCATGAAGGGGTGGACTGACAATCTACTTGCTCTTCTAGGGCTCACTCAGGGTGACAGCAACAGCTGTTCTGTTCAGCCCCTCTGTGTAGTACTAAGTACCTTCCCTATGTCCGCATGCAGATCCAATTTGATCTGCTGACTGACGTGGGCTCATGAAGTATGTAAAGTCCAGAAAAAGCCCAGCAGGAAAGGGTCCTTCTTGTTCTTTGACCTTTTTGTTTCTACCAAGCTGGATTTTTCTGGATTTTTACAAAGGCTATACAACTGCTACAGAAATATGTACTCAGCTGACTCTTGCTTAGGTCATGGAGATTAACCTGTAGAAATATTATACCACTTCATTGTATTTTCCCCCCAGCTACTGTGCTGATGACTACACTAAAGCCTTAATCTGTGGCATACTTTGCCACATGGTATTACATATGCTGAAAAATCATATGAATTTAAAAGCAGGCTGAAGAAGTTAATGGAAGAGAAATCTGTTGAGTGTTCATTCATAGGTGGCACATCCAGCTCAGGGAAGTTCCTGTCAGCAAGTGGTTAGAGGCTTGAAGAGCATGCAGGGAGGCATCATGTATGCTTTCTCTGTTGTCAAAGCAAGGGAAGGTATCTCCTTTTGGCTGCTGCCTAGAAAGGCTATGAGGCCATGATAAACCTTAGTCTGATCCAGCACAGCTACTATTATATTTCAGAGCCTGTTAAGCATAGTAAATCTGGCTATTTGAGTTGGTAACTCCTGAGAAAGCAAGCAGATGTGACTCAAATTTTAACAGGGAAACTGCAGAAAGAATGGATTCAGGTTTTGTGATGTTTGTTTAGCCTGACTGTCCCTCAAATGAACAAGCATATACTGCCATACAACAGCTTTCCACATTTAACCCCCAAATTCTAGTACCATGTAGTCAGGACCTTCCGTGAATTGGAAACCAGAGATGAGAGGTATGTTTGTGATTCACTGCTTCCTGATAAAGTGGGGATGGGGGAGTAGCATGGAAAAAGTGATACAGCATTCATGTGTCATGTATAATTCATCTATGTCTTCATCAGGAGAAAGAATAGTCACCAAAAGTCATTACTTTGGAATAATCCAGTCTGCTTTTCTTTCCTTCCTTCCCTTTCCCTACCTTCTTTCATTTCTTTGCAAAAATGGTCTTATCATCTGGCTAAAAATCCCACTTCCAGGTTTTGCAGTTTCTACTCTCAGCTGCCATAACCTTCCAGCCTCATATTGGTGACTCAAGGGACTTTTTTGCTTGTCTGTAGTTGAGGGGTTTTGTTGGTTTTGTTTGGGTTTTTTAAATAAACTTTTTACATTGAGGTAAATCGTCAGGGACATAAATGTGAGATGAACAAAAATGCCTTATTTTGCCCTTGCTTTTCTTAGCCTCTGCGGATCTTTTGCTTCTCTTTGCTCTGTGGAAATCTGCTGACAGTTACCTGTACCATAAAGCAAAATAAAGTATTTCTGAGAATGTGATGGGAACAGCTTACAGAAGCAAGGGACAGAAAAGCTCTCCTGCTAGAGGCCCACATCCTACCAGTGCAGTGCTAGGTGTTCTGCTACTAAAGGGACTGTAGACCAGAATATGCATTCTGGTGAGTTTTGGTAGCTTTCTCTTTTTTTTTCTTTATGTAGAGTTATCAAGTTCTTTGACTTGTGTATAAATCTTCTTCGTCTTTAGTTAAAAGAGGCTGGAGAAGATAGGTGTGTGTCCTTCCCTCTTTCTCCCAAAGGCAGCTGTGTGTAAAAGTATATACAGCATGGCATGAAAGTGGTGAGGTTTGCTAGACTGGACACTGTCCAGTGAGGGGGGACCAGGCCCTACGTGGGATGCCTGGGGTCTGTGCTTATTTTAGGCCTTTCTGGCCCAGGCTGTTCCCTGTGCTCAGCTGTTGTGATGCTACCTTTCCTGCACAGTGCTGTCATCCACCCCAGTGTTTCTATTTTAACTCTCTCTGGGGCTAGATCTTGTGACACAAGGATTTGGCATCTCTCCTACATGCTGGAACATGGCATCTTGGGAGGCACAGTGGCTGCAGCTGCTATATCAGAGGGTGCCCCTCCTAAGTAGCTGGTAGAAAAGGGACACCCCTAGGACTGCAGTGCATCAGAACAGGCATCATCCCTGCAAAGGAGTGTCTGACTGTGTCCACCTCTGTCTCCTCCAGTCTTTTTCCAGATTCCGAAGAGTTTGAGACACACTTGCCGGCTTCCAACTGCTCCCCTGCAGCATCTCGCTTTCAGCTTCCAGGTATGTAGTTACTGGGGCCAGGAGTAGAGTTGCATGCCCAGGAGGCTGTAAGATGGCTTTGCAGTCAGATGACAAATGGTGGGGAGGGAGGACAGGGACAGCTGGTGGCATGGTGGAGGAATTAATTTTTCAAGGTTCATGTACCTGAATGTCATATCCCATTTTACAACTTGCTTCAGTGACTGGAATTCAGCATTTTCAACCTTCAGAAGAAGGCCAGAGGAACAGCATTAATACACTTCTGACACAGTCCATGGGATGACACTTTGCAAATGTAGCTAAATGTCAGAAATTTCTGAAGTCTGGGTTGAGGCGCTTCACTGTGCAGCTCATGCCACCAAGAAGGATTTGCAGGAGGTGGGAGCTGTGGACTTTTGACCTGATCTTCATCTCTGCTGTGTGCTCTGTGGGCTGGCAAAATGAGCAGATACCTCTCTGGGGTGTGAGGGAAGCTTTTTATAACTAGGAATGTGCAAGAGGAGAAGTGGCAGCAAAGGCCATGCATGCTGCATTAACCTGGGATTGTCTGGAAAGAACTGGGTTTGTCAGCAAGTGACTGGGCTTGGGTCCTGTTACTCTTCTCATTCTTGCACAAGAACAACCACGAACCTCTCCCCAAGGAATTTGTAGTGTTGTACCACATCAGGAACAAACTGGCAGTGCAGGCTAACACAGGGGAATGGGCCAAAGCTCTGAGACAGCAGAGAATGAGATGAACCTTTTACCTTCCAGCCTAGATTTTGAGCTTAATGCAGTGAGTATAGTGAAAAGAGCTGCTGTGCAGGGATGTTTCTAGGGAAGCAGTGCTGCTGGGTAACAGACACATGTGCTGCGCTGCCATTTGGCTGGGTATGCCCCAGCATGTTTCTGTACTTCTGCTCAAGCCCAGCTCAGCTGGTGGGCAGTTTATAGGGCTCCTCCCCATTCAAGACATGCCTGCCTGCTGACTGCTCAGCCTTGTTTTCCCCAGTCAGTTGTTGTAATCCTGTAATCCTTAGTCATACTGGGAAGCTGGAGTCATCTCTATTGACAGAAGACTTATTTAAAATCTTTCAAGGCAGATTTTAAATAGATTTAGCTACCTCAGTTTCTTGAGGGCCTCAGTTAAGAAAGGAATCTCTGCAGAAATATTTAGTGCTGCTGAAAAGTGTTGGATTCATAAGCATCACCAATATCTGCACAAGGTTTGGCAAGATCTTCTCCAGCATCCTCTCCGATTGTGTTACATGCCTGCCAAGAAGGGCTCTTGTCTGCAGGGAGGGTGGAGGCCAGTTCAGCCCTGGGCATCTCTGCTGGGCCTTGGCATCTGCAGCTGGAGGGGCACTGATGACACTACTTGACTGCAGGGCAGCAAGTTGGGCTGCTCCAGCTCTGAGAGTCATGGAGAACTATGCTGTCTGCCAAGGCTCAGCCAGTGCTATGTTTGAAATCACTTTTCTCTCTTCTCAGGTTAACTGAAATCTGCAAACATTCTCTGCTGCAAGAAAAAGAGGGTGATGTCATCAGAAGATGATGCTGGTGGGGAGGCTCCTGGGGGCAGTTTCTGGGAGGTAAGGAAGGATAATTGGAGTGTGAGGGAGGTAGGAGTGTCCTCTTACCACCCACTGGGTGGAATTAGAGGGTTGAGTTCCAGGTCTGTGGGTGACATGTTGCCCTTGTGGAGTGGAAGGGAGGAGCTGTGGGAGGGCTCAGTACCATGTTACTGTGTGTTACTGCAGGGAGTAGTGACTCTTCCATAGATACTGTGGAATGAGAGTTCCTTGTTCAGCTGACATTGATCTGAGCACTGAGAGAAGCAAGCAAAGCATCTCAGCTTCTTCTCTCCAGTGTTGCATCTGCCTGAGTCTGCCAAAGGAGGGTCTGAGCCCAGACCCTCTGGGCAATCTGAGCTGGCTTCAGAAGGGCCTGCGTTCCCTCCCTGTGCAATGATGGACCTGCTGTTGTCTGTACTGAAGGAAGGTGAAAGTCAGTACGGTATAAACAATAATGTTGTGACGTTTCAGGCTGGAAACTACAAGCGGATAGTGAAACGTGTGGACGATGGGTACCGGCTCTGCAACGACCTTATCTCCTGCTTCCAGGAGCGAGCCAAGATAGAGAAGAACTATGCCCAGCAGCTAACGGAGTGGTCCCGTAAGTGGAGGACCAATGTGGAGAGAGGTAAAGTTGGTATATTAGACTGGAAGCAGGAAGCAATCATTGCATTCCCCTCTGAGTGCTGTCTCTTACTGAGGTGACAGTTTTCTTGAGGGACAGGCTTTCCTTCCCCAGGAAGGGGGTGACTTTCTTGGGTGTCTTTTCTGTGTGTTTGCCTGTTTTTTTAGTTAGTCCTCTGATTCACTTGGAGAAGTGTTCTCTTGTCATGTGCTTGGTTATTTAAAAAAAAAAAACAAAAAAACTGCGTGCTTAGTTTGGCAAGTACTCGGGCAGTCCATGTCTTAAATCAAGCTGGAGATACCCTGCATTTAAGGACAGCTTAGCTGTCTTCCCCTCCAGTCTGAGAATAACTACTCATGTTGTGATTTGGTGGCAGTGTGCTCAAACTGATAGTGTCTCACAAAGTAATGGGAAACAATGGGACAGATGTCTGAAAGGACCTGCTGGTCTGTGGACCAGAAACCTAGCCTCAGTCATGAATTAATGTTGCTGTCTGCTCTGAAGCTCAGGCCCGATTTGGGAAGAGAATTTTCTATAGAAACCTTCTCCTAGCAGAGAGACAGATGCCAAAAGAAATGCCTGCCTTATCGAGCTCCAACAGCCAGTCTAGATGCTGCCTGATGGGACTGTGGAGACCAGTCAGTGCTGACTTGTTTGATGGGGCAGAGTTAGGGAAGTGACTCCATACTGGTAGATGTATGTAGGAGGAAAAGAATCTGCATTCCCTTCTGTGGGCAGTAGGTATAAGAGCCTCTCCGGTGCTTGTTCCTGCAGGTCCGCAGTATGGTACTCTGGAAAAAGCCTGGCATGCCTTCCTGACAGCTGCAGACAAACTGAGTGAAATTCACTTGGCTGTCCGGAACCACCTGGCTGGTGAAGATTCGGATAAGATCAAGGCCTGGCAGAAGGAGGCCTACCACAAGCAGATGATTGGAGGTTTCAAGGAAACAAAGGATGCAGAGGAGGGGTTCCGCAAGGCCCAGAAACCCTGGATGAAGAAGATGAAAGATGTAAGCAAAATGTGAATGGGGAAAGAGGGATGAAGATAGTTGAGCTGGCTGCTTGATTTCAAGAGCCACTGTGCAAACAAACTAGGTTAGCCAGAGTAGCAGAGAATTCCAGAGAGGGAGGGATGTCTCAGGGATCTCTTGTTCTTGTAGTTTTATAACTTCCTTTGGTAACAGGCTCCGTATTCCTGCACCGCAGGTGAGCACTGAAAAAGAGATCATTTGAAGGGACCTGTCCCCACTGGACCATTGTTTACTAAATGCCAAACTGGCATTCTTGTTAGGTTGCTGCAGACTAACAAATGTTAACATGCCTCCTCTGAGTACTGGAGGATCGATGTGGGCAGGATCATGGCTTTTTCTGCATCCCTTTTCTTACAGGTGGAGACTTCTAAGAAAAACTATCATGCAGCCCGGAAGGAAGAAAAAACAGCCCATACAAGGGAGAACCATGCCAAGGCAGACTCGTCTGTCTCACAGGAGCAGATGCGCAAGTTGCAGGAGCGTGTAGAGAAGTGCACTCAGGAGGCTGAGAAGGTGCGTGTGTGTTGTGTGGACGGGGGTCACAAGGATACTCCTTTCAAGGAAAAAGCATTGGTGGTAAAGTCCCCCAGTAAAATGACTTGGCTGAAGCCTGTAAGAAGATGTGAAATCCCATCATCTGAGGTTTTAGTGAACTAGACTGAGACTTCAGTAACTAAGGTCTCTGTCTTTGGAGTTGGGCAAAATCCTAATTTATAAATAAACTTAAAATAAAAAAGGAAAAAGTGTAGCGGATCTGGTGCAGGGTGTGGAACCTGTGGAGCTGAAGACTTAGCTACCAAAAATACCTGATTTGTCTATCCATAAGAGGGAAAGTGTGGAAGGTCCTGTATGGAGTAGTAAGGAAGAATAGGAAACTTGCAAGAATGTTCAAGAGCAATGGACTGGGACATCAGCTGTGGGATTTCTTCTTACTTCTCTGGTATGTTTGTTTAGCAGTGCAGAGGGGAAAAAACTTGTCAGTCCCAAGCCAGAGTAGGGAAGGTTGTTACTTGTTTACCCTCAGGGCAGCACATCTCACTATTGCTGTGCTCCTGTTACAGTGCAAGGATCAGTATGAGAAGATGCTGGAAGAATTGAACCGCTACAATCCCCGCTATATGGAGGACATGGAGCAAGTGTTTGAGGGCTGTCAGGAGGCAGAGCGCAAGAGATTGTGCTTCTTTAAGGAGATGCTTCTGAACCTGCACCAGCATCTCAACCTCTCCACCAGTGAAAGGTACTGGCCCTGATGCAGAGGGGAATTCTGCCAGCCTGGAGCGCTTAGGCTCTGGTGAGGGGCATCAATTCTGGTGTCACTGGAAGCTGCTTGCTTGCATCAGCCAGATCTCGCTCCCTCCCCTTTCAAGTGTATCTTAGAACCGGCACTTGGTCTCTTTAGAGAGAGCTGGTGCTGGGGTCTGTGATTGTGGACAGTGCCAGGCTCCCCAGAGAGGATTTTCTGCCTTCGAATGCTTCCTTTTTCACTACCGTCCAGTACTGTCCTGTGTGTGTACTTCTATCCTATGAAATGCCTCCGTGTTGCTATATGTAATCCCAGGCTAAGGAATGTAGCTCTGTTGCCTTCTAGTGTTGATGGTTATTCCACCCATTTTGCCATTAGTAGAGAGACCTTTTGTGAAGTAGTGCCTGTAAGCCCACAAGTTGCCCTAAGCAGAGGTTACACAGGGGTAGCAGGTGCAGCCAAAAGTTTTCTGTGCCTCTTTTATGGTAGAGGCAACAAATCTGAGCCACCTCTCTGTGTACAAGAATGCACAGAGTTATTTCAGTGTTCACTTAATGAGCTGTGCTGAGAGCTGGCACTTGCTAGGCACTGCCACACCAAACAAGCCTGTCCCGTTTGCCAGGCTGACTCTCCAGTAAGGGAGGCTGTGTTTTCCTAGGGCTGAATAGGTGTTGCTCTAGCATGCTTAATCCTGTGGGATTGAGGATGATGTGTAATTTTGCGTTAGGTTAATCTCTTCCTTCCTACTTGGCTTTTGGGAAACTGCTGAGGGACTTGATTACTGGTGGTTCTGTCTGTTCTGGTCGTAGCTTTCATGCGTTGTATCGGGATCTCTACCAAGTCATCATGGCTGCAGACAACCAGGAGGACCTGAAGTGGTGGCGCAACACTCACGGACCGGGCATGGCCATGAATTGGCCTCAGTTTGAGGTGGGGTGGCATTCTAGAGTGTGCTAATGCTATTTCCAAACGAGCTGCTTATCTGAAATTGGTGATTACTGGTCTTGTTGGAAAGACTGTGTCTTTTCTCAGCAGGCTCAGGATGTTGGGCTCTTCTGAAATTGTTGTATTGCCAGCTGTCTGCTGCCCAAAGGGGCCCACGTAGGCTGCCAAGCTATACTCCAGCCATTCAGCTGCAAAGTCAAAGAACAGGAGGTGGTCCTCTGGGCCGTGGGACAGCTCTCTGTGATGATTTTCTCACAGCCTCTCTTGTTGCACCCAACAGAAATGAGCCTGCTATACCAGCAAGGCTATTGAGCTGACCAGTTCAGCTGCTACTGAAGTACAACCTGGTCTTCTATTGTTCTGTACTGGGCAGAAGAGATGCACAGAGCTTTTCTATCTGAGTGGCTTGATGACATTACTGGTTTTCCCTGGACAGGAATGGTCCCTCGAAACACAGAGGCAAATCACCAAGAAGGAGAAGAGTGGCAAGATGGCTGATGATGTCACACTGACCAGCATTTTGCCTACACGTGATGGTGTTGTCTCACAGACCCCTCTGCAGACAAGGTAAAGGCTGAATTCTGATACCTCAGGTTAGGAAAAGTACAATCCTGCCTAGGGTCATGAATGACTTGGATTGATAGGAGTAATCTCTTCCTTAATTTCCTGTCTCTTGCCCATGGCCTTATTTGTGGCACTCTGGAAAAGGCCATGTAGAAAATGCAGTCTAGGGTAGCTGTTTCGTTTTGGGTTTGTTTTGTTGGGTTTGGGGTTGGGTTCTTTTTTGGGTTTTTTTTAGGGTTTTGTTTTGGTTTTTGTTTGTTTTGGGTGGGTTTTTTGGGGGTTTTTTTGTTTGTTTTTGTTTTGTTTTGTTGGGTTTTTTGTTTTTGTTTTTTGTTTTTTTGTTTTGTTGTTGTTTTTTTTTTGTCTAGCACATTCTGTCTCACAAAGTGCCTTCCTGGTAAAGATCCTTCTAGTGACAAGATATAGCCCAGTCTGACTAGTGCTGTCTGATTCTGGCATGCATTTCCCCGGTTCTTCTCCCAGACAGGGTGAGGAAAGCTGGGAGTTGTGTGGCTTCCTAAATGAAGACAACAAATTCTTGTTGTTTTTCCCTGGTATGGTGCTGAGTAGTACCTGACAAGTTTGGGTATAGCTGCTTCCCTTGCCAGGAAGCAAGCCTGGAGAATAGGGAGAGGCAGAACAGACTCATCCTACTGTTCCAGTAGCTGTCCTGCTTTAAAAGGTAGACATTGGCCAAACTGAACTGAGCAGAGAAGAATGGGGATATAGAGATTTTTCAAGGCCACTACTGTATTTCACAGTCAGTTGGATTCAGGGGCCCTATTTGCCAATCTACAGGTTTTCCTATCAAGAGGAGCAGAACAGCCTCTTCTATGACACCCTGAAGGCACCAACTCATGTGAAGTTAGTATGGAACATAGCCTCTGCAGGGTTTTTTGGGTTCCAGGTGGCTGTCCTCTGCTGCTCTTCCCCTATGCTCTTGTCTCTGACTTGGAAAACAAAATTCCAAACATCTCTTCAGGATGCAAAACATAGCCTTTCCTCTCTGTCTTATTCTTGGCTGGAATAACTCTGGATGCAGCTGGGCTCTCCAGTTAGGTCTGGCCTTGCTTGTGTGAGAGGGTCTGCTAGAGTAGGAGGAGGTCATGAAGAGTGCATGTGTGTGAAAACACTTTGAGAATGAGTTATCCTCCTGGCCCTCAGGGTTCTAATGCTGGGGTGCTTTCAACAAAATCTACTATCTCCTGGGATCTCTCTTCCCTGTTCACTCTCGTTTGACTTTCGGTCCTCTTGCACCCTATCCTATAGCAGAGCAGTCTCGGGGGGAGTCAGGGTGGTGCATGATTCAGGAGAAGGTGGGTGAAAGATCAATCTACTAACAACCATCTTGTCCCCTCTTGCCTTCCACACACAGCGGAGGGAAGGAAGACATTTCAGAGTGGTCAGATGAGGACACTCCCAAGAAGTGCCTGGATGCCAACGGGCACGAGGAAGACCTAAAGGTACCAGGTGTACGGGTACGAGCACTCTATGATTACACAGGACAGGAGGCTGATGAGCTGAGCTTTAAAGCAGGTACAGAAGCACTAATCTCTTACTAACCTTTCACTGTCCTCACTTGGGCTCACTGAATGATTGAAACACTCTGTAAGAATTGGATGTCCACTTGAAAACTGACATTTATCCTTCCCTTGGTCTGACCACTGCCAGCTCCTTTGAGGTGGATGACACAGTGGCAAATCCAGTTTTTTCTAGACCAGAAGGTAGTGAGGCCACACAGAAAGATACTGTCGAGGCCTTGGTCAGAGTGCAGGGAGAGCAGACCCCTGCCTCTTCTTAGGGCATTTATTCTGAATTGTGTCTTGAACCTTTATTAAATGCTTCTCCCTTGCACCATTGATACAAAAATTACATGGCACTTCTGGATTGTCTTTTCAAATAATGTGAAGGTAGATATTTTGGGAGAAGCTCACCTGACTGACATGTATTACTGGAGGCAGAGGTCAGCTGGCAAAAAACAGCTATGCAAACTGTTGCTCAAAATGGGTATTTTGAGAATGGAGATCCTGGCTTGCAGCAGAGGATTGAGCCCTGGAGTAAACAGACCTGTCCTCTTTTCTTCCTTTAGTTAAATTTAAGTTTGCATGTGCCTTCCTCTCATGTTCAAGTGGACATCATGATCTTGGGAGTGTCTGATCATGCTTGTTTTGGGTTTCACATGGTATCTCTGTGCTATACCTCTCCAAAACACACCCACTGAAAAGTCACTGAAGTCCTTCAGTAGCAGAGCCTTGTGCCTGAGGCCAAAGTCTGTGCTGCAGTGTTACCATACTAGTAAACTTCCTAATGCTAACTTGATGCTTTAAAATATCCTGCAATATGGGTGCTCTAGAACTTGACTTCGTTCTTTCCACTCAGCAGATGAAATGGGGTATGACTTGCTAGCTGTAGTCATCTCCTTTTTGAATCTGCTCTGAGCAACACATACCAGTAAGGCTTCAGCTTAACAGCAGTGACTTTCTGAGACTCTGCCAGTGTGGGATGTGCCTATTGATGCAGTCAGACCTCCCTCTCTGGCAGAAGTATGACCTTCTACTGGTGGTGGAGGAAAGGATCTTTCTGCCCCTTCTCAAAGCAGATGTGGGAATGTTAAAAATCTTTCCTGGTTCTAGCCTGAGAAATCAGTTGACTTCATGCCTTACTGGCTGAACCAGACACTCCATCATGGAATAGGCATTTTGGGTCCTAACAGCCAGAGCTTAGCAGCTTCTTGTGTTTCCTTCCCACTTGCCTATCAGAGGAGCCCCTAAGGAAAAAGTGTCTCAGATGTGTCTGATCACTCTGGCTTGTAAGCGTGTTCCTTAGGGAGAGAAACACAGGCAGAACTGTAGGGCAGAAAAGATTTCTGATGCTGAATAGAAGAAGCAAAGGTCTGTTTAAATTCGTTGGCTGAGGTGATAGTACTGAGTATAAATACTGAAGAGATCAGTGATTCTGGCTTTGATTAAACTGCATTATGATAAGGGTGTTGATAACGGAAGAAGAGTGTGATGACTGAGACCAATAGTCTTGTTTTTTATCAAGTTGTCTTAGGTGTGTAAAAATGCCATGCTACCTTTCTCAAGCATGCCTCCTAATGACTGTTCTTACTTTCAGGTGAAGAACTAATGAAGATTAGTGAGGAAGATGAGCAGGGCTGGTGCAAGGGCCGACTTCTCACTGGTCAAGTTGGACTCTATCCTGCTAACTACGTTGAGAAGGTTGGATCATGATTGCTGCTGCCCTGCCAGTGCCTCACAGCCATACCAGCATCTCCTGCAGAGGTCCCTGGGTCACTCCTGGCCCCGGCCCACCTTTGCAGTATATCCAGCAGCTTCTGGACTTGAAAGGCACATATTCCATGTAACTAATGCTTCATTTTGAACATCTAGATCTTAGGGATTTTCTAAAAAATAAACGAGGATGAATAAAAACTTTTCTGAGCACTACAGTAGTGTAGGAGTGCAGAACAAACAGATCCTTTTGACTTGCACTCAGTGAAAGGAGATAAGTGTTTTCATGGAGCTCTATAAAAGAGAGAAAGCACACTTCCTTGACTTCAATACACATGCATCCATAGGGTGTTGAGGTCTGCCCTGCCTCCAGGCTTCCTGTTCAAGGAATTTTGGATATGCAGGGTAATAGGGAACTTCTACTATTGTTTCCCCTTTTTAGATCCATCAAGCTGACTGGCAGGAAGCTCTTTATTCTCCCATGTCTTTTATAAGTTTTCAGTATCCCTCATTTGCAAGCTTGTTGGCTTCCCTGGTTAAGGCAGCTGGTATAAGTGACACAGCTTCAACCTGAACATCCCTTTTCACTGCCCTCATATTTATTGTGATAACCCCAGGAATGAATGATAGTATAGCTGAGGCACAGGAGAAAAAAGCTTCTGTCTTGCATGGTGTGGCTGTTCAGACTGATGAGTTGTGAACAGACCTCTTGTGCAGCAAGTTGGAGTTGACTGAATGCTCCCTGAGCTAAAATGGACTTTGATACATGCTAAAGGCTGGTTTTAACAAAATGAAAGCCGTGTTCCAGTGCTGTTCTGCTTATGATTCCTAAATTCACTTGTGTATATATCAGGGCTTCTAATGCATCTAGATTATTTTGGCTACACCTCTCTTTGAGAGCAGTTAGTGCACAGCAGAGACCCTCTTTTTTTCCTTTCCAATATCTTCTTGACTTACACGGGGCTAGAAGTGCACTCTCTGCTTTGCCAAAGACCCCTGCACTGTGAGGAGGGTTGCACTGTGGAAGCTGCCTGCTGGCTGGCACAAATTACCCATAGAAGGGTAACTCCTCTTTTTGTCCTGAATTGCTGCAAGTGCACTTACGCCCAGTTGTTAAGTGCCATTCAGCAGGGAGGATGTATCAAACATTCTTTATCTCACCTGTCCTTCTGCCTTTGAAAGCCTGTGAGGCTGCTGGGAAGACCTGGCATCCTGATCCTAGTGCTCTGCATATTCCACTGTGGGGATTGATAAGCCAAGAGCTTGAGGGAACAAAAAACTGGAAAAACTCCCACTGTTGGAGAAACAAAGGCAAACAAGCAGCTGCTTTAAAATGGCTTACTTAGTACATCTGCTTGAAACTGCTGCTGAAATGCATTTTGAGTTTGTGGTAACCTTCTGTAGTGACATTCTCATTCTGGCCTAGCAAGTGTGAGTGACCTGGCTAAGTCAGACTCACAAAACTCAGTCAAGTCTCCACCAACAACCTAGGGTGAACTGCTTTAGAGCTGTTGGGAAAAAGGGTGCTACACATAAAGTCTGAAGTCATGGGTGAACATCAGGATTAAATGGCCATTGTTGTGTTAACAGCAGTGAGTATGCCAAAATGTAGACTGAAACAGAGGAGGGGATGGACATATTCAAACACTCTCAATTTATGAAGTATCACAAACATCTCATTGCCTGGCTGATAACAGAAATTAACCTTTTACAGCATACTGGCTGCCTTGAAATGAAGTCTGCCATGGACAAAGAGATGGGAGACTAATTGCTATTTAGTGCTTTTGTGAGACCACAGAAACTTACAGTTGAAAAGTTTTGCTTAAAATATCCCTAGCACTGTACTTCATGAACAGGGAAGAAGGGTGCAAACTGAAAGAATAGGTCTAAAGCATTTTGCTCAAAGTCTATGATGTCATTTGTCAATAAAAGAGAAAGTATTTCCAAAAGGCAATTAAATGTCTAAGCAACAGACATTAGAAATGCCTGGATTTAGCTATGAATTTAATTAGTATTCTAGGTTCAGTATCTGAAGATGCCTCTAAGCTTATGCCATGTAATTAGAGGTGGTGGTGTATAAACACATGGATTTATTTAAAGATCCAGTCTCTGGTTTCAGTTTTGTGTCCCAAGTAAAAGTATCATTACTGTTGTGCAGCAATTGCAAGTGTTCCACTTGCTGACCCACAATGGAATGAGTTGCTGCCCCTGTGTCCTAGCACATGTGAATGTGAAGAGAACCATGCCTGCCAGGCTTCTGAGAGACCTGAGACTAAAACAGTGCTGAAATGAGCTGAGATGTCCTATAAACAATACTGAAGTTTTCCTGATCAACCTGCATAGTTCAAACATTAATGCTAGACTTATATGTAAGGTCAAAAAATGGTAGAAGGGCGCTACAGAGGATAACATGAAAAATTTGCTTTAACTCCTCTTCTGAGTTCTAGTCAGGCTGTAATTAGGGATGCAGCTAGGTGTGGCTAGAATGTGCTAAAGGACAGAAATGTCTAGTGGACAGGACCTCTGATTACAGTACAAATAACCTGAAATTCTACAGGACAAAGTCTGAGCAGACTTGTTTGTCCTAGGAAAACATGACCACCTGATTATAGTGGGCTGCTTGAAAGTTTCCAGAAATACTGACATATTGCATCTTATGTGAACAAATTCCCTAAAGAATGTTTGCACATCAGAAATTCCTGCCAAGAGCTGAAGTAATGGACAGCAGACAACACACTGAGAATGAAAAACTGCTTGGCTGGACTACAGCTCACAAACAGGCATGGCACATAGTCCTGGCTATCCAAAACCATCTGGATTAGTAAAAGAGAGCCTATGTAGTAAAGATCCAGCTGGAGGGAAGGAGGAAAAAAACCCAAACCAACCCACATCTAATGATCTTATATAAAGTAATAGCTCTGCCTGGGTACTTGGTTTTCCACAGGAGCAAATGAGATTTTGTTAACCACAAAGGTTCTAGTTGAAACTTGCCATCCATGCCATACCAAACCAAAAGATTTGTGTGTGAACAGAGATACGTACACATAAACTAATTGCTGTGCCTAAATTCCAGAAGGCCAGTGAAGCCTGTTCTTCCCCCATGGTTTTTGTAAAAAAATACAAATGCATCTCTGTGCCTGATGGGCAACACAGTGAATAATTATCTAGTCATATTTTATTTTTTAATAAAGCCATTCCTTGGGGAAAGCCCATACACCTGTGGTATTAGCAGATAATTCATTTGGTTCTGGCATCTTCCTGGAAAAGAATTTCGGAAGTATCATGCAAAGCTTGGATTTCCTGTTGATGACGAATTTTTGAGGAAGAGGAAGTTAAAGATTCTCTATGATGGATCACACCCATTTCCCCAAAGTAGCAGCTGAGCTTGTCTAACCCAGTAGTGGTTTTGCCCTGTAGACAAAATCTGGGTCACAGAGCCCAGGGGCCAGCTGTGCTGTGGAATGGCAGCTGAGTTGTGGTTAGCCTCCAGCTCTGGGTGGCACTCCCACAGCCCTGCCTGGAGCCTGGGGCCGTTGCTGCTTCAGTTTACTTTCCATCCCACTTCCCATCCCCTGCGTCCTTGTGGCTGTTTTGCTTGGCACTAAGCACCAAGGCAGGTGCAAGTATGTGGCAATCCTGCACAGAGATCCATCAGTGCTGTTAAAAATTGTCCTGCACTGCCTCTGCTCCTGCCCTGTTTGCAGGTGTAGCCCAAGGCCACAGCTGTGAGACTGTGGAGCTCAGCTCTGTTGTTCCCACAGGCTCCTCCAACTGCAGAGCAGGCTCTGCATGAACTGGAGCTGCCTTGGTTGCATTTGTGGAGCTGCTGGCATGCTTAGTGACAGCAGGCTGCAAAAATCCCTTCTGCTTGTGAAAACAGCTGATGTTGCAGTCAAAATGAGTTTGAACACTCCACTTAGACCTGTAGGTGATCATTTCTAAAGTAACTGCACAAAGACCAGCTGCTGACAGATCATGAGGCTGAACGTGAGACAAAGCCAGTGCCACAAACCCCATCTTGACCCATGGAAATGTGATTGGAAAATGCATATCCTTCGCTGCAGACTGGCAGCAAAGGATATGCAAAATAAACAAGAATAGCAAGGCAGCCTGATACAAGACAAAGTGTCTTCAGAGGGTCCTTGCATCAAGCCAACCCAAAACCAAAAAAGGAGAAACAGAAAAAAAATTTGCAACCACATGTTGAGCCACTGCCCAGGTCCAGGCTACAACTGAAAAACTCTGGGCTGCAAGAGAGTGAGACTTTACCAAGCTACCTAGATTCTTAGCAGATCAAAGAGGATTAATGAGATGATGAACAAATCCTTGCTGAAAGGGAGGGGAAGGGGGCAGTGGAGTAGGTTCTGTAACTGGAAGAAACTGGCTAGTTATCTTTAGAACATCTTGACTAAGCCACATGGCTCCAGTGAACTTTTCCAAACTAAATTTCAGGCCAAATCACCTCAGCTGCTTTCAGCACATCCATTTTCTGGCCCTGTCCTCCTGTTTTTCATCATCCAGTAACCCTGCTTGCAGAGGTTTCTGGTTTGTCAGTCCCTCAGCTTAAGGCAGTTACAGCTGCAGCTTGAGACACCTCAACAGGCAGTGGAGTGGGGCTCAACACTTCTTACCCCTTGGTGTGGGGGTCCATAAGTTATCCTCTTCAGTTTCAGCACTTTCACTGGGTCCTTTTAGTTACACATCCTGTGGTCCCTTCCTCCCTGCATTTCCTTTTTGTCCAAGCAGCTGGAAGTCTTCTTCCATGTCCTCCACTCTCTCCCTTTGACTTCACTACCTCCTTCCTGAGTCTATTGTTCGGGGTTCCAGCAGGAGGCTGACACTAAAACAGTCACTGCCCCCAGCTGTGACCACAGTAGCCCTTTCTCTCAAATTCTCTTCAGGGCCTCCCCACAGGTGCCACACAGTTCCTAAGGAATGCTGTATCCATAATTCTATGGATGTTTGTTTCACCAGTGGTTCTGCATCCCCTCTACACATTGCAGCCACCTATGGAGCTGAAGCACTGCTACCTACTTCCCCTGCACCCAAATCCTTCATAGCGACCTGTTTGACAGAGATGATTCCATTATGAAAACCCTTTGTTTTCAAAGGAGCTTTCTCATTTTGCCTTGCTTATTACCTTGTCTTCTGGTCAGCTCTGCCTGCCTTTCTTTCATGGGTCACTGTCTTCTGCTTAAGGCATGCTCCCAATGCTTGTATGGCTACAGGCAACTAGTCACTCTACTAGAAGGATTCAGTTTATTTAGAAAACTCCTGAGTGGGGTGATCTGCAGGGAAGAGAGATTACACACCTACTGGAAAGTTTGGAAGAGTCATGTCTGATGGGTAGACAGCCCTGCTGGTTCTGACCTCAGCCAAGTTAGTGCCTGTGCTGTCAACTGCCCTTGACAGAAGAGAGCTCAGGGTCTGCTCATTACACAGTTTTTCACCTTGCTTCCATGTGGTGTGATGTGTACGTCTTCCATCACTTGGGTGATTGTCCCCTGCCAAAAAGCCTGCTTCCAACAGGGACACCTGTAACATCTCCAAACAGACCACCACAGCAAGATCTAAAAGTAGTCCTCAGATCCAGGAAACCCCAGGCCACAGCAGCCAGCATACCCCTACTTTGGGGGATGGCTAAAGCTTCCCAAGTCTGAAGCACCTGCCAGGCCAGAGGAGATATTCCCAGACATTTGCAAATCAACATATAATTGTAATATTGGAAATGGAATAACAAAAGAAAAGCCTGAAGACACACATGTATATACACACAGACACTCAACAGCTATGCAAGGAGCACCATGCTCCTGCCCTGGCCCTACACCCCCATCACCCTTTCCATCAAACTGCAGCAGTTTTGCCTGGCGGCCCAGCAACACTGTCTGGTATAGCTGAAAGGGACAGTCCTCTCTTCTCCCTTCCAAGACTTCCTAGCCCTTGCCTTACTTATTCAGCACTGGCACAAGCAGGAGATCAGCTCAGCGATGCTATGACAAGCAGTGTTTGAGCAGAGCTCGGGACACGACTCAGCCCACAGCTGCCGCTCCCCAGAGTGGGTGCAAGGGACAGCATGTGCAGCAGGACCAGCCTTTTGGCTGCAACACAACCCCAAATCAGAGCAAGCAATCCATGACCACACTCCTCAGTCTCTCAAGTTACCATCTGTTGTGTTCCTGAAATTATGTGTTCCTTCAACCTTTGCTGGCTTTTCTTCAAACCACAACATTTGCAAGACTGCAGTAAAATTGTGTAGGTTGTAAGCTTTATTCACTCTACACATACTGTATTCGCTCCTTATCTTAGCTCTTGCTGGAAGCATTGTATGGAGTCAGTGAGTGACATGACTGCCTGCCTTGATGCTATACTTTTTCCTAGGGAGGCAGCTACTAATTACACTCAGTCCAGAACACTGGCAGCCCAGTCAGCCACAACCTTCAGCCAGCTGCTTCCCTTGCATCAATCCAAGTGAATATATGTGAGGGCAGTTTGCTGACTTGACAGAAACCTAACCTAATCCAACCAAAGGTAAAGTTTTCCATATGATCCCTGAAACCACAGATAATTAGAAGCATCTTCTTAGACACTGTCCCTTTCAGCTGGGAAGGAGCTGAGAACCTGTCCCTTGTTGTAGTGAGAAGGAGAATGCTTTCTACTTGATTTTCCATTCATGGCTATGTTTACTTCTTCTACTACTGAAAACAGCCAGGCTGCCCTGAAATACTGAGCAGAGCTTTTTCCCAGAGTTACTGGCAATCCCCAAGGGAAATCATGTGGATTAGTTAGTGTCTCTGAACGGCTTAGTAAGAGAGGAGGAAAAAAAAAAATTTTTAAAAAATTGTGTTAGGAATTGCTTCTCTGCCCAAGGCATCATTGTAGTTCTTGTACCCCACCACGCGACATTGTGATCTATGAGAAAGTATATCTCTCTGTTACTTTTTGGGTAGTTTACTGAATTTGCCAGCCCCTTTCCCAAAACTTCTCATTCAGCACAAGAGTGAAAGGCCAATGGATCTGAATAGGAGAGGAGGACTCAGCCACCTCATGTCTCTCCTGCACAGTCTTATCACCCATGTTTTTGCTGGGCAGAGAGAAAAGAGAAAGGTCCCTTTTTCCCTCTACCACTCTGCTTTTGGACAGACTCACAGAGAGGCACTTTCTCTTACCTTTGGCTCAGGCCTGAAAGTGCAGGGCATGTTTTATCCCTATCACAGCACTTCCCTCCTGAATCTCTCCAGCTCTTTCACAGTAACCTCATGCCCTCAGATAACCAGACTTGTGTATTGACAATGTGTCCCTGGTGGTATGGCAGACTCCAAAATTATGCCTGGTCATCATCCTTTGCTTTCCTTTGCTCTCTTGGATAATGCTGGGAAGTATCTTTTATTGGCAGAGGTGGATAACATCAAAGTGATCTCTGATTAGAAGGCTACATCAGGCTCAGGGTCTGGTGTGACAGCAGTCAGGAGGAAAGAGGTAGATGTCAGATGGGATGTAGATGGATAGGGAAGCTGAGAGCCAAAGAGCAGGCTGCCAGCTTGGAGCTCAGAAATACCAAGCACATGAGATGCAAAAGAAACAGATGCAGGAAATAGCAAGAACAGTGCAGTGACAGCACTCATTCACAGGGAACAGTCAGCAGCAGGAGGTCTTTCCTGTACTAACAAAGGCAACAAAAAGAAGCTGATTATTTCTCAGACCAGCAGCATGCTCTCCCTGCTGCTTTTATGCAAAACTAATGGACAGGATCAACAGCCTTGCCAGGATCTGGAGCAACCAGAAGGCCTGCAAGAGACCCTGCTGAGGTAGAGAAGCTGAAGTAACCCTGCTGTAGCAAGCATTCTGAGGACACAATGCAGTGAACAGAAACTGTGCTTCCTCCATGGAGGAGAGGAGCTTGCACTGCATCTCCCCATGTGTCCTAGCACAGACAGGCAGAGACAAAGTGTGACACTGACCTACTGTCCTCTCAGGCTGCCTTGGCTCCTCCTGAGCATGTGCCATTTCTCTCTGTCATGATTTAACCTTGTATGCAAGCATCACACAGCTCACTCCACCTACCCCACACCACCCACTGGGATGGGGAAGGCAACTGGAAAAAGGTGAAATTGGTGGGTGGAGATAAGAACAATTTAATAACTGAAATAAATTAAAATAGAAGAAGAAGAAAAAAGGAATTAAACCCAAGATAAACATGTGATGCACAGTACAATTGCTCACCACCTGCTGACTGATGCCCAGCCCATTCCCAAGCACAAGAAAGAAACAAGCAGAGGAGGGGAGCAGCACCACACAACTGATGATGACAGAGCAGATGCAAGCAACTCAGGTTGAGGCAGCTCTAGCCAACATGAACACAAACACTCCCAATGCATCCTCATCAACTGAACTCCCTCATCTACACAAGACACAGTTTACACAACCCAGCACCAGAGACTCCTTCTCCTGCCCTTCTGTAGCTTCAGCTGTCAAGGCCCTGAATGCACTAACAGACCTTTACTGTCCAGACCAGCCTCACCTGTGGCTTTACCCAAAGCCCCTGCCCATGGAGTTTGGGGAGGGTGTGTTTGCATTTAAGCTCAGCCCAGAGCTCCCAGGCCCTGTCTGAGCTACGTTAGAGGAGTAGTCTCTGTGCTTTGTTGATCTTAACCTGTAGGCTGGTTTATCAGCCTGACCTCAGGCTTGCCTTGCCTTATCACCACGGGCACACCTGGCAATCACTGGGCCTGATCCCAACCCAGTTTGATGGCAAGGAATCTCATCACCATGAGCTTGTCCAGCCATCTCAATTCTTGGTCAAATCCAGACACTATGCCAGGTCTGCCAGGCTCTCTGTGGTCAGGTACTGTGGGAATGGGCCATGCCCAGTGAGGGCCCTGGCTGCTGGCCTCAGGAACAGCCCCTCACAGCTCTTCTTGTCCGAGTGTGCAGCCAGCCCTTACTGCACCCTGACATCAGCTCTCCTGGTATGACTGCCAGGACAGCTGCACCATGAATGGCATCAGGGATCTCAACGTGTTTAAAAATAGCTGTGAGGAAAATGCTATCAGTTACTTTTACCTGCATTGCTTCCCCAGCACATGTGTGTGCAATCCCAGAAATGGCATATAGGCACCATTAAGGTCGAATAAAAGCAACAGAAACCAGGGACTACTTAAGACGAGACTGCTGCCAAGAATGAGTTCTATCAGGTTAGATCAGGCTTCGCCACCCAGCTCAGAAATTCATCTCAGAGCAGCTTCAATCAGATGTGTCAGCCAGAAGCCTCTCATCTTACTGCATGTGCCTACCATATCAGCTCTCACTGTGATCATACAGTTAGAGCTTTGCTGATTCCCAGAACACAAGACCCTGCTAAACTTGCAAGGGTTTTTCTGCAGGGCTTTTTTTTTTTTAAACTCAACAGCTCTCTTTCTCCTGATTGCATTTCTATGTCCCAATACTTTATGTATCTTCCTAAAACCGTGGGTCCTAGGTTCCCATTACAAGGAATTCTATTGTTGACATTAACATCTGTGGATAACGTGGAAATGAGTGAAGAAAGCCTTTAAATTTAAACTGGAAGTTGTCTTGTGCAGATATTAGTACATTTAAGAGTTTCTTTGAGTGACAAACTGGTGCTAGAGAGCAACCTCTTTCCTCTTTCCAGAGGTAAGGAAATCTCAATGCATTCCATCTCTGTAACACCATGCTACTGATTAACTTTCATTGTTGTTCTCATCCTTTCTCATCCTCCTGAACTTCTCATTGCTCTGCAGTCACTTTTTTTTTTCCCTAAAGCATGAAACGGACTATATGTTATTGACTTAAGTTCCCAACACAACCATATTTTTTCCTATTTTTCTTGCATTATAACTGAATGACTTTCTAGCCAATATCCTACTGCTTCTAGGCAGGTAATACAGCCATTAAGGGCCCTGACATCATCTTTGCTCTGAAGTAACAACTTCCCTACCTTGATTACTGCCTCATGATGCCTTAATTACTGCATAGCCAAGTAACAGCTTCTTGAGAGGCCTTCCCTGATTAAATCAGGGCTATGAAGAGTCTGAAGGGGAAGCCATACCAGGCATGGATGAAGTCACTTGGTCTTTCAGCCTGGAGGAAATTGAGGGGACCTCATCCCTCATCGTGGTCTTCAATGGCATCACGAGGGGAAGCACAGGGACAGGTGTTTATCTCTTTAATGACCAGTGTCAGGACCCGAGGGAATGGCCCAGAGATGTGTCAGCAGAGATGAAGGTTTGATATTAGAAAAGAGTTCTTCACCCAGAGGGTGTTTGGAACAGGCTCCCCAGGGAAGTGGTCACAGCACCAGAGCTCAGGAAGTGTTGGGACAATGCTCTCGGGCACATGGTGTGACTCTTAGGGATATCCTGTGCAGGGCCAGGAGTTGGACTCGATGATCTCTGCGAGTTCCAACTCAAGACATTCTGTGGTTCTGTAAATCATTTCCAAATCCCTGAGGTCGGCTGCTGGAGTAGGTGATGCTCCGCTGCTCGGAGCTTTTTCCCCGGTAGCAGATAACCCACGGCAGGCACTGCCCCACTACTATTCTCTAGTGCACCCTTCTCTCTCTGGGGCCGGCAGCGTCCCCAAACTGGGGGGCACGGCCAGCAGGGCTCCTCAGCAGCGCCGAGCAGGGCGCTGCGGTACCGCCGCAAGCGCTGCGAGCTCACGGGGGTCTCGGGCCGGGCAACGTCCCATGTGCGTATGGCGGTGCCGTGACCTCCGCGAGGCGTCGGGCCGGCAGCCGGCGCAGCGGCCGGGATGACCCACAGCTGACGCTGCCCCACATCACGGGACCGGAGGGAAAGAGGGACCTTGCTCTCTTGTCGCCGCTCAGACCCACGGGCGCGGCGGGGGGGCCGGCCCAGCACGGTTCTACGGCGGCCGCGGCGCCGATTGGGCCCGGCCGGCTGCCGTCCCCGCGGGGGTGGCTGGGAAGGAGAGATCATGGCGGCGGAGCCGAGCAAGACGGAGATCCAGACCCTCTTCAAGCGGCTTCGGGCAGCGCCGGCCAACAAGGTAGCGGGGAGCGGCCGGGGTCTGCCGGACTGTCCGTGCCGGGCTGTTGCCCTGCGGCCGCGGCCTGCGCTCCGACCGGGCCCCGGCGGAATCCGGGCCGCGCTGCGGCGGCTTCAGGGGCGGCCGGGCAGGGGCTCTTGGGAAGCTCCTGGGCAGAGCGCCCGGGGCCGCCGAGCTGTGGAAGGGGGTGGCGGAGCGGCAGAGACGTCGCTTCAGCTTGGCTGTCCTTCTGCCTTCGCTTTAGTCGTGCTTCGACTGCGGCGCCAAGAACCCGAGCTGGGCCAGTATCACCTACGGAGTCTTCCTGTGCATCGACTGCTCCGGCGTCCACAGGTCCCTGGGCGTGCACCTCAGCTTCATCAGGTGAGTGGGGAGCGTGGGACCGCCGGCAGGCCTGGAGCAGCCAGCCCGCCTTGGGGTGGGAGCACGCAGGGATCGGGAGCGAAGCCTTATCACGGAGCGATCACCTCGGGGTTTATGTGGCTTGCTCGCTGGAGGTTTTAGGTCACTCAGCACTTCCAGTTCCAAAATGGAGTTTCTAAAGCACCTCAAGTGGAATGTCGACATGTTGCTTTCGCAAACGTTGCAGAAACGCTGTCTCGACTTGGCATTGTAGGAGCAGAGACGAGAGTGTGGTGTGTGAATCCTGCCAGTAAGGCAGCAGTGTGGTGTATATACTTTTTTGTAACGCTGAGCAAGGCAAAAAGAGGAATATTTAATCTTTTTGCTATCAACCTAATGGGGAAGATGGTGTTGGGTTTTCAGCCTAGTTCTTGTTTTCAGTACTTGTAAAAATTGGTATTTTAAGTTAAGAGGACTGTGACCTTTACTTGTTAGGAGAGAAGTTGAGTAACTGGTATGAGATACTCCGTGTCCCTTAGCTTTACTTAGATGAATTCTCAGTTGCTTTGTCACGTGCTTTGGCCTAACTGGTGGGCGAGGCTGAATATGAGTCTCTTAAGTTGTGGTGAGATCATATGTAGAATGAAAGTTCTTGGCCGTGCTTTCCTAGCTCAAGCTCTGCCCTCTAAACAAGCAGTACAAGGGAGAGATCCTCAAAATTTGGATAAAAGCTGGTCTTTTTCCTCACTTTAAAAGTTGAAATTGATTTTTTACAGCAAAGAAATTCCCAAGATGGTCTTTCCCACCTTTGCCTCCTACACTTTGGAATAGTAGTGGGATATGTAACCATTTTAGGCCAGAGCTTGGTTTTGCATTTGGTTTGCCTGGTCTTTATTAATAGAAATAATTGGTTCTCACACAGGTCCACAGAGTTGGATTCTAACTGGAACTGGTTCCAGCTGAGATGTATGCAAGTGGGCAGCAATGCCAACGCGGTGAGAATCCTCTGTAGGCATTTGCTTGCTTTCCCTCTTGCTAATCCACATCCTCTGTTTCTTGTTCCTTTCCTTTGTGTGGCTTTCTTGGTACCAGTCTCATCTGGAGTGTGTAATGAAGGGGGGCATTTGTCAAGTGTGCTTGGAAGTCAGACTGTGACCTTTGAATGCTTTGTTTTCTGATGTGCAGATCTCTCGTTTGTTTGCACCTCATTTAAATGAGAGCCATAGCCTTCTTAAATGATAGGAGTTAATAACACTGATGAGTTTGAATGCTCATGCTCAGCATTGTGACTCAGAATCATCCCTCTGTAGAGAAGATGGATGATTTTCATAGAAGTGAGACTTGTAGAAAGCTGATCAATGAATGGCTGGTTCATGCCGTGTGCTCAGTTTTTCATCCTCTGTCTCTGGGAAGTTTTGTTTTTCTGTTGAGTTTGTCTAGTGCTTCCTTAAGTATGATCTAGCAGTCAGGAGACTGACTATTCCTTTCTTTTCAGACTGCTTTCTTCCGCCAGCATGGCTGTACCACCACAGATGCCAATGCTAAATATAACAGTCGAGCTGCCCAGATGTACAGGGAGAAGATCCGGCAGCTGGCAAGCGCTGCCATGGCCAAGTATGGCACTGATGTAAGTCTGAGAGCTCTGGAGTGCTACATGGGTGTTGCTGGACGCTGAGTCTTGTAGGATACCTTCCTTTTTGCCTTTCTTCTCTTTAGCTGCTTATAGATGGACTGAGTGGAGCCCCTGGGCACTCCCCTGACAAGAGTGATGCTGATTTCTTCATGGAGCACACACAGGTGAGAACTGCCTAAACCAGGCAGCCTTAATAGCTCTCCAACAGCCAGCTGTTCAGCTAGGAGCAGTCCCACTTAGCTTGGAAGGGCTCTAAACTGTATAATTATTCAGTAGTAACGTGGAGGAAGTCAGATTCAGTCATCTGCCTGAGACATTGTCACAGATCTGAACAGTCCCTGTAATATCCATGTCCTTTGTTTTAGCTTCAAGTACTCAAAACTACCACCTCTGCCCTGGAGGATGCTTTGTGTGCTGTGTTAATGCTTAGTTACTTTGTATAGTTACAGCAAGGACTAGCTATTACTTTGAACTTCTGGTTTAGAAGAAACTTTTCAGTGCATAGACCCTGGTAAAGTGGATTTGGGCAACTGCACCATGGCAGGCAGACTTTCTCAGGTAATGTAAGAATTGGGTCTATGGCAGATAGAGACAGTGGAAGTGGAGATTAATTTTTTCCAGGAAAACTCACTCACATTTTCTCCCACATTTAAACTCATTTCCTTTAAGCTGGGAAGTCCTCTCATTAACCAGCTTGTCAAATGATTCTGTCATTCCTCCTGGCCTTCCATTCAGCTTAGCTTCCTTTCTGGTGTTTTTTT
>VZSR01000520.1:12010251-12185271 GCA_013398615.1 Brachypodius melanocephalos
TTTTCCTGTTCTTTATTGTTCCGTGCTTGACTGTCGGTAGAGCTTTCTTCTCAACCACCTCTGCAGTTTGGTGGGTGCTGGTGGGTTAGTACGCTGAGGTTTTTTGGATGAATTCGTATTTTATTAATGTATGGAGCTCTTTATTCAACTTCTTCTTAAGTGTCAAAAAATAAGGCTATGAACAGATGTGTTTCAATATGGAGAAATTTCTAAGTTCCTAATTCTTGGGGGTGGAGGAAAGAGTGCCATTGGAGAGTGGCTTTTGTTTTCGATTGGTGAACAAATGTCATCACATTTCAGTCACGTGCTGTAATATTCTTTGTTCAGCTATCAAAGTATGATATCTGCTACACCTGTTCCCACTTTTTAATTGTAAGTAACGGTGATTGCCTGCAAATCTTATAATTGCAGATAGGAGCACTTTCTCCCCTTTCTATCCTCTTGGATATTTGTTCGGGCCCAAGCACGGTGCTTGACAATGAACTTTTGTTCACTGTGGAGCCTGCATGTAAAAAGGTCCCACTGGGGGTAATAACGTGCGTGTCACGAGAAAGTTGTGTACTGTGATGTACAGTGGGTCTGAGCAAGGAGAAATCAGGTGGGGCTGTGCACTGTGTGATGGCAGGGCTTGAGGAGGAGGAGGTAGGCTTTTTGGGCCGGGCAAATTTTCTTGTGCTGTTGCTTGTTGTCACGTTAAAGGATAGATACTCCTGTACACCCATATGTGTAGATAGATGCATCCTTTTTTTGGTGTAGCTTTAGATTTTCAGGCGTCAGAAATAAAATGGATTTTGGCTGTCTGTTTACATTTTTTTTCACTCCTTCCCCCCCCCCCCCCCCCCCTTTTCATTGTGCTCACTTCTAACAATGAAGACACCTGCTTAGTTTCAGTTTTGTAAGTCAGCTTCCTCTGGCTTTCCTGTGATTTCCTGGAGTTAGCTGATGAGGCTAGACCTGCTACATAGCAGGGGAATTTCAAACTTTGATGAAGGAAGGGTTATTTTGAGGCTTCATTTGTGGAAAAAACCCCAAACAACATGTATTTCAATGCCTTGTTTAAAAACATTCTTAAAATTCTAAAATTCATTACTTCTACCAGGTTAATATGTAAAGACAGAACTTTAATATTAAACTTGTTAGTGGTTGTGTATAATACAACTTTATAGTTTTTATTAAATAGCGACACTAAATTACTACTGAGAATAGGATCTTAAAGAAATAAAAAATAGCATAACTACCCATATTAGTTAAAGAAGTTAATTATCATACCTTAAGAGAAAGATCACAGTGTTTGGAAATTTTGTTTATATCTGTGCATGCTTCATGATAGCTAAACAAAACTTTCTTTGTGGGCATTTGTTATTATTCTTTTCTAGAAATGAATTCTGTAGATCAGTAAATGAAACTTTAAAACTGTGTTTAAAGAAATAGATGATGAGATTCTCAGATGTTTTTAAAACTTTCAGCTTCACTATGGTAGAGAGATTATTTTATGATAGTTATATCAGCTAGGGGGTTGAGCTGATACAGAGAGATTGTGGAGCAGATTCTCTATCCGTTCATTTCATGTTGTACAGTAGTGTGTATAGAGTATCTCTTCAAGGTCTTAAGAGACCCGTTGTTCAACAGAAGGTAGGTGCTTGCTCACTGGGAGTACTTGCCACCAGATGGATGTCAGCTGGGTCATATCCCAAGATTTTAGCCTTAGTGACCTGAACAACAAGAAATTTGGAGTGGATCCCATTATGGGTCTTGCTTGTTTTTCATTTAACTAGCAAAGCTAACATGTTCTGTAATTCAAAATGTTATGTGGAGGAGTCTTTTGTTGTTAATAATTATTTTCCATTAGTGCTTTTAAGATTTTTACCTGAAAGTTTTTAATCTTTACTCTCCTCTATGTGCATCCTGAACTAATTTTGTTGATGGAAGCAGGCATTTGAAAGTGATTTTCTTCCTTTAGGAAAAATAAAAAAACTTTCCTTCAAAGAACTTTTAAAAAGAAGAACTAGGAAATTAAAACTTAGGCTGCTTAGAAAAAAGTGCTATTGTGTTTTCCAGCTTCAACAGTGAGATCTCCGCTTTAAGTTCAGGTTTTGTAAAGATATCTCTTCACTGTAGGCTATTCAGCTTCAGCTGTGTTTCAAATATTGGTCCTAACTATTTCTTATTCCAACATTAGTTTTTTATTAGAGATAAGGTTTTGTGTGTGCCTATTAAGCTTCACTGTAGAAATTATGATATTAAAAAAAATTAAATATCTTGGTGTGGATCCTTATGAAGGACACAATTTTCATGGACTTTTTTTTAAGATAAGATGTGTTTTATTGACTCCTTAAAAAGTTGTATAATTCTGTGTGCAGTTGGAAAGCTTTGATAGCGAGCCTGGCTATCACTTGAGTTGTTCGTGCAGTTTGTTTATCATGAACACATTGTAGCTGTTCAGTTCCTTTATCCTTATTCTCAGAGCCATGAAGGATTTTATTTGGTCAAATGAATTGATACTACCGGAAATTGTTTGCAATGGAGATTTCTCTTTTATTTCAGTCCAGTTTGAGGGAACCTTGATGAACTATCTTATTTCATGTGTTATTGGCATTTTGCATGGGTACCAGAAACTCAAGGTGAATGTCATGTGAGAAATATGTGTTGGTGACCCTAACCTTCTTACTTTTGTTTTGGGTTTGTTGGTTTTACTTGTTTGAAATATTAAATATAAGAAAGAACTTCATAGGGTCATGGACCTTTGCTTTTTGGAGGGCCATCTCATGGGGATGTGGGCTATAAAGCATCTCCTTCAGGAGAGGCTTCGTGTGTAGAAGGGGCAGTGCTAAAAACCTATTATTAAGCTTCTAATAATATTTCTTCACTGTCCCCTTCAGCCTTTATGCTCACAACTGCTCAGTCACGTGTGTAGCTGTATACTAGAAGTGTAAGACTCTACAAAAGGCTTGGCTCCCGTACGTTCGTGAATTGCCCTTGTTCAATTACTCTGTGCCAGAAAGCAGCTCACATCCTGTTTCTGATGTATTTTAACAGCACAAAGGTTATTTAGGAACAAACCATATACTGGAAAGGTGGGGCAGAGCGCAGAAGGGTTTTGAGATGTCTGCCGAATGCAAAGGGCTTGGTACTTATTTCTGTACCCTATAATTAGAGGGTATACAGGGATAGTTTTTATAGGTATCTTACAGCAATATTTCATGTTCAGTATAGCACAAAGCCAGTGTCTGGCTTGTGCTGGTGGTAGAGATATGCATTATGCAGACAAAAAGGAATTTTATTTACATTGCAGGGGGGGCCAATTTTGTATTTTCTCATTTTCCTTTCATTTTTTTTTTTCCTTACGGCACATAGAGTCTCATTAAAAAAAATAAAAAGCAGCCGCTTTGTTTCTTTTGTAAGTTTTTATTTATGGCTCTTGTACTTTACAAAGTTCCTCTCTGAGCTGAAGTTGTTAAAGTATGATTTAAAGTTTGATTTAAAGTTTTTGATTCTGCTTTTGTTATGTCAAAACGTCACAAAAGTGAAGTGTAGATCATAGAATGGCCGTAAAATGTACAGAAATTGAAAGAGTTTTTAAAAAGTACTTAGTGCTGAGGAAAGGTGCACTTGCATCGTAATCAGACTTTGCAGTTCGAATCACCTGTCCCTAGAATAATTTTTATAGCTGTAGAAAGTTCTAACAGGTCTCTTTGTTTAGTCTGAGAGGACTGTCCTGCCTGCTGTCCTAACAAAGCCCCAGCTTTGCCACAGAATCTTTTGTTTTAAGACTTTGATCATTCCAGGTTTTTGAGGAAAAAATATGCTGCTTGATACAGGCTTATCTGCAGCATTTATTTTCTGGTATACCGTTTACACCAGTTTAATGTCTCTGACGGAATTATCAAGTTCCTCATGCCTTAAAAGCTCTTTGCCTAGATGATTTGACCTGTTATTTGCTCCCTCTTGCCCGAGATTTCTTTTTCACTGTCATTACATATGCTCACTCTTTTGCTTAGAGAGTGTATGCTCAAAGCATGCTTTGCAAAAGCGCACACCACCAAACAAACGTGCTGCCTCCACCCCCCAGACCCCAACCCAAGCCTAATGTTTGTTGTTACTGGTGGGAATGCATCTATAAGTGGTACAGGAGCAGTCAGGCTCTGCTTCATGTGAGCTTTGTTCTAGGCCACGTTCATACAGCATCTATGTATTTTTAATATCTGATTTCTTAAAATGTATGTTGTCTGATTCCGCCCTTCCACCTGATAGTACTGCACTTGTAGGACAAAAGAGAAAGTTCACTTGGTACTAAAGTTTTGTTACCTGCCTCTGAAGTGAGAGACTGTACCTTTGCATACGTAATTAAAAGTACACTTTGAAGATGTAGCCAGTGTGTTTCTTGAATTGCAGTATGGATGTGTGAGTAGTTAAAACAAATGAGGGCAGATTTGAGCCTGTGACTCTAAGATGGCCTGTGAGAGAATTCTAGCAGAGCAGCCAAGCTTACGGATGGTTCAGCTTCCTTGTTTCTGTGTATGAAGTACAAGCTGTCAGTATGAAAGGGAGAAGGAGCATTGATTCCTTCCCCTCTTCCACTTCAACCCTGCAGATCCAAGTTAACTGTATGGATCCCAAAGGCAGCATAGTTGCAAACAGTTAATTGAAGAGATCAAGTGGTATCCTATTGAAGCTTCAAATTGTTTTAACAAAACTTCTGAGTAATCGCAATAATTATTTTCTGATAAGCTGGCTGATAGTAACTATGGCAACAGCTGTCTGGCCTATGGACAGCACTGCTGTATTGACAAAACCTTTAGATGCTCCTGAGGCCTCTTGCCTCTAAAGGGAAGTGCATCAGGATGACTTTCAGGTGACTGAAACATCACCATTTCTTTCTTTTGCAGTGGGATACTGTCTTTCTCTTGGCCCAGCCTGTTTCTTTTGCCTGGTCCTTTCTCTTTTGCATGTTTCTGCAGGTGCTGCCTGCTAGCCTGGAAATGCTGCACAGACTGTCTTGTACTATAAGGACTAGGGAAGCATATAAGTGCTTAGATGGAATTTTATATGCATATTATTGTTTTTTAATTGTTTTAATAATAATAATACAGAGTTCAGGGAAGCAGGAGAGGGTGAAAAAAAGGAGGACTTACTCATTTTGTTCCCCGGTTGTTTCCTTCCTCGATTAAAACCTTCTTGGAACAGACTGGTAGGGGGAGCTGCCATTCCCTTTACTGAAGTACAGCGTATTCCTCTCTGAGGCCTACGCTGAGACACAGCTATTTAATTTTCCGCTAAGAGCCACTTTTCAGAAGAGAGGCAAGCCTCTGCTTCAGCACATTGTAGAAATGGAGGAGGAGAGAAATTTGTTTCCAGATAACTGAATTCTGGACAGGGAGAATATGTTCCTCACCAAACATACTTTTCCTATTGCTATTCAAAAGAGTACTCTTTAATGTTATTAAATGTAGCAGTCTTGGGAGAAAAACCCCATAAACTCTTGTTGCACTTCAGTAAAAGATGTTAAAAAGCTACAGCAAACTGTGCGTGTTTGAAAGTAGCCACACTGCTATTTATGAGGACTCTTGATTAGCTGATGTTTATTTCTGCATAAATCTTTGGCCTCTTAACTTCAGCACACGAGAACTGAGTATCGGTCCAGCTTACCTAATGGTTACCAGCCGCAGTCTCCCCATTTGGGGTGTGTGTGTTGTTTGCAGGCCTGTGGAAGTGTGCAATATGGCCTACATCTGGTCTCATCTTGAGTAAGAATGTGCTCGTGGAAACTACAGGCCCCAGTGTGCAGTGCTGTGTTTTTATTGCAATGGCCTGCCAGGATTGTGCTATCCTAAGGCATCCTGGGACCTGTAGTTTTCTTGAGCAGAAGTTGGGGATTTGGTGTGAAGAGTAAAAGATCCTATCATGCTATAGAAATGCAGTCCTCAGTACCTCATCCAGTTCTTGTTGGTCAGCTTAAGCCTCTGCAGCAGGCAGGTATTTTTGTTTACAAGTCAAAAATTATTTATAGTTGGGTAATACGTTTAGAGAAAAGCAGTCTGTGAAGGAAGTCTTCCAACTGCTTATGTGTTTTTGTACAAAGAATATATTAATTGTACTAACACCTTGCTCCATCTGTGATTGCAAGTATCTTATTTGATATTCTGGAGATTTTTAATCTTTCAAAGCAATGTAATGGATGGAAACATTCGGCAGAAGGGGATTTATGTTACTGGCAGTGTGGCAGCCATGTTATCCTTTCCAGTTGCTGGGAGGACAGTGGATTTCTTTTCACACAGTGAAAGGGAGTTTTAACAGCATTTTAAACTGATGAGAGCTCACTTCTCTGCTGTGTTTTTTGAGAGTGAATGATGACATAGCTGCCTCAAGCATCAGAGCAGGGGACCCAATTTGTGTTCCTGCTGTGGGCGCTAGTGACTCCACTGCTGCTTCCCAAGGGGACACAGAGCCACAAACACAGGTACTGAAAGGTGCCACCAGAAGCAGAACACATCTGGCAGTTTTTGTCAGCTGTGTTTAGTCCTGACTGCTTCACTTGAACTCACGTCAGACTCGCATCAAAGAATTTAAAGTGTTTCTGAAGTAGGCGTAGAGGAATACTAACTTTCAGAATACTTTATTTACATCCGTAGGAATTGTGTATTTTCACACAACACTCCGTCAGATTTGCCAAAGTTAACATGGACATTAATTTGATTTTAGTTGTTCATCCAGCACCAAGTTTAATATTTATTGCAATCTTGTGTGCCATGATTTGGATAATGCAGTTCATCTTCAAGTGAGCAAACACTTAACTTGAACTCATCCCAGTCAATTTCTTTGTTCTTCAATTTGTATAAGATATAAAAAGCCTTGTCTTGTCTGTCTTAAGTGTCAGACAATATGAAATACACTTTATTTTTGTTTTTGGAGAAATTAATTAGAGCTCAAGTCTTTCAAGAAGTCATGTTATTTAACACTTAAGTCCTGCAGAAGTTAGAGAGAATAGCTGAATGCCTGAAATCAGAATCTGTATAAGGTAGCAACAGGATTAAGACCTCCAAGCTTCTAATGATGGATAGTAGCTTCTTTGTAATCACCGTAATTAGCTAGTATCTAGGTCTGTGTGACAAAATTTTTCTTCTTTTAGTAAGTATCCAGAAATTCTGCTCATTATAAATTCAGAATTCACATGTGCTTCATAGTTGTGCAAAAAACCACCCAAAGCCTAAAACAAGTTGCTAATTCCTTCACCTGTACAGATTATCTATATGGCATATATTTAGTTGGTAATAGCTTCCTTGAGTCAGGATTGTATTTTGTCAGCACTGATACATTGTATACACTGTATGTTGCCGGCGCTGTTTAAAACTGATACAAAAAGATGAAGAGATTCTTCTAAAACCTTATGGATGCTGTAATTGTAAAGGACTCAGTAAACAGTAATATAGTTTTCTTTAATTGTTCCCAGCCCTTTCACAGCCCATGTGGAGCAAATTGCTGACAGGACAGGCACTTAGCTGAAATAGTTACTATTAGTATCCTGACGTGATTAGAAAGGCTGACATAGTTGCTGTGCAAGGATGAAATTCCCTTTCATTGGCTGATTGGGCCTAGACAACAGGCAAGAGAAGAAACCAAGATCTATATGTAGTGGAAAGATGATGTATCTTGTCTTTCAAGGACGTTTCACCCTCTGTAGAGAGCCTGCAACAGTGCCCTTTGTAACGCTGCTGTATCAGGGTATCCTAGATAAGGAAAGTGAGAAGTAGGGATGTACAGAAGGGTTTGATGCATAGTTGTAAAGAAGAACTTCTGGAAGTACTTCTTATCTCATAAGAGCAACTCTGTCCTGATCTGTGAAGAAATTGTGGCCCTGCTCAAGCCAATGAGAAACTTCACAGTTGAATTGAGAGTAGCAGAATTTCATTCTTTTCCCTCCAAAATATAGTTTTAAGTGGATTTTGCAGTCCTGAAGCACTGGACAAAATTTGAAGAATGTGGCACCTGTTTAAGATGCTGCTGGTGGTCCCTGGGGGATCAAACAGTGGGTGCTTTGCCTCCTAGAGTCTTTGCTATGCCTTTAAAAAGTGGCTAATATTGACCTCTTGTAATGCTTTGTAAGAACTTGGAATCTATTTACTCAAGGCTTTTACTGAATTTGTTAGCATGACAAAATTTTGCGTGAAAGCCAGAAATTAGTCCTTGATGTGTCCAAGGAATACTTTCTGTCTCTATCCCTCTTGCCAGTGTGACAAAACTGTTCCCATTGAGATATTTGGTCTGAAATTTGAATAACCTGGCTTGTGATGGACTTAAAAAAATAAAGTTCAAACAATTAAAAGCATAATTAAAAATCCATCCCAACCTCACTAACAAACCTTTTTCATAACTCTAGAAAAGGACTACAATGGCCTGTATTACTAATAAGGAAGCTTTTTGGTAATTTGCATCTAGCTGGAGCTCCAGATACCATTTCACTGCTGCTTAGCTTGCAGTAATTGTCTCTGATAAGCATCTTCATCATGTAAATCTATTGTGTGTAGCATGAATTTGCTGTATTAAGGATGCTTTTGTCAGTGACCCCAAATGGAAAGGATGTGGCTACCTGAGCTTCCCTTTTTACCCTTTCAGAGAGTACATTCTGGTCAGAAAAAAATCGGGAAGCATTAGCAAGATTTGTGCTGTTTCTGAATGCCAGGTACCTGCCCTTGAGTTGACTGCAGTTCTTTTCTGAAGGAGGAATCCCACCAGACCATTCCTCTTATTTTGCGATCTTAGAGAATTGTGCTGATGTCAGTGGATTTGTCACTGTGGAAGTTGTTTCAGAATCAGACTTAGTTTCCACCTTCTATCTGCAATTTGATGTATTTCACCTGCTCTACTTTCTTTTGAATGTCATCCTCTAAAATAAACATGGAAATATCCTCCCTTCCCATAATTCTCATCCATGTGTGGCAGTTTCTTCTTGCCATAAGACTTAAAATGTCTTCTTCCACCTTACTTCTTGCAGGAATTATATTTGGATGCCTCGCTGTTGATGGGGAATTTGTGTAGTGTTTAGTGTAATGAAATGTTTTTTTCCTGTGGTGATGAGCTGCTGTCTTTGCAGCCAGTCAAAACCTGCAAACCAGATGCTGGCCTGTTAGATGCAGGTGCTGGGTTAGTGTCCTACTGTGGGGGCAGTGACACTGCAAATACCAACCTCAGGTTGTACTGCACTGACACTGTCATTGCTACAACATTGCATGAGCAAAAATACTGATCTTAGGTTTGCTCCTTCCCAAAGTAAGATAAAATTGTATGATTCCTCACCATTTCACAGAATCGCAGAATGACTAGGTTGGAAGGGACCTCCAAGCTCATCGAGTCCAACCCATGATCTTTTTGTTTAAAGAATAACCTTGCAAAGCAGTCTCCATAATGATGGGCACTACACTGATATCATAGTAGTGTGAGTGTTGGTCTTGATACAACTGCATATTGGCATATACAAATACATACTGGCATATGCAGTACTAGTTTAGTGCTCCACACTGTTTTGTCTCATCTTAATCTCTGCTGTTGTAGTAAGTCTTCCTGCCACGTGGTGATTTGCTTCATCTTCTAGGACAATGTTGGAGTAGGGCTGTTGTATACATGGAATCTGGATCCCAGGAGAGCAAGAGAAGATTGTGATGGTGTTGGTGTGAGGGGATGTGAAGGAGTGTCCTGCAGCAGCATGTTACTGCTTTTTCCTCTGGGTAAAGCACCCTGGCCCCTTGGGAATAAAAATAATTGGCTGCCACCAGAGTCTTCTTAAAACTGCCAATCTTTTTGTTCAGGAAGTGTAAAATACCATGCTCCATGATACTCTCACTCTCTGTCAGCATTGTGAAGGTTGAAAATTATATGCCTTTCAATTGTTTATAGTAGCCACTAAAATTAGATAAACCTACAATTTATTCTTCCAGCTTTAAGTAAACAATCAGTTAAAAATCTGTGGCAATCAGTGTGAGTAAAACTGTTTTGGACACTTAGTTTACTTGTAGCTGAAGTCTACTTCCATTGTACAGCAGTCTTGCACTTTTCTTCCATTAAATGCTAATTGTATGCTTATGTGATTCCACGTTAGATTGGCCCAGTGATTCAGTGTTGTGTTTGTAACCTAGTGTGTAAATCTTTTTACTTGTATTGAATAATCATGGTTTTGTGAAGCAAGGAACTATGAAGAATATGGTTACTTAAATTCTTCCTTTCAGATTAGTGACTACCGTCAGTACTCCCACACTGAGTGTGACTACCCCAGCTACAAATACCATTCTCCAGATGCTACAGTTCCCATTTGTGTACTTTTGAAGAGAAGAAAGAAGAAAAAAAAAGTCTTTTAGGTGGTAAGGAGGGAGAATATAATAAAAGGGGAAGGAAAGACAGTATTTGAGATTGATACCTGTGTACTGGGAGCAGTGAAAATGCCAGCTAACTGGTATGCAGGGGGAGGAAGATCAGAGCACATCAGTGTAATAATTTTGGAGTGCTTCCTGTTGACTTGTTAATACAACATGGAATTTGGCCCCGGCAATCTGCTGTTGTGAATCAGCATAGTTTATTCACTGGAGTATAGGTGTACTTGTTGTTATTCCAGAATCTGTTCTGCATAAAAGATAACAGGTCAGTCTGGTAAGCAGCATTATTCCCATGTTTGGATTAGAAACTGAGGTAGAGAGAGAAATTGATTTATTCTGCACTGCAGTAGTTTTAGTGAAGACCTTAAACTGGGAACAGAGGCTTTCCCTTGTGTATTTAATCTAGGAAACTGCCTGCTTCATTCATACCCTTAATGTTGCCATATTGTAAACAAAAGTGAGCCTAAAACTGATACACTGATTAAGTATGGGTGGTGTACCATGTTAGTGTTATCCCAATGGAACTGAGATTCTTGTAAAACTGGTTGTACAAAATAAATAGGGTACTTCCTTTTTTCAAGTGTTGGGTATATTTTTTTAGGTGTCTTGGCTTGAAGGAAAAGGCTTGAATTGGGATGGGAGACCTTCTGATACATGGGAAGATAATGATAAATGTGACTTTGGAATCCAGTAAAATCTGAGTTGCATGGGTAAGCACTGATGCAAAGAAACAGTCCTAAGTTCTGCAGAACGTGAAAAAAAGAGAAGATGGTCGTGGTGGTTGTTGCTGTAGAAATTTTTTTGTCTACCTTTCTAGCTCTGTTGCAATACACTAATACAAGAAATTGCATGTTGTCATGTAGATATGATTGTTTCTAAAACATCTCCTGAATGTACTTTGTCTATGTCCTGCATGTGAATGAAGTTCCACTAACTTTATTGCATACCATCACTATTTCTGTGCCACACTTTGAATCTGGTACAAAGGATTTTACAGATCTTAGTTGGGTGGAATGGTTCAGTGCACAGCAAAAGTAACACTGAGTAACGAGTGTCGTAAGTGCTGAAATCTTAACCGCTTGTTAGAACTATTTTGTGTACAGCTTATGTCAGCAGAATTCTTCAGTCCTCCCAAGTGAGTACTGTTCAGGGACAGATATCTTGTTCTGTTAATTTGGAGAAATGTCTTTTCCAAGTGAAAAATCAGCAGAGTTGGCAATACTCAAGTTTCTGCATCTGTCACAGCTGGCTGGGTCTGGTGTTGCTTCCACTAACTCTTAGTGCTGCATAATAAGGGCACTATATTCCAATGCAACCATGAAGAGCATCGCTCCTTTTTTGTTATATGCCTCACTGTTTACTGTAAATGGCTCACTTAAAACTGTGGGTCTCATGCTTAGAACTCTATGTCTGTGACTACCCTTGTTAAGCTCTTGGGTTTTGGTAGGATGTTGAATCATGATCTTTTAAATCTATGTCTCTTGTTCTGGAATATCTCCAACTACAGCCCTTAGTGTCACTACTGGTGGTCTCTGCCGGTGTCTTAGAGTATGTGTGGAACACAGAAATTGTGGCATATGCCCCTCTAATGTTTCGTTAAGAGTTGTTCATATTTTGAGACTGCTTCTGTGTAAGCCTGGAGTTGTCTTTCATCAGTAAGCTGGGTTAATACAGTGTCTTTACTGAACTATTTGTATGTTGTGACATCTCTTCTCTGTAACTGTGGAGACAGCTTCAAGGCCAAACACAAGGCAACTTAAGTAACCACTACATCTCATACTCTGCATTGTGACTTCTGTGAAGTGGAATTCTTGTTTTGGTCATGTCTTGATTTATAAATGGGTGTAATGAAATTTCAGAGAGTATCTTCTCATGTTAACAATTCAGTGATTGGCATGCTTCTCCTGTTCATGTGCAATTAGTCCCGCATACATCACCACTACTTGATGAAATGTTTTTAAAATAAACCTCAGGGCAGGGTATATTGCCTTGGCATTAAAGGCCTGAGATCCAAAAAGGCATTGTTGGTTGGCACTGCATATTTCAGAGGGAAGACTTTCAATTCTTGTTCTTTGTATTGCAAAAGAAAGCAATTTTGCTTTGCGTGGAAGTGTAATGGAATTGTGAAGTATGCAACTTCATGAGAACTGTATTGCACTGGAAAAGATCAGCCTTCATCATCACTAGGACCAATGGCTTGGAATTGCAGGCAAATGTGCAAAAATCTGGAGATATCTGTGTAGTTTTCCAGTTTTTCTTCCATCTCTGTGCCACCTAATGTGTGAGAAGGGAGGAAGAGGAATCAAAATGCCTGTATTTTGGAATATATGGGAATCAACGGAGTTTTCCTGTGTAGTAGTTGAAGAAGTAGCAGTAGATATGAGGAAAGAAATGCCTTGCCTTGAACTTGAGAGGGGAGCAGGAGGATAAGCACTTATTTTTTATTGGGAGCAAAAAATGTGAATGAGACGTGAGAGGAACTATTTGGAGCTCTTCCATACTTTATCTACATGAGAAGTTAGTCTCAATGAGACATAGAGCACTTGAGAAGAAAACTTTCCAAGTTATGTATCAGGAAGACAAATTATGCATATCTGATGGATTTGCTGGTGGGATGGAGAAGAGAGAAATGTGGCTCCATGGATGATTAACAAAAGTATGGAAGCATGAATAAACTCAGTACACACGCATGATTATTATATCTTCTTGTGTTTCTCTCAGGGATACCAACAAAGTCAACCTGAAAAATTGAGCCTATGTCAGCATGGAGTGAGAAAACATCTAGTAAATCAAAAGTTCCCAACTACAAACGAGAGTGCCAATTTCTTTGAGTTGTTAGTTTGTGGTGCTATTTGTTGCTGGTGTAGTTTGCACAAATGAACTCTGGCATGATAAGGGCATCGTGTTGCCATTTAGCAAGACCAATTTCAATGCTTTTACTGGTCTAGGTGATACCTCCCCCTGCAAGACAAAATGAAAGAACTGCAAACCAACCTATATGATTCTGTAAGGAGAAGGTTATTTAAATAACAAAATTATAATAGCCTCTGTGTGAAATGAAGGGGAGAAAACCACATAGCCTGAAATTCTTATTTTTTTGTGTTTTTGTGTGACTTAAGGGATTTCCCATGTAAACTGGATCTTTGTCGTATACACTGGATTGTGGCCAGCTTTCTCAAAAGTGTAGATGAGCAATAATCTTACTGAGGCAATATCTGCGAGTTCATGAAACTGCTCATAAAGCTGCTCCTGGTTTTTTTGCATGTTTTTATCCTTGATACTTGCTTGTTCCTGGTAAAGATGATAAGCTTATTGGGTATGTTCATCTTCATCTTACTGCCTACAGCAATACTGCAAGGTTTTATGTACTGGACGCTTGCTTTGTTTTCCAGACCTGTTGTAATTTTGGGCTTTAGAAAATGAAGCTTCTCTGTTTCCCACAGATTGAGACCTGCTTGTTTATCCTACATGGCTTTCAGTTTGGCTATCTTCAAAAGCTCATCTGTCAGAAGAGAAGGAAGCTGACAGTGATGAGAAGGCAGACATTCACCAAATTTTTAGGCAGTGCTTTTTAGCAGGATTAGCAATACTTCTAGGAGAATTCTGTTCAATGTTTGTCCTGGGCCTCAGCTTGAGTTTATGCATTTTCTGTGACAGTAGTACTTTTTCATCTAGACTTCCTTATTAAAATAGAGAGCATCCTGCACTCTTCCAGGGTCAGGCAGGACCTGAAACAAGTTCCATTTTCTTAGAGAGGAGTGAAGACATTTATCTACATGTTCCCTTTGAATCCAGTGGTTCAGGACATCTTCCCTCTGGTCAGCTGGGAGGATGCCAAAGTGTTGCCAGTCTTAAATGGGTCTTGGCAGTTTTTGCAGCAAACATCTATGACTTATATTTAGTGCTGCTTTCCAACTTTGAGTCTTTCTCAGTTAAGAGAGACTGCCTGAGTCTCCTTACGTTTACACCCTTATTGGTGAGGGGCTTGGAGAAGAATTTTTTGTCAGTCTGGTGGGTTATGTAAAAACAAAAAACTCTATAGCTTCCAATACCTGTTCATAGCTTTCTTTCAGTGTTGCATTACATTACACAAACCAGTCTGATTTCTACTTCAGAAGTTGCAATCTCTGCTTTTAACATTATGTGCTTGAATTATAGCCTGGTTTATTTACCAGAAAACCAATCTCCGAAACAAACCAAGACATATACCAGCATGGCTACTCAATGTGATTAAACCTAGGAACTAGCATACTCTGCTGGACCAAATGTCCATCTAATCCAGCATCTTGCCTTTATCAGTGTCTAGCAGCAGCTGCTGACTGAACAGTGTAGGAAATGGGTGCATTATGTCAGCCGCTGAAATATTAACAGTAGGTTTCTCACAGTTGTTTAGCTGCTATCTGAGGTGGAAGCTACATTTGGGCTATTGCACTGTGAATAGTAACATCAAACTATTTATAGGTGAATTTGCTGCCTTTTGGAACTAATTTATAAATATCTGCGGCTTACACAGTGTTTCGCAGCAGCAAGTTCCATGCAGTTTATCTGCATTTTCTGTGTGCATAATAGGTTGGTGCAAGAAAAAAATAGTTTTATTTGTTTTAAACATACTCTCTTGTTGTTATTCCTCTCAGTACCATTTTTATTTCTCCCTTTTTTGAGGTGGAGCAGCCAGAATTATGTGCATCACAGCAGAATGTTCTGTTTTTTCTCAGTTCTGTTTCTAATACCTTCTGAGACTTTTCTTGGACTTCTTGCTGCTGAGAGTTGAACTGTTTTCTTGCAGTAATCTTGAAATCTTTTTTGTGAGTAGTCATGCCTAGTTTCAATTTGTTGTTGTGTATTTATAGCTAGATTATTTTTCTTTTGGGTATATTATTTTGCACTTCTTGACCTGGGACAACGAAATGACGAGTGGAAACCAGTCATTTGGTATTATCAGATCCCCTGTAACTCTCTGAAGTTTACTTTAATTACAACTATCTGAAACGATGGAAAGCATCACAATATGTGCAGCCTTCCTTTTTGCCAGATAAGTTAAAAGTATGTTCACAGGCTTAACCCTGATCCTTGTTGTGGTAACTTCCCTGCTCTTTGACTGTTCCATGTTTTCTTTCTTTTTATTTTGTTTTCTTTATTACTTTTTTGTAGTTCCTGTCATGGCTTTTACTGTAAGGTGGTGTGAGGGTTTGCTTCTTTTTGTTGCAATATGGTGTATGAACCTTTTGGTATTTGAGATGTAGGTCTTCCAGCATCTCTTTTCATTTGCTTTGAAGTTGGATGTCCAAAAGCTTAATTTCATTAAGATTGCAATCTTTTATATGAATACTTGGCAGAGAGTATTCCTTAGAACTGTGGAATTTTGTTGTTGGCGTGATTTTTTTTTTTTGTTTTTTTTTTTTCCCTTTGTGTGTGTGGTTTTGTTTTCTATGTTTTGGGTTTTTGTTTAAATGGCCAGTGCTTTGTAATCTCAGTATCATGAATTATATCACCTTCAAAGGGTGATATAATTAATTCCTGCCTCTACAATTTGTTCCTACATCCTCCCTCACCCCAGCCTCTTTTCTTCAGTTCTTTTCTCTTCCAGTTTGTGGAAGTCTTTGTTTTGCCTTTTTAACCAAGTCTGTGATGTTTTTACTATGACCAGCTGTGAATTTATTTTTTTTAAATAGATACTAAGAATCCACTGCTCATCTCATTTTGGAATCATGGTAGAATTTGAATTTTTTAAATTTGATATTTTAGTTTGAAACTCAAAAATTCTCACTCACCTAGCATTGATATCAATGAATTTTAAGGCAGTTTGACTGTCAGGCAAACGACAGGTGTTAACTTTCATAGGTTTACTCCTAACTAGAATATCCTAAATTTGATTATGGGGGAAGTTTGTATTAACTAGTTGAACTGTTAGGACAGTGGGAACAGACACTTATCAGAGAATAAATACTGCTTGAAACTAATGTTTCTTTTTAATATTATGCTTCTATATATATGAATATGAATTTACCTGTTCTTTACTGCTCTAAGTATTGATTGGGTGTTAAATAATTAAACTCACACAATAGTGTGTAGGTGTCCATTGCTATATCTGGGGGCTAGGAAGAAGGGCTAAAACAGACACTTCTTTCCAGAAGACTCCTAGCCTGGAGGACAAGGAGACTAATGTGTCATGTGGGAACATGTAGATGTGACATGCAGACTGTAACCTGACAGAGGACATTCAAATGAACTAGTTCAGAACTTGGCAACACATGGTAGTGCTGATTTACCCACTGTAGAAATTTCATCCTTTACTTCAGCTTTGCTCAGTGTGCATGGATTATACAAATTTTCAGATATCTAGGTGCTGCTGGGGGAATGAATCCTCCTTCAACTTCTTGCTATTTGTAATTGACTTTAGTAATTTGAATTACAATTTTAAATTATTGTATTCAGAAGCTCTTAGCACTTTGTACTCTTGTGTGGGTGCATGCTTGTGATGCTTTGCAAGTTGTGGAAAAAAAATTTAGTAGGTTAGTATTAAGCTGTTGTGGAATTTGAACAGTCTCAAGTGTACTGTGTGACTGCAGCAGGAGTCCATAAAAAGTTTAATTCATAAAAATTGCTGTTGTCTTAAATACTTGAGTAAGAATTGTGATGCAGATTTTTGAAAACTAAGACTGACAGTTTTTGATGTTCATGAACGAGAAGACTGAATAGTGTGTTTTGGTTTTGTAGCTCATGAAGTTAAGCAGCTGAAGTTTGCTTTGGTTGTTGGTCTCTAATTGGACAAAGCGTTGTTTTGTATATTAGTGAACAGACACTTCTAAAAACATACAAAGCCAAGAAATGAATGCTTGCATTGTTATAAATCAGATATCATTATTTTGTATTTGGAAGATGAACCTCTTAAAGTGACTTGACAGAGGTAAGTCAAATGAACTAGTTCAGAAATTTGCAACACGTGTTACTGTTGATCCCACAGTCCTTTGGTCTGACCAGTAAACAATGACTCCTGTCCTCTTCAGAGCAGAATGGTAAGAAAAAAAGTATTTCTTACCATTCTGTCCTCTTCCAGGACTTGAGCCTGTAGTGTGTATGAAAGGATGATGTACAAGCCTCCTCCCCCACAGAACTAATGCCAGATGTTATGTGCTTGGTAATGCAACTTGAGAAAGTAGAAAGGGCTGAAATAATTGAAATTCTTACTGTTTCACCAATAGATGACTTGAAAATATGCCATTTATCACAGGTTAAAACGACAAGAGGGACTATTACTCACTGGGACTTCCGATACATTAAATACCTCTGGTTTTAGAATTTTTTAAAATGCTGATATTTGGTTTCAGGAACTTAAATACTTTCTGTCTGGAACAAGCATGTATGTCTTTTTGCAGCAGAGGGTACTGAAAAAAGTATGGAGAGTGGTATCATCCTTCTTTTCCTTCCTTCTAGGGCAGGTGTTTTTTGAAAGACAAGGGACTGAAACAAAATATGTAATTTAGTTGAGGTGTATATTGTGCAGAATAGAGAGAAGGAAACAGCTGCTAAGATCAGAAAACAAACCTGTAATGGAGAATAGACAGGTCTTTCCAAGGTGTGTATATAAACTTGTTCTCGCTTGTCCATCTTTTTTGTGTAAGTTGTTATCTAATGGTTCATTAGGATTCTGTCGTAAATGTTCTATGAAGTGTTGTCAGGTTTCCATTGCAATGAGCTAGTTAAATCACTGTTTAAATAATTATATATATTTTTTAAAAAGATGTATATACTCTGGAAAACTCTGAAAACTCTACTTTTGCCTAGAAAAGTCTTTTCTTTTTAACTTGAATTAAAATTTAAAATACTTTTTAAACAGTTTGAACTATTCCTGAGAGAACCAAACTGGTGATGTTCTTGGGGTTTCATCTCAATGTTTTTTTGAGTGTGGAATTATATTTTTAAGAAAAAAAAGAGTCAAACAATTTTTGCCTCCAGTGTTCAGGTAAGGTTTGCATCTCTAGATTTATCTTTAAGTCTTAGTAATTTTTAAGGTTTTTTTTTTTTGTGTGTGTGTGAGTTTATTTATTTATTTATTTTATTTAATGCAGTATTCTGATACCTGTTCGACCTCCAGAAGGTTGTCCCGTTTTGTTTGGCTCAGTCAAGATGAATTTTGGGAGTTCATCTATGCCTTAGATTATGCCATTGTGTTTCCCCATTTAGTTTTGTGTCAGTCCCATGAGGCTGTGTTGCATTGAGTAGTTCACCTGAGTGTCATCCAGAGTAAAGCCATGGGAAAATGTGGGTTTTATCTCACCATTATTCCATCTTGCCTGAATGAGAAAGTTAATGACTTATAGAGACAAAATTCTTTGTCCTGAACATGAGTGTTGCAAAGCTATAAGGTAGATTAGAAATCCTAAGAGCAGGAAAATGCTGCATTAGGTAAAGTAAATGGCTCAAAGTAGTTGTCAGAATAGGACTACCCTGGCAGAAGAGTCAAGTTCTCTGTGGAAGAACTTTCGAGGTGCTTGGGCCACAGCTTAGTTACACCTTCATTTAATGGTTTTGTATGAAAATAAACAGGGAAAGAAGGAATTGGTGTTGAAAGAGAGCAATGTGTGAATATTCAACAGTGTTGGACTTGTATATGTGTTGGGAGAAAGGAAAAATCCAAATATTCACAGTGCTCAGCAGGAAGCAGAGAATAGGAGATTTTCTTCCTCTTAGAGGTGTGCTGTGAAAACAGTGATGCAGCCTGGCAGGCCAAGTCCTGTTGCATTCAAGGAACAAAAAACAACAGCCGACAATGGCTCAGAAGCTGCAGGGGAGCTGGTGTAGTAAAGAAGGAAAAAAAATTAGGGCTGAATCTTGAACAGTAAATTGTGATGCTGTCGTCTATTTAAATACAGTCATTACAGCTGAAGGAAGCAGAGATAAGAAGCTGATGCTGGAACAATCTGGCAGTTAAATCTAAGGGAAATGGGGAGAAGGGGTGGACTCTTGCTCATCTGCAGCAGCCCTGCACACAGAGCTACCTGATTTAGGCCTAGCGGCAGTGCGTTGGAGGCCTTGGGAAGGCAGATAGCTCCGCCAGGGTGTTTTGTCAGTGTGACGTACTTGGGAGTGTGTACAGCCTGCATGCTAAACGCCAGTGGCTGCCTTTGACTCCGCTTCTCACAGTTCTAAGAATGTAATGAAATCCCTTCTCACTCACGCTTTTATTTTGGGATGGAGGGGGAGAGAAAGGAGCTTTTGATATTCTGGTATGTTCAGATTTTGAAACAAGCATGTTTTACCTAATTCTGTTTACTGCCCTTTTACTTAGGCTGTGTGAAACACAGTGATACCTTTACATGCTCTGTCATAATTTATCAGTACACAAACCTAGAAACTCATGGAAACCTTATTGATCCTTATCTAATTAATCTCTACATGGGGAATACAGTACTTATTGTTGGAGAGTCTTAAGCTGGTCTTTTTTCTTTTTTTTTCCTTTCTTTGCTGGTCTCTGTGCTCACATCAGGAATGCCAAAATGACAACATGGTTTAATGAAATAATAGCTGGTGAAATTGAAATAAGTTTAGCTAAAAAGTGAATCAAATGCAAATATAGAATGAGAATGGTTTTTACTAAATGCAAGCAGACCGTACTTAGAACAGATGTAGTCAAAAGGAGAGGAAAATGTGATACCTGTCTGGTAGCAGCAGAGGGTCCCAGCCACCTTTTTAGAGTTCAGAGCACCTGACAGAATCAACAGAAGTCTGAGACTGCTTTATGTAGAACTTTGTGAAATTAAATTGCCAGTATTTGTTCTAGAAAAAAAAATCACTTTTAGCAGGTGAGCAGCATTACCTTTTTCTTGTTCGTAAAATCTGAAGACCGGTTAAGAAATAAACAATTGTTCTTTTGATACTTTTTTCATGTGAACATCTGTTCACCAACAAATCATTTTCATATTGTCTTTTACCTAACTTATTAGAGCTAGTGATCTGTAGTGTTGTAAAGGCAAGAATTTATGTATAGTTTCTCATTCTGAGTCATGTCACTTCCTGTTAAAATGGAAGCTCTAAATAAGATGAAACAAACTCCTATATTCTTATAAGTATTCTTATAAGTATTATTCAGTATAATGAAGTACAGAATACAAGAATGTATATTATCAGCTAATTTTCAAGTTTATGCTACTAGTAAAATTACTACTACTACTAATTTTACTAGTTTATGCTACTGTACCTTATATACATAAAATGGTTTCTTTGAATGCATGTGATGAAGTGTGGGCCAGTACCTATTGCAGTATACTGAAGTGAAAGTCAACCATAGCAAAACCAATCGTGGTATTTAAAGAATGCCTGTGCCATAATGAGGTTGCACAGAAAATAATAGTGATTTCTATTCTGCCTGAGTAACAAGCAGAACAAAAAGAATTCAGGACTGCCAAACTCAGATGCATCTTTATGCCTAGCTGTTCTCTAGGTCTTCCAGTTTCAAAATGAAAAGGATGTTCAAATGTGACTCTGTCACTGAAAATGTAACTCTCAAGCCAAATTTCTGACCAGGTGGCCAAAGTGAACGGTCACTTCTTGATGATTGTTTGAATTAAAAAGAATCAGCCAAGTGCTCAATCCTCTACCCAGTGTAGCACACTGGAACTCAATAACTGCTGCAGGAAGGAAGGTTGCCCTTCTGCTGCCAGCACAGTGCTTCTACTGCTTAAACTTGTGCACGATGTTCCCCTGACCAATCTGTGAATCACTTCAACTTTTTGTGGAGTGTGACACCCCCTCGCACACCATTGCCCCCAGAAAAAATGGGGACTGCTGGAGGTAGAATCTCACAGCTAGAAGAGGACGTGAGGGAGAATGTCTTGGTCAGCTAGATTAGCTGACTGTGGGAGTGTTATTTAACCTCCAGACTAAATAATAAGAAAGAAACTGAAGGTAGAACTATAAACTTTGAGCCAAACTAGGCTTCACTTAGGTCTGTTGATATACTGGTAGTCTAAACTTTCCTTGTGTATGCTTGGCAAACTGTCCTTTAGGTTTCATGGACACATTGAGACAAGAGTTTTACTGAAAGTACAGCGTCTGATTTTGAAAGAACTTTGTAGATACAGAACAATAAAAGATTACCTGTTATTTTAAGGTACCCTACCATATAATCACTATTCACAATACACTGCATTTTTAAAAGTTTGCATGTTATTACATATGTACCTGGCTTCTGTCTGATGTTTGTGGAACAGTAACATCAGACAACTAATCTCCCTAAATCTGTCACTGAAAATCTCACTGCTGCTCCTTGTGATTCTCAGCCAGTGATATTTTAAACAGAAAGCCCCTGTGATTGCAGGACTTGTTTTTTTTTTTTTCTTCATTGCGAATGCCCCTTAAATTTCTTCGTTTAACAAATTATCACATTTTGCTTTTTTATTTCTTAATTTTAAAACACATTGTAGAATTGTCTGTTTCCTGTCTGTTACATGCAAGTTGCCCTTCATCAAAATGCATTTAACATAGATTTATTCACTTAACCAACACTCCCTTTTAAGTGGTTTTCACTGTACTTTGTAAGCATGGAAATACTGTATAGGTAATATTCATAAGGTAGAAGGAAATTCGGGGTGTCTAATTGGAGCCTGGCTGTTCTGAAACCTCTTTGGGGAAAAAAAAAGTCCAGACTCTTGGGATTCTGTATAAATGTAATATGAAGTCTTCTGTAATGCTGAATGATCTTCTAGAATATGTGTGCTCACTTTAAATAAATTAGTTCATACATTCATGTTGGATAGTCCTTTAAAATATATAATCTTTCAGCTCAGTTCTCTCAGTTGTTTAGTCACAATATTTTGCTTTTCATCAAAACGCTAGATTTAAGAAGACTTTAATTTGCAGTCACTCTGTGCTAACATGAAACTGAAAGCTTGCCTTTATTTGCTTGTGTTTTGGACTTGCACTTTCACTGTTTCCTCTCTAAATTCTGGAAGAATGCTTTGAGTCATATATACTTCATTTATCTTGCTTTCCCTCCCCGAGAGCAGAATCTCTTCCTTCCGTCTCCACTGAGGACATGTATGTGGTTTGTCGAATTTTATTCCTCATGTTTAACGTTTTTCTCTTTTAACTATTTTTTTTTTCCCCTTCACTTGTTTGGCATTTCCCCCTGCTGGCCGCCTGCGATGACGGCACCTCTTTTCCCGTGGAAATGGAAGGCCAAGGCTGTCCTGGCGTATCACGGCTGTGTCATTGAGGCAATGGCTGCTCTTCTGACTTTTTTTGATGTCCTCTGAACGCCTCTGGCAGAAGATAAAATTCAAAGAATAGCCTGTACAAGCACGACGTGCACATACCTGAGGTTTTCTCCATCAGAGGTGCAGTTGCACTTCCAGTGGTAGTCAGAGGTACCTCTAGTTTTGCATTTCATGCCTGCAGTCTTGCAACACTACCCAGATCATCGTGTTTTGTACTCTGGACCTCTTCCCAGGTTAAACTGTTAAGGCACTTCTGCCTCACTAATGTACCATTCCCACAAGCCAGTTCTTTCCAAGATATAGTGGGTTGCTAGGAGGGGAAAAAGGGTTTGGTGCTCAGTAAGAATTTTCTCCTCATGTTTAAAAGGAGAAATCAGAGATCCCTCCCTTCTTAATGGAATTTCAAGGGAAGAATTAGTTTAATATGTATTGGGATAGAGTTTCTTAATATTTCCTTGCATCTTTAGTTGTTAAATCAGTTATTAGGATTTATCATGTGTGTTCTTTCTAGACAGAGTCTTCTCTCAACTCCCTCTCTTCCCCTTTTCCCAAGTAGTCTTCTGTCTCTGAAGTATGAAAGGAAGGCATGAAAGGAACTTCTCAGTGACTGGAATAAGAAATTTGCAACACAGGTTAAGAACAATATAGGTTAATAAACTGATTTTGCTAGACATACTATTAAAAAAACAAAACAAAACCATAAAGCACAAACATTCAAATAACTTCCCTTTGAATTTCTTATAATTTTTGAGACCAAACGGTGGGCTATTACAGCTAGGAGGGGACAACTCCTTCTGTTTTCTGTTGATCTTCCATCTTATTTTCCTTCCCAGTGGTATATATACTTTGTAAATACTTGAAAATAATTTAAAAAGAAAAATTACAGATTTAAGACTTAACAGATTAACTGACATATTTTTGAAGTTAAATTGTTAAACAAGGTTTTAAAAAAATCCTTAACACCCCATGCTTCCAGCAACTTTATGGAATGTTGAATAATGCAGCAAAAAAAATTTAGAAACAAATGCCAAACTCTGCCTTCTGCTGATTTATACCTTCACATCATGTAAATATTTTAATTTTGTAAAAAATTCCTCAGCTCCCTACTTCAAATATGAAAACTTGCTGTTGCACTGTTAGTAAAACATGAACTTACAGACCTTATTGGTACTGGGGGTTCTCTTGGTGTGTGTTTAGCTAAACAGTCATTCTAAAAAGTAATTCACTGAAATAAAAATCCAGGTCACACAACTTTTTTTTTTTTTTTTTACATGAGCAAGAATTAGCCACACTGCATATAAGATGACATTGTGTGTAGCTAGAACCTGGTGAACAGTAACTCACTGAGCAAAGTGAGACTTAGTGGTTCTGCAATGCTAGAACTTCTGAATTCAACGGTGCTGTAAAATGTCCCTGTATACTGGTGTCTGGGTACAAAAAGGAGAATTTTACTGATGGTGATTTTATGAATGTTAGGTTAAATGGGGAGCCCTTCATAACAAGTCAGAAAGAAGATCTGCCAGGCTTACTAATGGTCATGGGTTAGAGAGGCTTCTTTGATTCAAGAAATAGGCTAAGACTGTGCATCGAAGAGGGTTTATGCATAGGTAAAATGTTAGAGCAACATAGCTTGAATCTGCTCAAGTGACAGAGACGATTCTGAGGTTTTAAAACATGTTTGTGCTAATTTTCTACTAGGCCAAATGTAGTTTATCATTTTGCTGGAGAGTGTGATTTCATACTCCATCTCACCCCCAAGATACTAGGAAAGACTGGGTTCAGGAGGAGTTACTAATGCCCAGCAGAGCTGTAGTCATAGGACAAGATCTAAGAGGATAGTCAACAACTGTTTACATGTGTTTGGTACCATGGCAAGTTTTGGTTGATGTTTCAAGAATCAGCTTATGGTTTTATCTTTACACTTGAGATGGTCTTTTAAACTGTAATGAGTCTTCTGGCTCATTTTCTATGTGTTAAATATAGTACTGCTTCTGCAAAGACAAATGTGATGTCGCACACTTCTATTTAAACTTAGTTTGATGGTTTTATAAAGTGTTTCAGGGAAGGTAAAGCAATATATCCCCACGTGAAGTCAGCTTCAGGTATCTTAAACTCCAAGCTGCATTTGTTTCATGTCGCATCATAGCAGCAGCAGAAGTTTTAGGTAGAACTGAAGTTTGTAGTTTGAATCCTGTAAGTTGTCTGCATGCATAAGCAGAAAAATCCGGGCTCCTTGACCAGTTTAGGGGGAATTAATCTATCAGTATTGTGTGGGGATAAGGAAGGAGGGGGAGAGAGAGCAGTTGTACAGATGGACAAACTGGAAGGCATGGCTTGTACTCTTCAGTTCAGTCTCAGTTATCTTGAGCAATCCTGTTGGTCCCTTTACCACCTGCCTGGCATGTGTTACTGGGGCTGGCTGGGAATTGTCCCAGCTGCAGCACAACAGGAAGATCAGATTCCGTGCACTGGCACAAAGGAGACTTGTTTTTATCACAGAAGCAACAGCACCAGTACTGCTAAGGTTGGTCATTGAAACATGAGCCTTATAATAATGTAATTTAAAATTGGTTATATACCCTGTCTGGCCTGTGTTTGGTCTTCTTAAGACTGCAGAAATCTCGCTCTGTTAAGGAATATGGGTTGATGACTTGAAAATCACAGTAAAGTATCTGCTATGACTTGTTTTCTTAGAAGACAGTGATAGAGTGCTCTCTATTTATTGGATGTCATTCAAATACAGGAGGGAGAGCTGTTGCTTTGAGGAGTGCACATCTAAAAACTAAAGTCCAAAGAAAAAACTCTGAATTCCTTCTGTGTGGTGTGTATTTTGTGCACAAAAAAAAAAGGCAGAAAAAAAAAGGTGCTTTACACCTATATTGTAGAGCAGTTCATTCTCTGAAATGTGAAAGAATATCAGGTTCAAAATTGTGCACAGCATTTAATGCCTTTTTTTTTTCTGAGTTCATTCTGTGCACTGAACAAGACCAAGATCCTTTTGGTGAAAAGTAAAATATACATAATTAAATATTGTAACATGATATGAATGTATAGAGTTCCATGGTCTGATAGTAAACATTTGGTAGTTTTTAGAGTTAGGAAAAATGCAAAAAAAATTTGCTGAATGTGACATTTAATTCTTTACAGTTTTTCCAAGTGAGTCTCTGGTTACAGTAGAATAAACTTGTTTGTACAACTTGAAGGTAATAATAAGTATCTAATTGTTATAACCAGACATCTTAATATACAGATAATTAGTGTTTAAATAGTTTTAAGCCTTCAGGTGCTGTATGCTAAAATGTTTTCACCATCATGTGTTCTTCTAGTGTCCTTGGGTGCTACCAAGCCTTAAATATAGGAGTTTTGAGATCTTAGTTTTTGTAACAGTCCCATAAAATAAGTAACTTTTCTAATCATAGATCATATAGATATATTTTTTGGGAGGAAGGCAGTGCTCTTAATTTGACTCTCCGACCTGGGGCTTAAAAACTCACAAACTATTGCGGAATATACTGTAATAATCTGAGAGTTAACCTTGCAGGTTCGTACCTTGACCAGTTTACAGCATGTTTCTAGAACCCTCAAAAGGTTACCTCAGTAAATTGGATAGCTGAGATTTTGTGATACATTTCTGCTGTTGAAGTTTTTGTTAGAAATCCCTGTATAATGCTAAACTCTTCAGACTTCTTTATTGATACGAATAATTGTGAGCTGTCTCATCCTAACTTTCTAATGTGTTTTGTAGTGAGAATGAGAGAGGCAGTGTGAGTTTCTATATGTACTTTTGCTGTGAACAAGAAATAATCTCATTTCGTCTGCAGAGCAGACTTTATCCCTTTTTCATTAATACTATTCTCTATTGGTTCCCAGTATCCACAAATACAGGGAGTTGTCAAGAACCAAAGTTACAAATAGAGTTGGTCATATGCTGTTCTCTACTATAAAAATACTAGGAGCAGCTGAAAACTTAAATCTGTTTAAGATGCTTGGGGTTACCAATCTTGGGTATTTGTTCTTCATTTCTCTGTCTCAATTCTCTATTTAAGAAAACTTACCTGTATCTGGCCCAAGTTTTTCTGTGGTTCTCATTAGTGCATTTCTTATGAAGAAATCAATTTTTTATTTGTTGTAGGGCTTAGATGTTGAGTTTAAAAGGCCATGCAAATCAAAAGTTCAGAATGACAAGAAATTCAATTGATACTCAATTCTTTGTGCTTGTCCTCTTTAAAAATGAGGCAGGGATATTAGTAAAAAATAGTACACCTGCATGAGGGCAGAATTTTCTGTTGCCAGAGGTTTGACATTCAAAGGTTAACCTGTTCTAAACACTTAAGAAAAAGCCTGTTGTAAATTATGTACAGAAGAGGATGCAAATGTATTTCCATTCCCTATATAGGTCCTCTCTAAGTGACTTCTCCAAGGCAACACAGTGGTTCACTTGGATAGTCATGACAAAACTCCTTGTGTTCTAAACTTTGTCCTTGGGAGCTCCTGGCTTCTGAGTCTGGGGTTGCAGCAAGATTAAATGCAATTAGAAGGTTTGTAACTGTGCAGCTTTTTTCTGCACAGTTCCATCTTGATGGAGCTGGGGTCCTGCTATGGAGGCAAGTCTCTATGTAGGGGGAAAAAAGGAAGGAAGGAACAGTTGCTGTTATTTTTAAGTGACAGCTTTCTTGTCAGGTTGTGTGTACATGTGCTACAAGTAAATTGATATTTTTCTTTTTTTAAATAAAAATCATACTTATTTATTCTCAGACTGCATTTGCAGATGTGCGGTACTGACTGTTTTGTTCAGCTTTCCAAAAGCAGTAATTTAGAGCAGTGAGTTGTTCTTTTATTATTGTTATTTTTTTATTAGTTGCATGGACAGATAGTTGTAGTTGCTTGTTGAAGAGGGCACTTAGTACTTGCATGATGAAAGGGCTTCCTCTGTAGATTTCTGGACCAATTAAGTGACTGATTGATAGTGGGAGGTGGAGGTGACAAGTAGGATTTTAATACCAAAATGAAACAACTAGAGTTTGAGAATAATACCTGTCTCTTCAGCACCCTCAAAAATGACAGCATGTGAAATTTTGTAGCATCTAGAACAAATGTATTTACTTTGAATACAACCTCATAACAGTCCATACTTCCCAGTTCATAACTTGCTATGGTAGCAGCTGGATGTTATGTAAACTAACCTGAAATTGCTCTAAAATTAAACATTATCTGTAATATTCTGTGGTTCAAAATGCACAGTGAAATTGGAGACTAGGAGACTAACAATACTGTCACTACCAGCAGTAGGCTTCCTGTTTTCTGTTCTCAGTGGTCATCAGCATCTGGTTCTGCTGATTAGTAAATGGAAACCCTCCACTTGTGCTGGTCTCCAATGAGCAAGAAATGACTGTGACTTTCTACTGCTATATCTTTTTATAAGGCTGGGGCTTGAACTTCACTCTGTGATGACTTACATGTGAATAAAAACATCGGCAAAGATCTTGTTAGCTGTGAAGTTAAAGCTTCAAATATGCTAATATTCTAGTATTTTACTAGAAAATTGAGAGTATTTTGAAACTTTTTTTAGCGTCAGGCAAAGTAATTGAGCAAATGACTTATCACTTATATTGTAACTATCCTTTTAGAATTCTGACTCATGAGTTTTTTATGATTCATGTGGTGATTTCAGAGATACTACCTTGCTGTGCTACAGAATGTTCTACTCGTGACCCAGGCTGCATAATGGGCAGTACCTCTTCTTGGCCTCCACACTTTGTGTCCCACCATATTGGCTTACGCTGCTGTTTGTTTCAGTTCCCAGCAGTACTCTGGGATTTGAGCTCTAGTGACTGTGCTGACCCGCCACCTGCTCTACTATCTTTGGGTGTTGGTGTAACCTCTAGCAGAGATGGTGGGTAACCTTGTCATATTTAGCTGTGGCAACTGACAGGGCTTATGGATATAGATCTTAATAAATGTAATGGAGAGAAGGTCTTTCTCCCACAGGAGGGGGACACTGACCTTGCACAGAACTAGAAAAATTTGTACCTCTAAATGTTTCTCTAAATAGTGACAGGAATAGTTTGTATTTTACACCAGATTAATATTGTAGGTCGCCTTAGTTTTCCCACTTCAAATAGAATTTCTTTCAAAGTAGTGTTTTATAGTTAGCTTCAGCATTTAAAAAAAAATCACAACTTCTTTGAAGAAAAACCAGCCAAAACCCCTAAAATCCCAACCCTTCCCTCTCCAATTTTTCAAGTATTGAAATACTTTTTTGTTGTTTGTTTCAAATGCTAGTTAAAATATTTGTAATTATCTTTTTTTTGTTTTTGTTGTTTTTCTTTTGTAGGAGGGGGTAGAGAGCTGAAAGGGTAACGTATTCAAAACTGGTAAGTACTTCCTAAGGCTAAAGTGACTTACCTAAGAATAGATGGTATGAAGAGCTGGCATCCATTCCTGGAAAAAATTGATGGTTACTAAACCTGAAGTTCTATCTATCCTTATATTCAGGAATTAAGTCTTAAAAAGTAAATATTGCTGATGAAAGCCCCAGTCTTATAAATAAAATCTCTGTAAGGCTGAGATTGGGCCCAAGGCTCTGTAAGTACAATGGACATTTAAATTCATCTACTCAAAAATAATAATGTTAAGTTGCCTTTTTTTTTTTTCTCTGTGTAATGTGAAAACCAAACTTATTTGAAGGGTTCTTTGGCTCAAAAAGACTTCTCTAAAAATCTAAGTTATTCAGAGTCATTCCTTACACACAGAAGGCATTCATGGCTTTTTGTGTGTCCTACCTTTTTTTTTATATAAATATATATCACTTGTCAGCTGTGTTTCTAGTGTAGCTTCCAAAATAGTCATAGTTGGAATAATATTGTGATATTTTAGAGATTCCCATGTAGATTGTATTTAATTGACATAACAGAAGTGTGAATGCACTTACATGATCGTTGTAGAGTTTAAGATTTCATTCAGTCTTTGAATATTTAAATAGTCTATACGCAGTGCATTGGGGCACTTATCTGAGTATGAAATTACAAGTTTTGAAGCAACCACTTAAGAACTAAGTGATTATTAGTAATAAATTAATGCCAGGAAGAAATTGAATGGAGAACTCCTGCCTCCAATTGTTGAAATCCATCCAAAAATGCCTCATTTACCTCTTGCTCAGTGTTCTTCCTGGCTGAGACTTGGAAGTATGTCTGGATGTACAAAAGATGCATGTGCTCCTGAATCCAGTGCCTTCCTTTTGGAAATCACCAATTTGCATTGAGCAAGGCATTTGGTTGTTTTCCTTTAAAAATAATTAGATGAAGAATTTTTGCAGGCCAAGCCGTCCATGCAGTCTCAGTCATCTACAAGCTTATTATTTGAGATAATTCCACTGCCATAAGAGTAAAGTGGAAAAAGCACCATGTTCTGTGGTTAATTCAGAGAAGATTTTACACCTCTTTGAATGTAGAATTTTAGGTAGTTTATAATGCTACTGAACTTAAGTTTCTAAATCTTCCCTTTAAGATCAGTCTAAAAGAATAAAAGTTCAAAAACACTGAAAGTTTTTGCGTGAGCAAAATGTATAGCCACTTATGTAGTTTTATACCTCCTCTCAAAAGAAGTATGACCAATATTTAATTAGATGCCCTGATAGATATTTATAGACTTTATTCTATGTGAACAGGATCAAAGTAGTTTAGGTTTTGCTGGATGTAAGGAATGAATGGGTGGGTTTTAAAAAAAATGGTTTTTAATTGTATTATTTGTTAAACATTGGATAAATGTATAAGGTGCTTCAGGGGAATTCTAGACAGGGATAATTGAATAGTTATTCCTACTTGAGAAAGGAAGCTACAAGTGTGTTGTAGAAAGAAACAATTGTATATATTTCATAATCAGAATTTCACGACTTGACCAAACTTTTAAATTAAGTCTACATTTTTATATTTATACCCCTATAAACATAGCTAGGGTGAACAACCACTTTGTTTTGCAAGGCAGTGTCACTTCTTACTTGAACCTCTTAAAAATTAATTTTGAAAAATCTTGCTAGCTGTTCAAGGCATAGATACAATTACATTGGATTAGTTGTTATGAACCATCAATACTACAATTTCTGTCTGTCAAATTAAGTTGTGCATTAATAGAAGTTGCTCAATTTTTATATGTTCTTTTAGAGAAATACCGTGTCATATTTGCCATTAACATGTATTGGACTCTACAGTAACATATATGTAAGTGATAGATATTTTTTATATCCTCAGTTGGGATAAATGTTTTGCTGTTCCGCACTCAACTTTGAGGTTAGTATGTAGCTACAGACCTGTACTCACTATTCATCATGTGTGCCTTCTGATTTTTTGAAGACACATTGAGAAAGAAACTGACCGTATCTGCCTGTCTTTACCCTGAAAGTGAATTTCCAAGGGTGAAAAAGACTTCTTGCCTCTGCTGTGGGTTCCAATTTTCATTAACCAGTCTCCCACGTGGTTTTCTGAAGCATGGCTTCTTTTGAAAGTGCAGTGGTAGGGACTCGAAGCACGCTATAATTGTTCTTGTCAGTGAGTGGAAGTAATAATCCGTGATTCTGTTTTCTCATTACTGTTTGTGGTAATAGGAGAGGGAACTATATGTAATTTCCATGTATCCCTTGATACAGATTACAATTTTATAGAGACTAGTGCTGCAAAGGCAGCTGTTTTCACTCATCTGTGTCACATGTGGGAGAGGCCCTTGCAGAAGGTCATTTCATGTGTTGGCTAGAAAGTTTGATCAGGCCTTTGTTATCTAAATAAGTAATTTTAAGCTAGCAGCAGACAACACTGACAAAGAGTTTGAATATAATGCTTTTTAACCCCCCTTTATAGTCTTCTCTTTTTGTAACATATTGCTCTTTGAAAAGATAAATGATAAATAAACAAAATAGACACCTTCAACCTCTTTATTTTCATTAGTTCATAAATTTGTCCACTACTTCAGTTTACTGTAGTGAGACAACATTGAAATAAAATCCTTTAACTTCTGGGAATTACTCTCTTTTTTACAGCCTGCATGTCCAATCAAAGCTGTCAGGATCCTTTTGAAAACATTGTAGTCTCATTAGGAAGGTCTCTGAGTTGGCAGCAACACCTGTGCAATGATTGTGAGCAATTTTCAAAAAATAATAAAATAGGAAGTATTTTAACACTGCACCAGCTCCTTAATTGTGGCGTCTGGATGGAAAAGTGACTGGAAAATTGCTATATAATGTTTTCCAGTGACTTTCATGTGTATGTATTTATAGATGTTTTTTACACAGGTTCCACTATGATTTGAGCATATGGGAATCTTAATCCTGTTTCAGAAGCTGATACTTTTAACATATTTCTGAAAAAGTCTCTTGTCCAGCATTCAGGGATTTAAGATCTATATTTGATAATGCTTTTCTATGTCAGAAATTGGAGGGATTAATTTGTTTGTAGTACAAGTGAAGATGCTAAACTTTATGATCTACAAGTAGATTTCTAAGATTAAAAAGATTATAAAATTCATCTTTTTGAAATGTCTTGTGCTGCTTAATATCACTCTTCTGTTCCCTCAGAACAGATTTCAGCTGAAATTACTAACTTGGCACAAACTTTAGGCAGTGAGTTATTAATATATTAATGTTGTTCTTTTAAATAACATGCACACTGTCCCATCTAAGAACAGCTCTGTAGTATCATGGAAGTGTGTTAATGCAGTACATTCAATTTAACTATTTATTGTGGTTGTAGAATTTTATTCTCCAGAATAAGTTTTCATCTACACAGATTTTTAAAACATTCTCGGTAGTTAAATTTGCTAATTTAATATGCAACTGCAATAGGATATTGGTAGGAAATAGCTGCCTGCAAACTAAGATAAGGGATAAGTATGTCAACTTTGGGATATGTGGGAAGTAACAAATTTGGCTAAATGACTCCAAGGCAGGCATTTTGTAGAGCCTGCAGATTTCTTGTGTTCAAAAGACCGACCGTATTTAGGCTAGAAAGCTGCATTTGAATGTAGTTCACTATTGAGTTCCTGTTGTGTTATAATCTCCTTTTTTCAAACTGAATCTTCTTCTTCGCTAACCAAAACAAAACCTTTATTTTTCTATAGGACTGGTGTTAAGCAGGAAACCAGAAACTAAAGGCACTGGAATCAGCAAAGACACTTCTAGAGAAAGTGGAGAAGGCAGAGAATGGAGCTGCAGACTCTACAGGAGGCTCTGAAAGTGGAAATTCAGGTTCACCAGGTAATTTATATACTTTCTTGCTTTAAAGCAATAGCAGCATTAGTACTGCTGACAGTATTACTACTAATGGGAGCATTAAGCAATAGCACTACAACTATAGTAATAATTGTTTTATAAGCTTGAAACTACTTCAGAATTTTATACTCTGCATTTTGACCTGACCACCTGTTGTTTTTTAGCAAATGTGAAAAATCTACATATCAAGATGTGGGTGGGAATTTTTTTTTAGTATTTTGTAGCAGTAATAAAAACATTCTGAAAACTGTGTTCAGCTGCTTCTGTCTGGAAGTTTGTTCTGATGTTCTGAAGCCAACTTCAGTATTCAGTTGGCAATGGAGGAATATGGTGGAGGAACTTTGAAGTGAAAGGTATATTCTGCTGCATAGTTTAATCTGGTGCTTCTCTTCTGGAATGTCTTCTACTTTAGTAGCTTCTAAACTATATTTTTGATAACCAAAATGCCGTAGTGCTTGGGCTTCATAAATTTTTACATGTTGTAACCTGTTCAATACTATATGGCAGTAGGGTTGCAGTTTGCCATTGTTTTACAATGCCAATGAGGAACTATTGCAACTAATGATACTGAAACCTAATTTAGTAAATATAGGAGGACATAGGCATATTAATTCTTGGAAGAAAATTATTACAGCCATAGACACAGACTAGCTGCCAACTTGAAGTGTTAAATTTAACAATGAGACCTTTTCTAAACACAGTTCTCCAACTATTTCTGATGTTCTGCGGATATCTGAAACTCACAACTATTACACAGTGGATAAAAGAAGCATATGATAAGTAACATTGATCAGTGTAGTCCATCATATGAAATTTGGAAAATATTTCATAATTACTTGGTGACTTGTCTAAAATGTAATCTGGATGGCTTATTCAGTACTTGCTGCAATGATGAGCATATTGCAAGAACTTGAATGGATAAATTAATAAAATCAAGCTATGTCTGCCTTAACAAAATACAACTTACAGCCAGGGAGGAAAACCTGAAAAAGCTAGTGATGGATTTCCAGAACTACAGATAAGCATTTTGCTCTCCTCAGTAACTCCAAGGCCTTTGTATTCAAAACTTCAATAAAGTTTTGTTGTGGAGGGAAGGAAGTTCAGAAATTATCCATGGCAAATGTTTAAGGCCAGTAAGTAATTTTTTGAAATATTAACTACTGTAAAACAATAAAAATGTTAATTCTGCTCGTGTTTGCATGACAGCGTTTACCCCTTGTGTGCATCTTCATTTCCCTTTATGCCCAAGTGAACCAAAAATTTTAAGACTGTGAATTTTGAATAATCTTTACCATCTCTTCATAATGACACTGATGAACAAGGATGAAGACTGAGAAATGTCCAAAAAGACCATTTTTAACAGCTTAAAGTTGGTGGGGTTTTTGACTTTTTTTGTTTTAATTTTGCCCAGTTGTAATTAAAAGTGAGCTCTGCACAAAAATCAACTTTAATTAAATTTGGGTTTAGTTTATAAAACTAGAAAAACCATTATATCAGAAAGTTGTCTTTTTTTATTCAAGATGCTGTATATTTCTATAATTAAGGCTAAGAAAAAGTCTATATGTTTACAGTGGAAAATAACACTTGCAGCAACATGTTGGGTGCTTCAGTAAAGGTTTTGTGAACTGCCCTTGCACGCTTATTGCTTGTCAGCACACACACTGATAGAAATCAAACTGGTTTTGATGCTAAAAGAGATATCTTCAAATGAAATGCTTGAACTTTCTTGTATAGCTCTGAATTTTGTAACCTGAAGAGATAAAATGTGTTCCTTCTTTTCACTCAGAATTTATAAAGAATTGTCTCTTGTCATCTTTTATTTCTCTAGTATTTCTTTTTCTGAGGACTCTCTAACAAAGCTTGCCAACACTCACACAGTCATGGTGTGTTGTCCTGTTGGAAGTGGTGGACAGGTGTCTGTGATAAGCATAGGGAATTCAGCTCAGCTCTGTCACCAAGCCCTCCCAGCTTCCTGATGCACCATGTTGCCTGTGACTGCTTACATAGCTGTACAAATGATTCTCAGTACGATGTGGTTGTGTTTATAGAATAACTCCTTGGGTATTGCTTCTTCTGTTTCACTTCCAGAACTCTGTCTGAAGCTTTCATAATGTTGCTTTGGCAAAGTGTATCTAAAACTACCAGTGAGAACCCAAAATAGATGTTTTGTTGCTCAGAATAAGCTACTTTCTTTGTCTACTTTCTGTGATCAGAGAATCCACCATGAATGACACCTGACCAGATCACTTCTATACGAGTGTACAACTTGAATATTCAAATGTCTTCCATGTCAAAACTATGTTGCTTGTCCTGAGATGCATAAAGTCTAAGTAGCTCATTCTGCTACTGTGTTGACTTAATTAAGAGAAATTTGAAGCTGTCTACTTTTCATAGTTTTGATCACGAGAGGTATTAAAGGACTTACATTCAGCTATTCTTACGGAAGGATTGAATTTCATGGATGATTCCTCAAGCTGATGTGTGGAAGGAACCTAAAGCATCCTTGTCCTTCTCTTATTTCATGGCAAAAAGATCAATAGCTTTTTAAATACCTTAAATTTATCTTATGTTTAAGAATATTTTTTTTTCCTTAAGATTGCGTGACATAGTACTGTGTGATCCAAAAATTTAGCAATATTTCATGAAGAGTTTACAGTATTGACTGTATTGTCTTATGAATGTGTCTGCAGGAGCACTTTGTATAAAAACTAACAGATTTGTTGCTTGTCAAGCTCCAATGTGGCAGGAAGCACCGAGGAAAAATCAGCTGAGTGTGTTCCTGTGATGCTGAATAGCAGCATGACGAAACAATAATATTCAGTGTAGATAAATGCCAAGTGATGCACTTTGGAAAAACAGGCCCAGTTCTACATCTGCAATAGCAAGCTGTGAACTGGCTGTTGGCACTGTGGAAGGAGTTTTTGCAGTACAGAGTACTTGAGTGTTGCACGTAGTTTTAAATTTTGCTCCAGATGATAGAGGCAAACTAGAGAATTATGGAAGAGACAAGTTAGAGAATTATGGAAGAGTGCCAAGAGTGAACAAAGTAATGGAATGATTCATGCTTGAGGAATCTTTCAATCTGAAGAAGTGAAGACTGATGGGGGAATATGTGGTGTGGAAAAAATGTAAGAAGGAGCAGAATAGAGAAGCAGCCATAGAATCATACAATGTCTTAAGTTGGAAGGGATCTGTAAGTATCATCAAGTCCAGGTTCCAACTCCTCTTGACTCAAGTCAGCTCTGGTTTTCCGTAATCCTATTAGTGCCTCATGCTTGCATTGTAAGGAAACAGATTCAAAAGAAAAAGGAGGTCATCCTTTTACATAAGAGTCCTGTAATTTAACTTGGGAACTTATGGTCACAGAATCTAGAATGTTTTCCTGGTTCAAAAAGTAGTTAAAGCAGATCGATGAAAGAAATGTGTGTTAGTAGCTACTAAACCTAAGATGTAATCTTTGAAAATGTTAGAGATGTACATTTCTACAAATTTACCAAAAAAGTGATTAGGAGTTTTTGGTTTACATAGTGTCTTCATTCTGGGCTCTGGTATTCTTTGGTAACTTTTCCCTTCCTTAACTATAGACAGCACTCTCCTGCAGCTGCCTGAAGGAAGTGAGGGAGGAATAATAGTGAATGGTAACAATCTGTTTTCCTTTTGGATGTGGAGGGCATCTCTTCTACAATGATCTCAATCTCTCTCTGAGGGAGAAAAGTGGCAAAGATACTTCTGAACATGGGTCTTCCATCTGGTACCAGCCAAGCCAACACACAGGCAGAGCTTTAGTACTTGAAACATTCTGCCCTTGAATATACAAACAGCTTTTGTGCTTGCAGCAGTTGTCTGTGGTTTGTGTTTCTTGTAACTGCAAGCAAAGAGAGGAGCAGTTCTAGAGACACAGCTATTAGATTATTTTACCCAGCTGGCTTAAATTGTCTTTAAAAAGCATCACTTGTTCAAGAGCTGTTTAGGAGGAGCAAAAGTGATGGCTTAATACAGTACTTTTACTGTATTAATATAAGAATGAGTTTGGAGATGTTATAATACTGGACTCTAGACTTTGCTGTTGATATGCTGTAAACTAAATATTTTGCTTTTAGAAACGGTTCTTAGGTACTGAATTTTAAACTGTTCAACAAGGTTCATAATGAAAGTCTTCATTGTATTGTTGCATCTTTTTTCTTTCTAGAAATTGGTTGCCCAAATGAAGCAAGATCCACAGGTAACTATTTATTTTTTATATTGAGTCATTTCCTTTAAAAATGCAGGGAATAACAGTGCAAGAAACTTGAGGATTTTAGATATTTCTGGATCACTTTCTTCCTTGCTAACACAGTGCTTAGAAGAAAATTTTTCATAAGTTTTTGAACAATGACTATGGGATCTTTTAAAACAAAACCAAAATTCTTGCTATTGTGGAACTTTTTGCCTCATACATATTCTTAATAGTTTAAATCAAGTGACAGTTCTGGGCTATGGTGCAGTTCAGAAGAGCAGTAAGTTTTTGATTCTATTGGAAGCTGCTCTCTATAAAAGCTGCCATTATTCACAACAACTTTTCCTTTTTGGACTATCAGAAGGTTCACAGTACAAGAAGAGAGAGGCTGTTCTGTCCGAGAAGTTTTGTCCAAACAATGTAGCTTAAGGCTGTGTTCAGATTGCCTGTCTTGGGTGTCTTACCAGCCCTGTAGTGCCCATAGAATGGGCCTTTGGCCTTGGGAAGTTTCATAGCTACTGAAGTTGGATAACTGGAGTCCCTGCATAGACAGCAGAAGTCATCCCTTTCCCAATGGCTGCATAAAGTCTCTGGGCTGTTTTGTACAGCAGTTAAACACTCCTGGATGCTGGATGGGAGTTCTGTGGAGCTCTCAAATGAGTCTGAAGTGTTGAGTAGAGGGATAAAGGCTGCTCACTTGAGGCTTGCTGTTAAGAGCTACCATACAATAGTAAATGTCCTGTAATTTTCTGAATATACATTTTTTTTCTGAGTTCAGTGAAGTGAGAAGACAGCTTTTAATAATACTCAGGTAGTTAAACCTCTGACAGGGAGGGTCAAGCAGAGTGTATTGGAAAATCTGTTTTTTTGAATGTTCTTATTCTGATGGGATTTGGGAAAGATCTGCTGCTCTTATTCGCTGGTCAGGTCTGCTAACAATCAATCTGCAGAGCAGTTCTCTCATGTTTACTGAAAGTGAGGTCATGCTGCAAGCAGCCATGCAAAGTTCCTAGAGTCAGGAAAAGTAAATCTGGTCCCTGTTTCCAATGCTCTTAATGCATTTTTATCCCAGATTATTAAGTAGAATCTAGAAGAAGGGAGGATGACTGGTCAGTATCTGGTTCTGCTGGAATCAGAGACTATTTGCAAGCTGAGATCAAAATGCATTTCAAAATTGGAGCAATATAAAAATAGGGAATATGCATGAAGATCCTGTGATGATATTAGTCTTATGTTTTAATATTTCTGCTTAGCAGACTAAACTTGCATAACCTAGCATAAAAACCTTACAATATAAATGAGAACCAAAAAAGTGGGAGAGGAGAGAAATTAAGGAAAATCTGATTGATTCCCTGTCACGTTTCTGCAGAGCTTCACAGATTTTAAACTACGAACAGATGTTTCTTTAATTATTTTTTATTTCAGTAGAAAAGAAAAAGTCCTGGTAAAAATTGATTTCTGCCTGCATCTTTCTAGTGTTGCTTATGGCTTTAAAATCTGAAGTTTAGAAAAGTGTTTGAAATCTGAAACTTAGAAAAGTGCTACTGTAAGCAAAGTCCTGATATGAATGATATGTCAGGGCAAATGTAATTCTCTTCAGCACAGTCTAAAGCATAAACATACATGGAAATAAGGACTTATGTATGTTTGCCTTCAATTGATATATGTGTCAATTAACATTTAATAGATATGCTTGATACTCTATACAGTTAAGTGTAAATGTCTTTGCATAAGTAGCATAGGTGAGAATGTTTTAGACAATATACCATAGTATACTGTTATATACAGTATGATACTGTTGGATTACATATTAACGAACATTTGTTGTTTAATTTGAAAAATTGATAAAATGTACAAATGTGCTTTATAATGTGATAAGCACTAATGGATGTTTTAATGAAATCTTCTTTCCAAACTGGACTATCTCTGAGTGCTAGAAATGTCCTCTGATTATTGTTGCACTCAGCGACTTAAATAAGGCTTTGTTGAGCCGTTTGAATTTTATTGGCTGTACATCCAGAGGTGCTGTATTTGTAGTACACTATGCAAGAACAAAACAAACAAAAAAAACCACCTTCCTGCTACTACTCTTTGTTAACAAATGGAATATCTTTCTCACAGATATTTTTTCTTTCTAATCAGAATGCTGATTTGAAGAAACAACTTCATGAACTTCAAGCCAAAATCACAGCTCTGAGTGAGAAACAGGTAGGGAAACAGAGATTATTTTTAACACTGAGTTCTAAAGATGTCTCTTTTCCCAGCTTCTAAGAAAGCTGCTAAATCTTTTAGTGCAAAAATAAGCGTAGGCAACCAGACATTTTTGATTTTTATTGGATTTCTTAACAAAGGATAGGATGAGTTGTTGTGAGTCTATCAAACAAGAAACTAGTTTAATCAGTGGAAGCTATAGCAACTTTTTCTTGTGTTGAAACAAGTATTTTATAATAAGGGAGATGGAAAAATGGATTAATTTGTCACTCACTTTATTATTATCTTGAAACTTCTTTTAAACTCGGCCATACTGGTTTAGGCAAATCTTTAGATTTTGACTTAGCAGGTCCACACTGTGTATATGGAGTTTTTCTTAATGTCAAGACTATCTAAATGTATGTCGGTTATGGGTACTTAAGAGACAATTTGAAAATTAGTTGGATGCTTTTATCATGATAAATTACACCACAATTGTCTTATGTTTGCCATTTGGTAGGAATTGTTTGACAGCTCTAAAGTATGAGTAATAATTACAGCTGAATGCTTAATAGAAAAATTGTTGAATTTGAACATGGGCCTTGTGAATTACAAGAAGAAAAAGATGTAATACTGAGATATCTACAAGTCTTGTTCTCGCTTTTGTTTTTATAAACATTAAAGAGAAACACATGCACAAACCCCTCATTCACCACACCATCCTATCCCTTAGTTAACCAACTTAAGCAGTCCCCTAATTGTTTTGCTTAATATGTCAATTATGAAACCAAATTAGGTCAATAGGTTACACCTTTGAAGAAGGGAAAATTTTAGAGCATTGGTAAAATGCATGAGTGCCACAACTAAATACCTCCATTCATCTGTTACTTAGCTGCATGTGTTCTACTTTGAGCATTACTATCCCTATGAAAATAGCCAGACAGTGATTAACATTTATCTAGAAATTTTGTGTACTGAAAAAATTATAGTATGTTTTAATAGGAGAACAGTGAATCTAGGACAAAACATGTAAGGATAATAAGAAAAATGTCTTTTTAATGAGAATAGTAGTTCAGCAAAAACTGAGGTTTTGCTGATGTGAGAGCATGTCTCTCTTGAAGATTATTTATTCTCTAAAACCAGCATGAGCCTCTGCATGTGGCTATGTCTCACAGCAAGCTGTTTCAGGATTCTCTGGTAAGCTCTGGAGGCCCATGCTAATTTCAAAATGAGCTTGTCTTGATGCCATGAAGCAAGCTGTATTGACTACCCGTTCACGTGATGAGCACAGACAGGCAGTGAGACACTGAGTGGAATGTAAGAAAGCAAGTACATCCTACCATAAGTTTTTAAAACTGTGTTTATAACTCTCTAAAGTTATGCTGCAGAAGGGTCTGTACTAACATGTATTTTAAGTTCACTAGAAATGGAGCTGTATCTTTTCTATTGAACTCAAAGTGCTAAAGCACACTTGTTCATGGGATGAACATGGGTTAACTTTCCAAAAGATGTTGGAAAATAAGTTTGATTTTACTTTTACCACACAGTGAATACAGTCTGTATGAAGTCAGTTTTTTGCTTCTTTGTATTTTTGTGGGTTTGATTATCAGAACAACAGTGAACTTCTCTATGATTGTTGAAGTTTAAATATTTTATCTCTACCACTGGGCTGCAGAGCTGCCAGTGTTCCAGATGATGATGTTGTTAAAGTAGTATGACTGCTAAAATGTAATGATCATGGTAAATGTACATTCTGGCAAAAGAACCACAACTTCCCTGTGCAGAGAAGTGCTCATTCCCTCTTTATTTGCAGGAATCTGTTGTATAGAGATCTGTGGCTTAGCAATGCAGTTGAGCAGCACCTTAGAGACCACAATAAAGCCCTTTAATCTGTTTTCACTTTCACTTCCCTTCAGGAAAAAAAAAATATTATCAATTACTTTATGGGTAGAATATTAATCAGCAATTTAATTTTCACACAGCATGGAGAAATATGCAGTTTTGCACAGTAAATATAACAGCTTACATCGTGCAGTGCTTGCGTTAAGAAGAGGCACAACATGTAATCTTGTACTCTTGTTTAGAGCCAAATTATTCTGATGCCTGATATCCCACAGATAAACTCTGAGGGCCCAGCTCCACTGTGGACAGTTATAGAATGCATAATGGTCACTTTTTGATAAGCTTTTAATGAAGTTTGAGAAACTAAAGTTCCAGCCTGTGTGGTGTCCCCTGCTTGGAGACATGGAACTGAGATGCTGGTGTTAGAGAGGCAGAATAATGAAGTATTTCTGGCTTGTGAAATGTTATGTCACCCTAATGCATGCTTTTTCTTTGCTCTCTTATTTAATGAAGTTGGATGAAGACTTGTGCAAGAACCTAGTCAGCGGTAGGTTTAGCTGAAAGCTTTCAGTTGCTTTAGGACTTCCCTCCGTTTCTGAAGAACTGTGAGAGTAGTGCCGACACTTGCTGCCATTCGCTGCAGTGATTGATAGTGCCTTAGGTGTCTTGCTGAGAATTAATAATGACAGCTCTGTTCAGAAGTTTGTGAAATTGAGGAGATCTGGCAAAGTACAAAAAGAAAGCAAGTAGGCTGTACAGTGTGTAGGCTTAAACCTAAAAAAATTGTTAGCTGATGCAGGGTTGAACTGTTACAGCATAAGGTATGTCATATATTCATGTATTTTTTTTTAATGTCAGAGGTGAAAATAAAGGCTTTGATTTGTTACACCTGAGAGACAATGGAGCAATGTATGCTGAGTGTGTTAATACTTGAAAGGAAAACTGCAAAAAGAGAAAAAGCTTACTTGAAGATAACTTGCATTTGAAGGGCAGTAAGCTTGAATCCTTCAGACTAGCATATTTCCCTCTGCTAGTCCCATTGTATTGTTTTCACAGAGTTCTAAACTATGCTTACTTCTTTTCTAATCTGTGGGCAATAAAGGGAATTCTGTTGAATAGTCTTGCTCCTCAGCTGTAAATGTGAGAGCTGCAGTCTGGAAACTCTGAATGCATTGGTTTTAAAAATGGTTTCCTCTTTCTTTTCTGACCCCCCTCTTCAATACAGAGAAGTCAAGAGTAACTTTTTTCAGAACAATTTTATTTGCCAAATCTGAGATTGGGTTGTAAATGTGAATTAATTCTGTTGCTTTGGAGCACTGTGTTTTGGTTTTTTTTTAATGTTTTCACATCATTGGAAGAAAGTCACATTCCTAGCACTTTTTCCTTCACTTTTTATTCTATGATAGTGTGTTCTCTTGGCATTCTAATTTGTAGAATTTTACCCACAACTATTTCACACTACTCAGCTTTTGTCTGGGTTAAATACACTCTCTACAATATAAAAATTTAAAGAATGTATTTTTAAAATTTTTCTATGAACAAGTTTATTAGTATATACTTTTTTTTCTTTGTTTTGGGGAGGTGGGGTGGAAATGGTTACCAATGACACTGGTGAAAGCCTGAGGTAGAGCAGGGTTAGCATAAATGTGGGGGAGATGTAATCTTGAAGTAATAACTTCTTCTGCCTCTTTTCCCCCATAGTTAATTTAGAAAAAAAAAAGAATGAACACTTAGAGATATATCATGATTGAGTATATATCACAATAGTACTTTATTTCGAAGACAAGGAAGAGGTCATGTGGGCAGCAAAAAAAGTGGATTTTTTAGCAATATTGTATCAGATATAGAGGAATTTCTAAATGTGTCCTTATCACAGTCTCCTGGAAAAGTTAAAGCAATAGTCTGTCTTAAATGTGAAAGAAAGCTTACACGAATAGTCTTTTGACTCTATGATAAAAGCATGATGGTGATAAGTATGTATGAAAGAAATCACATGACTCTTTCCCTTATATTTGAAAATAAAATGCAAATGTCTCTTCCTGTAGTTGCAGTGAAATTCATTGAGTCTTTAAGAATAATGTTGTGAAAACTTGTATTATAATATATTTCCTCTTGACATGGAAATAATAAAGTGGATCCCTTTGTTATTTTGATTTCTGAAGTACTGTATATGTGGAGGAAAAAGCAATCAAAAATAGTTGTGAGCATATATATGCTATATGGAGATACTTGTGGTTTTATTTTTTCACAGGGGAAAAACTTTAACATACTTTATTGTGAAGAGCAGTTGAAACTGTGGAATATAATTAGAACAAATGCACACCATAAAAACAAGTTTATTATTATGAATAGGCAAACCTAGTGAATTTTGCTCGTTTTTGGAGCAAATTGAGATAGGTGAGGTTGTTTGAAGTCCTGTATGTTCAGGGTGAGACTTCTTTTAACCTTGCCACTAAATAGCAAGTAATGAGAAAGTGGATTTGGGAGAGATATAAAAAAATGACAGAGTAATTTAACCATAGTTTCGTATAGCTGAATGAATGTAAACATGTGGTTTAGATTGACAAAGGAAACTTGTTATTTAAGTTTCCAAAAACTGTCAAGAATAGCTTTTAAGCATTACTGTTGCTATATTTATTACAGGTACCATAACTTAGTAATGAAAAGATTGGTAATGTGCATAAATTCATCCTATGAGACTGTTCTTCTTGAACAGTTGTCAATCATAGTAAAGGTGAATTTTTATCGAGGCTTTTTGAGCATATTATCAGAAAATTGTACCTGAAACATGTTCCATTGTGTTCTGTAAAGAGAAGCAGCAGTGTTTTGGTGAGAGGAATGTAAGCTCAAGAAAGCTAGAGAACAGGAGGGAAACTAGGTACAGTTAACAAGTAGGAAAGAGCACTTCATGCTTGTGCATAAGAAGGTAGGCAAGGTATACCTGTGTGTTGTATATATACCTGATGAACACAATCAGAATTTAGGACGAAAAATTTGGGAATAAATAATAAAGTCACTACTTACTCCTGCCAGTTTTATCAGGAGTTTCTGATACCTGCTTTCTCCACGATTGATTGAGGGTGTATTGAAATGCCAGTTATTCCATCAGTAATGGATCAAGTCTGCAAATATGCCATATGAACTTTTAGTTACTAATAGCTCGAGGCAGGTGATGCTTAATTTCCGTTCCAGTTGTTTATCTGGAACTGTTTATATTACTAAACACTGATTTTTTAAAGTAAATTGCATGAATGATAAAGACATGCTAATTTACATATAACTGCAAGCATCCATTTATACCAACTGTTTGAAAAGCAGTCGTAAAATACATGAAAAAAACCTGAATCCTTCTTAGATGGTTTGAAGTAGTCAGTCATTTTTTGCTGTCAAAAAGATACTGGTGCATCTGGACATAAGGGGAAGTAAGTTAACTGCCTCAGCGAATTGTCAGATCCTTTTGAACCCTCTGGATCTGTGTGAACAGCACTTGTTTAGAGGTGAATATTTGAAAAATCTGCATAAGCTTACTATTTTAATCTTTGGTATTTATTTAATTTGCATCCAAATATTGTGTGAAAATGTGAATATAATGACTTCTCATTAAGTTATCATCTTCCATATTCTCAAGATATACTAGCTGAAGCAAATTTTGGATGTTGCACAGATGACTGTAGATAGGCAGAGTGGATGCATCTCTCCCTGCTGCCTCTTTTGCCCCAAAATCTCTTGCAAAACCGATGTTATAATCATTTGTATATGACCAAAATACTGCTAAGCTGTCTCAGACCTTTTATAAAGCTTAAATCATGATTAAACCCATACTGGCATGTAAATTTGAATTTCCCATTCTTCTCTTAATGTAACTCCACCCAGACTTCTCACTGTTGGGTTATGAACTTAATTTTTGCATATCTAATGTACATTAACACTGGAGTAACTCAATTTAGGAAATGTAAGTGACCGTTTTGTGATGTCATTAAAAAGAAGAAAAACTCTCCACACCTCCCCCTTGCTACTCTTCCCTCAGCACTGATTTTCCAGCTCAACTTTTAATTTTTGAGTTCATATTGCATTTAAGCCAGATTTGGGAGCAGCTGGAGAACTTTTTTAATTGAACCTAGTTGGATACATCTTTTATCTTCATATAAGCCAGGGCATAACTCCAAAACAGCCTGCTCTGCTTGAAAATCAACATTGTAGATAGAAAATGGGCAATTAAACTACAGCATTTCCTCGAAAATCCCCTACTGATGGAGGGAGTTGGTTATTAGATGCTCCTGCATGTTTTGACTTGCCGGACAACCTCACACATCACTGGTTATTTCAAGGCCTTCTATTCCCTTTTCCCTTTTATACTTGAAGGGTAGGCAAGTGAAGCATTAGATGATGATGACTGGGTTTTAGGCTGTTTTGTATAGCACCCTTAAATGCCTCTTAGTTGGATGCTGGGAAAAGGGATTAAATCTACTAATGAATTTTTATAAGTTGAAACAGATTAAAGTAGTTCTTTCTGCTCTGTTCTGCATGCCTCAGTGGAACAACCTCACAGCCACAAAAACAGTATTTTGATTTATTACAAGTTAGAAAAGGAATCAAATCTAGGGATCTTCTTTTCAGAGCCTTATGGATCTTGGATCAGAATTGTTTGATCCCCAGCTTTTCTGAAGTGTGTTGAATTTTGGGAAGGAGAAGAGAGAAAGATAATGTGTCCAACGCTTAGAAAACAGGCAAAAGCTTGTCTCTGCTGTTTGTTCTCTGCTGCCTGGTACTTGATTTGAAAACAAGCGACTTCCTGAAATGTAGTTTTTCCTGTGCTATGAGTTACTGACTGTAGTACAGCCATGGGCTAAAATACTTTTATTACTAAATATTATCTTATTTGTTGGTACTACCCCAAGAACAAGACTGACTTGAGTAGATAGTGTTAGATGATGTTTTCTCACATATGGGTCATGTTTTACACCCTCATGAGGTATTGAGGAAGCACTCAGTTCAACTCCTGGTGCATAGGTTCAAAAAGGACTGAGATGGATGTCATAATGTTGCATGGCTTCTATAATGCTAGTTTGGAACTGTTTTCTGTTAATTGTACTGGCTTTTACAGGTGGACTAAGAGTCCTTTGTGGTGGACAAATAAAGAGGAAATACACCTTTCCGGAAATGATTTAGGGTGATGATGTATTAGTGAAGTGTGAGTGGGTCAAATGAATGTACACCTTTATAATTTTTTTTTTCGGTTTTCACTTTTCTAACTGAATGCTGTCTGTCCTTATTACTCTCACTATGGATTTTTTCCTCATTTTATTGTGGAGACTGTGATAGTCTTGAAGGGCTTAAAGGTGAACAAACCTAAAGTATTGAAAGGTAAGAATGCTCTTCACAGAGCTTCACGAAGTCTGAGTTTTCTATATTGGCACTGTTGGAGGCAGAGAATGCAGTCTTCATCCTTAGAAAATCTTGATGTTCACAGAAGTAATAATCTGGTATACATTTTTTGTTCATGGAATTAGGAGTGTATTATTTTCTTCAAATATGGGGCAAGTCAATGTGAATTCACCCATTTCTGGTCATTATACAGAGTCACTTTCTTTCAGTATTCTATTTACTTCTGAGTTAACTTTTCAAATACTTGTTCTGACCTTCAGAAATTCCAGAAAGTGTATAGTCTCTTTAGAGCAACTTTTCCCCTGCTGTTAGATTGCAAGTTAGCAGAGGCATCTAACATATGGTCAGGGAAAATAGGTGGTGGCCTGACAAAATGGAAGTTTTGGTGTGGTTTTGTTTTTGTTTAGATAAAGTCCATTATTCTTTGAGCGTCTCTTTATCTTCTCCTTTATCTTAAGTTTGTCAAAAGTGCCAAGGGTCTTCTTCAACTTTCCCCTCAATAAAAACGTAACAGGTTGATTTAGGCTATAGTGACTGCAGAATTCGATGGAAATTTTGCTGAAATGAAGTCCAAATCAGGGAAATGAGTAGAGTGGTAGAGACACCACCAGGAGGCAATTCAGACAAGGGAACCTAATTTTTACCATTCTGATTTGGCTTTGTGAAGGCAACTCTCACTCTACTGACTATAAAAAACTATTAGAAAGATTAAGCTTCAGTTCATTACTTCTTTTCCCTACAGAGTTTATCTGATGTGTTCTATGAAAAAGAATTCTTGTTCTATTGTGTCTCTTTTTAATTTGTCTTCTTACAGTAAACTTTTAAAAGCTAGCAGGGAGAAAGCTGTTGAGTTCCGATGAGCATATCTTCTTTGTCCTCTGAACTCCCTCCAAAATTAGGTGAGGCAAGTTAGAAACAGTTAAGAAGTTATAATTACTTTCTTTTCCCCCCTGCCTTTTCTTTCTCAAGGTTTCCTCAGTAAAATGTTGGCAATATGTCAATAGTAAATGGCCATTAGTGTGTTAAAGAGTTGAACCCAGACTACCCTGTGTAGCAATGAGAAATGAGCTCGTTTTTTCCTTACTCAATGAGAAAAACTTCAGTGATTGCTTGTACTGTTTGTAGAGGGCAGAACTTGTTTATCTTATTTTTCCTTTGGGAAAAAAATACATCGGAACTATAATACGTGATGTGAATTTTTGGGATATATGCTTTAGAGCTGCCTGATGTTCTGCAGAACAGCGAGTGACTATCCTTTTATTTTAGACTTCTGAAAATTTGAATACTTGGCAGTATTTAAGCCTGTGGAGTCTTGCTCCATATCCATTCAGTCTCTTTATAAATTGCTTCATTTTCAGTCTAGTATGGCAGTTTTTCAGAGCAGCAGTTGGTTCTTTAGAGTTGTGGCCAGCCCAGAGTGCTGTGGAAGTGCATGATTGTCAGCAGCTTTCTAGCATCAAAAGCTCCACACACACCTTTGGGCTAGTAATAAATGCTTCAGCAATCAACTTGGACAAAATTAGGTTCTTGGGTTCTCAAACTCATTCTAAATTTTGTCATCTATCTCAAGAAACAGATGTATCCCATTCTCCAAGTAAATAATTTGGAGAATGCAGTTTACAGCATCCCAGTGCACTACGCTCTTAACATTTGTCTCCTGGGCAATTAAAATTTTGTGACCTAAAGGTACTGTGCTCTGTTTGAAACTTGGAAACTTAGTTTATTAATAACTTAGTATATTAATTTCCTTTAAATACTCACTTAGACATGACTATCACAAAATAAATTTGGAATTTATAGCAGTCACAGAGAACTGATGAGAGACTCAGTAATTTCTCTCAAATAATTTTTAAATGAATTCAAGTAGTTGCTTAGCTTTGTTTCTGACAATTTCAAGAATCAAGAATGAAATTTCTGTGAAGGTCTTAATTTTTGAGCAAAATACAATTCAGTTAAACAAGAAATGCAGATACTACAAATTCAGTTTTGATTTGTTAATGGAAAGATTTTTAGGAGAGGGCTTTTAGTTATGGAATGTGGGGGTTATTACAGATTTGCAGATTAATTTGTGTTTCTGAATATTCTCTACAACCTTTTGTTTAGAGCTATGTGCATCTCCTGCTAACAGGAGCATTGGGTCAGGCTCTCAGTGAGTGTCAGATTTTAAAATCTAATAAATCCTATGGCTAGAGTTCAGTAAGCATTGATATGATGCCACTTTTAGTCTTCAGCTTTTCATCTATTCTTCTTCTTAGACTAGCAATCTGAAGACCTTCAGATCTCACTTACCTGGAGAGCTATAGAGAGAAAACTTCAAGAACCCACAGAAATGGACACTTAGTATGCAAATATCTCTGAGTGCTGCAAGAAGTCAAGCAGTCTTACCAACAGCAGACAAGTAAAATGGTCTGTTGGGCAAACTAGCTTGCCAGCTGGATGGATCTGCAAATGTGTTTTGTTTTTTGGGTTTTTTTGTGGTCCCCAAAGTTGCTAGGTGTAATATTAGTCATAAAACCAGAGCACTTAGAATAGAAGAAATAAATAGACAAACATTTTTGGAAACAGCTGTACTACCTGGGTGTACCTTACTGATGGTCTATAATACATTTTCCTGGATAAAACAGGAAAAACTCAGCTGATGATTTTGTTGTGTCTTTGTAGTAAATGCCAAATGCATTGCTTTTATCGTTTGCCATAGGAAGATGCATTATGGTAGTATAAAAATATGTCAGGTTCCGTATCCCTAAACCTTCCTTTTTCTTTTAAGATTGCAGGCAATAATCAAAATGCTATGTAGGTATAACCCTGCAGCAGTGGCATGGCACTATATGGGATATTAATATAGTGTACCTGTTTATGGTAAAATCACCTTGGACTGCAATGTGGTAGATTTAAGTCCATGTGTGATATGCTGGGGTTTATATTTGAATAGCAACAGACACTTCTGGTTCTCATGCTCAAGAACAAAGTTTCCAATTTTAAATTCTGCATTTCTTTTACTCTGCTTTTTAATTTTGAATGAAAATGCCACTTTTAAGCTAAATTCCTTTAGAACAAGAGTTAATGTTCTTATTTAATAAGCTTGTACATCCCCTACAATAGTCAGATGTGCTCTCAAAGCACTGGCAGTACTGCATGGTGCATATGAAGTAATCTAGGTAGCACTTTTTAGAAAGTAAAGGGTAAATAAACAGGTTTTGCCCTTTCCTCTTACTTTATCCTGCTAATCTCCTTTTACTGTATTAATGTACATCAGTAAACCCAATGTTTGCTGATGTAAACACTGTATTCCATCATTTCATAATGGGTTTTACATCATTTGGTTTTAGCTATATGGAACTAAACTTGATGTACTGAGAATACTCTTTGTGGGTTCCAAGTTATTCAAAAGTTGCTTGAATGAAAATTGCGATGGTTTGAAGCTTTGCAGGTGATAGAATCTCCTTCACCTTCATAGTTCACTTAATTATTTTGAATGGTGTCTGTTTTGCTAGCTTTTAAATTTCTTTGTTCAGAAAAGTGTGTTTTAAACACCATGTGTATGATGGCATTTAGCAGATAGTTATCTTCCCTTCTGACCTCTCCTGAGTTAGCAGGAGACCTATTTAACTGACACACATACAGTCATTTTGAGCCTTAGCTTTCAAAAATATTTTAGTGGGTCAGATGTCTCCAAAATTTCATTACATTCTTTATTTGCCTTTAAAATATTAATGATCAGCTCTTGCAAAATGCTGATTAGGACTAGAAAATGCTGAGACAAAAAGTTCATCTTAGTGCTTATGGTCCTAGAGGTTTTTCTGTGTTTAGTTACATGTATGAACCCATATTAAATAATCTAAGATCTTTTTAGTTTAAGTCCCTTTCTTGAAAAGGCAAGGTTTGACTTACTGGTCACACAATGTCTCATATACCTCTGTATGAGAGGAGAAATTGGTTGTTGATTAAAAATCTACCCCACTTTGAGGCATGTGGCAGTGGTATTTTCTTGTTTGTGTGTTTTCCTTACAATTATACCCACAACCCATGGGATAGAATGTCTATGCTCTCTTGAATGGGTTGGTATAGCCAGTCAATCTCAGAAAACAGATCCCTTGACCCTTCCCTCCCCACCTAATATTTTGAAAACTAATTGTATAAATTTCTATAAAGTTAAATTTTCTGCTAAGTGCCTAAAACCAGCATCACATTCTAAGGCCATGCAGAAACGCCGGGTATGGTAATAATCCTGGACTCACTTGGTAAACTGTACAGTAAGACTTGGTAGCATTACTGCTGGGTCAGGCTGAAAGATGAATCCAATTAGCTTGGACCAGAACAGGAGCACAAGCATGTCTGAACCAAAAGTGAGGAAGGCAGTGCAGCAGAGGCCCTATTAACAGCCCGCTCTGACAAGAAAGTTTACACTAAGCTTGGTGTTGCCACTGGGTCTTTTTTGTTATCAGTGGGTTTGGGTATTGGACTATGTGTACTTTGATTTGAATGTTTTGTAGGAGCTCGGCCTATTCTCACATGGTCTTTATCTGCCTTTATTGATGTTTGGTGGGCAGTGTTTGTATCTCTGGCTGTAGCTTCCTCTCCATTATTGAAGAAGTCATGACATAAAGTGCTGATTGATGCCAAAAGAGAAAGTTACACCCAAATGCGCTCTCAGCTCTTCAGAACAGTTGCCATTCTGTTGGCCTGTCTAGTTTGTTTACTTGGTGTTTACCAAGGTCCATTTCTGCTTTCATACCTTCGTTTAAGGGAAGCTGCCCAGCTGTGCCATGTGTTTAACTCATTCCTGCTTGGATTATTTCTGTTCACTGGAGATGAAGCCCTTTTTGCAGCCCACTTACTATTTCTGGAAGTCAGTGAAGAGGAGAGACTTTGGAGAAAGAGAGGGATGCATCACCTGAAGGAATGATGCATATCGTTATAGCTGATGCATATCATCTTTGCACTGTTGTATGCTGTGGTGGTTTTACAACTGGGAAATGGCTCCAAAGTAGGCATGTGCCTTCAGTGTGCTGAGAAGGATCTGGAGATGATGGGTAGCAAATGTAGTATCATAAGAAATAAAAATAGCTTACTCTAAGGCTTCAGGTAATTTAACTTTTGTATTTAAACCACTTTGGTAAAAAGTCCAATTGAGTTCTATAGAAAGCAAAGCAATAAGAAAGTATCCTTAAACGTATCTTTTTTTGCACAGTGCATTCTGTTACCTTGCCTGCCCTAAAAAATGCAGACTGTTTTGAAATCTTTTATTTTGTAGGGCTGAGTGCATTTCCATAAATCCTTTAATTGATATGTGGCATATAAGGTATAGAAAGAGTTATGCTCTGTCTGTGTTGCCCATAACGGGACATAAATGTTTCTTTAAGAAGCTTTTGCAATTTTTATTTTTGTAACAGGCCTTGGGTAACTCAGACTAGAGAAGTACCTGCTTTTTTAAATAAATGCTTGACTTACACAGAAAATACCCCCCAAGCTTCCTTTAAAAAAATTGCTGTTTTCTTTGTCTTTTCCTAATAGGCCTTGAAAGACTGTAAGCAGGTGGCTTAGAGAACATCCTGTGGTTGGGCTGATGGCACTTTGTAGTGTCATTATGTGGAGTTACTGAAGCACCGTGCAGAAATGACGAAAGTCAGACTGCACTTCTTTGTTGTCTTCCTCCGGAGCCAGCTGTTCTTCTAAGGCATCAAATTCACTGTATATCAGAGACAAAACTGCATTAGTACCTCACACCTTATAATTTTGTAGGTTGTGATGATATGGCCACTTTGGCTGTGCTTCAAATTGGACAACTGCTGTGAAAGCTGTGACCTGTCCTCCTGCCTGGTCTAGCTGCTGACTTCTGACCCTCTCTTGTGTTGGAACTAGTGTTCATGTTGCTGTGCAGTGACTGGAGTCAAAAAGTTGTCTGGCTGAAGACTTTCTCTGAGATAAGCCATTTTTTGATCATGAACCCTTTAGCTCACTTGGCTTGTGTGCGGCTGAATGAACGCAGCCTTTGGCATAAGGGAAGTGGCAGAAATGAAGGACTGAAACAAAGAGTGAAACAGTTTTCATTTGGCAACTGTGTTTGTCCTGGACCAAACAGCTGTGTAATCACAGCTTTGCACCCAATCTGTGGCTTGGTAGTCTCCGTTTTCCAGGGATGCAGGTCCAGTAAATGTACAGGCAACTCCTAAATGACAGCAAGGAAGGTAGGCTGTGTGCTCTGTTGCTACTCTCACTGGGACAGCTGACCCACACAGTAGCCCTATGCATGAAGCAGGCACAACAGTGGCAGTGCACCCAAATGACTGGAGCTGAAGTATAAAGGATGGAGATTGTTACAGATGCACATGGAAAATTTCTGTTGAAGCTTTGCATTTTGTTTGTCCCAACTGATACTATTTCCAGTATTACCTAACATAGCATTACACATAAGTATGAAGATGAAGTACAAAAAGAAATCTTGAGTGTTCTTTGAAGAATTGAATTCCTGTAACTTGAGTTGTATATACAAAGAACAGCTGAGAAGACTTTTTGGAAGCTGACAGCAGAGAGCAACCTGATTTCTTACAGCACTATGATTTTTGTTAAGCAAATTTCAAACTGAATAAGTTGGAGACAGAACTTTTAAATTCTGCTTGAGAGCTTATGTTGCAAATCCTGAGGGTTTATATAGATCATGTATAGTAGGTCCAAGCAGGAAGCAATGAGATATCTGAAATCTTGTACAGTCAGAGTTCTTGTTTATTGCTTAATCTCTGGCTTTGAATAAAACAATTTATGGACAAGAGAAAATCAGACCTAAATGGTGGTCCACTGTGGCTCTCCTCACTCCTGCTGCCCAGTTATAAAAAGGAGGAAGCTGGTAAATTCTGCTTAGGAGGATGTGAGCTTTTTTATCAGTCTTTTGTTTTCAGAGGTCTTACATAGCCGTAGCTACAGTGAGAATTTGTCCTGAACTTAGAGCATGGTTAAAAATTGTATGATTGTTTTTTGTGCATGATTTGGTTCTTCAGCATTGATTCAGCTTAAATAACAGTAAAGCTATTTGTTTGGGACATCTTGGTTGGATTGGTTTTGCATGGCAAGGTTTTGGTAGCAGGGAGGCTACAGAGGTAGTTTCTCTGAGCATCTGCTGGAAGCTTCCCCTACATCCAATAAAACAATTCCAGCCACCTCCAAGATGGACCTGCCATTGGCTCAGGCTGAATCCATCAGTGATGGTAATAGTGATTCTGGGAGAAGGAGAGCTGAGGAGAAGGGAGCCCATGCTGGAGCAGATTTGCTGTCAGGACTTGTGACTCCACAGGGAAGCTATGCTAGAGCAGAGTATTCCTGAAGGATTGCACTCCATGGAAGGGACTTACTCTGAGCAGTTTGTGATGCACTATAGCATGTGGGAAGGAAAAGTTTGTGAAACTGTCTCCTATGGAAGGGACCCCACACTGGAGCAGGGGGAAGGAGTCCTCCCCCTGAGGAGGAAAGAGCAGCAAAACTACATGTGATGGACTGGCCATAACCCCCATTCCCATCTGCCTGCTCCTCAAGGCAGAAGGAGATAGAGAATCGGGAATAAAATTAAGTCTGGGAAGGAGGAAGGGGTGAGGGGACAGTGTTTTTAAGATTTGATTTTGCTTTTCATTATCCTTCTTTGATTTCATTGCTAGTAAATTAAATTTAATTTCTTTAAGTCGAGTCAATTTTACTCATGACAGTAATTGGTGAGTTATCTCTCCCTGTCCTTTTCTTGACCCATGACACTTTCTTTATATTTTCTTTCTCCCGTGTCCAGTTGACAAGGGGATTGACAGAGCAGCTTTGGTGGACACCTGGTGTCCAGCCAAGGTCAAACCACCACAGGGGAGATAGCTTTGGTGGAGTTTTTTTAGACTTTAAATTTAAGTAGTGATCAAGCTACTGAGGAAGAGAGCTTTTCTGCACTCTAGAAAGCTAGAATTATGACTTACCAAAATCACTTTCAGAATCAAGAATTCTAGATGGTAACTTCAGTCCAATGTTGTAGAGCATCATTTTAGATTAATCTGTTGCGGTTGTTCTTAGGATATTTATCCATTCATCCTTTTAAAAATGCTCAAGAAACTCAAAAATGCTAAAGCATGAGAATATGGGCTTTCTGATTTAATTGAAATTTACCTTTTGGGGCAGGCACTTTGAAGAGGTCTTCTGCTTTTTCAAGCAGGGCAGCTTCTGAGTTTCCTGCTCCTCTGCCCTCTGCAAATTCCACATCATAATTGCTTGAAATGGTAGCAGGGTGTGGGTAAGGAGGAAAGACATCTGTGAAACTTTTAACGTGCTGTGTGCTGATGCAGTCATGATGTTCCAGGATGAACCAAGCAGCCCAGGTCTGCAAGGAAAGAATTGTAAATGACAAAGACTAATATAATGGTGCTTAAAAACAGTCAAAAAATTCCTTCCTAACCTACCAAGCTACCACAACCACTACAATGAAAAAAGAAACTTGAAGAAAATTCTCTTCCCACTCTCAAACAGTCTAGATATCACAAATTTGATCATCTCAGAGATGCTTACTGTGTGGTGGTAGGCTTTGTTACATCCTTTCACCCGGGCTTATATTTGTTCTGTTTCACCCTCCTCAATGCACACTGTTAATAGAGCACATAGTTTAACTTTGGAGACACAAACTCCTGTGGGATGCTGCTTGGAAGTGAGTTATGCCTCCGTGGTAAGAAATAAGATGGTTATGAGACAGGAAAGTGAAAAAGATGGAGAAGTTGAGGCTTGGGGTATACTCAAGAGCATATAATGCAAGTTTTGTTTTTATAATGTTCATTCTGGGCTGCTCCCAAAATTGATGTTTTGATGGGGTAAGTTGAAATCTGTAGGTACTAAGGGAGCTACAGAGGTCATCTAGTACAACCTCCTGCTCAAAGCACACATGTACTTCATGAATACAGAGTGATGCCACTCTCCCAAAAGGATTGATAGACTGGGCTTTCATTATTTGAATGGAAGTATAAGTTGTTTTCCCATTTGTATTACTTAGTATCCTTGTCTGATCTCAGTGCATTTGCCATCAGTCTTAATACATTCACTTGTATATTTGACAATTTATTTTCCTGGGATGGAAAGCCCCCTCCATTGCAGTGTTTTAGAAAGATGTATTGAAAACACATGTTTTTTTTCTAAAACTTTTCCAGGGCATTAGCATTGCTGCCGCTCTGCTTACACTAACTCCAAAAGGAGGGGAACTGTATGCAAATATTTTTTGTTACTGTATTGTCTGCTAACTTAATGTGGAAGTAAGCAACAAATGCCTGTCTCCTGTGCATCCAACCTTTATTAAATGCAGTAGATCTGAACAAGTGCTATGACAAGGAGATAAATGTTTTCATTTGTCCATCTGCAAGGTCTTATTCCAGTCTGAAAAGAGTCTTAAACTGAGTGTTCCATTGTCAGTGTTTCAGATGGGATCCTTCTTACTCAAGTATAATCTAGAGCTGCTGCTGAACTTGTATTTATTTTTAAAATTAGTGTTGTTATATGAGAACGTGAGGAGTGCAAAGCTTACTGCATTTTCCCCTGGGTGTCAGCTCAGTTTATTCTCTGTATAAATGTAAAAGATAACTCTAGAGCCAACTCTGTCCCTTACACAGTTAATTAACCCCCCTGCTGTGGGCCTAGATATGTGCTCTTGCTGTTCAGTGAGATGTGTGAATTGACTGCAGAGCAGTCTTGTGCAGGCTATACAGAGAGAGAGCCTCTAAGAAACACAGTGAAAGATGATGGGGTAGCATGTGGCTTCATAATCTGTCATGCTGAATGCTAGTAAAGCTTGCAGAAATTGGGGATCTCGGGTAAAATAGGTAACTACAGAAAGACACAGCTTACTATTGTATGTAATAACTAGTCAGTTTTTAAGTTTAAGGAACAAACAGTTACTTTAGGAACAACCAATAATAGATGAAAACTTCAGCAACCTAGAAATGTTCTTCAGTATTTTGAGTATTTGAAAACTCTCTAGTGACTACATAATCTCATACAAGTAATTGTTAAAGGACTGACTTGTGCTCTTAAAATACAGCTGCATGCCATCCTAGAAGACAAGAAGATATAAACTCTGGGAAATCAGTAAAAACAGTAGCAATGCTGCTTTTGTTTAATGAAGCTTAGTAAAAGAAATAAAATAATTCTTTTGGTGTGTATTTTTATTGCAGAATTAACCCATTTAGTTCTCAGAAGTTTTCACAGTCCTATTTCTATACAAACTTCTATACAAATGCACACACCACACTTTCACTGAATTTGTCGTACTTTGAAACTGAGCTGCTGCAGCAGAGTCTCTATTAAATATTGGACAGTATTTTTTTTTACTCATCTTTTTAATCGACCACTTTTGAATAACACTGTAGTCATTGTATTGTGATGGATTTTTAATGGCTTTTTGTAGTTTCTTTCCATTGTGTATCTGGAAGGGTAGGCAAGTTCTAAAACTGGGAAGGACATACCACTTACTGTATAAAACACAAAAGCAAGCTGTGCTAGGGCCTGAAATCCTATCAGCAAATAGTAGGTACTTTGTTACCTGTGAGAAGACAGTAACTGGAATATAGCAAGAGTATCCCTGCTCACATCAACTTGAATCTGCATGCCAGTCATACTAGCAAACTGCACTATTAATATGCTAAATGCTTCGCTCACCTTCAGGGATGTGGTGGTGTGGAAATTAAAGCTCTTCTTCCGTTCAGCTTGAAGTGTGAGTTTTAGCCTTGTTTCAGATTTCCACCAAACCTTTCCTTTTGGTCTCTGCTGTGTTGATAGTGGCACTACCTGCTACATTCATGCTGGGCCAGCTGTGGGTGCTGATTGTTTTGGTTTCTGTGTGTGACATTGGCTATGGGGACTGTCCTGCTCTAACTGGGTTGGCCCTTGCATATAACATTTATTCTGAGTCCTATTACCTTCCATACATATACGTGTTATGTGACGTAATTTAATTCCTGACTAGGTTGCTCACTGGAAATGTGGTTTTAAATGTGAATTTTGCTTAACTGTGAGCTGGCAGATGTCAGTCTGTATTTAAGGATGCACAATAAATAACATAAGATCGGCAGTGTTTTCCTGTAACTTACATGTGTCTTCATCCCATCTGCGAATGCTTCCACATTTTGCACAGTTGACTAAGAAGGAGTCCAAAGAGTTTTAGTAAAAAGAAGCAGGAGGTATTCCCCCACATACTGTGAAAAAGGGCACGTTGGCACACTGTGGCTGTGCAGAGAGGGCACATGGATGCTCTGTAATGTGGAAAACCTTCAGACCAGGGATAACCAAAATTGAAAGTTTGATTTCTAGTGCTGTTGAAGTGATAAAAATACAAAGGGCTTTCTGTTTAACTAGTGCCCCCTAAAAGGCTGGTTTAAAATTTAGTTACACTTATGCTGATCTGTGTTGTTCTCCCTAAAGCATCCCAGCTGCTCAGAGGATGATTTTCAGTTGCTTGGAAGGAGGAAGGAACTGAAAAGGTACTCATGAAATGAAGGGGGGAAGGGGGAACTACAGTTTTGGTCATTCTCATTATGAAATTTAAAACAAAAAAGAGGAGAAGAAAAAGATGTCTACCATCTGTATTTTCCCCTTACTATTTCACCATATTCTCTCTTCACAGAACACATTTGCAGCACATTCTGTTCAGTGAGTAGGTAAAAAAAAAAATTATAGTCTGGAAGTTAGGAACTGCTCTGAATTCTAATTCCTACTTTCCTGTCATTCACTGGATGTACTTACAAAAACCTTTTGCTTCTCTGTGCCAGATCCCTGACCAATTAAACATGGCTCAGAGTATTTCATCAAGTGTCTAAGTAGCTGAAGATACATTAATTTCTGTTTACAAGCTACCTAGAGTATGCAAAGGGCTAGATTACTATTGAATATAAGCCATCTGATACTACACCCATGGGCATGGACATGAAAGCACATTGCTGTTCATATAGCTATACTTATAGCTATGTATAAATGCTATGTCTTCTAATTTCTGAAATCATGTCTTTTTAAAGACTGTATTTTTAAAAAATCCTTTATATGTGGAAAATCATATGTAGAAAAGCTTTCAAATATATTTCTTCCAAAGCAAAATGCGTGCAAGGCAATAAGAGCTTTTTCACTAGGCAGTAGTGTTTGTGCAAGTGTATTACTTAAATAGTGAATTTAAGGAAGGGAAGAAGGAGAGAGCTTCTGCAGGACCCCTGCTCCTCTCCCAACAAAAGCCCTTAAAAACAATTCTAAGCTAATTGAAAATTTAAACATTATAAGATGCATCATTTTAACAGCACGTACTTTGCAAACAAGTGTGCATTAGTATGAAACTGGAGGAATTGCAACTTGGTTGAAGCTCCTTGCAACAGGGTGATAGTTCAAAGAAGGCTGATCGAAGACCAGCAAACTAGTTTCACTTTCTGCTGTATTTAAAGAAGGCATAATCCTGATAGCAATAATGTCTTGATGTAAATGTTTTTGGTGGATATTTGTGAAGGGTGTAATGTTTCTCAGCTGCTTGTCTTCAAGTATAATGCATTAAAAGTTGTCAGAATCAATCTATCTTTGAGCAATTGATCTCAGGTTTGAAATTGGCTCCAGTCAGTGCTGTAGTGGTAAGTTTATGCTGGCCTGAACCTCAGTGCACAGCAAGGAAAGTTTGTTAATGTATGGCAAAGATGGAAACATGTTTAAAGCTGTTAGCAATAAACCCAAACTTGCCCAGTTCCCTTGATTTACTGCAAATTCAATTATTAAATGGCCTGATATAAATCATTAAATGCACATTTTATAGTTCTAAGAGATTAATTTTTCATTGTTTTCCTCACACGTAGCCACCTAATCTGCAATTTATAGTTCTGAGGGCTAGGAAAATTATTAGAGAAATGTCCTTCAGGATGCTGAAGTGAAATACTCACATGAGTAATCCTGTTTGGAATGTTTGCTTCTGGCATCATCGCTTTTAGATATAAATATTAATATTCCACCTGGAACAAAAAACTGCTGATTTTTGAAAGTGGGTGGTTTTCTTTCGAAACTAATCTTCTGGTACTTTTTATCGTGTATATTTAATACTATATCAAACCTGGGGAATTGAATGGCAGTGTTTGTAGATGCCTTGATAGATCCGCACGTGGAGGGAACTCATTCACAGCCATATGAAGAAGGCTGCAAATGGGAAAAAGCAATATATTGTAGTATAGGCTTAGTTTGCCTTGTTCTGCTGTTTTCTTATTCACTTTAACTAATTCATTTAGACGTAATTATGCTGGAAGTCACATAAAATGAAGATTTTATTCCCTAGTGCATGAAATGAAAGCGCAAAAATTGTTCCAACATGTAGAGTTGTAGAATGTAAAATTTATTCTTTGTAGAATTTACTTCTGTAGACTAACTTAAAAAAAGACTTTCCAGATCAATTTGTTAATGTTTGTGTGGTCCTTTGAAGTATTAAATTGTCTCATATGCAGCAGGGACAAAGTACTATTATAAGCTACTTGGTTGCTCATACACAAGGAAGGGCAAATTCTGTTATAATCCCATTGGTTTGGTATAATGCCATAGTGTCTGGACACTGTCTAGATGTGTGTAGGTGGAGAATCATCTGTGTAGACGAGCCTACAAATATAAACATCTATTTAGGACAAGGTCTTAATGTTCAATAGTTTCACATGTGAATCTGGAACATACTTTCATGCTTCATTTTGCTATAAAATGAAGAGTGGAAGGGAAGAAAATATAATCTGGTCTACTGCTGGTGATCTTCGCTCTGACATATTTACTTAATCTTATTTAGAAAGTTTTGAGCTTCTTCAGGAAAAAACCCTGAGATTTTCATGTCTTCCTCTGGTTCTTTGTTTTTGGTTTGCCTGTTTCTCTTTAATGATGGATTTCCTTTGCTCTGGGACAAACTCTTAGAAGGCAATGGATTTTAGTTATTTGTCCTTTCTGTTGGAAGGACAGAAAAAGAATGAGTGGGTGGCAGCTCTGCAGGTAGGGCTCTGCCTTTAAGTAGCCAAGGTATTATTTCTGTTGCAGATTGCTGCCCTGTCGGTGGAGGCAACAGGTTGAATGTTGAGTACCAGTTCAGTCATGCATCATATCTCAAAATCAATGTAGTTATTTGGTGTTTATAATGACATTAGATTGTGAACACATGTGGTTCTGGAACAGAGTTATCCTCTTTTCTATTGACTAATTTTTTTTCTGTGAAATTTAGAAAAGTAGTAGGTTAATAGGTGCAGTGCTTGGAATGGCTAACTTGCACATCAACTTACACTGGTTGTTCAGGAAATTTTGGTGTACTCCAGACTACTCATGAACATCAGAATAAAAATGGCACAGAAAATGATATTCACTTTTTTTAAAACTTAAAGACCTGACCTGTTTACCTGTTGATACATATGATGCGAAATACACTACACATGTGTCACAGTATTCACAAGGGGGTTAGATGCCACAAGCACTGTTGTTTTATGCTCTCTCTCTCTCCCTCATGTTATTGGTTACTATTAAATTTTCACTTCTGATCAATTCTAAGGATAGCTTTCTATACTGCTTAGCTAATTTTACAGAAGGACAGGCTATTTTGTTGTTAAAAACAGTAGTCTTAATTTCAATTAATGAGGAGAAATTCTAGATGAAAAAAAACTCAACAAATATTTTCCTGCTTTGTAAAGCAGGTTGAGTGAAGTAACAAGATTAAAAACATAGATCAAAGTAACAATAACTTTAAGAGTTTGTTTGAATTTGTCTTGAAGCAGAAATTAATAAATTTTGTTGAATAAATTCTGTTTGAATGGGTTCAGCAGTATTTAAAAGTTTGCAAAATTTTTATTTTGCTTTTATAACTTAGAAAAAGTCTGATCTGCCAAATGGACCTGAATATTTACATTATACAATTAACGTATCAAAGAGTTTATCTTTGGGTATTGCAAATTATTTGGTACAATGTGTAGCACATTATAGCACCTCCCCAGATTTTATTCTCACCAGTAAATACATTTTGTGTTCACTTGTATTGGTACAGAATCACGCATCCCATAAAAAACTTGTATTTTTCTGACTATTACTAGAAATAAAATAATTGAACTCTAAGCTGCCTTTCATCTTTTAAATAAAAAATTTACCTCTGTTGTCACTTGAAATGGACTCAGTCCAGTGGAGAACCCAGAAACATGTTCCAACCGTGGGCAGCCTGTGCAAGAAACCTTCAGGGCAGCATTCCCTTCAGTCATTTTCAACAGTATTGATAGTTAACTCTTAAAGTTCTTGAAGTGCTCTTTGGGGTGAATACTCACTGAATTGGTGAAAAATTGTCTTAGAATATTGGGAATGAAAAACAAGTGTGTAGCGTAGGTATTTAGTCCAAAAGTAAAAGTGAAAGTAAAAGCAAAATCCTGGAAAGACACCATTAGTAACATCACTGAGAGTAGTTAGACCACGCAATTAATGTAATAACATTATTTGCTAAATTTTTTTGCCAACTTTTCTGTTGCATTCTAGTTGTGTAAAAAAAAAAAATCTACTTTCTGATCAGCTTTATTGATTTTTCTGGTGTGTCTGTTGCAAACACTGCTGTCTGGAACAGCTGCTGGAACAAAACTGCTTTTAATAGTGTTTTGTTTAGTTTTGTTTTTAATTGTGGAACAAATTGTTAGTCTTGCTTATTGTAGGCCTTGGTTCTTTCTCAAATATGTTTTATTTGCAGTCAGCCTGGGTTTGTCCATTTCATATTTGAGAGGAATAGTGGAATAAATCTCCAAAGTTAGGATTTGCTGACTTTCATGAAGATGCAGACTTTCAAGTATCTACTCACCTTGTGCAAATGGAAAACAGACTTTGTAGTCATTTGGACCATTGTGGAAAATTTGTCTTTATTTAATTTTGAAATTATTTTCTAAAGATTGCAGCAGGTGTAATGGAGTATAAAACTATAGCCAGGCTCTACACTTCTTTGGAAAAGAAAGTGGAGCAAACATTTTGCAAAATTTTTCAGTGTTCAGTCTTTTATTGCACTGGTACAAATACAGGTCTGTTTGTTTTGAAACATTGGTAAAATAAGTTCATTAAACCAAGTCATCCTTTTTAAAATTAGAATGTAAATAGTGAAAAATATCTGAGGTTTGGTATTCAGATGATAAAAGGCAAAAAAAAATTGGGTCATTTTATAATCTCTTGACTCTTCCCCAGTTATTTAATGAGATCTTACTAATATGAATATGTTAACAAACTATATTTTATTCTGCTTCTCCATGATATCTCCAGGTCTGTTTTCCAGTATTAGGCAGGTACTCACATGGTATTTGTCAGATATCATGTCATCAGCTGAAAAATGACCAGAATCATCTCATTTCTTAAAATCCAGATAGCAGTGAAGCTGATATACATTTTCATATTTATTTCAGTGGGGCCAAAGTTTCATCTCTTGTCCTCTTTCTGTCTCTTAGTCTTTTCTTTTTCTGCTACAGACAATACAGTCTTCAGTTTCTATGTTATTCAGGTGTGCAATTTTTAGATTTTTTTTTTTTTAGTATGTTCCTTTCATTGGATGTAGTCATCTAGGTCAGGTATAAATCTGGTGCTTGCTTTCTTAGCATCTTAAGACATGCCTTTTTTTTTAAATCCTTATGAGCAAGTCTTATTTCATGCCTTGTCTTAACCAGTGCACTATCTTCAGCTCTGCTCTAGACATGTCTATTATGACAGAAGGAATAGAGACTTTTTTTCACTTCCTAACATGTAGCTGTTAAAATAATGCTTCCTGCTTGCTGATTTAATTGTCACTCTTATTTTTGTATTCCCCCTACTGTTCACCACCCATATTTGCATCAGATTTGAGCTCTTTTCAGTACTTTCAAAGTTCTATATAATTCTGCCCTTCCTTACTTATGTTCCTCGATGAGTTTCCTGTCTCTCCCCCACTCGCTCCACTTCTTTAATGTTCCCACACATCCATCTGTCACTTCTTAGGCAGTTGCTTCCATGTCATCTTCCATGTTACCATCTATGCATCCTGTGACCTCCCAGGACTCACCTTTAGAAGTGCTTAGATTGGCCATCTTCAATTCCCATTTAACAGCACACTCCTCAGCCGCTTTTATGGAGCTGAGATGGATTTTATCTTAAAAAAAAGAAAAAGAATTCTTTCCTGTTTATTATTCCTCCTTCTGTAACTTCTGTTGCCGTATCTATAAACTGTATGCTGCTCATATTATCAGCTCCCTTTAAGTGCCTAGACAGATACTCTTCTACAAAAATGTCTAGAATCATTTAACACATTACCAGCAGCAGTTACATCTTGCATCATCTCAGCTAATCAAGTACTTCAAATGTCTTAAAAGCTGATAGTGACAGAACTTGGGACTAAGTGGCCTCAAGTTTTCATTTGCAGAAGAGTAGAACATAGAAATAGGATTGGGGATTATGAGATGGTTTCTGCTGGAGCCCAAGCTGAGGGAAAGTAACCAACCAGTATGTTGTTTGTGTTCCAGTGCTATGCAATGGGTTTAAACAGGTATACCCTCAGAATTTGTATTATGCTTGCAAAGATTAGTAATGAGTTTCTGTGTAGTATCAGTAACTACCTGGGCAGAAATGGGAATCTATACACTTTAATACTGACAAACTTGAAGAACAAGTGAAAAGTTCTGCTCAGTATTTTTTTTATTTTTCTGAGTCATCTATATTGATACTGCAGTCATGGTAAAATTTTGCAGCTACTGAAAATTTTAGTTCACCATGATCTTGTTAAGATCGACATAAGAGTGCAGGTAGTTGGGTCTTGGGGCTTTTTTTTTGTTTGTCTGTTTTATTGGCACAACACTGTTTTGTCTCTAGTTGTAGGATTCTATCTGCAAAAGTCTGAAGCAAACAACTTTGTCCTGTGTTCCTCTAAAAGAAGGAAGACATAAGATTAACCCTGATCAATGTCTTTGTTCTGATGTCTTTTGCTGAGAGCATCTGCTTCCAGCTTTCTTAAACTTTAAACACCAGAAGGTGCATGCATTGTACATGTTTATTTCAGTATTTTAGAGGAAGTGTGCAGTAGGAAATGTAGTCTTTTAATTGATCACACTGAAAATTCTGAAATAAAGACTGTGTAATACCACACATGTGTATTGAAATGAAATAATGTGCCTTTACTGAAATAGCCACTAAACCAACTGGACTTTGAGCTTTTTGGCCAAGGGGTGTGTAGAAGAATTGTGACTGCATCCCCAGTCACTTGGAGCATTATAATCATTAACAGCCCTTCAAGAAAGTTTTCACTTGTGAACCCTTTCTTAAAAATACAATTTATAAGAATATAGTCTGATATAGTGGTATCTAAACATACAGTTTTGTCAACAAGATGAGATAAAACTAATATTTTCTGACAAAGTAATTTTTCTATAGTCGAGAGAAAATACTTCTAAGAACAGAAAGTAAGTGTTCAAATGGAAACAGTGTAAATATACCTTGCAAGAAAATGTAAAACCAGAGATCACTTCTTATGTTTTTTGTATTAAGAATTGAACTCTGAGAGCCACCGTTTATATAATCACTCCAGAATGGTAATTATTATAAAGTATATTAATGACATTTCTGTGCATAACAAGAGAAATAAGTTGGTTTTGATAATAATTTTGATTTTTGTTTCATATGTCGTTTAAAAATGAGCTGGCAGACTTCCAAGTATGCTTTTCAGTATGTTGGTATTTGAAGAAGTATCTCACTGAGTTGGATAGTTTGTGTTGCTTACATGATATAGGCACAGACTGGACCATCTTGTGATTGTTGCTTCAATGTTCAGGCATATATATATTATTTACCTGAGTCTAGTAGCACAGGCAGTTCATTTTTTTTCTCTAAAGACAGCTGAATTTATAATACTAAGCATTTAATTTATAGCAAACAACGCAAATGTGCAGGCCCGGTTAGTGTGTACACATATACAAATCAGGTAAACATTAACAGGTTAGTGGAGAATTGTGTTCATTCTGAATAATCTTAAAAGCAAATGTATTTGTGTCTGTCACACCTATTGCAGAGAGTGGAGAAAATATGCAGAAATCACTACATTGTGTTAGAAATGCAATAGAAATGGAGGGAGAAGGCAGAATGATGAGAGACAGCTGCTGCTGCTGCCTGGATTGGCAGCCTATTTATAATCGGGCAGGCTGGGGTGCTGTGCTGGGCTGTAACACATCACAGACCAGCAGTGATTGGTTGAATATATACGTTAAGCATTTTGTTTTTAAAGCAATGCATATTTTTCACTTCCTAAAGGGATTAAATAAGTGGACCCAACTAAATTTTCAGTGTTTTAAATGATTTTGGATGGTGTAATACTTTCAGATAAGGAAGTTTTCTTTACCAATTTGTTACTGAATTTTTGTATGAATCAAACCTGTTGGGATAGTAGGGTTTGTTTACATGTCCTGAATGCCATCTGAAATGATAATGTTAGGTAAGATTGAACATCACAGAGATCTTGGCTGCACATGGAAATGGGTCTGTAACAGTTCCCAGCCCATTTCATGTTTTGCTTTTTTCCTTATTTTTAATTGACATTTTAAACACATGCAGTGGTAATGTCTTAAAAGTACCTTTTTAAGCACTAGGGCAATTCCATTTATAAGTCACATGGGGGAACTATAATGGCAGGCATTCATTCATTCCACTTGGAGGTGATTTTTGCCTAGATGTCTGCATAACACACAAAGGCACAGAGCCCAAGTGACTTGTTTTACCTCTCATATGCAGAAGTTCTGCCAATCAATTTGATTTCATGTAAGGGTCATTCCTCTCCAGCCTCTTACCTAGCTGGTAGCCCCAGGACCTTTACTCTAAAATTCTGGCAAGCTTCAGAAATCTTTTATAAAACTCAATATTTTATATTTGGAATTTTTTCATGGTAAGATTATTCTAACCAGGCTGATATACGGCTAAGTAGTTTGGAATGTTGCATTGCATCTTGACCTGGTCTGCTATTTGGAGAACTCCTGACAAGGAGACAGGTAAAATATTTTTATATATTGAGACAATATAATTAGCCTTCCTGCTTTCAAAATGTGCTATTTGATTTGGTAGCTTAACCCTTGAGAAAAATTAGACTTTCTGTCTTTTGAGGACAAATGGGAAATAAAAGGGTAGAAGGAGTTTTCTTTACATAATGATGCCCATACCTAAATAAATGTGTGCAAGATCTTTACCACACTACCTTGTGGCTATGAGTTCTAAAAGTTATTAAACAAAATTAGTTTATTTTCTCTTTTCCAAAAATTATTTACATAAAATTTTTTCAATGCTCCTTTGCTATTTGGTTTTCAAAAGGGCTAAGAGAACTTTGTTTTTTCTGTAGCTTTTATTCACTCAACTTCATCTCAATCAATTATGTAGGTCTAATTCATATGAAAATCTTTCTAAATTTTATATATTTGTGTTGTCTGTTACTGAATTAATTACACTTTGGTTGTTTCTGAGATCAGAATTAGGAGAATACATACTCAGGATCCTAGGCCTACTGCTAATTCATATAGTGCTGTATCATTTGTGTGTTACATCTTTGCCTTTTTTAAAAATAATTTTTTACAGTGTGTTAAAACTGAGATTCCCAAAGACATATTCCAGTTTTTCAATGTCAGATATATTTATTGATGTATTTTGCTATGTCATTGCTGACCAGCTTGTCTGAGCTAAGCAAAATGACTTACACTGAAGAAAAGCTGGTTAAGCTGTAATTTCTAGGATTTCTTTTTACATCTGTTAATATAGTTACAGTATTTACATTTTAATCTGGTAGGGTATATAAAATGCCTGTTTCTGTTACTTTCTGAAGTCCTTTATATTAAATTCCTTCATACTTTAATGGTATTTTATATATATTCTCAGTACCTATTTCTCCTGTAATTTTATCATCTTGATTCCAACATCATCTCTTTGGCATCTCCCTTATCATATCAAGATTTATGAGAAATAAAGTTACAGGCATATAGTCATCTTCTGTGAAAAAGACCTGTTATAAAGACATAATTTTGATTTCTCTGCTAATTTTTGACCTTAGCCATCCATTGATTCCTCAGCAGCCCATCAGGTTGGTGGCTTCCTGCCTTGATGCGTTTCGGGAATGCCTTGGTATTGTTGGTGTAGCTCTGCTATTTTCTGTTCGCATTTCCTCTTGTGTCTCCTTATTTCTGTCTTTCATTTCACCTGTCATAACTGATGCTTCCTCCTACGTTTTGTGACGGGTGAGTTTTCCCTTTGAAGGTTACGTGTTTGCCTCTAGTAACCTCTTCAATCACACCAGTAATGAAATAGGTTATTTTTTGCATTTTTCCTTCCTATTCTGTATGCGTTCTTTGCTTATTTTCTGGTTTCTATAAACCTTTTTTGCTTGGTAAAAGGCCTGCTGGTAAATCTTGGTGTTTTAGTTTCCCTGCTTTTATTTTAAGGCATTTTGACCCCCATAATTTTTCTGAAGTTTTAAGCTGGCGGTTAGTGTTTGGAACTCCAGGTGTACAACACATGCCCTTTTCCAAAGGGATATTCTCTGGGGAGTGTTCACACACGTTTGTGTGTATGCGTCTGCTTAGCTAGCTTGTGTGTTTGTAGGAGTTTCCAGGCACAACCAGAGAAAACTGGTGGAGCTTGTGAACTGAGCCAGGGGGTACTTCTGGATTTTTTTCCTCCTCTTTTGAAATCTAAAGTAACACAGTGCAGGCAGCTGTGCCGATGCTTTTAAGTTTTTGGCTTAGATTCAAAGGAAGTGCTTTCCATTAGAGCATCCCCTGCCCGATAGACAGAAAGCATGGTTGGAGCCAACATCCCCATTTTACGGCATTCCCCAGCCAGGATTTCTGCTTCCCTTCCTCTCCTCTGTGCTTCAGTGACCACCACCTTGTGCCGTCTTTCTGCTACTGCACTGTCTTTCCTTGTAGGTTTTTAATGTCTCTGGCAGGAATCTGTTCCAGCCCAGAAACAAAGACCAGACCAGTTCTGGGCAAGTACATGTATTTTTCATTTCCATGTGCTCACATAAGTCAGCCGAGTGTTGGAATATATTTCCTTTCACTGCTCCTCCCTCAGTACACACACAAAGAAGTGTTCCTTCTGTAATTTTTTTAACAAACTTTTTGTTTGTGAGGGATGGAATAAACCAAAGTCACAGTGGAAGGGCTGACCCACAGCAAGGTCTGGTTTTGTTCCAAAAAAATCAAAACAGATCTGTAAGATTGCAGCTGAGAAAAAGTTTGTTCATTGGTTATTAGAAAAAAAATGCTTTGCCCTAAAGGGAAATGAAGACAAATTAAGAGCACCAATGTCCTGCTAGGAAGTTATTTACCTTGAGCTAATATGACATAGCATATACCATTTTCCTGTGGTGAATAATCAGGATAGCCAAAGGAGGCAATGGTAGTCTTTCTGCTTCTGTACCATAGACATCCATGCAGGAAGGTGTCCTGCTTCATGTTAAAACCAAAGCAAAAACAGTCCCAGGATGGTGCTTTTGTTGCTGTAATTCTGACAAAGGTGGCATTGACACACTGTACAATTCTTTATTCTTCATAGTGTTAAATAAAGGCCTCTCTGTATTTCTATATCTCAAGAAATAACATGCATTCCTAGTTGTAATTAATTATTAGAAAAATGTAGGTAAGATAACAGCCTAGACACTGTAACAGGACCTGGCCAGCCATGCTACAGAACTGGGTGCCCATTTCATTAATTACATAAAGCAATGTAATAAAATTTAAAAATATAACAGTAATAATAATACGATATTATAATATAATAAAAATGTTAGCCCACAGTGCCAAATGTCTAAAGTCATACTCCTGGAGAAAACTTGTTTTCACTGGCTCAGAGCCCCATCTGCTTTTATTGATTTCAGTGCCTTTAAAATTAGTCTTTTTCTGCTTAGGCCTTGACACTGCATTTGGGGGACCTCTACTTGATTTTTGTTTCTAAATTAATCTCTCTGTTTCAGTTTTCCCATATGTGAAGTTAAAGAATAATGAATACTTTACTCCCCACCAATATTACAAGGTTATTGTGAAGATTAACTATGCTTGTAAACATTATATAAAGGCCTGAGTATTGCCAGCAGTATTACTGTGCTTTATTAGGTATTTGCCTGGTTCATCCTATAAATAAATGTGTTCGATGATGAGTAGTTAGCAGTTGATAATTAAAAAAAAAAAAAGCCAAGAAAAAAAGATTGTTCATTTAAATATCTCCTTTTATTTTAAAATGCACCTACTTAAAATTATTGCAAATCAATGTCATGCCCTGCTTCAATTTGAATAAATCTAATTTTAATAAAGATAATATTAAACAGTACAAGGTTGTTTCTGACATCCTAAAGAACTCAAATGAACTTCCTCATGAAAATGTGTTAAATTGAATTATGACAGTAGTAGTCCTTCTACAGGTAAAGAGCATATTTCCTCATTTATGTGTATTCAGTTGATTTTGGTTTATAATTGCTTCATAAAGAGCTGAAAAGCAATAATGAAGAAAATGTTTTCTATCTTAATCTATAAGTAAAAAGCAGCTGAAGAAAATCTTGAAGGACATGTTTGTTAAAAACAGTTCAGTTTTGTCTGATCAGATGGTCCTTCTCTGTTTAATACATCCGTTTTAAATGCAAATGAATCCTTGATAAACTTCCATTCCCCTCAAATACACAAAACATTCAATATATTTGTACTGATCTTCTTTAAAACGTGTAGTGTTTTGGTACCATATTAATATTATTCTTGCCACAAATTACAGTCAGAGATTAAAACAATAAGGTCTAGTAACATGAAATTATAATTTTTGAAGATAGCAGTCTATATGTGCATGATTTGAATACATGTATTTTTAGTTTTATTTTTACTTTAAAATTATATTGATCTGAGTTTAAAAAAATAGGTAAACATTTTAGGGACTGTTTGTTGCATTGTCTTATAGATTCACTGCCAGTGTGAACCAGCGCTTTTTTTTCTACAAAGTTAAAAAGAAATACAAACTCAGAAAATATTAAAATTCAGCTATTTAAATGAAGATATTTCTATTCAAAGGAAAAAATTGTAATCAAAGTTCACAAAATTTTCTGTGTGCCTTAATGAATAAAATGTACCCTTAGATTTTAATTTAACACATCTGATAGGGTAGTAGTACATACAGATCTTTGTGTCTAGGAGTCACAGAGGGCAACAGCATTGCCCGAGTCTCTCTTTGTCCACATGATCTGTTTTGTTCGTAATGTCACTACTTTATCCATCCAGTGTCACTGGATGTTCACTTCTTTATCTGCATGCCTGGAGAGAGAGGTATGTTAAAAGCAAAGGTCAAAAATATTGTGCTTTTGCTGCAATGTTGTAGGTTGCTGTACCTTGTTACTATTCTGTTGGTTGGTAGATAACCTCCTTGCCTTCCCTGTGTCCCATGTGTGTTTTATTCCAGCCAAAGCTAAAACAGCAGAGCTGAAGAAATGAGTAGCAATCAGGCTGAACTTTTCAGTAATGTAGCAGTGTATACCAGCAGCATGTAAGCACAGCCTTGCCATCAGCACCCAGAAATGAATGTGTAATTCTCCATACTGGAATTATGCTAACCTCATAGTTTACATTTTGCTGTTTGATTTTTCAAGAGGATGATTCTACAGGGCATGACTTTTTTTAGTGAAAACTTCTGTCATTTCAATATGTTTGCTAGGTTCTTCTGTTTTTTTTTAATTGGATAGACTTAAATGGATAGTCTTTAGGGGAGTTGATATGAAGTAGAATTTCACATTTTAGCCACAGCATGGTTTTGTCACACCTGTTTGTGCATCTACCATGATTAATATTCAGCTGATGTCATTCTGATGTAACTTGATTTGAAGCCGAAGTCCTGAGCTCACCAGAAAGAGCTTCTAGTGGCAAATGAGAATGCTGACATTCCAGAAATGCTTTAGAAGCTTTAAAAAACTTGTGAAGTGGCTTTTCTCTGCACATTCAAGAAGTTAAAGCAAAAGCCAACTATTTAAAATGAAAAATTGCTAGCCCTCAGACAATACAATGTGTCTGCCATAATGTACTCACAAATAAACCATATTAATTTTTAATCATCAAGGACATAGCTGATGCCATGTGGAGAACTTCACAATCAGGTATTTTAAAAAATAGTATTGTGTTGATGTATCAACAACAATACTTCAAACTTCAGAAAATATTGATATTCACTGATAGGTCTAAGCTTTCAAAACATCATTATTTCCCTCTAGGAGCTGACTTTCAAATAGGTAATACTGGCCTCTGTATATTTCTGGAAGTTTAATTTTGAATTATTGCTTACTCTCCCTGTTCTTTCCTAGCTTTAACTGGGATCCTATCACAGTGAAGATGTGCTTTTGATACAGATACATTGTTCTGACCAGTCTTGTAACTTTTACCAGTGCCTTGCATTGAGCTATATTATTGTAATTTGTCATCTCCATGAGGAGCAGGCTGGATGCCTGCAGGTTATTAGAGATAAAGAAAAGGAAGATGTCCTGCTGTCATGCATTCAGTTGTTCTTACTGCTTTCACATTGTCTACCTGAAGTTACATAGAGCGTCTGCACAAGTACACACAGATACTCATTATCCTTGTTTGGGGAGCTGCAGTCATTTCTGCTGCAACTGTGTGTTAGTGCAGTGTGTTTAAGAATCCAGAACATGCAATAAATGTCCTATAAATTATCAAAAGACAACATTTGGATTTTTCCTAGTCCGCATATGGGTTTGAGAATTCTGTAGCTGATTTAAGTGAATACTGTTTGTGTTGTATGGAGTTCACTTCAATATGAAAATGAACTTGACAAGGTACTTTTAGAAAAGGTTAAAAAAAAAATACTAATGGATATGATAGACATTCAGAAGAAGTTTGGTGCAGATTGAGAAGGGACAGCAGCTGCTGCTCCTCAGCTTGAATGGCAGAGGGAATTGTCATGGCCCACTGGTTAGCCACCCTGCACAGACAAGTCTCATAGTTTTTTAGTAACTTCTCCTTAAAGCTACTGCTTATACTTTGGCTTTCTGCTTTGGAAAGAAGGTTTTTGGAGGGGGGAACCAGCAGTTAGTTGCATGTGTTACCTGAGAGTTCTCAGTAACTCTGTTACAGGCAAAATGCAAATAAGAAAGCCCATTGGACTCATCTGACAGTGCTTATTTGCTGGAAGCTGTCATCTTTTGTAGCATTTTTGCCTCTCTATAAGAAACAAGGAAAAATATTTGCTGTCTTAAGGTGTAGTTATCCACAAATAACAACCTAATTTTAATATTTTTTTTGGAGGCAACTGAGGGTAGAAAATGTTTTTGAGGAAAAAGGCTCTGAGAGTTATTTGAACAGCTTTAAACAATTTAATGCTTTGCATGTTGCAGCACAGTTGTTTTCTGCTTTTAGTTGGTAGAGTTTTGCGGACCAGAATTTCTGAGTTGTGATGTTAGAGAATTTCTAAGAGTTCTCTTCAGTACATTCTGTATGCAATTTTTCATTACTTTGTGTACAGCGTTTCAAGAAGAAAGTAAAATAAAAATGCCAGGACTATTTGATACAGAAGTTAATAATCAAAGAAGACTGAGGAATAATATTGACTTAATTGATTCTTCAAGTGAAGCAGATAGAACCTGTAGGTAACATGTAGCTTTTTCACATATAGCTTTAAAATAGTCCTCCCACTAAATTGAAACCTGACAGAAGCCCTTGCATGTGATTCTCAGTAGAATCTGGGTAGGAATATGCCTCCAGGATGTCTTGCAGGGCTTTGTTCACTCCGAGGGAGGAGACATGGCAGTGACTGAATGAATGTGGAGGATGCTTATAGTTTGTGTGCAGTGGAGTAGAAGTGGTGGGGGGAGTCCTGATAAGCCAGACTATATGGGAGTACTTCATATGTATGGTATCTGGTGATATTAAACACAAAATTAAAATAAACAGATGATGGTGTTAGTGCAGCATTCTTTCTCAGGAGAAATCCTTCTGCTTTATACTTCCTCTCCCCCTGTAAATTTTGGGTTCTTTTTTCTACATTGAGGCAGAGAAGGAGAGATAAGAAGTGTCCTTGGTTTGGAAAACTATTGGGGAAAAGAGATGTACTTTTGTATTATCTTAAGCTGAAAGGGGAAATGAATGTCATCTGTCACTTTTTGGGCAAGTTGTCCAACCACAAGGGCATGTGCAGCCAAGCATTGCCAGAGTAATGTGGGTAGATGCCTAAGTGTGCAGAAAAAATGTGATTTCAGGCATTCTTTCTCTTCAGGACTTCCTTCAGGCAGATTTGGACTGATGGAACTCCAGGTGTTGTAAATAATTCCTTTGTGTTAGAGGTCCCTAAGTGTAGTGTATGGAGGTTGCTCCACTGTTGTCATCTGAGTCTGTGTGTATTAGCCAGGATGAAGTGCTTAGTTCCACAGTGTGGAGCTCCGCTGTGCTAGGCAATAGGAAAAAAGTTTAGAAAATTAAGAATGAAGTAAGTTGAAACTTAGTAGCTCCAGGAGCTAGACTGACTTTTCTTTTACAATGTATTTGCATCCAGTTTAGTAATGGCTGTTCCTCACATTTCACATGCAAGTGGTGACAAATAACTTTGCTATCCTTTTAGGTTTGAGGCTTATGTACAGTGGTTTCAGTTGTAGGTTTTGCTTTCTTAATCTCTTTATTAGTCTAGAGGAAGCAAAAGTTAAAAAGGAGATTCGGTTGGTAAATTGCCATTGCTTTCCCATTTCTCCTAGGTGTAAAAAGTGAAAGCTAAAAACATCTTTTGTACAGCTCTATTCCTGTATAGCTGAGGATGAGTTGTGGAAAGTGAATTTACAGGAAGTAGATTCTTTCTTAAATTAAATGCATTATTTTATTTAACTGTTGTGGTTAGTGTATTTTTACTGTTTTATTTTCCTTAAAAGTGTTAGGTTCCAGGAATACTTTAGACAAAGTTAATATTAATGAGTAATTTTAAAAGAAAACTTTAATTATTAATAACACCCCAGAAATTCAGTAATGTACTGGAACAAAAATGGTAGCTTCCTGAAACAAGATTGTTGGAGTAAGGCTCTTCAATCAGTGATTTCCAACAGTATCCCAGAAAACAATTTAGTAGAGTGCTCTGTTCAACATCTGGCTTTCTGATTTTTAAAACCTTTGTTCTTTCTGTTTCCACACTTTTTTTTTCTTTTTTTTTTAAAGGTGCTTCTGTTTTAAGTAGAGACATGTTCTTGTTGAGATGAAACAGAAAGAAGATTCTATGTGTTCTGATAAGTTTTCTTAATTACAATTAATAACAATTACATTGTTATTTTTAGCTAAGTTCATCCTTGCACTTTCCTTATTTAAACTTCCTTTTCATGGGATTCTAATTTTATCTTGAATTTTTTGTGGCATATTCCTCCTTACACGTTCAAACTTAAATTGAAGGATAAAAAGGTTGATGTTTTCAATATCAATTTAATTCAGCTCTTCCAACTTTTAAAGGCTTGTTTTGCTTAATAATGTAAACATACAGAAGACCTAGTTAGGATTAAAGTCTCTAGTATAGGAAACAATTCTACTGACAGTTGTGGTTTTTTTTCCCCTGGAAACAGTGCAAAAACGTCAGGAGAGAGGAAAGGAGGAATTTTTTCTAAGTGCCTGGATACACTTAACTGTTTTATTTATAAAGTTTGGGAGCAGCAGATTAATCTCAGAACTGTGGAGTTAAGAAAAATCAATTCTTGTTCTTTGCAATGCTGGAGTTTCTGCTGACCCGTCAGCCCCTTGGGCTCCTGCTCCCACAGAGCTGCTGGGACAGAGGAGGGCGGTGCCTCAGCCTCCACACACAGCGACATATGGTGTGTGGGACATCATCAAAATACATGAGAAGCGAGTGAAATTTCCAACACCTGTCTTCTGTTGTGTGTCCATGTAATTTCAGTTACGCTATTTTTGTCAATGATGGTTTTTTTTAGAAAATATTCATGTGTATTAAATCTGACAGTTATTTATGAAAGAAAACTAAGAAAAAACCCACCAACCAACCAACAACATATTTTGCTACTGGCTACCATAATATATATGATACTTTCCATCCTCGTGCAAGTGGATTACAGAAAGGTTTGAAACAAGGGCCTTTCATTAGCTCTCAGCATGGCTCTGTCTTGACAGAGCTAATGGAATAGTGGGAGAAGTAGCAAAAGCAAATTGTTTGTGTGTTTGCCAAAAGTACAGCTATTTTTAAAGTAATGTTTGAATGTGCATTGGATTTCCTAGAACCTCTTTGTATTTTGAGTAGAAGCACCAGATTAGAGCTGTGGTTTTATGCTGGACAGTCAAATATATGGATTTGACCTGCCAATTTAAATGCTGACTGGGTGAGGTTTTTTTCTTTCGTATTTGGGAGTGTGTTTCATGTCTGATACTGAAGAAATACCCGTTGTGCAATCTATGCTGATTCATTTATGAGAAAAAAAAATAATTTGTCACCCTTACAGATTGAATGGTTTGTGTCCATGTCCAATAATAAAATGTTAGAACTGAACAGAAACACAAACAGCAGTGAGTGAGCATTCCTTGCCTTAGAGTTCACCACACCTTCCTTATGGTCATGTATTTTGTAGAACAGTCTTTTTCTCAACTTCTGCTTTGCATGTTGAGGGGACTTACTAACTCAAGATCTGAAACATTAAAAGGTGTGATGCAGGGGAGGTCTGGAGTACCTGTTGGACAACTGGCACTGGCACATATCTCTGAGCGGTGCTTGTTAGAGTCCTGTCAGGCCAGCAGTAAAGGTGCTTTTGAGTGGGAAACCTTTTGTGTGCATGGATGTGGCTGGGCAGATTGCTGTTAGGAGCATGTAGAAATCAGTATTTGTTTTCAGGCACCTTGGCATATGTCAAGCATTCATCCTCATGTAATGGAGGTTAAAGCAGGGTGCCAATAATGCTAGGGTTGCAGGGCTGATCCTTGTACGGGCCATTCACTTAAGAGTTAGTAGGTCTCTTCCAACTCAGAACATTTTGTAAATTATACTTTGCCATAACGCACAGAAATGCAGAGCTAGATTTCTTGTAATATGAATTTATTCACATTTCTTATATATATATATATATATATATATATGTATGCGTTTGTTTTGGTTATGTTCTTCTCATTTGAGGACAAACGAAACTGGACCTGCCTTTGCTCTGAGTTGGAGGAGCCCAAAAGCCGTTTTGCTGAACACCTGCTGGGCTGTACACAAGAGTGGTTGTAAAGTTCAGCTTTGGTTGTGCCTGGCAGGGAGCAGTGCCCAAGCTCATGTGCCAGCTGTGCCAGAACTGGAAGGCACCCATGTCTTGGTGGGGTGCCTGAGCAGCTCTTCCCACTGGCTTTTTCCAGCTGCCATGAACCACTGGAGCAGTGCACAGCAGCTGGAATGGGATCGGCAGTGGAAGTCTCTAAAGTCTTGTTTGCTCTTCCGTTAGAGCCTGTGCAAACGCCATAGTGTGCATTAGGAGTAAATAACGTCACACAAGAGAGGTTTAGTGCCGACTGTGGAGTTAAACTTAGAACAGTTTTGTTAGGAGATGAGCGTGAATGAAAACTTTACAGCGTAACAGTAGTGCTTCAGTTTCACTGCAGACAGCTTTAGGTGTGGTTTGAGATCGGAAAAACCTCGTGGGAATTTAAGTTCAACAGTGGCGGTGTGCTTTTTATATCGCTGCAAATTTTCGTCTCCGCTGCTGCCTGCTGAGAGCCGAGCGAGGGCGGGAGCGAGGGAGGGAGGGAGGGAAGGCGGAGCGGCCGCGGTCCCCGCTAGATGGCGGCCGTGCCCTCCCTGCTCCGGCGCCCGCGGAGCCCTCGCCTGGGCGGGAGGGAACTTGTGCATCCTCGGCGCTTGGGGACACCCCAGTGACTGCGTGTGAGCGCCTGTGGCCTGCGCCTTTTCAATGATGTGTGCAACTGCCTGTAAGCTTCTGGTTTCTCTGGTTTATTCTCATTTTAGAAAGTGAAGGTCGAAACTCCGTTGCAGCTGGAATTTTCTAAGTATCTTCCAAGAATTCTGATAAACAGAATTAACAGCTAGATGATTTGTTAGCCATTGTGGTCATTTGGTCATGAGAAAAAATGCAGTAGAAGAGATGCCTCTTGTTTATTTTTGGTGATTTTTTAGTTTGGCTTGGTTTTTTTTTTGCAGTATTCATTATTTTTAATTCTCTCTAAAGTAAATTTGTGAGGTTTTGGAGTTTTTTGTTCTGTAGCAGTTTCAGCTCATTTAAAAAAAAATCAAAACGTAGCACTTTTTGTTGTGTTTTTGAGGGAGGGATAGGGTTAATGTGAAGGAACTACTCATGTGCATTAAATAGGTAATTTCTTTGAAGTCCAGATCTTGAGGATGGCAATTTCTGCTACTAAAATCCATGTTCTGTTAAAGTAAACTTTTAGTCTTACAGTGCAAACCTCCTGGAGTGCAAATTCTTTGAAATGCGTGGAGCAGCCACTAGTTTGAAGAGCATGAATTTATTTTCAGTGCTTGTTTTTTACTGCTAGAACTTCACTATTCAGATTTCTTACTCTGAATATCGTTCTGACCCTAATTAATTGAAAATTAATACAGGAACATTAAGAAAGTTTTGGAAAACTTTTTTTTTTTTTTTTTTTCGTGTGCACATACGTTGTATAATTAAGTAGATTCGGGGAAAAGTACAAAAGCAGAAAAAAGTGTTTAGTACTCTAATTGATTTTTGAAGAAAATATAGCAGCAAAAGTATTTAGGTGTGTAAAGTCGTCTAAACTGTCTGGAATTTGTGAAGATAGGGCACATGCCAAGCATTACTTACTCAGTATGTTTGTGTTGTTGATGGTGCAAGAGATTATTTATTTTTTAATTACAGTATTAGAAGAGTTGAATACCATCTTAGGTACAAATTTCTTATAGGGGTGAATAATCAGTTATGCTGTTGTTCTTGTGTGAAATTTATAGCTGAACAGCCCAGTGTAATAGCAGATGCTTGTGTGACTTGCAAACACAACTTTAATCTGTGCAGTATCGCTGCAGAGTAGAAGGTCATGCTTTGAAATGTGTGCAGTATGTGATTGGCAGTAAACATTGTGAGAGGAACCCACTTGCCTGGTTATTTGTCTCAGTCTCTTGATACTTACACTAAATTGGGATTAAAGTGACTTCAACTCTGTGACATCAAGCAGCTTTTTCACTGCACCACTACCACCCCTTGCAACTTACAGCTCCTTCCTACTTACCTCCAGTCCATTTTGCTCTTCCTGTTAAACTGTTAAAATTTTAGTAAGCATTAGCACTTTACAAATTCTCTTCTTCATTATGCTGTTCCTTGTCTTTTGCTTTCTATGTGAAACACAGGTAGCAGTTATACACGATGTGGGAGCACAGCCCCAGTGGTATACCTTAAGTTCAGGCAGTGTAGTCCAAGTTTAAGGGTAACCAAGCCTCTCCATGTCCTTAGTCACATTTCAACTTCCTAATGTGTCGCTTTCAGCTAATTCCCACTAGCTGCGCAGAGTTGTCAGGTATTTTAATTTTTATAATATACGCGTGGCTTCAGCCTTCTTCAGCTCTTCTTCCTGCAGTACTGAGGCACTCTGGTCATTGTGCAGGAGCTCCTTGCAAATCCCTGACTCACTCTTTCCTGAAATGCTGTTAGCATCACCGCGGTGTGTCTCCCTGGCTCCGCTTGCCATTGCACGAGTCAGGGAACACAGCAGAGCAGGCAGCTTTTCTTCATCCTCAGCCTGCCTTGCCACGTGCCAGCCGTGCTCCGTCAGCAGCAGTGAGAGCCCTTGGAGCGTCAGGCTGTCCTGCTTTCAGGGGGCATGGCTTTCGACAGACGGGGTTGGGCTGGAAGAGGATTGCTGAGGAGCGGGTGATGGGCAGGTGCTAACCTAGGTGTCTCAGAGCCCACCTTGGGCACATTCCCTAGCTCCGTGATCCCGGGGTCCCAGCACGGGTGTTGAACGGGAGGAGAGGCTCAGGCACCAGCAGGCGGCTCGGCAGACCCGTGTGAGGGGTGATTTGTTCTCAGCTGGCAGCACCAGGCGCTCCTCAGTGATCAGGTGGCACTTGCAAGCCAGACTGGAGTCCTTCTGTAAATAGTACTGGGTAGCAGTGCTGCAGAGGGGAACGATTTATGAAGTGAGAGTGTCTGCACTTTTAAATAAAGTGTTACAACAGCTGCACAGACCCAGATTTTAAGGTTCTGTGTTCCAATTTTAAATGTTATATTCCCTCTAATTTTGGATTATTTTGACTAGGCACAGCTGTTAAGCCTTTCTCTCTTCCCTCTCCTCTCCTCAAAGAACGTAAACCTCAAAAAGCCTATGGTTATCTCTTGTAATATGAGCCTTGCTGGCTATCACATTGAATGAATGTTATTAACTATCTGGTGATTAAGTTGGAAGAGAGAATGGAGAGTAACTTGAAATAGGACAGTGACTAAATAGAAAGACAATACCTTAACTTGTAGCAGAAGATTTTACAAAATAATGTGCCTAAAAATACACATTTATTAAGAAATTCTTTAACTTGGCTTGTTTTGGGAACAATATCTATAGATGTCACATCTGAAAATCTTACAAAAAGCTTTTACAGATGTTTCTTCAGAAGGCATTTTACTCTTGTTACCTAAACTAGCTGGCCTATTACAGTTGCCTTCCCTGGACTTTGAGTTAATCCACGCCTTTGAGAAGTAAGATTGCCTCATCCGTGTAGCAACAGGCCAGTTAAATTACTAAGAGCACGTATTAAATGTTTTTGTAGTTTTGTTAATGTCAACTAAAACAACTCACTATTACTAATTTAATTTCCTGAAGTAAAATATGTGGTATTTTCTACATCTGAATGTCTTTCACAAAATGTCGCAAAAGACCAGTTCAGGGTAAACAACAAAAACTTGAACCATATCACAAAATACAATTTGTGGCATTAAACAAACCCTAGAAAACACGGATTACAAATTTGCCAGTTCATAATGAGTTAAGTAAATTGATAAAATCATGTTTTGGGATCTGTTTTTTGCTTTTAATGTCTGATGGTAATTTTCCAGCAGTCTAGGTTTAATGAAAACATTTTTTCATGTAAATAAGGGTTTCAATTTGCTTGTGTTGACAATATTATTTATTTTCATAGGGAAAAATCCTCCCTTTCTTTACCACCTACTTTCAGAAATCCTTTGGAATGTACCAAGGAAATGTCATCCTTCCTTTGACATTCATGTTTTGTTTGGGTTTTTTCTTTTATTTTAGTTTCTATGAAGTAATGTAAACTCTAGCTTAATTTGATCTGGCATCCCCGCAGTTGAACATTTGTAAGTATCTTGTATAGTGGCCCATCTGGGTTGTCATAGAAACCGGAGACCTCCATCCTCCTCATTGTTGTTGAAAATGGAATGCAAACAGGGCATCAAAGTGACAGTTTTTGTAGTACAATTGAGAGCCCTGTGAAGATCCAAACAGAAAAGGTTCTCACTGGACTTGTGCTCCTGTGGCCTGTTGTAGCAGTTGTTACAGTACACCCTGTTTTCTCTCGAATATCTAGCAGCTGGGCAATAGAAATAATGTGAGCATCGTGAAAAAGCCAAGCTTGTGTGGTTAATCTTGTCTACAGCTTTTTCCTCTCTATATTTTCTTGATGTATTTGTCTTGGACTGGACTGTTAGCTAGTATGGAGATCAGAGCATGTTACTGCAAATCATTTGCGCTGTGAGGGGCTGAAAGAACCAATTATGTAGCATGTCCATGTGGTTTAATGTTTCTCTGCACTGATCTTCTGTCCTCTTACAAGAAAAAACAGCCAAATACTTCTGGCAAATGCATTGAAAGATTTCACTTGCAAAATAGTAGAAATGCCAAGTGATCACTCTTTAAATCTGTATGCATTTAACAGATATAATTGCAGAATCACACACAGCTTCCCTTCCCCCATGTACACTCCAGCTGTGTACTCAGCAGTTCTGCCGGCATGCTGGTGAATGGTCCTGTCTCCTCCCCAGGACAAAGAACCTTTGAAATCACCGCTGAATACTCGCCAGTGCTGCCAATTGTACATGATTGTGGATTTCCAAAATAGGTTGAGAAATAATTTTTTAAATAGTGACTTGCTCATCGACTGAGAGACAGGCTCTGTCAGCACAAAGGGGGCACAGGAACAGTTTGGTTTGGTGTGTGGGAGAAAACTCTTAGTACAGTCTGTTCATGCTGAGCATGCTGTTGCTGGCCTGAAAGCAGCTGCCTCTATAGCCTCTGCTGCTGGTGCAGTTTCTCGAGCAATGTGGGTCACTGGGCAGGCTTCTGATCTTCTCTAAATTGATTAAGGAAACGAGTTTCTGCTGGATGAATCCTCTAGTTCAGAGAGCTATGCAGTGTGAGAATCTGTGCTGCAAGAGTTAAAGGCTTGGAGCAAAACCCCTCTTTCATCATTGTTCTGGTAAATTGGAAGAGGAAGATGAGAAATGTGGAGGCAGAATGCTGCAATCCTGCATTATTTGTCTAGCTCATAATAAATGCATTCGAAATGCAGAGTAGGAAAAGGCCTCTGAATTATTATTACTGTTTACATAGTACTAGTATGTGTTAAATATTTCAGAAGATCTTTGCAAACTTGGTTTTCAGCCTACAGAGTATTGTGTGCTAATCCTACAAACTACCAGCAAGGAGGCAAAATAGGAAAAACCATTAAGAATGTGGGTCTGTGGGGTTAAATCAAGCATGGTTTATTGCTCAGTTCTTGCTTACGTATATATGAAATATACATGAAATATGGACTTTTTTCTTCAATGAAAATACATTGAAAAAATCTCAAAGTATTCGCTGCACTACTACTTATGTCACCTCAGACTTCTCTCTGGGCATAGGCCTGACATATTGGTGAGAAGGGACTTTAAAAGGGACCTCTATGACTGAAGTGTGCCCTTTTTTCCAAGCAATTTTGATAAAATGCAATGCTTTCTTCTACAAGCCCTCCCTGGCAGTCAGAAAGGACTGATTTTTGCTTGTCTGACTTCACTGCTTTTCAATTCAACTTTACATTGTCTGTGAGTGCTCTTTGCTTGTGCAAACCTGTTTTTTCTTACTCTTTTCTGTGTTTCCTGATTTCGTTTTTTGATATTGTTCTTTCGTTTTCTTCTGAGCTTCCTCACAGTCAGTGACAGCTTGACTGTTTTCCTATGCAAACTGACAGACGTGTTTTTGGATTTACTGTGATTTTGACAAAGAATCACAGAATATCCTGAGCTGGAAGAGACCCAGAAAGATCATCAAGTCCAGCTCCTAAATGAATGGTCCATACGGGGTATGAACCCGTGACCTCAGCATTATTAGCACCATGCTCTAACCAACTGAGTATGAGCATACTTATATGATCCTCCAAACAATTGCCATGAAAGTCCTACTGGGCTCGTAATTAATACTGGCTGTACAGTGCAAACTCAAGTATTTCTGTTTGCATGTTAATAGGTTGGGGGTTTTTTGTTTTCGTTTTCTTTTTTGTTTGTTTGTTTTTGTTTTTGTTTGGGATTTTTTGTAAATTTCTACAACACCTATTACACATAGATATTTTTGTTACAATTGGTTGATATTTGCTCAGCTTTTGGTCATGGTCTTTCTTTTTTCACAGTAAAGTTAGGTCACTATTTACTTACATGCACTTCCATATATTTAGTGATATAAAAGTGCATGTGTAGGATAAATCTTTTAAAAGCCTCTTTCCTCTGCTTACATCCTGTCTCAACTCCAGATGAATTACAATAGAGGATAGTTTTACCAAAATAAACAAATAATTATGCTCTATTTTCTTGAATATGTGCCCTGTTGTATTCGTTAGAAAACAAAAAAACCCCTGAAGGTTGTTTTCCCAAGGCAGCCCTGCATTTCAGCATCAACTTGGTTTATTCAGAGGTAGTGTGAGGGAAAATGTTTTCTCAGTTGTTTCTTTCATTTAGTAACCCCTCAACCTCAGATCCCACAGAGCCTGCTCCCTAATATTGAAGCTCCTTTTGGCTTCTCATTTTGTGGAAGTTATCTGAGAAAGAGGTTATGTGTGGGCTTGTTTTTATGAACAAGAGTTTTAAAGGGTAAAGATTACATGTATAAAACTTTAATTAAACTCTTGTTGCAGAGACAGTGCAGCTTTTCAGGTAGTTTTCTGGGTTAACAATGGAGCTTGAGATCCCAGTACGAGTAAAGCTACCAGACCTGAGGACACAAGGCAAGATGGCTTGCCGTGACAACCTGTGCTTCAGTTGCTAGGTTTCTGTAATCTTTCAGTCCTTCTCAACAGTGCAACATGTGATTCCTTAAAAAAAAAAAATCCATCTGTGTGAAACCATGTGGAGCAAAACTACCGTTTTGTGATTTACGGCTATTAGAGACAGATGTGATAGGTGTCTTCAGAGAAACATGAGAGAAACCCAATGATGCTGTTTCTTAGAAGTCCGTGGGTTTTGAGCTAATGCTTCCTAACAGATTGGTAACTGAATTGTCATGCGAGAAATGCTGAGTGAATGTCAATGAAATAATACTTCTGAGTTTCATTAAGACTGTCTGATACCTCCTAGTGCAGGTTTAGCTCATCAGACCAGTTTTTAGAATGAAATGTGTTTATCCGGTTATATGTTGCATGTTCTCTGCAGTAAGTAGCAAGTCAAACATATGGTGTGAAAAAGAACTTGCACTTCATTATGTGATGAAAATATGTTTAATGTTTTTGTTTAATCTTTTTTTTTTTTAAGCTAATTTGCCTTTTAAATCTAATATGGGCCTGAAGGGGCACAGAGGAAATCTTAGTCTTCTCTAAAACCACATATATTATATTGTCAAGAATTGCATAAAGTGGAATTACAGGAGAGCTTCCTTTCTCTTTCTTACCTCTTCCTGCTGGGTTAAATGATCTATTCACCCACCTTGTGAGCCCCTCAAATGCTCAAGAAATCTTCTCCCCTGATGTAATATAAAAAGAAGGTACTGGGATTATTTTTGAGAAGTCTTCTGTACAAAGAGAATAATAAGACCGTGTAGAGCAAAATAGTTCCTTTTGAAATATTTTCTAAGCAGTGTTGGGACAATAACAAACATTACCAAAAAATTCTAAAGAGGTACATTTCTCAGGTCATTAGTTTAAAAAGTCTCCATCAGCTGCAGTGTTGCATTCTTCAGAGGTGAGCATAGCCCACTTGTCAGAAAACAGTATTCCAGATGGGGTTAGCAGCAATGGCTGACTGCCCCAGGAAGTGGAAGCACTTCTGCAATCCTTTATTCTGAAAGCAGTGATAACACTAGATACTTACAGCCAGGAATTTTGGAGCTTTAAGTCATGATTCTAGTACACACTTCAAAAAAAAGTGAGACTGCAGGTTATAGAGGTAATGGATACAGTTCATGTCTAAAAATCATTTTTGCAGAAGTAAGAGCTAAGTGTGGCACAGAAATGTTATTCTGGTTTCCTTTGGTGCTATCCTAGTCTGACAAATTTTAATCCTAGCTCAAACAAGATTTTGATGCATTGAAGCACTGTGGATAGATTTTTACAGAACAGGAGATAGGGATGCTGTAGTTAAATTTTGTCAATGTCCTAATTGTGTTTGTTTCAAATTTATTAGGTTTAAGAGTGATCTTTAGTAGAGAAATTATACCCAACAGAATTAATCTTGCACTTTGTTGATATCAAATGTATCCCAACAAAATCATTCATTATTCTTCAAAAAATTTGTTGTTAGAAAGATACTGTGTTCACACTTTGAGCAAATGTGTCTTAGAGCTAATAATTAACTGTCCTGTGTCTATTCCCTGTCTATACCTTTCCTGAGGCAACCTCAGTAGCCTGACAGTTTTGGATTCACTGTGGTTGATCACATCCATGAATTCTGAATTTCTGTTGTATATTACAGGCTTAGATGGCACAAGTTAAATTGCATTAAAGACTGAGTTGTCATCTTTAGACCAAATTTAAGAAAATTGGAGAAAGGAGGTCCAAAATCTGTTATAGATGTAGAAGGTGGATCTAACGGTCTTTAATGATCATTCTTGTAAACCAAGTCTCTTCAGGTTACTTTTAGGTAGGTTCAGTAGCAGTGTTTCCCTTCCTGTTATAAGAGAAGAACCACCTCTGTTCTCTTTGTGCTGGAGGGGATCTTTGACAACATGCACCAGAACTCTGAAATAAAATTCCTGAACCATTCTGAACAAGGATGGGGCTGGATTCATTGCTTGGCTTGTAGCACAAACAGATCTTGTATCAGACACTTCAAACTTATCAAGTCTTAGAAAACAGCAGTCATTCAAAATATTAGCTGAAGGTTGGGAAACCTACAGTAGAAGTAAGTTATTTATGGAGATACATGCATACATGAGTATCAAAATACGTTAAAAACCGGAGAGGCATGGGAAAGGAAAATGGAGCTAATAGCAAAAAGAGTATTGCCATCACTCATTTATATAGGCCAGTTCCATATACCACTTTCTGTTGTGAAGTCATTTGAAACAGTTAAAAAATTCAAGGGATTGTGTAAAATGTCATTCAAAAGTGCAGATTTTGTAATGTTTCATTTATTTAAAAAATAATTTGGATTCTGTTCCAGATTGTTTACTATCCTTCCTTCCAAATTTGTTTCCCTTTTATCTGGGTAAGCATGTGCTGACACTGTTACTCAGTATACACAAATGCTAATCTACCTTCATGCACATGGAAAATAGCTTTCCTGGCACTGAGTTTAAAACTCTCATAGAATACATTATTAATCGAAGAAGTCTCTCTTTTTAGAAAAGCTGTTCATTTATGTGGTCACTGTTGAGAAGGTCATAGAGAAATATAATGCTGTTTGTAAGCAGTGTGGTCTTCAGAACATACAACAAACAACCCCAGATACTGAAAGTGCATTTAAAAAAGATGTAAATTTCAAATGTAATTTTCCTTCTCTGTACTCTGGTTGCATACACTATCGTGATCTAATTATAATGTAACGACAACTTCTTTTCTATTGCTCTGCATGCTTTAGAGCTCTAAATATGTTTCTCTTGGCAGGTCTTTGCAGTGTGGCGAAAGTGTGATAACTGTTGGGTTCCCCATTGTGAATAATTCCCTAGTTTTACATTTGGCTTTCTGATAGATCATGTATCTCTGAAGTTCAAGGGGTAGAGTTGTGAGAGAATTGGGTAGGGTGAGGCTGGTGTCCATCTGTGTATAATTCAGCGGAATCTGACTGCAGCTCAGTAACAGAGCACCAGTGCAGCTTCTGCAAGGGCTGCTGAGCTGAACTGCTCCTTCAGTTACACGTGCTGGTCTTGCAAACGCTGCAGAGCCTTATCAAACACAGCCAGTTGGTGCTGCTGGTATGAAAGCACATGGGAGCTCTCATGTGGAAGGTTAATGGAGTGTAATTAGAAAGAAGAATGAACTGCTCAACCACTCTATCTCACTCTACCTGCACTGAGAGTGACAAGTGCTCTGATCTTTTATAAACCCTAGAGCAGAGGTTTAACAGTCTAAAATTATGACAGTATAACTGTTGAACAAGCAGGCACACTGTGAAGAAGTAGTATGAACTTATGGGTAGGAATGTTTATGTTCCCTTATGTGGACTTTATTAGTGCTTTTTCATGCAGGCTATTGCCCATACTTATATAGCAGACCTCAAATCCATTCTCCTGTGAAGTATTCATTGATTTCAGAAAGACATTTGTGCCTTTTTCTTGTCTGCGTATCACATAACCGTTACATTGCAGGGTGAAGTGATGGCATCATCCTAGGGCTTTGATACCAAGGCATTAGGCTTTCATAGAGAAGAGTTCTGGTGGAAGCAAGAACAGTTACTGGGATTTATATTGCAGGAACTAAACAAGAATTGAGATTATGTACAAAAATTGAGATTCCATACTAGTGCCTGATCCTGTGAATTAATTTAGGTACTATATATGTCTCTTGAACAAAACTATCATGTTCTTCAAATGTTTGTCTTTCATCTATAGCATGCAGTTGTGGGTTGGGTTTTTTTTGTTGTTTGTTTGTTTTGTTTTGTTTTTTGTGGGTTTTTTTCCTTTTAATAGAATACAGATAAACTTTAATTATGAAACTACAACTAGGAAGTAGTGGGAAGACACCTCACATCAGTTCCAAAAGGAAAGGAAATGACTGATTTAACTTCCTGCATGTTAGAGGCCATTATATTCTACCTCAGTAATATTGTCTGGTGTCTTTTAATTCAAGGAGAATTGGACAGTTGGTTATCAAGTGTAATAAATTTTTGTTTTCCATATCTTTGTTTTTCAGACAACAGGTGGTGGATTACTCTGCCAGATATTCTGAAGGTCCTTGCACTGTCAGCAGGTTGATTAGGGGAAATTTGCCCAGCTAGTCCTAGTAGGCAATCCGCATCCTGCATTGCAGTGGAAGGGAAAAAACATCCCACCAAGTCTGACCTGGAGAATTTTTGTCCCATTCCAAGTCTAAAATCAGTAAAAATCTAAATATGTAAGGAAGGCATTCAATAAAAGACAATCAAAGTAAGAAGAAAACTTGCTTTGTTTAGCCTCTTTTTCTCTACCTGTGGCCAGTATCTTGTGTTTCAGAAGAAGGTGAAGAAAGTATATATCTGGTTGTTTGTGCCTGTGGAGATGTTCATGTTCCAAAGTGTAAGGCTGTCTTTATGTGAAGTTTCAGTGCTGGAGAAACATGCTGGGAACAGTGATGGCACTTGTCCCTTGTAAGAGACGAGAATGAGCAGAGGCTTCCCAAGTCTCAGATCCCTCTCCCCCTCACATTTACTATACAGTCTGCTCTGAAACTCAGAGTAAGCATTTCCTTTGGGAAATTATACACCCTTTTTCTAGAAACTTTAAACCATGGTAGGCCATTACCTCTTTTATTAGGCTGATATGGTATTTAACCATATCTGCATCTTATTTTGAGGTTGAATTTGTCTACCTTCACCTTGCAGATACAGAATTATCATTTTATATTTCTCAGAGAAACTAAAAATTGTCCCATCATTGGATTTCTTTTCTGTATATAAATATCTATACTCAGTGAGTACTCATCTCTCAATAAACTGGATAGGTGGAGCCTCAGTAAGGTTCACAATACACAGTGTAGTTTGTTGTATATTTGATTATGGTTGTGGTCTTCCTTTGAACTGTCTCCAGTGCCTCTGCATCTCTCAAGAAAAAGGTAGCTTTCCATTCTTTTGGGAAAATGCTTGTTCTTGGGTGTTTTAATTTAAGACTGGTGGTAGTAAAGCAAATCTTCAGCCATTGAGTAGTTTTAGCCAGATTTAATGATGCAACTTTTGTACCAAGATAAACACAGTTCATCTCCCTATGCCATTGAAATTGGGAAGGCAAGGAAGAGCCATGGCTTTGTTTTTCAGAGTCACTGTTATCTGATCCACAAACCTTGATACAACTGAAGGCCAGCAGTTTGGAACTTCTGCAGTAATTTGGTGTCTTTGTGAAGCAGGCATTTTTCTTTGTTTTGATTGTCCTTGGTTAACTAAAGAGAATAGAACAGCAGGTATGTTTAGCTGAATGGAACACCTGTATTTGATACACTGTTCAAATTACTGGGAAGAAGAGAGAAATCTCTCATTTGAGTGGGGTGAAACTGACATTTTGCTCTTACAACTCATTCTGCTTATGAAGTAGAGATCACCAGTGAACTGATGTGATGTTATTAGTGATAAGTTTTAATTGAATTGGCATGAAACAGTATTTAGTTTACAACAGGGAAAATGCTGGTTTTAGTTTGTGACATTTGTAAAGCATTTGTGGAAAGGAAATATTAGATGCTGTTACCAAAATCAGAGTTATCAATAGGGGATTGTACGATAGAGTTTGAGCCTGCAGATCTTTCTGTTCACAAGAGAATGCATTTCCATTCTGTGGGTTAGTAAAACTAGTCATCTTGCTTGATATTTCTGATCATGCATGAGGCACATGAGCATGGACTGTGTGTGTTTCCTTTCGTGAGGAAGAGAGGAGGTGTGATTCAATCATGAGAATAGCTGTAGGATGCACAAGAACCCTACTGAAGCTGACTAAATTTTAGTCAAGGACTGTGGTACTGTGTGTGTTAAAATGTGCAGTATTATTTTGTAAAATTACTTTATGACTATCCTTTCCCTTTGAGTTATTCAAAATATGAGGAGTTACCAGATTGAAGAGTATACTTCTCTTTAGGTTGTTTCTAAAACATGAAATAAGTTTACTTATTTAAATTGCTCTACTTTGCTTGCTTAATGCAGATAACTTCAGTTTAAAGGATGTCATGTTATGAGGTAAATCACGGGTAGGAGAAGAGAAACAGTGGGACTAGCCTGGCAGAGATGTTTAGCTTTAGTAAACAGCTTCTGTGTATAGATGCAAATGGCTTTCCCATGGGGGTAGCTGTTCCTGTGTGTTCTGCATAAGAATAAAAATCCACAGTATTTTTTGTTTTGAGACTTTATATTGCAGGCTTCAGTCTATGAGAGTTTACAAGACCACATTACATGCTTCTAGTAAACTAGTTTCAGTTGGAGATCATTCAGAGTTTTTTTTACATTGAAGTTCAGAACTCTTGTTTAATTTCTGAAACTATATCTGGTTTTTTTTCCCCTTAAGAATTTTTTTTTCTCCATGGAACAGACAAATGGGGGTAGAACAATAAGATGGGCAAGATAAAATTAAAATGAGGACATTTTCCAGTGCAGTCAGCAGTTTAATTCTTTAATTTCTTCAGTGTTTTCATGTTGAGCTTGTCCCTGTGTCCTTTTTACCAGTTTGTATTTGTACTTGGAAGTATTTCTGTAAAGGAGAAAAACCTAAAGCAAGACTAACTTTGTCAAACTTTACCAACTTTATATTAAAAATTAATTTAATTTAATTTCTTTAATTTCATTATTCCTTAATTACATTCAAAGTACTGCACTTAACTCTTTTTCCTGTTCTGTTTTGCCTCTTGTCACACACTTAATTCCTCATCCATTAATTGCTTCATTGTTTAATTGTTGTTGCTGGTTTTGCAAATTTCTTTCTGTTAACATACATGCTGGGGTAAGAAGCTAGATATTACACTTAGTTAATATGTAAGCTGCAGGAAAACATTGTATGTGTGCTGCCTCTACTAGTTCACTCTCTATACTCTGCTTTGTGCTAGAGTAAATATTCTGAAACAAGAAGACAGTGATGCATAAGGCATTTTATGGTACAGCATTCCCTTCCAAAAATTAATTGGTCTTGTGGTGCTGCAAATAGTAAAAGACATGGTACTGAAAATAAAACAATCAAGAAGTCACATAAAGCAGAATAGCATAACAGCTACTTTTGACAATTTTAATTTATAATCCTAGCTATGTTTTTAAATTAAAAAAAATTAAGCATTCTCCCCTGTTAAGAATGAAGGAATGAACATTATTTTCAGAACTGTCATAATCCACTTCTAATGATTTCTAGCAGCTTTAGTTGGTGTTTCTCTATCCTAAAGGAAATACTCAGCATCTCTTTCAAAATATGTATGTTCATGTCTGAACTGTGTGTTTATTTCAGAATAACAGCTGTAGGAATTAATTTAAAATATAATTGTGATAAGTCTACCAGCATTTTTAATGATAAAAATACTTTTCACATCATGCTAATGCTATCTAATAATATTTATCAGACATAACATTAAAGAAGATTTTTATGGAATTAAGTTTTATGTAAATTCCATTTTACACAAGGTACCAGATGCCATAGTCAGAAATTGCATTAAAGATATTAAGACTGCAAAGCAAACTCATGGATTTGGGGGATACCAAAACTAAGTGGTTCATCTCTAGTGCTCATCAGTATTGTAAGTTCATCCCACAAGACCATCATGGCAGAAGGAGGAGAAGGATTCAGTTGCCCTCCTGTGCTGTGCAACCTCTTCTAGACATGCACAAGTCCTTATGCCTTTGTGCTGCTTTTAGCTGTGTTTTCTGTGAGCTGAAAGCAGCACATGCTCTGTGGGACACTTACTGGAGCGTTGGCAATGCAGCCATTGACTGGGTAAGGTTAGATACCCATGTATTTTAACTAAAGCTTTTAAAAAATACAGATTTTTCAGCTATAAAAAGAAATGGTGCACATTTCAGTAATGATGCCCAGTAAGGCATTTGAGTATGAGGTGGAAGTGGCCTCCCAGTCCCACTGCTACACTTCTGTTCAACATTCAAGCAGCTCTGCCTCAGGGGGAGCCTTTTCTGACTGAAAAATATACATGCCATTTTGATCACCTTTAAGAAGTAGGAAATTGTATCACCCTTTTTTCTGTAAATAGAATTCTTTCTAATTTAGTTGGTTTAGATTTAGTTGATAAAAAGATCTGGCTACAAGTGAAGCACAGCCACAAGTGCAAAATTCCATAAAAATACAGGATAACTGCAGAAATAGCTGAAAATATTTCTACAGTTCTTAGATCATTCTTTCAATGGAATTTAATTCAAGCTGGTTTGTACAAAAGCATTTTTTTCATTACTGGTATAGATTCTGCGTCATCAATTTCTATAATTGGATTTCACTATTTTAAATTTTAGATACCATCTTAAAGCAGTAGATGGGTGTACAATTACTCTCCTTTCTTGTAATCTTTCCATTCCCAAATTCCATTCCCAAAATGCTCTTTGTATGTTAAAGACTAATTGTACCAGATCTCCAAAATCTTTTAGATTCCTTTTGCCATGGAAGTTCTGGTATCTTTCTGTTTGGGTAGTGGCAGGGGATAGGACTGACAAAGAGAGCAAAAGGAGGCTGGAAAGAAAGATTGCAGAGTAGTGAAATTCCCTCCATCCTCCCCACTTCCAGGTTGCAGCATACTTGAAATGAGTACTTCCTCTTAACCGTTTCACTTGCAGCAGTAGGAGGCTTTTATATCCCAGAGAACATCTTGGTCATTGGAGGGCACAGGTAACAGAGGATCTATAATAGCTGACTTCCTGAGGTTGGGAGAGCAGGAGAGTGTGCCACTGGCAGGCAGCTGAGCAGTTCAAATCACATCAGCTTTGGTTTGGTGATATGAAATGTAGGCATTGCAAGGTTATTTAGTATGTTAGTTTACTCTCTTGTTTTTAAAATATCTTTATATTTTCATTTTCATTGCTTTTTGAATTTTAAAACAGGCCTTTCTTTAGGTATGGAGGTTTTTCTGAATGAAACACTTCTTTTCATGTTTCCTGAAAGAAGAGGAAAATGTCATCAAATACAACCAGGGACCTAGTATTTAAAAGAGAGATGTACTCAGAGAACTATTTTTTGCTTGATTGACTGATTAAAATGGAAATAATGCTTAGCTAATAAGGACAAAAACCTTAAACTGTACTTAGTTTTAAATTTGCTCCAAGTACTTTGCTTATCCTATGACAACATATTCATAGTAGTTTTTATATGAGCACAGAGATGTCTTCTGGCACAGATACATGATCTATTTTCTGCTAAATCACACCAAAATAATCTTAATGTTAGGATCCGGCCTGTGATATGAATGAGAAAGTGGTATAGCAAAATGTCACAATATTGATTGCAATTATTAACTTTAAGGAAGGGTCATATAAGATGTCTTGGGCTCTGAACTCAGTGGTGTGAACGGTTCCTGATGAGATTAGTGATAAAGATGTCAAGACAGCAAGAGCTCTGAGATGATGTAGTGTGCTTATGGGGCACTGTTCGACAAATGGGTTCGGAAGTAGGAAGCCCATTACATAGGGCTGGCAGCTCCTTTCTGAGTAGAATACAGTTCAGAAGGAAGGATGAGATTATTCTTCCACATCGTGGAGGTAAAGAGAGGATTGGCAGTCAGTTTTGCAGAAGGTTCAGTAAACTTGAAAGACAAATGCTTTTCATACATTCATATTATGACAGGAAAATAAACTAATTTCCTAAACTAATAGGAAAATAAACTATTCTAGGAATATGAGGAGAAGTAGAGGTTTAAGACATGCAGAAAACTTAAGTTGTGTGCGTGATGATGTGCTTATGATTGAGTTAATCTCAATTTAAAATGCTGAAGTTGTCAGTAAGAATTAAATATTCTTAAATAGGAGTGGGAAGGAAAAATGGCAATGATTACATTTAAAGAATTAGGAATATTTTTAAAGAATTCTGGCATACTTTTAGAACACCGGAATCTGACTGGCATTCAGTCTCTAAGAGATGCAGCTAGGACTTATCAGCCTTGGCAAATCTCAGTCATACAGACCGCACTTTCTGCAGCACAAGCTGTCTTTAAAATTGATTAAGAACAGTCAAATAACCGAAGAACAATTTTAAAACACAATGTTAATGAAGTCTGACAGTAAACAAGAGTTTGTTTCCTAGCACCCTCCCGTTTAGTTCCCTACCGAAGGAGGCTCTGCTGAGGTTGCTGCAGACAGACACGTGCTGGGCGCTTGTGTGGCTGCAGGGCAGCACTTCCAGCAGGATGCCGGAGGAGCCGTGCGCTGCGTGCGGAGTCAGAGCAGCGGCGTGGGCTGAGCCCTGCAGAGGGGAACGCAAAGGGTAGCACTGAACATGGGAGATCTGCTCTGAGCTCCTGTGTAGGTGCAACCCTGAGAGACTCGTCTGGTTTTGCTAATTCTGCTATGGGTTTTGAAATATGTTGTTCAGAGTCTCTCTCTTGATAATTACAAACAAACAGATAATCCCAACAGTCTTGCAGATAGTAAAATGATTTCTGTAGTTTCGATGTGGTATTCTTCCTGACAGTTGGTAGAAGCAGCTTATTAAACTGCGTAAGCAATTAGCATGCAGTGCAAACTTCAGTTTTACTCTCTGAATCTTAAAAGCATTAGGTATTTCTTCCAATTTAATATCTGCATGATGGATATGGATGGCAAGATACGCTGCTGCCAGGCAGCTCTCAGCAGCCTCCAACAGGCTAGCGTAGACTTTCAGAGCAACGGCGTTTTTCCACTCACGTTATCCATCTTGTGCCAAATATGCTGAGCCTCAGTTTTTGCACAAGGCACTAATACAAATTGTGCTTTGGTCCTGTTTTACCCCATCTCTGCAGGCTCGGTTCGGGCTCGGGGGTGGAACAGGCAGTGTGTGAATACCATGTGACTCCCCTCACTCCTGCTCCCCTGCTCTTCTCGATGGCTCTTGTCCTGCTGTAGCTGTATGGCAGAGGAGTCCTCAGCCTGCCTCTCCTGCTCTCTTTTTTGGTTTTTTTTTTTTGTTGTTTTGTTTTTTTTTTTTAATCGTTTCACTAATGTTCTTCTCATTGTAAAGACCAAGATGGAAATTCATTCATTCTCGGGCCATTGCTGCTGATTTCTTTTAGTCAGGGAATCAGTAGAAAAGCATCATTATCCCTGAATTTCATACTGGCAGCTGTGGAAGACAAAAACTCCTTTCCTGTTCATGCTGGGTATGGTAATTGTTTAGCATCCTGTGCAGTGTATGTGCAGTCCATTTTTTGGCAGGTATTCTATAAGTATGTTGCGTTATTTCCTCTCCTACTTTGCTGCCTTCTCCTCTCCTCCCGCTTGGGTTATTCCCTGGAAATGTGTTTTCAGCTCTTGTATCTGCTTGCTGACGCTGCACTTTGATTTGCATGTTAACATGGTTGATCTTTTCAGAAAGCAATTTTAAATGATTGTTCAGTTATTACGTATACTAGCAAGTTGATAGACACAGGATATTTAAAATTATGTGAAATATCAGAATTAGGGAAATGCCTTCTACACTTCTATTATTTTATCCTTGTTTCAGATGGGAACAAACAATTTACAGCTTTTAGGCTTTGCCAGCTTTTAGCACTTCACTGGATGCAGGGTAAAATATTTCCTTCAGGCTGGTGTCCTTTACTAACTCCCTGAATTTTCAGCCAGCTTGGGCCTATGTTTCTCTTGTCAGAGCTGGGCAGGCATCATCAGCCAGGGCTGTGGGTTTTGTAGAAGCCAGGCAGTCCTTCTTCTCTACCTTCAAGTCACTGAATTCAGTCTTTTGCTGAAAGGTCAGTTGTGTGAGCTCACACATTTTGACATTATGAAACAGGAATGGGGAGGGTTGTTGCTCGTGGTTTTTATTTGACTTTTTAAAGTTCCAGTTTTCAAATCTGCCGATTTGGGAACCTGCCCTTTTTGTTCTCTTTTCTGGGCTAGAGGTACACACTCACTGTGTGAGGCATCATGGCCTTTTAGCTCATCATAAGCAAGATATTTAAAATCGTAAGTCTACTGTATATCCACAAAATGAAAAAAACCCAGATATTTTGTTAGCTCAGAATTTCATAACCTTGTGTGAATGAAATTTGAGGAAAAATATTCTTCCAGTTGTAGTAAACAGCTGGATTTTCTGGTGGTTTTTTTTGTTGTTGTTGTTTTGTTTTTGTTTTTTCTCCATGTCTATGTTTAATACTGTCTGAATACTAATACTTTAAAAAAAACCAACAAAAAATATCAAAGCATTTGGTATTGTCAAAATGGTTGTGATGTTTTTAACTTTGTTTTCTATGTAAGTGCAACTTCTTGGGACAACCCACTGTCAGCACCTGGCTCTGATAGGGGTTTCCTGATCATTCCTGTTTCCACCAGAGCTTTCTTGGTTCAGCCTGTCCCATGTCTGTTGACTTCATTGTCCTCTTCCAAAGACAGCCTTGTTGTGTCATTGCTTGGGAGTGTGCATATGCTCTTGATCAAGGGGGCTTAGGTATATAGCTAAATCTTTTTAAAGCTGTCCAAATTTGGGGTGGTTAGAGTGTAGGTAAAAATGTCCATTTCTGGTCATGCCTGCAGAAGGTAAAAGAAGTCTCACAGTGTTTTCACTGTTGTCCACAGTAAAGTATAATATTAACATAAATTGTGAGCCCTTATTATCCGTGCAGATAACATGTATCTTATGCTGCAACTCACCTGGTCTGCTCTTAAATCCTGTTACTGTTTGAAGATGCACAATGGCTACCAGGAAAAGAAACCACTTTCTTAAATAATTTCAAACTTTAATGGAAGCTAAAATGTAATAGGAAGCCCCTAGGCTGGAAGAAATAGATCTGTTCCACTTTCTTCCGGGAAGAAAATGTAAGTGTAGGTAGCCCTCTCTGATTCTTTTTCAGGTGGCAATAATAGTGAACAGAAGGACCGTCATCCATGCCCTTCCTGATCTCCACTTTGCACTCAAATTGGCTGTCTCTCACTCAGTTTCAATGCCTAGTGCAAAGTGACATACCTATTGCCTTGAAGTCAGCTGGGAGGTTTCAGCCCAAAGTTCTTTTTTGCCAGTGTTTAGGAGCGGTGTGTGTTTGAAGGAGCCAAAGCATGTGGAATCGTGTAAATATAGGTTACTGAAGTCTTGCAGTGGTTTGTGAATAGGCCGAATTTTGGTCAGTGGGTTTCCACAAGAACAGTGAGGTCACCTCACTGGGCTGTAATACTTCTCTGTGGCCAATTTCATGCTGTGCCTATTAGATAACACCAATACTTAAAATTCTGAAAAGAGAAATCCCACTAAGCTTCTGAGCAGTTCCTTATTTACACTAAATAAATGTATCTTTTGGGGTTACTATGTGCAGCTAAATAACTGTCATCATTTCTGTTTATGTTTCTGTTTATCTGGTAGAAAAGAGTGGTGGAACAGCTCCGAAAGAATTTGATAGTGAAGCAGGAACAGCCAGACAGTAAATTTCAAATACAGCCATTGGCTCAGTCAGAAAACAAACTACAGACACCACAGCCACAACCACTACAACAGCTACAGCAACATCACCATCAACAGCAGCAACAGTCCACGGCACCCTCTCCAAACGTGATAGGATCACAGGTAAAAAGCTACAACAATTATTTTTCATACTAAAGGTGAAGCTCACTGAAAATTAAAAAAAAGAAAAGTGCAGAGAGAAAACTGCAAACTTTCACTTATGCCTGCTAGTGTACCAATATGAATTTCTTCTTCTATGCATATGCAGATATGGGTCTTCTGGGGTTTTTTGTCAGAAATCTCCAATCTGAGTTCAAAAAATTATGTACTGTTAAAAGTCAAATCATAACCCCACAGAAAAGAAGGGTGGCAGTATCACCTTTCTTAAAAATAAGTGAAAGTTTAGCAAATGAGCATGTCTTTTCCCTAGATGCATTAATGAATCTCACCATACCTAGTAGGTGTCAAGAAACAGTAAATACTTTACACTGTATGAAGTCTATGATTAAAATCCTTTATTTTTAAATTACTAACAAAATGCCCTCTACAAATGTGAACAGAATGCAAGAAATTCCTTCTTCTTTCTGCTTGGTTCTTTTTAAACAGATATAAGTCATACCAAATAATATTTACCTGAATTTTCAAGGATTTGTCTAAAAGTATACAGTGTTAATTGCAGAGTTCAAGTTTTAGAAAATAGGATCTTTATTAGAAAGGTGAACTGAATTTTAGTACAGTATAGGATTAGAGACATAATCCTGGGACTCAACAGAGAAAGTGGTTTGCTTAAGAGGGGATTTTTAAGTTTCTCCTGTCCAGATATTTGGATTCACAAAAGTGTGCTAATAAAACAACTAGAAAATGCAGGGAGGTGTTCTCTAAAAAGAAGTGTATATGGAATCTTTTCTTTCCTGTTGACACAATCTTAGGAGCTCATGTTTACCTGGATAAGCAGATGGCAGAATTCACCCATGAAGTTTGCTTTATGCACATTGTAATCACAATCCACAGCTTTGACCAGTTGTGATTCTCATCTTCCCTTTTTCTGAAAGCAGAGAAGAGAGAAATGGTTGGGCTGTTCGTTCTCTTGTTAATTCAGCAAGCTGGTTTGGATGCATTCTAAAATGCATTTGTGAAACTTAGCTACTTGTATTTTTGAGAAAAGTATATTGAAGAAATGAAGTAAACCTAACTAAGGAAAATGCATTTTGAGCAGCAACATCAATATCAAAGCTAAAATAGAACAAAGATGCAAATATTACTTTGTCCTAAAGTATTTATAGGCAAACAATGGATCGTATCAGTGATCTCTGTTTCTCAGTCAGGAAACATGAGAACAAACACAGTTTCATGTGTTTCTCAGTTTTCCACACTTTGCATTCATTCATTAACTTCCAGGTCATTTCCTGTGTTGTAAGAATTCAGGTTTTGTTCAAAGTTAAAGAGCCCTCTAGCGAAACAGTCAAAAAACTGCTACACTCTTGTGACTACCATTGATACAGTATTATTTGGAAAGTAGTTACAAATTGGAAGGCAGGTTGTCCTGTCCCTTGGATAAATAAGCCAGTTTTTGTCCATAACACTTTTCCTGGCTTTATTTGTGTTGATGAAACAGAGAAGCATCCTCACTTGTTTCTGCCCATTTTGCATCTAAGATTGGGCCTCTGTCTTACTGTCTCTCGATCTCTCTCAATTGGCAAAGAAAAGTCAAATATTTTGTCCCTCTGTGAAGTTTTTTCATACCTGCTTTTGTAAATAGCACATTTTTCAAGGCTATGTCAGTACAGAGAATGCTGTCAGTGATTGTTTTCAAAGCAATCAAATTTAGGAATCAAGGTATATATGCCATAATTAACAGTAACATTTTAATATACATAATATGTCCAGTAAGAAGACCTTTTAAAATTTTCATAAGCAACAAGCCTGCTAAAAGGTCATATTATTGCAATATTATGTGCAATAATGCAGACTTTCTATGAATGCCACTTCAGTATGAATGAATGCATTGACTACTATTTAGAATAAACAATCTAATTAATGTTCAGCAAAGTAACAGGGATATTCAAGCTCTGTGATCTTCTGACTGAAACTGTACTCTGAGTACTTGCAGAGTTAATAGAACCCTTTGGAAGAGTCACAGTCTTGTATTACATGATTGATTACACCTTTCTTTAAAACGTTTATGGTTGAATGTAATGCTTGTGAAAATGATATCACATTACATCTCATTGGAAAAGCTTGAATAATGTTACTCATTATGGGAATGCAGCCTCATGCTTTGGGGAAGGTGCAGCAGAGGTTGATAAGCTTGTTAGATCTCAGATAAAAAGTTAAGAAAATAGTGTTGCAACAACGAAAATTTAATTATGTCTGGATTTTTCATAAATGTATAAAACTGAAGCATAAATTATCCTTTGATTTGGCATTGTACAGTGAAGTTTTTCACACTTGTGCTTAATTAACAGTTAGGGGACATAGTTTAATTATTATGAAATTGGAGGTGTGAAGGTAAACTGTGTTTTTGTTTAAGGGAACAGTATTGGTGAAAATACTGAAGAATTCAACTGGAAATATTTTATTAGAAAAAAGATAAAGGTCTTGTATGATTAAAGTCATGTAGTCTAAATCAGGCATGTTCAGAACACAAAGACTGCCTGATCCCTGGTTTTCCATTGTTTCCTCTGTTGAACACAGAGCTGATATCAGCAGGGAGTGGTGGTTATTTAGTACTAACAGCATTTGATCATTCCACTAAAGTTTTGAAGATGCAGTGCTGTTGGTGCAATGGAATTTTTACACCAAAGTGAAAAGAATTAAGATCATTTGCCATTCTGTCAAGTGTCAATTGTCATGAGTTTTCTGTTTGTATCGTGTTCTGGTTTTATATGGAGAGTCTCACCTTGTTGCTTTTTGAATGAGATTTGTAATGTCCATTTGCCTTAGCATCTTGGAAGAGAGTACATTTTAAAATGAAGCTGTGAAATGATAGTTGCTTCAACTTTGGAATTTTGGGCATGATGTACTGAGGCACTTCAGATAAATGCTGGTGTTACATGATTCAAAACCACTCTTTTTAAAACAGGCCAAGAGTAGTCATGGTGTCAAATACATATTCCAAAACTAGCCCATTCCACAGAAGTTAAACTTAATTGTTTGCAACTGGGCAGACTAACAGCCAGCTCTTACAACTTCAGGACAACTCTACTGATACTCTTAGGAAAGAAAGTTCAGTGCAGGGTAATGGTATGTATCACTAAAGCTGAGACTGGGATGCCCAAAAGCAAAACAAAAAATTTTTGTTTTTAAAGAAACCAACTTAAGAATGTTTTTCCCCCTCTTCCTCTGAGTGTGAGGATCACTGTAACTACAGTTTCCATTTGCAAACAGGAGTTTTACTCGGTGAGAAGCTAGTTTGCTGCTATGTTTCATAAACCTCCACCTTATATGTTTGATATTGACTGTGCTTGTTTGGAAGTAATGTGAAACTAAAATATCCAAAATGCATATGCCACTGCTAACACTTGATTGTAATTTTCTTGGGAATTGGTTTGATTCAATCTGCAATGCTGCAGGTGATTAAAACAAACTGAACAGGTGCCTCAAATGAGAATGCTTTTTAGCTCTCCAGTTTTCAGAGGTGTAAGATAATGTGCTTGTCTGAACAGCAGGTAGATAGGCTCAGAGCTGCCTTTTCTTTCTCATGCTGTCTATTGTTTCTGACTAACCAACCCACGTCCTGTCTGATATGGAGTGTCTCTGTCTCTTACAGTGTATTTTCTGTTTCCCTTAGAAAACTGTAACTACAGCTTCTATGATCACCACTAAGACACTACCTCTCGTCTTGAAAGCAGCAACTGCGACCATGCCTGCCTCTGTTGTGGGTCAGAGACCTACCATTGCCATGGTTACTGCTATCAACAACAATCAGAAAGCAGTCCTCAGCACTGATGCGCAGAATGCACCAGTCAACCTCCAGACAACAAATAAGGTCACTGGGCCAGGAGCTGAGGCAGTCCAAATAGTGACAAAAAACACAGTAACTTTGGTAAGCGTTTCATGTGTTTGCCCTGCAGATATGTGTGGGTTTGGTTAACAAGAAGGCTATTGGAAAAAAATAAACAGTCAGGGTTTCTCACGGAAAGGAGGATAGTAGGGACATGATGTGAGTTTCCCTAGTTGACATTGCTAAAGAGATAGTCTATAAGAAAAACATTTTCTCTCCATGTGGGTTGTTATTACTGTTTTGCTTTACAGAATTAAATCAGTGCTGTCATCACCTCTGTGTAAAGTTTCCCCTGTTGGTAACTGTGGTCATGGAGCAGTAGAGATTGTTTTGCCCTTACTGAATCTGTATGGCTGTGTTCTGCAGAATTCCTGCTCTTTTCTTAGGTAAAAGAGATGCCAGACTTTCTTAATTTGATCAATTTGGGTGTTAGGGTTTTTTGAGTCAATCTCTTGTTCCCTTTGCATAATAAAGTCTCTGGTGTTAGACACATCCCTTAAGTTTGCCCACTACCATGTCTTCACTCAACATGTTTTCAAACACATAAACAGATGCTGTTTCTTTAAAAATGTATTTTGGAAATACAAATTTTGTGCTTTGGCTATATGACACAGTCTTTTCCACAATAGTTAGCCACCTAAAAATAAAAGAACCAGTGTTTCAGAATTGGATTGTATAGGCTTCTTGGTCTGGAAATCAGCAATTATGTAACAACATGACAGGGAAATTTTACTTCTGAAGTAAAGGCTATGGCTTTATTAAACATAAATTCAATTTATCTATATTTATTAAAATACAGTTTAATGCAGATGGAAGTAATTTTGCTTCCTATTGAGGCATATGTTTGTGATCAGAATAGAGAAGACTATTTGAATGGAGATTTTTCTACTGTTCTCTTTTCCTGTGTCATCCCTTGCATCACTGTCATCTGTTCTTTGCGTCTGTGCTTCATTTCCTTGCTGAATAACTTTGATTTGAGGAAGTAATTCTGTTTTAATACTAGTCCATGATTTATGTTTCTGTAGCAAATTTCATCAAAAATATCAGAATATTTTCCTGAGTACTAACTAATCAGTACAAGACCTTTTTGAAGAAAATTGCAATCTTATGTGGGTGGACAGAAATATAGGAGGTTATAAAATAACATTGACATTAATTTCAGAGACTCTCCCCAGTACTCATGGTAGCTGGTAGTGCTATTCACTGGTTAATCATGTGGCAGCTGATTTCAGTCACACTTCCAGGGTAGTTCTTAAGTTTCCTTAAAATCAGATCTTAATTGTTTCAAATGAATGGCCTACTTTTGAAAATTTCAAGTTGTGTATTTAGAGCCCTGCATAGTGTCATTAGTATTGCTAAAAGAGTTGTAACTTCCAGATCTTTACTATTTGCATGAGATGTTCTCTTATTCTTCTGCGTGTCATTCACTGTGAAAAGACCATAGTTCATATAGCTGGACATCAAAGTGTTACTATTTTCTGTCTGTTGTAATGTCATTTTTTTAATGATTAAAACAAATATGAGTTATTAAATTAAATGGTTTTAGATTGCAGAGCACAGCAGTTAGTACAGTTGAACTAAAAGTAAATATGCCTGCAATTTATGAAGCAAGGTGTGTAGCATCTAGAAAGTAAGGTTTAGCTGTCTTTAGTACATTTCTAATGAGGAACCTCTTGCTATGAAAAATTGTTTACAGAGTGAAAACCGAGGGCATCAGGTCTGAAAGCACATTCATGTACTTGAAAGTACTTCAGTACATCTCATGATGTTGATTTTGGTGAAAAACTTCAAAACTAAATTTTCCTCTTACCTCTTACTGAGCTTTCTCATGTTCTTACAGCAGGTTCAGGCTACGCCTCAGCCCATAAAAGTGCCGCAGTTCATCCCTCCTCCCAGACTTACTCCTCGTCCAAATTTTCTTCCACAGGTGAGTATACAGAAAACAATAGAAAGAGGAACTTAATTATAGCATAGATAGAAGAGACTTTTGATGAGCATTGTGTGGTGTTTATTGCTGATGTGCTGGAGAAGACAATTCATCCTCAACAGGTTTGCAGATAATAACAAATTTGAGGGTGCAGTCCATATTCTTCAGGGCAGTGCTGACATCCAGACAGCCCTGGACAAGATAAAGGGAAGGGCTAACAGGAATTTCTTGAACCTCAGCATGAAAAAAGGCAAAGTCTTGTACCTGGAATGGACTGACCCCCTGCACAGGTACGGGCTGGGGACTGACTGGCTGAGGAGCTGTGCAGCTTAAAAGGTCTTGGTTGACAGTAGCCAAATGAGTGTTGTGCTCTAACAGCAGAGAAACCTACCAGCATAATGACCTGTACCAACAGGATTACAGCCAGTAGATTCAGGGAAGAGATTATCCACCTTTCCTCAGCAATCATAAAACTGAGTCCAATAAACACATCCTGGAGTTTTGAAATCCCTGGCTGATAAATTTGAATGGAGTATGGGAAGGAAGGCCTCTAAAATAGCTTGTGGGGGGCAGGAATATATGACCTATAAGGAGCGGCCAAGGAATCTGGGCTTTTCAAATTTGGAGAAGAGGCTTTGGAGGCACCCCAACAGCAGTGTTACTTCCAAGATCAGCAAGGAAATAAACAAGAAGCTGGAGACATAGGTGCTTGGCAGGAAAATTAGAGGCCATGCACATAAACTGGAACAGGGAAGTTTTAGACTGCATATAAGGAAACATGTAATGTCCTCTCTCATTGAGGACAGTTAGGAGTGGAAGAGGCTTGCCAGACATGTGAAAGCTCCATCCTTGAAGTTTTACAAGACTTACCTGGACAAAGCCTTGAGCCACCCAATGTGCATTTAGTGATGGCCCTGCTCTGAGCAGGAAGTCAATTTAGACACCTCCTCAGCCACCCCCCAGCCTGTATGAGTTTGTAGTTATGAAATTTGCATATGATGATTATATAGGATCTTGTTTGCAATAAATGAAATTAACCCATGGAATAGGTGTCATCAAAATCAAAGCATCACCCAAGGCCTTAAATTGCTCTAATTGTTACTTGCTGCTCATGAGCAAAAAAAGAAAAAATGAGATGTCTAGATTATTCCCAAGTATTTCTGTATAGCAAGGGAGAGTGATCTCTGTTTTCAGCTGAGTAGTAAAGCTTGTAGTTTACTCTTTTTTTCATTATTTGGGGAGGACACAGATTGCTTCTTTATGTTAAAAAATATCTTGGATGAACTACTTGATTTGTATGAAATATGTGATGCTGGGAATAAAAGTCTAAATCTTTTGCAAAGTGAGAAAGGAAAGTAAAGGCTGGTATCTGATTAAGATATGGGTGAGATCTGTTGGCATGTGACCTAGTTTTTCATGGTAAAATGCTTTGTGGAGTATTACAGGTGGATAGGACAATAGGAATCAAATAAGGAAAAAAAGCTTTAATTTTAAATGTGTTCCACTTCGGTACTCAGTAATGATATTTTAAGTCCATCGTTAAGTACAAATTTAACAGTGACAAGAAATAAACAAGTATCGGTGATGGAGTTTTGGAAGATTCTTGTGGCTCTTTTCTTTCTTGTGAAAGAAGAGAATTTATTGCATTTACCTGTACCTTCAGCACTTTCAGTAAGGGATTAATAGATAATCTTTTCACTTCTTTTGCTTATCAAGATTGGTTGTGCAGGCATCTAAATAATATATACAGTTGACAGATAACAGGTATTTGCTGAAAAAAAAATTATTTGTTTCAGGGCACAGTCAACTATTCATAACTTCTTGGAGGTTCATTACAAAGCCCTAAAACACTTCTAACATGAGCGCTTCAGCTGTGCCTGTAAATATCACATGGATTTTTTTGGCTTGTAAAACCAAGATGTTAATTTAGGTACAGATAAGGCATTTGGCAATAAACATTCTGTGTAAGTGTCTGTGCATCCAAATACCATTTCAGGGACAGTGACTATATATGCAAATGTTATGGATGGGGTTTATGTAAGTAGGCTTGAAAACGTGGTGCTTTTTTCTCTTAACATACTTAGGACAGTATGCTAAAAATTACGTTATCTAAAAAAAATCAAGGAGCCTCCTGCGGATTATGCAGGATGAATTGAAAGACTTAGTAAAAAGTTGATCTGAAGTACTGATATACTAACCTTTTTTTTTTTTCCTCTTTTTCTTATTTTTGTAGGTTCGACCTAAACCAGTTGCCCAAAATAACATTCCTATTGCCCCTGCACCTCCTCCAATGCTTGCAGCTCCTCAGCTTATTCAGAGGCCTGTGATGTTGACAACAAAGTTCACACCCACCTCTTTACCCAACTCTCAGAACTCCATACATCCAGTTCGTGTAGTTAACGGGCAGACAGCAACCATAGCCAAAACTTTCCCTATGGCACAGCTCACCAGCATCGTGATAGCAGCACCGGGTACCAGGCTTGCTGGACCTCAGACTGTACAGATCAGCAAACCAAACATTGAAAAACAGGTACAGATAAACTGTCTACTAATGCAAGGTACTGGGTTTATTGCTTTACTGGGCAGGTTTGGAGAGGACGACAACCAGGGAGAAGTTTTCAGTGGATACTGGAGATATCTATGTTCCAATGGCAGTACAAGTTGTGGAATGACTTGCACCTCTTGGGATAGAAGTTACCATTTCATTTCATATGGGCCGTTGGCAACTTTTTCTCCTGTTTCAATGTTTTTATGCTCCCTCTACTGTTTAAAAGTCAGTAGTTCATAAGCAGGCTACATTGCAGAGTTTAACTAGCATCTTGAAGAATAAGTACAAGCTGAAATCCATCTTCATATCAAGCCCTTTTGTTTTTCAAAGGGTGGTTATGGGAAAGGCAAAAATTGCACAAAATTGTAGGGATATTTAATAGGATAAATGTAGCCATTTCTTCTGTGATCCCTTGATCTTGCAATCTTGTGATTGGAAGCAGAACAGTCTCACTCAGCTTATGAAGTCTCATAGTTCCCTGTGCCTGAATTGGATTAAATGAGTGAAAAGGAGACCTTCAGAAGCAGAGAATTCTATATGTTTAGTTTTAAAGTCTCTCTTCATAAAAGACTTCTGTAAAATAAAAATTACTTAAGTCAGTGTGGATTGCAACTGAGTGTCCTTGCCAGTCTATTCAAGTAAGGCAATATTCTGATTGGCTTGTAACTCTTTAACTCTTTAACTGTATATTGTATGTTAGTAATAGTGTAATATTGTATACTATATTACATAACATAACACATAATATTTATGTAATTTATATAGATAATAATAGTATATGTGTCACTTATAACTCTTTCCTAGACTAAGGTGTCTTGAAGTTACCTTCTTTCTCCTTTTGAAATACACATGGAGACTATGAAAATCATGTGCATGAAAGATGTGCTCATGCTCAGTTCTGGTTGTGAATCTCAAGTGTAGGTTCTTGCATACCTCAGGGCTGTTCTGCAGGTTATTCAGCAATGTCTCCCCTTTCCATGTGATTTGAAGCTGTACTTCTACAATATTTGGCTTTTGATGCCTGTTCCTTTTGATGTCAGCAATATTCATTTGGTCTTTGAATAATTACTGGCTACTACAGAAAAACATAGAAGAGTGGTGGTGGTTCAAAAACACATTAATTTTTCTGTATAGTTTCTCCATATCATAAAGGGGAAAAGTTTGTCTCTCTGTAGCTTACCTTACTCAGTTTATAGCCTCAACATCCACGCTATAGGCTGAGGAATGTCATGCAGAAGATTTATTACTTGAGAAAAGAAAAAAGCTTCAGAAACCTCTGAGATTGAGGGGTTCAGAAAGACAGTTTTTGAGCCACTCACAATTCTGTAAGATGAAGACTGAGGAGTGAGAAGTACAAAATGTATGTGCCATGCAGAATGGTTTCTAAGTGGAAGTCTTGATGGGATGAGTTTTCTTGAAGTGTCTATTATTCCCATAGTTGCGGTGATTTCTTTAACAAAGTTAACTCTTAAAATCACTGTTATATCTTGTGTGGCTGTGTGGGGTAATGGATTGGCGGCAAGGCCGTTTTAGTCTTTGTTAAATGAAAATACCTTACTTAACATTCCTCTCACATCAGATTCCTCAATTAAGTCTTTGTTAGCACACTGCCAGCTTTAAACATTTTTTCTCCTGTATCTGAGAAAGTATTTGATTTGCTTTAATAGTCAAAGTAAAAAAAGTCATTCTTATCACTGAATGAGAGAAACACTCTTTTCTTTCAGACTATTAAACCACATGTGGAAACAGAAGAGAAGCAAACAGAAAGTCGTACAGTTACTCCACCTGCTGCACCGAAGCCAAAACGAGAAGAAAATCCACAGGTATCAGAACTTACCCAGAGCTTTCTTTTAAGAAAAAAAAAACCAAAAAGGACACTGTTCTTCAGAAAATACTTTTTCCCTCTGTTCCCTCAAGACTTCTTAACTTTAACATTCCATACGTTCCTGCTGGACAGCAGCAGTTGATAAGGCTACAGAATAAAAAATCTAAATAGATATAGTGCATTGCATTTTTCAGTTCTGGAATGCATTTGGTTTCTAAGTCTTTTGTAAGTTAGAAGATCGTCATTCCTCTGTGATACTTCCTTCAAACAGGGGTTTAGATTATGGAGTTGATTTCCATTCCTTCGAGGTTTTACATTCTGGAGTTATTCTCAAAGCTGAAGAAATGTCTTTGTTTTACTTTATAAAATATTTCTGTTCTGGTGAGCAGGAAGGAATGGGTCACATATATTCACATTCTGCTTGTGTTTTAGTCCAGTTTAGTTTGGGGTGAAAGAGAAGACAGAATGACTATTTCTTAAAGCCTTTCTGCCATGAAGAGCTTTGGAACTGACTACAGCTAAATGCTCTGCTACATTTGTTTCTGTTAGATGGATTCAAATTGACTATTGTGTGAGCTCTAACTGTTGTTAGTCAGAAACAGAATTCAGTTTTTTATGTCTCTGCATTTCCTGCATTAAAATTAGACTCCTCTAAGAAATCCATAGCCCTTAGCAAATAGCAAATCTAAGCTATAGTTGGCTCCTTGTAGTTCACACTAGATGGAGAATGATCTTAAACTAGCAATATTTTTCTGGCAATTTGAACTGAGTTGGTATTTTCTAATAGTCAGTTCAATGCTGGAATGGCAGTACAGAAACTGCTGTATTGTTCCCAGCTCTGCCTGCTCTGCGATCATGAGCAATGGGCATATCCCAGTATCTCAGTCTAGGTTCCCAGCTAGAAAATGGGACTCTTGTCCATCCTTTTTCAAGAAGTTTGACATACATGAAGGAAAAGAGATTTATAGGAGCAAAGTATCACTAAAATTTTTTTGATGCTTAGTTACTGGTCAGCTGCCTTTAAAGGGCCTAAATGACTCATCCTAACAGTTGTACTTTTCATGATCTTTTTTCTCCCCCCTCACAGAAACTTGCCTTCATGGTGTCTCTGGGACTAGTTACTCATGACCACCTGGAAGGTAAGAAAAATGTCTTAGGTTGGTTGTTCAGCTCCTGGTTTCATGGTCATTCTGAATTGGAAGTAGGATTCCAAAATATTTCTAGTATTAAATGAAGTATGTTCTTGTATAATAGTACCTTTGAGATGTCTGTACTCTTGATCTAACTTAGTTTGTTGTGCCTGTGTTTTTGTTCTCTTTATGACATTGAAACAAAGCAGTTATTTATGCAGCAGAGAGCAGAGGTTGGGAAGAAAGTGTATGTTCTGATGGTAGAAAAGAAATCTGTGGCAATACCAATGTCTTCTGGACAACCCCTCTATCTGCAAAGATACACCATGGATAATTTTACTGTAACATATGTCTAGATTTTTCATTTATTTCATGATTTCATGGGACTGTAATTTGTAATGAATGAGTTAATGGATTATAATTTGATTTATAATTTAAATTCCTAATCCTATACATTGAAAGACACCCTATCATTTCAATCACCTACATACTTCTGTACTGTATTTTTAAGTATCAGCAAGGTTACCGGAGGCTTTATTTTTTCAGATCCCAGTTATAGTGACCATGAGTTTAAAGTGTCTTTGTTGTGGATTGCTTGGTGAGAAGAATGCAATGATTTCATTAGTTACCTGAGCACTGTATTTCTATTCTTTGTCAGCTGTTAGTTTTCAAACCTTCAGAGCTTAAAAGTATAGCACAGTTGCCCATACCAGGCATGACTGGTGTTCTGTAGGAATCTTTACAGCTCTTCTCACATGCAAACTGAATTCTGAGGACTTTGTATAATTCCTGAGATCCATTGTTTTCTAACCTGAATGCTTTGTTTTACAAGAAATCCAAAGTAAGCGACAAGAGAGGAAAAGAAGAACAACAGCAAATCCAGTGTACAGTGGAGCCGTTTTTGAGCCTGAGGTATTAATTTTTTGCTGGGGGAAGCTGGCATTTTCATTCTGATCTTGGGTGTCTCTCTAACATCTTGCTACCTTCTAAGCTTTCTCAGTTCTAACTAGAAAGGCAAGCTATCATTTATAGTTCAAAAGGCCATTGCAATGACATGACCCTCAGATTTTTAAATAGTAAATACAGTGGAGTATTCTTCTAGTACTTACATTTTTTCTGCCTTCTGTTTTATGAAGCTGGTGTCACACAAATGGCAATGTGTGTTATTCTGCTTATCAGCCCGAAGCAGTTCAGATGTTCAATGTAAAAAAGCTAGCCTTTCTGAAGGTGTGCTTCAGAAAACACAGTAATCTCACTTAGCACTTACTGTGCTGTTCCTCAGCTACTGTGTAGTTATTGCCAGAAATGTTCCCCAACAGAAATTGTTCCATTCTTCCCTGCAGCGCAAGAAGAGTACAGTGACGTACCTGAACAGCACAATGCATCCCGGGACACGTAAAAGAGGTGAGGTACACCCAGACCTGTCTCCCTGCCCAGTGCCTCTTCCTCCACATTGCATTTGTAGTCCCATGTCAATTTAAAGAGCAAAACAAGCATGGTAGGCAAAGACCATGACTTCTAGGGATTAGCATAGCAAGATCTATTAGGCAGCTCAATGTTTCATTTCAGTTTCACTCTCAAAAAAAAACAAACCCAAACAAAGCCCAAAACCCACCCAATTTGCTAGATATTCACTAGAAATGTGAGGTGTTTGAACATCATTTAGTGGTATGAAGCTGCTCTTAAGACCCCCTTGTTAATGACTAGATTGTATTGTTACTGTCAAGGAGAAAGTAGTTATGGAAAAAGCATCTGTGCCCTGAATAGGAGAGGAAACTTAGTGTGACAAAAGCCTTGTTCCCCACTGGGAATAGGGATGGATCCTTCAAAAGAACTTACCTTGAGTGAGAAAAGCTATCGTGCTTGTACTAAGCACTTTAACTGCAACCAGAGTGCCACTTGTCCTAAAATGAGAGATGATCTTTCATACAGGTATGCAGTGTTATTCAGAAGAAATCCTTCTGTAGAACAGGTAAAATTTTAAGATTTAGATTATGGTGAAACAGGTGAAACAGAACAGTATGGGAGAGAATGTAATGCCAGTATTTGTGCATGGCATTGACCACACCTACCTGACAACCTTTACCTGATTATTGAGGATTTTCTGCAGTCCTTAAAGACTCATAACACCTTCTCTATTTCTAAGTTTTCTGTCTAAAAAAAGTAATCAATCAGATTAAAAAAAAAATGAAACCAGTCTCTCACCTAGCACTGACCAATTCCATTGTCTTTTGGAGGTTTTGGCTGCAAGATGAAATATTAATTTGACATAGACTCTTCTTGATCCATGTTTTCAGTCCAGCAGAATATGGCAAAGCTGACACTTCTGCAGCTGTGCTGTTTTTAAATAAAAGATGTGTCTACTGCTATCCCCTAGTAAATTAAATGTATTTTTTAAAATTATATTATGTAGATTTTAAATAGAGAGTTTTTGCATTTACTCTGTGGATAAGCAAATGTTCCTTCTTCTAGTAATGATTTCTTAATTTTATTTTAGACCTTATAGTGAACAATTACTGTATCAGTGAAAATGATTGCATGCATTTGTACTTGATACTCCTTAGCCTGTGTTTGCAATTGACTATTATACTTTCTGGTTTTTTCCTCACACCCTGTTGTGAGCCTTTACGTTGTATCAGCACCAAATTAGTAGCACATGTTTTCAATTGACAAAAAGATTTGGAAGTATACATTTGTTTTGTAATTTAATACAGCAATATATTGAGTGAAAAGCTTTTGTAAGCATTTGCCCTTGAGAGCTTTAGTTTAATTATAGATGGTGCTGAGCATGTCAGAAATTTCACCCATGGACATCACTAGCAGAAATCCATTTCCAAGGACATAGTTAGTTCTGGAACATATCCAGACCTTAAATGGAAGGTTTAGCATTTTAATAGGTATAGACTGACAATCTGTAAACATAAGAGCTGGGGAATTATTCCTAGATCCTAACTCCTTTATGTTTACATATCCATAAATTACCCTGGAGAAAGAGGGCAGAATTGATGGTTGAATACTGGGTTTTTTGCTGTCTTGCTTTGCATTCATAATTTTATAAGAATTATTATGAAGACATTTTGCACATCTGCTAGTCTAAAGGAGTATCTAGGAATTGTGCATAATCAAACATACTTGACTGAGAAAGTCTAAGAAAGAACACAGAATTTGGAGTGGGTTACAGTAGACCAGTGATAGGTTAAAACTGACAGTAGTTATGGGTCAGAAAACAAGACCTGTTCTTAGGTAGCCTAAATCTAAAAATGAACCAGTAGGGTAGAAAGTGCTGATCTGTGAATTAACAGGTTTAAAAATGGGGAAAAAAAGTAGGGGAGTGGTGAGTGTTGGCCTCTGATAAAGGACTTAACCTTTGTGTAGATTTATGCTGGCTCTTAAAAACGTAGGGAGGTATGGGATAACAGAAGAAAGAATTTAATAGTAGTTATTGTAGCTTTTGTGGAGCTTTGATGCCAACATTTTTCCCCTAAAAACTGAATAGCCTCATTTTTAGGAGTAGCAACTGTCCCCATGCTGCTTTTGTGGGTATGATTCTTGTACCCTCTACAGAGCTTATTTCTATTTCCTTCTGAAATACATCTTTTAAATGTTCTTTCCTTGCAAAATTCTACTTAAAGATTTCTAAAAAATGTTTAAATCTTTGCTTCTGTCCTTCCACTTGTAACTTTTATATTAACTTCCTCTCTGTGCTACATCATTTCCTTTTTCACGCTAGCCAATGAGGACCACTGGCCAAAGGTATGTAAGATCATTTTTCCTTTCTTTTTTTTTTCGTTTGTGTTCCCTGTTGTTAATATGTAGGTCGTCCACCTAAATACAACACGGTGTTGGGGTTCGGGGCTTTGACCCCCACGTCCCCTCTGTCCAGTTATCCTGACTCCCCTGAAAATGAAAAGACAGAGACCACATTTACTTTTCCCGCAGCTGTTCAGCCCGTGTCCCTGCCTAGCCCCAGCTCCACAGACGTAAGTAACTCTTGGGGAGGGGGTTACTTTTAGAAAGTTGCTCAAAACAGACACAAGGAAAATCATTGCAGGTTTTGTTTCTTTAAGCTTACTCATCACTCATCCTGATTCAGTGCAGTGAAACAGTCCAGCATTTTTTTAACACCCTTCCTTTTTTTCCTCCTGCACCTATGTTGTTATGCTGTAGAGATTTTATTTATAACTCCTTCAGTGGATTGAAACATTGGGAGGCACCAGGCATGCTAGATGAGCTCATTTCCTTTGTGTAGTGTCTGAGATCTTGTCTGACTGAATTGAATCTGTCATCCATGAAAAAGGGCCAGGGGGCGTGGGGAGTGGGTGGGAAAGAGGAGAATGAAAGTATTAGTTACAGGCCATAATAACAAAAAGTTGTGTTTCTGTAATGAGAGAAGGATGGAAACTGCTTCGTCGTGCAGAGCAGCCAGGAGCAGCATTTGCGGCACTGATTTGGCAGAAAATGTGTTGTGACTTTTCAGTGGGGGTAAAACAGTCCTCAGGAGCTGGAGTGTACTTTCATTTAAGAGCTTGCTTTTAAAAGACTGATATTTACAGGGCACAGCTTAAGAATCAAAAGGTGCTTGCTTATTTCTTCATAGTGGTGCTACAATCTCCTGCAGTTCTTTCAGAAAAGGCAGTCACATATACTTGAGGCCCAACCATCTGAAATGGCCTTTAAGGAAAAGCTGGGTTGTTCTAGTTGCACCATTGTAAGAACATGGACTGAGAGACCAACTCTACTGATCACATAGAACGGAGAATAGAAGCCAATTCCTTGTCTCTGAACTGTATTTGTTCTGCAGAGGTAACAGGAATAGGAGTAGTACAAGCGTGTCTGAAGCACTGAAATAAATAGATGCAATTCTGATACCCAGGGAATACGCATGTGGAGTTACAAGGTTCTATTTTCTGTAGTCATTTTTGAGAGCAGGATAGCACATGACTGCAAAAACCCTTTCCTGACAGCCAGATAAATAGATACTGTGGAACAGCCCCTTGTGAATACAATGGGACAGCTCCATCTCTGTGGACTTTTAAAAATAAGCAGTACAGGTGACTTGCAAATATGCTGAAGAGCACATATTCTACACTGGTCCCAAGAGAAGGACTGGATAGTGTGGTGGGGGTCTTTTCCATCTCTGATGTGTGTCTATACTGCTGAGTGTAAGAGCTCTCAAAAGGGTGTGATGAGTTGTTACCCTGTTTTCTGCAGCGCCTGACAGCAGCAAGCTAAATGAAGAATAAATTTCTGTAGCATTCAAATCTAGTTCTGAATGCCCTTAATTTTCTGAATTAGGATTGTATTTAGGCCTGGGTTGTGGATTGCTTTAATATACATTAATTAATGAAAATTGAAGTGATTTAAAGGAAACGATGGAAGATTACCTAGCAGGTAACAAACATTCTCTCTTACCTGAACATATCATAATACAGAACAGTAACACTCTTTCTCCTTTAAAATCATATGTAAATCTCCTTTAACATTTCTAGACAAGCCATTTAGTTTATATGTGTGCAACAGAACTAACATTCTTTAAGGACCTTGATTTTTCTAAAGAATTTTATACCAAAGTCACATTCAGTACATATTCACTATCAATTGGGCTAATTCGGTAGAATTTTCAGAAATACTTGATATTTAATTCCATTTAAAATAAAATACATGTGAAAGTAGAAAGCATACTTCAGAGTTCTCAACATTTTTTTTTTAATTAAGGATAAACTACAAAACAAAATGAGAATCTTCAGAGACAGCAAAATATCAGAAAGGAGGCAAATATCTGTTCTTTGTTAAGTCTTATAGTTCTTGATTGCCTAGTTGTAAAGAAATTAATTGTTTCCAATTGCCATCATAAGGTGGAGGTGTTCTTCTGTTAGTATGTTCTAATACAATTGCTGCGTAAGCTTGTGCAATCACATCCCTTTTTCGTGATTTGGTTTTCAAATATATATATATATGTATTTGTCATGCTTCACACTTTTCCTGTCTGAGTTTTGAGAACTTAGCAATACTTGTAAAAATCTTTAGCATCCTTGGCTGGAAAAGTGCAATATAGTGCTGGAAATGTACTCTGTATTTAAAGAGCAATAGTACAAGTCATGCTGGTGGTGAAAACAAAGAGGAAGATTAGTTCTTTGACCTTTAAGGACCTTGCAACTCAAATCAATGGAGCATACAGGATCCACTGAAATGCTCATGCCGCAGTTCATGCCAGGGGCTACCATTGAGGACACCTCTCCTGCCAGTCACCAGCCATCTTTTCTCATCCCTTGAATGCCTCCTGTGTTGTTTCAGCACAGATATATCTGAGGCCACATAGTGATCTGCATAAGGGAACTGACGTAGCTAAAAATTGTTAGTCTTAGCCAGAATCACACCCTAACCCAGTCAAATTTATAGACACAAATGTTCATGTGCCAGCTCCATGCAGGGTGAAATGAGTAGGGATATAGAGAAATCAGGATCCCTTCTTTTGGCAGTGAGGCCAGACCATGTCATGTTGAAGAGGGTCTACACTGTTAACAGATGATGTGAATACAGAAAGGTCTCTAGATAGGACAGAAAATGTTTTCTGTAGTTATAGCTCTGATTTGGAACTTTGAACACTTAAAAATGAAAACACAAGTGTATGTCTAAGGAAAAGGCTATTTCAGAAATCTCAGTTAAAATAATTGAGCAGTTCGTCAGACAGATAAAGAAGGAAACTGCGGCTTTGCCTATCTTTAAAATATTTTTCATTAAGGGTCTCATTCTGATTGGCTTTAGAATGGAAATTTGATTTAGCATTTGAGTAATCTATGTGTTCAGCCAGCATATGAAAATTGCAAATCAGGCCAAGCACTTGGCATCAAGCATGGTGGACCAGAACAGCCTTCTCGAATTTCTCCTGAAATGTTATGTTCTGAATGACAAGGAGAAATTTTGAAGGGAGGATGAAGCAGAAACTTAAGATGGGATTGGTGATAAGGACAGAGGGGTAGAAAGTAGGTCTAGAACCCAGGAAAAGGAAGGAAATAATGCAGTAGGCAGGATTGAGCAAAACCTCTTCCTTTTTTTCTCTTCCCCTTTCCCCCCTTTTTTCCTATTTAGCCATTGTCTTGCCAAATGGTTATGTGAGCCACTTGGTTATATGTGGTTCTCCCTCTTGCAGTAGTGCCATATTCACCTGGAAGATAGGAATTGCCTTTGAAAGTCAATTACTCAGCAGTAAGAATTGTGCAAAAATGTCTGTTTTAGTGATGATCCAAGTTTTTGGTCACAAAATGCCTTTTTATTAGTAAACACTTATATCAAAACAGTGTTTCAGTTGAGCAGAGCATTGTAGAATACTCAGATTGCAGTCAAACCCATAAAAGTTAGAATATGCCAGAATTAGTATTGCTTCTGATAATTTAATTCACTTACATCATACACTATAACCATCTTTATTTATATGATCATGAACATTTCCTATTGCAGAATATTTCGTTTTCCCATGTTATTCCAGTGAAATGTACATATAAGTATAGATATTACAAAGTCAAGCGCACAAGCTGCTTTTGTACTGTATTATTCTGTTCTGTTGCCTAAAGCCAGGCCCTGCTACTCTACACACTTTATCAAAATAAAGAAAACTGTTAGCTGTCCAGAAACCTTACATTTATTTTCCTGATCCCTTGTGAAGAGGAAGTAGAGCAGAAAGTGACGTTAAATCACCTTTTATGGTATCTGTTCTAAAATTATTCTTTGGTCACCTCAGGCTGTAGCATGTCTGAGCAGCCTCAGTGAGCTCTGCTGTAGCCTAAGCTGGCTGGCTGTAGCCTACACAAAGCTGCTTCAGAAGCTGAGGTTAGTGGGTGCATGTCACAACACCAATTCCAGCCCTCCCTTTATGCATATATTTATTAACTGCCCATAAGACCTGGAGCATTTCTTTGGAATCAAACACTGGCTGGGATTTTGGTAAGGACAGTTGTTAACTCTGAGGAATTACCCTGAATTTTGCATTACCAAAAATAGGACTGTGAATTCTGTGCATGTGTTGGCATCTCCATGCATTCAGCTGCACTGGTCACCAGTCACCTGTATCACTACAGGTTTTGCAGCACTCAGTTGAATTTGGGATATTCTGGGTCTAAATTTCTAAATGTCAGCCCCTTAAGAAGAAACTGCATATGTGTCTCTTTTGTAGGGCTCTTTATGCAGGGTATGAGAAATAACAGGTTTGGTTTTCAGCACACCAGTAATTTTGCACTTTGTTACCAAGAGCTATTGTGTAGTCTGTGGCAACTAAAGCATCTTAAGGTACATAATTCTCTAGAATAGATTTTTTTTTTTCTAAAATGAGAGAATTCCCCTCTTAAACTTCTCCTTATCTTGAAGAGGATTTTATTTTAGCTTATGTGATATTTCTTGCCTGCTGCCTTTTCCTTGTACACAGAGAATGCACGATAGAGGGAAAGAAGTTCTTCCCAGCCTGGTTACAACACATCACTTGACAAGAAGCTTGAAATGTCTCTCATTTAGATCTTCATTTAACACTGAGGAACTCTTTGGTGTTAAAGGAAGTAATACCATAACTCAGCTCTCAACGATCTCTGGAAATTATAGATCCTAAACATGGCACTGAAAATTTACTGATGATTGATCCTTTACGAAACATGAAATCAGTGTTAACCTTGGGAATTAAGAATAGCCTTCCCTTTGAAGAACGGCCTCATCAGCAATAGACTTGGGAAGTAGAAACCTGAGCAGATTGCTCCTGTGTCATTCTTTTTACATGTGTATTATGTCATCCATAGTGGAGATTACTGTCATTTTTCTTGCCTGGCACCTTCATGTGTGAGTGCATGGCCAAATCTGCTATCCTTCCAAATAGATAGAAATTGTTTGCACTGTGAAGAGATGATCTGTGCCAGAATGAAACCTTGCTGGTATTTCATGCAGAAGAGTGTGTACCCACAGTTGTGCTCCACACACTCATCTTATGACTGCAGTCTTGCAGATCTGGGGTGTGTGTGAAACTTCATTGTAAGTCAGTGACAAGTGTGTACTTCAGATGCCAGATGAGTGGGGCCTTGAGCATGTGGAGTTGCCAGGACAGCCCAGTGGGGAGGGTGGGCTGTCCCTTCCTCTATGAACGCCCAGCCACCTTTCTATGGTGCCTCTTCGTTCAAATATCTGACAATCAGATCAAAACAGGAGGAGAGAGAGAGAAAAGAAACAAAAATCAGACCTACCTTTTTGGGATGGTAATGGCTGTAGAAAAAAAACTCTCTGATGGAAATGCAACAGTAACTAAAGTTGTTTTCAAAGACACAGCCAGTCATTTTTTCAACTCTTTCTTTAAAAAAAGTGTTACAAACTCTCTCTTGGTACTCTTTCACCCTGGCTCTCAGTCTCTGTTAGTGATGAAACAACCTACTCTATAGAGAATGAGAAAGTTTTGAGTCACAGCTGTTTTGGTGCAACTTGAAGTAGCCCAAGTGAAATAAAAAGAATTGTCTCAGAACATAATTGATTCTGTTCTTTTTCATTTAGAAGCACAACACCTTTTCCTTATAGTTTCATTTTTAAAAGTGACCTAAATATTTAACAGTGGTTTTTTAAAGTCACTCAGTTGGGGTTTCTTACATACTATTACTGGCAAGAGACAGCCTAATCAGCATTCCTGGAGTGGAGTTTGGCTTACATCCAAAAAATCAGGAGGGTTAAGAAAATGGGTAGCTCGTCACTTCAGGCAAATAAAAAGATCAGGGTAATGAGGGAATCTTAAAGAAGAAAGGCTATGGGGTAGCAGTTGTTAAGAGAAGCTATAGTAATAAGTGTTTGCTGTCTATTTTGCCTTGGGAGGACAGAGAGAGTGTTTGGGAGGACAGATGTCAGTGTTTCTGGCATCTGGCATGGTTTTCCTATTTCAGTTTCAAAAGGGTTTGGCCTTTTGGAATCGCCTTAGAAACAGTTTGTGCTGTAAACCTTGAAATAAGATGTAGATATCAAAGGTCAAAGTTCACTTTTTGCCTTCTCTCTCTTGCTTTCTCTCACCCAAAACCTTTCCCCTCAATTTTGCAGGGTGATATCCATGAGGATTTTTGCAGTGTTTGCAGAAAAAGCGGGCAGTTGCTGATGTGTGACACATGTTCACGTGTTTATCACCTGGATTGTCTGGACCCACCTCTGAAAACCATTCCCAAGGGCATGTGGATCTGTCCCAAATGTCAAGACCAGGTATTGTTTGACAGAGGGGGACATATGTACGATGCATGTGAAGATTTTTTGGTGTTAATGAAAATAACCAGATTGCTTGGGTTACTTAGACCAAGACAGCCTGACACTGAACAAATCTATTTCACGGGCTAAAAGGCTTGTGTTAATGTCATTGAATTATTACCTCTGTTGGAATGTACGCTGATACGAAACTGTCAGGTCTTACTTCTGAATTTGGGGTCTTTATTTTTTATCCTTATGTTTTTACTCTTTTTTCTGGATCAAAGTATGCAGACTTTTGGGAAAGAGTATCTACAACCCACAGAAATTCTGCTGTTCATCTTAAACTTGTTTCTTTGAAAGTTATTAGTATATATTCTTCTGGACAAATAAATAAAACATTTGCACAAGCCTACCTCGATAGAGCAAATATAAGCCCCTGTTTGGTTATATAAATCAAACATCAGAAAGATTGTCTTCAGTGATCTCTTTAATAATATCATCCAGCATCAGTATAATGAGTATAGGTGAACAATTTCCTTCCAGATCGCTCTCTAAAAATGTACAGTTGAAGTGAGAGGTTATATTTTAATATTTTGTTTATAATTGCATTGAGATTCTAAGATGAAGAAGTAAACTGTTGTATTCCTAACCCTTCCATGGAACTCTCAAAATTGGAAAGGATTGCTGATAATGGGCAGTCTGAAGCTATGTCCTGTCTAATGCAGCACATTGCTTGGTCACCACATGGCCTTTGGTGCATAAGAAAACAGCCTGACCTATGATGTGCTGCTCAGAAGAATGAAAATGCAAAACTCAAGTGACTTGGTCAGTAGTTGCCAGAGAGGAGGGAGTATTATGACTTGGGTGCTCCTGCTCTTGCCTACTCTCACCTTATCCCTCCTCTTCATGTTTCTGTGATAGCTTCCAACAAAATTAAGGAAGAAATTTGAGTAACTTCACTGACCAAGTCCTCTGTCTTCTGAGACACCCCTCTGATCATGTACTAAAAATATGTGTCTTTCCTCTTAAAATTTGTTAGGAAGCAAAATTAGGAAGGATCTAAAAAACATAAATGAGAGTTATAAAGAGAGTTTGACACATGTATGATTCTGATAAGAAGGGGTAATAGGACAGCTTAATGTTTTACTAGCCAGAAGTGTGATGTTTGAATGTATGGTGTGGAGACTAGGCTGCAGCATGAAAACTTTTTTCCCAGAACAACTAAGATCAGCAATTTGTCTGAACCATGAAGTAATGTTTATGTCTCCTGGCAAGTTTTGAGTTCAGATATATTATATTTTCATTTCTCTTTTAAGTTGTCCAGTGTCATTAGTAGGCTTTATCTGTGGCTGTGGAGGGAATTTAGGAAAATGCTGACATTTGTAGGAAATAGGCTTGCTTTGTGGCAGATACAATACAGTTGTGAATAATTCCCTCTGTTAAATCTCAGATCAGGTCTGTGAAGCTTTGTGTTAACAGGGCTGAGGCTAATGATTGCCATAAAAGAAAATCCTTCATCTTTCCCTGTTTCTCCCTCTCCTTTTTGCTTTCTCTGAGGTAGGCTTTTAGCCAGCTAAATCTCCATGAAAATTTTCTTTCAGATGCTAAAGAAGGAAGAAGCAATCCCATGGCCGGGAACTTTAGCAATTGTTCATTCATATATTGCATATAAAGCAGGTAAGAAAAGATGAACACTTTTCTTTCACTTTTAGTAATGGAAGATGTTATTTTGGGAGTGGGATAGAATGGTACTTCCTTTACAAAAGGAAATTTTGTCATCCAAAAGGAAATAAGCTTAATCATTAGTGAACTGAAAATAGCAGTCTAAATATTTCTTAAGCCTGTCATGCTTGTGTATGTAAGTAACATTTTGGCAGTGATTCAGTACACAAGTTCTTATGTATTGGTTTAAACATAATTCCCCTCTTTACATGAAGCAGTTTAGACCCTCTATCCACTGTTGTAAGACAAATATTTTAAATATTCTGTTTAATACTCTGTTTGGCAGCAAAAGAAGAAGAAAAACAGAAACTACTTAAATGGAGTTCAGATTTAAAACAGGAAAGAGAACAACTAGAGCAGAAGGTCAAACAGCTCAGCAATTCTATAACAGTGAGTATTGTCCTTCCAAATAACCCTTCACCTGTGTTCTCGTGCCACAATGCAGGGAGAATATTATTGTAGAGCAACTCCATATACTAGACCTGAGGACTACATCCTCTGGATTTATTTAGAATTCAGTGAGTGCTTTCCTTTGCTTTTTAGGACTTCGGGGAGCAGGAATGAAATAAAGGCAACATATACTTACATTGAATCTCTTATACATGATCCATGCTGAACATGTAGGTAGACATACGGTGACATATAATATCAGCAGGTGACAAAAATGACCCAGAGCATTTTTGTCTGTAGGCAGTAGATTGAGTCCAACTCTCCAGTGGCTCACTTAAGCAGGAATAATTGGGCCTCTGTGTGTAGTGAGAGTTATAGCCTTGGTGCACTCTCCAGACCTTTCTGATGCAGAAGCAACCATTTACTCACAGCTGACTCTCAGGACCTTGATGTGTTGCCTTGGCAGTCAGCAGCTGGACACTGCACATGCCTCTGCATGGTATTAACTAGACAATGTCATGCTTCAACCCAAAACCTTAGTTTCCACCTTAGTTTATTGCAGTAATTGGAATATAATAATTTGGTCACTCTTCTCACCTTAATGTGCAGATTAGTCTCTTGAGATGCAAGTATAAAGTTTGAGTCCACCCTTGGTGCAGCCCTAGTCAGTATTATATAAGGAAAAAAAGTGAAATCTCCTGTGTGGCAGCATCTGTAAGGCTGGATTCGTAATTACAGACTTTTTAGATACAGATGTCCTTTCCAGGCTGCCTGTCTTTGCCTATTAGAGCAAAAGTGTCCCATGTTTATAGAGCCCTCAGTGCTGTCAGTACAAATAAAATGATTGTGAGGGGCTGGTTAGCAGTCCTGACGACTGTCACCTTTTGGTTAGCAGTAGCTGAGTGTAACTTGAGCAGCACTAGACAACTAACACTGTTTCTCAGTGATGTACCCAGGCAGATGCAAGGCCTTAACACGAGGGATTGGCAGTGGACAAGGAGAATGTTTATACTTACAAGGACCTGTCCAAAACAGGCATATTAGATCTAGATGTTTTAGAGTTATTATGATGCCATGAGCTGCATGTGAAAACAGTAAAGCTAAAACCAACGGTGTCTGGAGATCAGCATGGATAAAAGATTTTTAAAATGTAGGAAGGTTGCCATCTTCATGTAAAAACCTGAATGTAACAGACATAACTACTGTTTCCTCATTTTTGTGAGTTTCAAATATACCTCTAAGCAGTTTTCCACTCTTGAAACATCATTTGTGGGCTTTTTTAAAAGTTATCTTGCCCTGATGCTTACTGATGAGCTAGCTATGTTACTACTACTCCTAAGAGAATGAAGTGGCCACAAAATAAGATTTTCAAGTAAAGAGGAGTTTGGTTTCCTTTTCAAGTGCCCTTTTACTTATTGAGAGAAGGAAGTGATGTTCCTGCTAAAATGTATGTGAAAGCAAAGGCTGTATCCCATTAATGGTTTGCACACAGCAGTCAGCTGCAGTGGGATGCCTGAGCTTGCAGATCTGAGTTAAAAAAAGCTCCAGTAATGCAATACTGATAGAAAAAAATAGTAAGAACATACACTTGGAAATTTTCCTTCAAAAGAAACACAAAAGGATGGAGCTGTCTGTGTTCATTTGCACACCACCTTGGAATGAAAGGGAGCCATACCAGGTGACAGTTATGTCTTGGCAATTTATTTTCTCAGCCTGCAAATATGAATTCTCCTCCGAACACAGCCTAGAGACTCTTTTCTTCTAGGTTGGAAAAGTGAAGTTGCAGCTGCAGTCTTTTCTGGGTACTTACATTTAGATCTGTGAACATCATATTCCTTCTCTTGCCTTCCTTCATTCATAAGCTCGAACTTATTACTGATTTTCTGCTTTGCTGTAGAAATGCATGGAAATGAAGAATACCATCCTTGCAAAACAGAAGGAGATGCACAGCTCCTTGGAGAAGGTAAAACAGCTGATCCGCCTCATCCAAGGCATCGACCTTTCAAAACCCATAAACTCTGAGGTCAATTCAGTAGCCATCTCCAACGGCATGGACTCCACTAACAATACTAATGCTGCCACCTCCACCTTAGCCCCCTCCCCTTCCCAGAGCTGCATGGTGAACTGTAACAAGGGCGATGAGACTAAATAACACAGTGAAGTTAAGAAGGAGCCAAGGGAGGTGGCGGCAAGGAGAAAGAGCAAAATAAAGAAACTCTAGAAAAGCAAAACTGGATTTCTTCTGGAAAGTGCAGAATTCTTTAGTTCTTTGGTTCCAGAGAGAGCGTGAAGATGCTTGTGCCAGGCGGCACCGGAGTTTGCCAATTGATCCTTCTTATTCTGTGTGTACATGCGAAGTTTGGATCATGTTACATGAATAGTGCCAGCTGGGGGTTCTTTGCCAGCACCATGCCAAGTGAAATAATATATTTACTCTCTCTATATTTTACACCAGTGTGTGCCTGCAGCAGCCTCCACAGCCACTATAGGTTTGTTTTATTTTTGTTTGGGGTGAGGAGCAGGGATAAGGGAGGAGAGCAGGTTTCAAGTTCCTATTTGCAGAACAGTTTGTTTAGCTAGGGGAAAACAAAAACAAGTCCAAAGAGCCTATGGGCTTTTCCTGTTTCTAAACTCTCAGTACTATTAAACCAAAAAACCAGAAATATAAATTATCAAATTCCAGTGCCCAGAAGGGACAAGTCTATCAAATAAGCAGTATTTACTATTGTTTAGACAGGAGATGTACAAAAGGAAAGGAGATGGACTTTTCACTGAGTAACCAGCACACAGAATCATAGATTATGCTGAGTTTGAAGGGACCCATCAGGATCATCGAGTCCAACTCCTGGCCCTACGCAGGACACCCCAAGAATCACACCATGTGCCTGAGAGCCTGTGGGTCCTCACACTCATCCAGAAAGTCTGTTTTGGGAATGGGAAAATAGAGGGCCAGAATCCAGGGTCAGCTTGGAGCGTTGGACGGAGGTGTCCCAAGAGAAAACGTGCATCAATTACTTGAAAATGAGATTCCATCCCTTTTCTGTATTTATAAACAACAAAGGTATCCTGAACAAAGTAGCACATAACCCAGATGTGTGAACTCAACAGAGAAATGTCCTATTCTTTCACTTCCTTTCTCTTCTTTTGGTAACAAGAACTAAATAAGGAATAGAAAAGCTGTTTTTCAGGCTGACAGTCTAATTAAAGAGGTAGATGGGACCTTGCATGGTATAGATTAGAAGTAATAGTGTCAGTGAGATACAGTGAGTCTTTGTGAGTCCTTGTGTCATCGTTTTGGGCACTGTTTTTTTATGCAAGGGCAAAATCTTTGTATCTGGGGGAAAAAACCCAACTTTTTTAAATTAAAAAGGAAAATAAAAGATATTGAGGTCTTCCTAGTGTTACTTAAAATAAGATCAAGGTAAGAAACATTGTAAAAAAAATTACAAAAGTGCTATTTGTTTCCTAAACAAGTGATTTCTATTAAAAAGGTGTCAGAACTGGAGAAAATGCTGTGTACTTAGAATTTTTTAACACAGACTTTGCTTACTTATGATGACATTCTGCTGTGTTTGTGTTCTAAAATCTAATGGGACAGTTTCTATAGGTTCTACCATACATGTACTGCTAAAGTCTAAAGAGAATCAAGTCCTACAGTGCTGGATCTCACCTCACCTGGACGATCTCCCAGGCTTGTCTCTGCTGTTACCATCTCTCTCCCATCCTTCCAAGTGTTTGTAACCCAGAGAAAAGCAGTTGGCAGTGTGCTTGTTTAAGGCTTTAATAGTTCTGTGATACAGACTGATTCGAGCTTGAGAATGAAAGACAGTGAGTTGGACTGAAATCACGCTCCATTATCTCCTCTTGTTCAAGAAGTTCATCTCTAATGTATGATCTTTTCACTCTGGATAGCAGAGCTTGCCTTGTGCTTCCTGGTTGTGGGGTCTGGCTCAGATTAGGATGCTGATTCTGGTCACATTGGGTTGTATCCCAGAGCTGTCTGATTTCACTATTGCATGTACACGTTTAGGCAAAGCCCATTTCCACTGGAAGTACCAGGAAAACCCATTCCCTTTACTTCCCGTGGGAGCAGAGTTGAGCCACTGCACACACAAGGTGAGGCAGTGTCCCCAGCGTGGTGGCCTTGAGAGCATGTGTTGGGTGGCGAGGCAGCCCTGCTCAGCTGTTCATAGTGGAAGATAGAAAAGCTTTGCATTTCAAGGATTCATTTTTGAGCAAGTGAATACTCCAGACGCAACATAGCCTGAGAGAGTTTCTTTGCTGCCCCAGCCAAGTGGGCTTCTGTGGGGTTCTTGGAGCTGTTTTATTCCCTCTCCTTTAGGTTGCCCTCCTGCCCTTTAAGGACTTTTATTCCTTCTGTAGGAGTGTGCACTATTTTCAGCTCTGAGCTCAGATATCCTGAGTTCTCACATTTGTCTCAGTTGGGAAAGTGACTCTTAGATGCACTTCTCAGCTGAACCAGTGATAACCCTGACTCTGTCTTTTGATGTTTGAGTTCTGCTCTGGAACTAGCAGAGCTGGAAGGATAAGTTAGCAGAAGTGGCAGGCATGTCAAAATGGATCATACTAAAAATGTCCTTCCATGAATCCAGTCAATTTACCAATGGGGTCATTACCATTGGGCAGCACTAGGCCAGCAACCCACAGCATTTAAACAAAGGACTGTCTATTTCAAGGGCTGAAGAGCAAAAACACACTGAACATGAGCCTTCTATAGAATATGAGCCATCAGCCAACAGCCAGATATTCAGGAGAAGCTGCTTTTGGTCTTCAGCTGAACACTTGGGTGATTCTTAACAGCATCTTCTGAAGCATCGAGCATTCCTGGTAAGAGACCGTCTCCAGGGATAGGTGTGCTGAGTCTTTGTGGTTCTCATGCTCTTATTTCTGTGTTAAGCTGAGCTCTCTTGGAAGCACTGCACTGTTTGGAGGTAGGAGGCGATGCCTGGAGGCTTGATAGTCCTTCTGTTTTCTTTGCTGATTCAGGAGATGATGGAAAGTGAAATTCACTAGTAGCCATATTTAAATTTGCACGCAATTACCCAGCCAGGAGATGTTAAAACAGCTATTGCTGCTTTCCTGAGGCATCTGCTTGTCCCCAGAATCCAAGTAGATAAGTACAGACTTTTATATCCCTTTTGTTACAGCATTTGTATTCCAGACTGTAAAAAGATGCCTTTAGTTAATCATTACTTGGCAGAAAAAAATCTTAGACTTTTTGATGCTGCTTAGGTAGTTTTCTTTCTCACTGATCCTGTTGGGATGCTTTTTCTCCTGGCTCTGCAACAGTATCAGCTGATAGGCAAGGAGCATTCCCAGGGCTGCACTGACACTGGCAGTGATGCTGTTGTGTAGACACAGTAAATTTGGGTTATCTCTACCCAATTATCAACAATAGGGTGGAAGGGGACTTGGTGTTTGCTAACTACGGAGGAAAATGTTTCTTTTCCTAGCTGCTGTAAGAGGTTCCAATCAAGGGAGAAAATTAAACTTTGTGACAGCTTAAAGCTCAAGCTTTCTTTTGGGTTTGTATTGGTTTGGGATTTTTTTTCTCATGTACTATTTGAGATAGAATGAGTTTATACTAAAGCTTCTCCTCTTTGGGAAGCTGTCATAATGGGTGTGGTTTTGTATTTCCAAACCACCATCAAAATATTAACTAATTCTTATGTCATTGCTTGTCATTGGTGGGAAACAAGTGATTTTTAAATCTCTGTTATAAGAGAAGAAATGAGACCACAAAGGAATCTCATATCAAAGATGGTCCTGGCTCTCAGCCCAGTGCTAAGGGGCTTTAAGAAGTCACCCTTCTCCTTTGCTCAGAAATAGAGCAAGCATTGCAGAAATTTCTTTTTCTGTTCTCCATACAACCTGTTCTTTAAACAGCTGGAAAGGTGTATTGTGGTCAGAGTGGGAAAGTGAGCCTGTGACCTGGCTAGAAGAATTAGTATCCTCATTGGTGTTTTCATTGTCTCTGTTTAGAGTCAGCAGTGGGTTTAGTGCTGTACAAAACATGGAGCAAGCAGTACTTCTAGGGATGATTGGAAGGTAGGGTGAGTAGCTTGGCTGATTCTTCCAAGACATCATTAGTCAGGAGTTACCATGTTGGTAGGAAGAACTAATGTTTTGCACGAGCAAAACAGGGCTTTATTCTAGGTTGCAAGCAGGTTTCTGTCAGTGGGGATATGAATTAAAAACCTGGAGATTAAAGAGGTGAAAAATTTATGGGCAGATCTATTTTTTTTATTGTTGGCAGAAAAAAAAAATTACGTTTCATCTTCACTAGGCTTAAGAAAGCAAATCTGTATTCCAAATGTCTAGAAATGTGAAACCTAATTCTGACCTCCTTGGCTTCAAATTATCTTCCCTATACTGTTGCAGAGACAGCCCTGAAAAGCAGCATGGTCAGCATTCAGGAGAACCTGGAGTGAAACCTCCCTCTTAGCCACACCAAGCTGTGGCAGCCCACAGTACAGGGAATACACTCTGAAATTTCTTTCTCATGTGGATACAGCAGAAAACATTTGTGAATTTGCAGTGCATATATTTCTCTCTTATCTTTTCCTCAGCTGGGTTGTACCATGCCCTCTTTGCTTCTGAAGCACTAATGATGAATACATGCTTTTAATGAAATGTGTTTTTAAAATAACATATTAAGATGTTAAACCAAAATTCACTCTTTTACTGAGGGCCTCTCTCTGAGCTGCTCAGATAACCACCAACATACTGGTATTACACTTCCTTGTGGACACACCCCCTTTGGGCACAGTTCGTTTTGTCTTTTTAGGATTGTTTTGACTATTCTTCACATCCTGTTGTCCTCCCTTGGAATTTTGGAGATCCAAGGCAAGGTCAGCTTTGCTGGATTACTGCAAAGAATTTTCTGACGAGTATATACGAGTCAGGAACCTGGAGAAAGAGGAAGATATTTTGTTGTGCAGCTAACTTGTTTGGCTCTTAGGCTCGCCTGGCCAACAAACTACCTCAGCAAAGGCCATTCCCAAGCACTATGGATTCTGTAGTTTCTGGCATTCAGAAGGCAAAAGGTCCAAAGAACCCTCCAGCAGCCAGCTAGTACTGATCTATGAGGGCGTGTGAGCAAACCTTGCAGTCACATGCTGCTGGATCATTGTTTTCAGTGGTCAGACCTGGACCAGGGAATGACCCAAAAATCAGATGGGATCAGGAAAAGTGAGACCTGCAGATGTCTTGTCTCCAAGTTATTGCTGTCTTACTCAGATCCTTCTTTAAGCCTCTGTCCTGGTTGTAAATCCTACAGAATGGAATTTTATTACTTGAAAAATATGAGTCTCTCTATCTTTTACCCTAAGGTCCCATTTCCCTCCTGTTTCTCTCTTATCTGGGACAAGAACTTTCTGCATCATTGTGTCTTGTATAGGTTGAGCACAGAGTTGATCAACCAATCAAGAAAATTATTTATACCATGCACTGGTAAGCTTGGTAATTAAAGACCCATGAAAAGCCAAACGCCTCTCCCTGAGGTTAACTTAATGGGGCTTGTATCAGCAAACCAAGAGCTTACCTGTGTGAGAGTCTGTCTGCAGCCCTGTCAGTATTACTAAAATACCTGAGTAGCAAATGCAAAAGAGGCTTGCCAAGAGCATGGATGCTGTGGAAATCACTGTGCTATGCAAGTCCCTGGAGTGTATCTCATCAGAATAGCCAGGCCAGGGCTTCCCATCTCCCCAGGCCAGGGCTTCCCATCTCCCCAGGCCAGAGGTGGATGCTGCAAGGCACAAATTAAAGGACAGAGGCCTCTTTTGAGAAGTGGTACAGGGCTGGAGATAGAAAGGAAGAGAGAAAAAGCAGGAGCAGCAAAGGAAACAAAGATTACATGGGGTAAAGCAGAGAGAAAAAATATGGAAAGACATGAGGAGGGAAAGTTAGGGTAGGAAAAATCCAGGAGCGAAATAAGTCTCCCTTCTGAGTAGACAGGTATTCCTGCAGTTACAGGGCTCGAAAGTTCAGTGGAAAGAGCAGAACAAAATGACTCTTTAATCCTACCTCAATTTCTGACGTGGGTTGGTCTGTATTCCAAAAGGAGCAGGTGTAGTGAGAGAAAAGAGCTGCATAGGTGCAGATGGAAAAGGAAGTAGGCACTAAGTCATCCCTAACTCTGCTTCTGCTGCTGAGTGATTCCATCCTGATGAGAACCTTATTTGACTTCTAAGCTACAACATGGGGATAAGGCAGATCAAGCAGACCTTGAGGGCAGCTAGAGCCTACTCTAATCTGGACTGCATTAATTAAACATTTTCTTGGCTAGAAACATTCCCAAAACTAGCTAAAAGTTCAGCTCTGCTAGTGTGGTTGCACCTTCCTAGTTCAAAGGTTACAATGAGCCTAGCTGAAACCAGCATCAGCTTCTGGAGGTCCTGGGTTCTGTGTGAGTAAGGGAGATAATGTGGAGTAGGACATGTGATTTAGGTACTTCTCAGCCTCCTCCTGGAGTGTCTGTGGAAGACTTCTGCTCTCTGGGCTGTCATATCTGGCAGTTCTGTGCCAAAATTCTTCTGTGTGAGCAATGCCTCCCTGTTTTCTCAGGATCTGGTTTCTTTAGGGACACATGGAAAGAGGCATTTCACCAGTGCAGCTAAACAGGGGCATGTGTTAAGTTTAATGTAACCTGTGAGGAGCTGAGGGCCTGCCTCTAGGCTACATCAAGCAGCCAGACCATGAGGCATCCTCCTGGGAAAAGGGCTGTCCCAGCTCTCCTGTGTAACCAGGGATAAGCTCTGTGCCTGTTCTTCACTCTCTAGTACCCAAGCAGGTGTCAAAGGCTTCAGACAGAGAAACTCAGCCCAGTCCTTAGTTCTAGAAAGGAAGAAATACTTAAGGACTTGCTTACTATCAGGAGTGCCTGGGGAACTCAAAAGCCTTTGTGAGCGTGGCTCTGTCTGTAATGGGTGGAGAGCTCGCACAGAAAGGCAGCAGCAGTGAGCAGTGTTGATCAGCTCAGACCTTTTGCATCTTTTTTCTTTTTCCTAAATTTACACTGGCAAAAGTAAACCTCAACCAACTCCTGCCCTTTTGTCACCAGCCTTCTTACATCTGCTTTGCTGGAAAACAAATGAAGTATTGTTGCCTTTGTGCTTCAAGAAAACACTTTACTTCCTGAGCAACCAGAATTTAGTGAGCCTTAGGAGTGTAGCGTGTAGCTCAGGTGGGGAAGGGAGGCAGTGTCACAGGGCAGCTCCCAGGGCTGTGTTCTGTGGCCATCCTTGATTTTGGATCCCCAGCTCTGAGGTTTGACACTGCAGCAGCACAGGTTTCCCTGGCTTGTTATCCAGGTGTTGGCATCTCAGGTGGGGCCAGAATTGCTGGGGTAGGGAAAGAAATTGTTCTGTGCCTCATGTTCCCCTCTGTAAGGCAGGTACTGGCAGTTCTGACTCTGGAAGAGCAGATTTCCATGGCTGCAGGCACTGGGATAGGCACTGTTGAAAGAAGCCCCGTGCTGGGTGCAGCGGGAGGCTGCATGTTTCTGCTTGTTCTGGGCTAATGTGTAATTTCTAATCATAGTCTCTTATGTTTCTTAAATTACCACTGACATCAAAACAGTGATTGACTCTAGAGCCAGGCAGTGTCTTACCTGTCAGCTCTCCCTTCCAGAAGGTGTGTTGTCTCTGAGTTGCTCCTGATGTCCTATGTGACAGGCACCCAAGACCCCTCCTTAAGGAAGGTTTTTGCTTCTGTATAAACCTCTGAGACTCGGGCAGCTTCCTGGCAGCCCCTCACAAGCAGACCCAGCAGCAGTAATGTCCCACAAACTGCTTCACTCCAACTGCAGCTGCAGGGTCCCCCCTAGGTGCCATCTTACACGGTCAGAGGTGTCTTGGCTTCCTCTAACAGCCCCACAGAAGCAAAATGTGTATACTCCATTAAGTAAAGGTTAAGCAAGGTAACAGCAGGAAGTGGGGGAGCCTGCTAGTGCCGACCTGTCCAGGCTCCTGTGGAGGAAGGAAACAACTTTGCTGTGTCAACAGCAGTGGACACAGGTGGTAGTGAGCTGCTGCCACCTGCAAGGTCTGGTGTGGCACTGGGGTGGCTGCCTATGCTGAGTTTTCTTTAGAGAGCTGACTGGCTCTACTCTGCAAACACCCCCCATGTCTGCAGCTGAGGGCAGGAGGGTTGTGAAGGCAGCTCTGCTTTTTTAGGAGAAAATACTCAGGCTTCAGTCATGGCTTCATGTTCCTGCGATCATAGCAGCACCATCTCCATGGATTTATTGATGCTACCACCCCACCTTGTGTGCCACGCTTCCTCCCATTCCCCCATGCCCTGCTGGTGTTTCACCAAGACCGAGCTGTAGAGTGGAGTCCTGGCATGGGCCCAGAGCAGGAAGCCCTGGAGGGCTCTGTCTGAGCCTGGTCCTTCCCACAGTGTGTCTGATTTCTGAAGGGGATTTTGGTGACCAGCCCTCAGTTCTGGCAATGCTGTCCCCTGCAGCCACGGGCCTGGTGCTGCACGGGACGATGGCAGCTTCTCTCCCAGCTGGGTGTCTAATGGCAAAGCCATGGGCTCTATCTTCCATGAGCCAGTGGCACCTGTGCTGCCCCATTCCCCACCAATCTCCCTTCCTTGCAGGCCCTGGTGTAAAATGCCCTGACTGGTACTGCTCTGTTGTCACAGAATCACACCATGAGAACACCCACTTGTGAACTGGTTTGGGTTTTTAAAATATATCTATTTTTTTTAGCCTGATGCTCATAGTGATCTGCAGTATCTGCTGCCTTCAAGTTCCTTGTGGTTTCAGTTTTGGTACAAAATGTGTTTAGATTTTAGCAATTTAAAGTTGGGGGGAGGGGGTACAGAGCATCTGATCAATTTGTATTTATTTATTTTAACATTTTACTAAATAAAACACAGTAAAATCTCTTGTCTCCTTAGCTGTATGTACCAGGTGGGGACAGTGGGCCCCACAGGCACAGGGACTAACAGTGCCCACAGCAAGTCCCCAGCCCCAGGAGGGGTTTCTGAGCATGGCTCTGTGCAAGGGCTGTGTAACGCCCTGGCTCGTTTTCTTGGCAGGGAGAAGGGCACTACGTTAGAAGAAATGAATTTTAGCTCCAAAAGGGGCTGTGCTCAGTTCAGACAATCTCCCTGGCTCTGACTCTGTGGGTGCCTCCCAGCTGATGCTGCCCGGCAGAGGGCACATGGAGACCAACCCAAGCTGGGCTTACTTCCAGGTACCTCCACCCTTGCAGGAACATTTTGGGCTAGGGACTGTCTGGGCTGGGAAGGACGATCTGAAAACGATGGTGTACAGCCCTTCTGCTATAGGCATACCAGCACACCTTCCAAAACAACCACAGAGCCAGCATTTCTATTGCCTTCTAGCTACCAAAGAATCCTCTGGAAGAGGCCTGCTCCGTCTCTGCTCCACCACGGCTCTAGCAGTGTCTAAATCTGATCAAACCCTCTGATCTTGCTTAGTGCAGCAGCAGCACAGTATCAGTGAGCTTGGGCTGTATTAAAAAAAAGCTGCCTGCCAGGCATGGGTGAGGTGGAGCTGCACTTGGCTTCACAGTGATGAGCAATGTCTTCACAGACCTTTCCCAAATAAAGCCTCAACACTTGCTCCTGGCAAACCATCCTTGTCCTCCCCCTTGCAGATACAAGGCTGGCGTCTCATGGGGCCTCAGAGCCAGCTTTTATTCCCAAGAGTCTGATAAAATCAAGGCTCTCAGGGACAAGCTGCAGCACCACCCCATAAAACCACATCTTTGACTTGGGTGTGATTAAACTGACTCTGTGCCTAAGCCATGATGCCCCAGGCTCCAGTTCAGGGGTGCTGGCTGTGCAGGCAGGCTCTCTGGGTCCTGTTTCAGCACAGGAACCATCACCCTTAAGCCCACCTCAGTCAGCACCACCAGCCCTTTCAGAGCTGGCAGGGCACCTGTGTTCCTTGGGCTACTCCTCCATTGCACTCCTGCCGCCATCCCTCCAGGAGACTTGTGCAGGCTCATAGCATTAAAAAATTAATAACCAGGCAGTTTGAACAAGAATGTGAAAAAGAATAAAAAAGCTTTAATTTAAAAATTAAATTAAAAAGAGAGAATAAGCAAGAGGCGCTTGTGCCCTTTCCATACCCCGTACTTTCTATGCTTCCTCTTAGCCGCTCCCACCACGGACGGAAATGCTCACCCTGTACAGAGCTGGCCCTTGCAGCCCAGAGCAAAGCTAAGAAGAGAACAGTGGAGACTGCAGCAGCAACAGGCCTGGAGAGCCTCCAGGGCCACCAGCAAAATCATCTGGGAAGAAGAAAAGATAAAAAAAAAAACAAACCCAGACACCCTAATTACTGAATTCTTATAAGAAAAGTATTAAATAATTTAAATAGTGGGAGGAAAGCAATGCATCCTCTGTGCTCCAGTGTGTGATAGAGTAGAACAGTGTCCAGTCAAGCTGCTCCCAGCCTGGGGTTCCTGCCACAGTGTTCAGCTGTGGTCTTGTCCAGTGTCAGCCACATCCCTGATTGTTGATGGCAACAACTGTGCTGCCAAGAGCTGGGGAGGAGCAGGGTGGCCCCCACCAGGAACTTCTCCCAGCCTGTGCTGGCCCATGAAGCTTCTGTTTTGCCCATGGGGATGGTTGGCAGCCCTGCCCTGTGGGGCAATACCAGCACAAGACAGGATCAGTCACCAGCATGGCTGTTCCCAGCGGGGAGGTGCAGGTCCATCCTGGGAGCTCACTGCTGGAGACAGCAGCCCACCCTGCTCTGGGTGACTCCCACACCACCTGTACAGGGCCAGCTCCACTGGAGACTGTATCCGTACAGATGGGGAATATTTCCCCCCATTAACCAGCCAGCCTTGATCTGGGTTTGAACCAAGGATCCAACTACTCACAGTATTCCCTGGCCACTCCTGCAGGGTGCTGGGAGACTTCCTCTAAGCCTGATCCATAAAGGATGTAAAGGGTTGATCTACAACCTCATCTCCAACTCACCAAAACCCCTGAGGGGTGTGTGGAGGACTGAGACCATTGAGCAGAGGCAGAACAGGGTACAGCTCCCCGATCTCTGGAGGAGCCAGGCCTTAAGGTGAGGTGAGCTAATGAAGACTGGGAATCCACATCCGCTAAAAGAGGGAAGGGAGGAGACACCAGCCCTGGCCCCCGGCATGGGGAGGTTCCCCCGCAACACAGGAATGCTGCTGCAGCAGCTTGACCTGCCGGCACTGCCTGTTCTTGTAGCTGATGTCTTCCATCTTATCTACAGGCATCCCTTTGGTGGGCTGGAGAGGCTGTGCTGCTTCCGTTCCCTCGGGCTGGGCTGCGGCGGTGGGCGGGGCAGGAGGGAGGCCCTGCGCCCTCCCTTCCCCAGTGTGCTGCTTGTCCCCCGCACCCACTGTCCGCAGGCATCACAGGCTTCTCTCGGCAGTGAGGTATTTGAGTGCAGCAGCCCCGTATCGCCGTGACAGGTCCTGGTGGAACTCCTCCCGCAGTGTCTGGAGGCAGCCCCGGTACCCTGCACTCAGGCGGAACTTGGAGATGTCGAAGCTGGGGGCATGGGGCATGTGGATCATGAAGGCATTGGGAAGGACCAGCAGCTCGTACTCCTGGGGATAGAGCAGCAGCCTTTACCATCATCGGCTTGGTGGTACAAACACGGCACTGCCCAGCCACAAGGGCCCAACACCCAGCGCCTCCGCGGTGCCAGAAGCCCCTCGCCCACCTGCGCATCCAGCTCCATGATGTGGGAGACTTTGTTCCAGCCGAAGCCCACGAACCTCTGGTCATACTTGGGGCAGTCTCGCCTCACTACAACGTAAGGCTCGAAGTCTGGCTGCCACGACACGCGGTAGGGCACGGTGGCCGTCCGCCATTTGGCATAGTCCGTTGGGGCGTGGCCTTTTGGCCACACGTGGTACCTATGGGGAGAGACAGAAACGAGAGACTGAGACAGCAGAGGATGCAGGGGGTCTGCAACCCCACTCTGAGATGGGGGTGCACAGCCCCAAGGCACAAGGGTACACAGCTGGATTCTGCTTGGATGTGCTAGTCTCTACCTGAAGGTGTAGAGGGAGCCCATGTCCAGCATGGAGAGCAGCTCTGCTTTGGATTTGGGAAAGGTCAGACGGTAGTGCAGGGTCTCAAATGCCGGCACGATGAGAGCTGCCTTCCTCTGGGGCAGCTCCAGCTGTTGGATGGAGTTCCTGTGGCAGTAGGAAGGGTGTGAGGTCTGCCTGACTGGGAGGCAGGGCCACAGCCTCCTTCCTCAGCCCCTGCAGCCTACCCACCACTCCACACGGCTATTAATGGGTTTTGAGAATTTGGGTTTTGAGAATACCACGCAGGGATAGCAGGAACGGGGCAACCCTTACAGCCACAGCTCCTTCCTCATCTGCTGGTGTCTGACAAAATAAGGGCAGGACCCCAGGGCTGAACACAAAGGAAACAGTTTCTGCATATTGAGAGCTGCTGCCCAGGGCTTTTCCTGAAAACTCTGGTGCTTGGGGAACTCAGCAGGTTGAGCGAGATCCAGCTGGAAAAAGCCTTACCTGAGGTAATCGTAGAGGCCGTACATAGGCAGGAAGTCGATGTCGGTCAGGAAGACGTACGGCGTCTGCGTGTTGGCCAAGGCCACGTTGCGCAGGAGGTTGATGGGGTAGAACTGCCCCTCCTTGTAGACAATGTGGTAGGCGACGTTGCGGCGCGCGCTCAGCACCTCTGAGGCCTGGGCGTAGCGCAGGAACTGCTGCGCCTCGGCGTCCGACATGTACAGCGCCAGGCTGATGGGGCCTGCCCAGTGCTTGCAGATGGCCTCCAGCATCTGTAACCTGAGGAGCAGAGGGCACAGCCTGAGCAGCAGATCTGCCCTGCAGCAGCTTCTGAACCAAACCCAGAACCGGGTGCCTCCAGAGAGCCACGTGCCAGTCACGCCCGGTTCAGAAGGGAGCAGGAAGAACTGATACTCCCAGCTTGGGAGCTGGCATGGGAATGATGAAATGAGATTCCCCGGTAGCTCCAAAGCCGTGGAGCCTGCCCAGAGGAGTGGAGGTGGCTTCCAACCTCCCACAGGTACTAGCAAGTACCTGTCCATGGAGAGCTGGGCCACGAGGGTGACGTCGGTGGGGTTGGGAAAGGCCAGGAACTCATACTGCAGGAAGAACAGGTGGATGCGGTGCTGCATGAGGTGCTGCTGGCGGAAGTCATAGCAGGGATCATCCTCATCCAACTCCTCCAGCGCCTGCTGCAACTGCAACACCATGAAGGTGAGGGACATTAGGAACCCCAAGGGAGGTTGCGTGAGGTCTCTGCCCACCCAAAGCTCTGGTGTTGGGGGCAGAGTCACAGCCAGCCTCACCTGGTCCCTGGGTGGGCTGGGAAGACTGGCACAGCCAAAAAGCTCCCTGCGCAGCAGGTTCCCATCATACTCCAAGAAGGTCAGGTAGAGGTTACGGAAGAACTCCACGTGCTTGTTCTTAACCCGCAGCTTCTTGGGCGAGTTCCAGTGGATCACCTGAGCAGCAGCAGGTCACCCCAGGTAAGGGAACTCAGTGACACCAGGCTCCCCAAGCCCTCAGACCCCACCCTGACTCCCCTGGACCTCCAGTGCCTGCACCATCCTTCAGGTCCTCCCCAGTCTCAAAATCGGCAACCGCACCCACCTTGAGATCTGAGAGCTCAGTGTAGCACTGCTCCGAGCGGGTGTGATCAGAGAGCTGCACGTTCCAGAAGCAGGGAAGCCGGTACACCAGGGATGGGTCCTGCTTGATCACTGCATTGAAGATATCCTAGGAGAGAGAAAGGTGAGTGCACGGGTTGGATGAGGAAGATGCTCAGTGCCAGCAGTGCTATGGGAATGCAGAAGGAGCAACTTGCCCCAGAGGAGGGAGAGTTACCTGATCAGCCAGCGAGGTGGAGAGCATGCTCATGAGCTCCCGCTCCGCTGTCAGCCGCCACATCTGCTCCCAGCCCAGGCGACGCAGACGGTCCAGCAGGAGCAGGATCACCCCTGAGTGCCAGAGAAGGCACTGGGTCATGGAGAGAGCACCCAGCCACTACAGAGCTGAGGCACAGCTGCCTGCATGCCTTCAGCCCCTGGGGCATGCCACTTCTCTGTGCCCACCCACACCCTGCTGCAGCAGTCTTCTTGGGCCCACCACTTTCCTACTTTACCTCAACCTCTCCCAGTCTCCCTGTGCCAAGTGCCACCTCAGCTGCCTGTGCCACGAGGCTGCACCTCCCACCCTGGCAGCCCACACTCACCCGTGTTGAAGCCACGTCCCAGGGCTGGCCATGGTTTGTGGTTTTTCCACAGGTTGCCTAAGTACCAGTCACTTTGGTTCTCCACCAGCCCAATCACCTGCTTTTCTGAGGAAACAGAGGGACACAGACACAGCTCATCTTGCTGTTGGCTCAGAGGGCCCAACCAAACCCACTGTGCTGATGCTGTGGCCGGCACTGCCACCCTGAGCCCAGCACCCAAGGCCCTGCCAGGGCCCCAGGGACACCCTGTCCTCACCAGAAAACTTTCCAAAGACAGCCCAGAGCTCAGCAATGTCGGTGGCAAAGGTGATGTCTGTGTCCAAGACAATGACCTTGGAGAGGTTGGAGGGTAGTGCCTTGGTAAGTGTCAGCTTCATCAGCCCATAGATGCCAGAGTAGTGCTTGTTGGGGATCCACGACACCTCTGGCTGCAAGGCAACACACCTCAGGGCTGGGCATGGCCATGCCCTTCCCCTCCCCACGCTGCATGTCCCGGCCCCCCTGCAGAGGAGGGCAGCAACTGAAGGGCATGCAGAGCTGTGGAGCCAGCTGAGCCTGGAGCATTTCCTCCAGGCACCAGAACCCCCATCTGGACCCCAGAGTCTCACTGGGGCACTCGGCTCTGCTTTAGAAGCTCTGCTACAGCAAGGCACCTCCCTACCCTGCCAGTACCAGCCTTATGCCCCCCTCTCAGCAGCATCAGCAACAAGCCCAGAAAGAGGGGGTGAACCAGGGATCAGCAAGAAAAAGTTAATCACCCTCCATCCACTTGTCCCTCTCTGCTGTACCCCTTGACCCTCTAAGCACTGGCTTGGCATAGGGCAAAGGGAGGGCAAGCACCTGCCTTCAAGTCATCAGCATTGTAGAAGCTGACGTGGACGGAAGGCACCATCCAGGACTGGAAAAGCATTTGGAGGATCTGGTGGGCCACTGAATCCGTGATGAAGTGAAAGTGGAGGGGGTTTTTCCTGCCAAGGGCAAGCACAGCAACATTCAGCATCATAGCAGAATGAAGAGGACACAGTTCCCCATCCCTCTCATGGGACAGACATCAGCTGACGGAGCAAATGGAAAAAACCCTCGGAAGGAAACAAATTCCCCTCTGTCCCTCCAAGCAGTGGCACAAGGGCTAGAGAGAGGACCTGGGGCCCCTTTTCTGCAGCACTGCCCCACTGCAGCTTGCAGCAGCTCATCTGAGAACCCCAACCAGCAGGCCCCCGGCACAACATCTCCCCATTACCTGTGGAAGAGGATGGATTTCACCAGGGTGACCACGTCCCGGCTGGCATTGTGCCCAGCACACACAATTGCGACGTGAAGGAGCTGTCCAAAGACAAACGGCGCCTTTTTGAGACTGGACATCCCCTCCTTGCAGGGGCTGTCTGCTCCTCACTAGGATCACACTACAGGGAGAGGCTTCAAAACCCAACCTTTCCCATGTAGAAGGAGCCCCAAAGAGAGGTGGGAGTTCCCTAACTCAAAAGTGAGGAGCAGGAGTCTTGCTGTCACTCCTCCTGTCTTCTCTGGAGAAGGAAGATACCCTCACCCACTGAGCACCATGGAGAGCCAGGATGAGGTCCCAGCATGGCCAGAGCACAGGGAGAGCAGTGCCAGGTGAGCTGCACATACATCCATGCTCCACAGGGTCTCAGCCTCCCACCTGACATTCCCTATCCACAATGCCACCGTGTTGCTGCCATCACCCACCTCACACTTGTGCACTGTCCGCTGCTTGGGGCAGGCCGTGTGGTTGTTCCTCTCGCCCCCAGGGGGGTCTCTGTCCTCGGCAGAAGCCCCCCACTGTGGGCTGCCGTCGCTGCCCTCCGCCTGAGCCTGGCCGAGCTGCAGGCGGAGCTGCTGGTTCTCCTCCTCCACCCTGCGCACCCGCGAGGCCAGCGCCTCCCGCTCCACGTCCCGGCTCGGCTGCTCTCCCAGACACGGGGGGAGCAGGAGGAAGCGGCCATCTGTGGAAGAGATAGAGGCATGCAGAGGGCACGGCAAGGCCAGGAGAGCCCAGGTGTGAATGGTGGGACAGAGCCACAACTGAGATCCCAGCACGCCTCACAAGTGCCCAGCCAACATCTCGGCTCTGCTCTCCTGATCTTGAGATGTCCCTGGAGATGTCCTCAAGTCAGATACACCTGCAGTGATGTGCACAGCCAGAGCAACCACCTCAAGCCCTAATCCCCCGCTGCCCACCCTCTGTTACAGACTGTTCCTTGATCTGAGGAGGACGAGAAGGACTCACTCACATTCGAGGCTGCCCACAAAGAGGTAGAGCCAGGAGAGGAGAATGGCCAGGGTCACTGTGGCAAGCAGCAACTTCAGCTTCATGCGCCAGGAGCACAACATGATGTGCTGGCAGGACATGGGCAATGAGGATCAGGTGGGCAACCCAAGTCCGGCTGGCCCTGGCATCTTAGAGCCTGTGAGGGACAGGGAAAAAGAGAGAGGTGTCACCAGCAGCCTGCACCCAGGTGTGCTAACATCTCCCCAGCAGGACATCTTCCATCACCTGCTCCCTCCAGGACAGCACCTGTGCAACTGAAGCAGCGAAACAGACATCCACCACCTCTCCAGATAGCACACTCCTGCCCATGATGGAACATTTGCTCTCCCAAGACTTGTCCTGCCATCCAGACAGCACTGCAGAGCCTGGGGGGAGGCGGGCCTCAAAGATGGAGAGGAATGGGGATAGGAAGGAGGTTTCCAAGAGATTTTACTCTGTGCCTTGCACCCTGCCATCCCGCAGGCCTAGGGTTCACAGAGAAGGGGAGAGGTAATAATGCCAAGAGACCCTCCCGAAGCCTGCCCGTGGGAGGGGCGCGGTCCCTCCCCCGCCGCCTCGGCTGGAGCGCGGCCCACGCGGGGCCGGAGGGCTCGGGAAACTCCCGCACCCGGGCGCCGCCGCCCGCCCACTTCGATGGGAAAACCCCAAACACTTCCGTGAAAGTGGTTTCCCGGCCGCAGTGAGGCACCGGGCGGCCGGGGCAGCCTCCTGGCCCCGCCGCGGCTCTGCCACGCGTGTCACGCCGCTTTCGTTCCTCCGCCGCCGGCGGGACGCTCCCCCGACGGGCAGAGCCCTTCTCCCGCTCGGGGCCCGCGGAGCCAGTGCCCGGGCAGGCAAAGACCCCCGCGACGGACACGCCTGTCCCCGCCGCAGCCTGCCCTCGCTCTGCACCTCCAGCCCTCGGCGCAGCAACATCTGGACAACAAAAGCTGCCGTCGGGCTGAATGGGCCGGATTAGGGTCTGCTCCCCCTGCACGCACTCCGCCGGAGCCCATTGATGTGCAGATGCCCATGGGGCCGCGGGGGCTGGAGCCTAGAAGAACACATAGCGCCATCCCCGACCCTCCCCGCGGCCCCTGGGGCCGGGTGCAAGCTCCGGCCCGCTGGAGGAATTGCAGATGAATGGCCCAATCCACCCTCAGTGAGAGATACCGAGGCTCTACAAGGACTGGAGCATGGCCACACCAGCCCACTGGAGATCCAGCTGGGCTGCCGTGGCAGTAGGCACGGCCCCTTAGAGCTGCACCACTTTTCCTGGCGGAGAAGGTGTCTACTGGCATCACAGCTCCCTGCAAGCCAGGCCCGGGCTTGACCTGCTTTTGTGCTCTATGGATCAGGCCAAGCACAGGCATGGCAGGGAAGGGGGAGCTCACACATGGAGCACAACAGGCTCAGGCACCCCTTCTCTCTGCCACAGCCACAGGCCATGCTGGGCATGGCCAGGCCTCCACACACTGCTGCCAGCCTGTCTCCCACCCCACATGCTGAGGTTCACACAAAGTTGGAGGGCTGTTTGGGCCAGGCTGGAGAGGGGCATGGTGAGGAAAGGCCAGGGAGGTCAGCCAGCACCCAGCATTCAAAGAAGCTGAGTGGCAGAGAAGCAACTTTAGTACAAACAAAGGAGAGAGAAGGTGATGGCACACAGCAGCACGCATCCTGCTCCCACTTGCCCCCATGGCCTCTCACTGCAGGAATGGTACTCTGTTCCCAGCCTGCGTGTGAACACGCTGCTAGGATAGCAATTCTGCGGGACCAGATGGGACCAGCAGCAAGTCAGTTTTCAAAATCTCTCCCAGAGGCACCCAAGGATCCATCCATCCCCCACCTCATAGCACACCCTCCCCCGTCTCCTTCTGCCACCCCTCGTCCTGCTCCTCACCTGGCTGCTTGTCTTCCCCCCAGGCGCTGATTTCCTTACCTGCCTCTCCCCTCGCCTCCTCCTTCACCGGCGCCTCCCAAGCCGGCTGGCAGCCCACTGCTGCTGCTCCCTCCCGGGTTGCTGTTCCTCGTCCTCCCTTTACTCCTCCCTTCTAGATCTGACACTTTCCCCCTCCTCCCTGCTCTCAAACCCAAGCTCCCGCCGCACACCCCGCCGGCCCCCCTTTCATTGGAAGAAAGAACAAACAAAACAAGAGATTAAATTTGCTTTCTACTCAAGAGCCCCCAGTGTCAGGGGTGCAGAGTTGCCCAAAGTAAATTGGGAAGAATCCATCCTCCTTCCAGCTCCCTTCCCATTCCCAGGCCTCGATATCCCTCCTTCACAGTGAAAAAAGGAAGCATCAGGATTATCTACTCCCTTCCTAGCACCTGCCTCCTCCTTTATTGGGGCAGGTGCAGAAGACTTTGTCCCCACTGAGAGATCTTTGGGGGCCTCGGGATGGTGGCAGAGCCCTCCTGTTCTCCCCACGACTGGCAAAGAGCAGCTCCATGGCCTACCTGGAATGCAAATATGGCGAGGGTGGGATGCAGACCTTGCTACTACCCAGACAGAAGAGATATTGGCCACCGTCAGAGCACTTGCCCATCAGCTGAGCAGAGTTCAAGCCCCACTGTGGATAGGAAGGCGAAAGAACTGTTCCCCTGCCGTCTCATCCTTGCTCTGGCCGAGAAAAGCATGGCTCGCTGAAAGGGTGCAGTGTTCAACCCGACCTGCACAGCTCACTAGGAGTAAGCAGGATGGTGGAAGGAGGGGCAGGAGGCCGGGGCTGGGAATGCTAACTATGCAGAGAAAGGCTCTACCTGCAGCTCCGACCCCCCCGCGCCGGCCCCGGGGCTAGGCAAAGGCGGCAGCCCTGGCCCGGGGCTGGAGCAGAAGGAGAAGCCGCTGCCGGGGGTGTCCAGTGCCGGGTGCGGAGGGAGGAGGCCCGGAGCGGCAGCAGGCAGAGCACCGGGACACAGCGCAATGCCAATCGCCCCCACCCCAGAGCTCCGGGGGAGGCGCGGCGCGCCCCGGCCTGCCCGCGCCGCCACAGCAGCACGCAGGTGGCTGCCCTGGGAGGCGCTTACCTCCCGCCCGGGCAGCTCCTGCTTGCCCTTGCAGAGCCCCGGTACAACAGGCAGCGGCTCCCCAGCAGCGCCCTTCAGCCCAGCCCTGCCCCGGCAGGGAGACGAAACACCCGGGCTGCGCTGCTGCTCCTCTGAGTCAGCGGCTCCCCAGGGCAGGAGCCCTTCCCTTTGCTCCCCCAGCCGCCCCGGGGCACATGCTCAGCTCAGGAACCGTACTGTCCCTGCCCCACGGTATCCATCATGTGCTCCAGCTGAGGCAGCGGCCACGCAGGGCTTACCCATGCTTTGGGAGCAGTCCGGACCTCCTGCAGCCCACTGCCAGCAGCACCGCTTCAGCAGAGGAAACCACCTCCTGCTCCAGCTGACCTCCACAGCCTCTCCACAAGCTTGTCCTGGCCCCCATACCTTGTTTGCTCCCACCACCAAGAGCGAGTACTTGAGTACAAGAGCGAGACACCCAGCCAGGCAGGAACGGGAAGGCTGCTGGGGAGCACAGGCAGGGCAGGGGCATCTTTAGGGTGTTCATGGGGGTGAAGATGGCAAGCCAGAAGGCAGCTACACAGCCGCTCCTCCTCTGTGAAACATTAGAGACACAGCAAGGAGAGGGCAAGGCTGGAAGCAGCTCCTCGGCTAGGGGCACAGTGGGTACCAGCAGCCATGGCAGAGCACGTAAAGCTCCCGGCTCTACCCGTCCCTGCAGCCGTGGCTGGGGCCTCTCTGCCCTCCCTCCTCAGTCTCCTTGATCACCAGACAAGCGCAGCCAGCAGTAAGACGAGAGCTTTCCCAATACTGCCGGCTTCCAGCCCCAGCGCGGGTGCGGGGCAGAAGTGCTGTTCACAGCAGGTTATCCTCCCTCCCCCACATTCTTCCCAGGAGCAAGCAGCTCCTGCTTCAGCAGGGATCAGGGGACACAGCCCTGGGACAGAAAAAGGCACTCCTGTCCCCCTCTCTAGCTGGAAGCTGACAGCAGATACCAGGGAAGGGGCAGGCAGAACCCAGGTCTTGTCTCATGCCTGGGACACCTGCCTCCAGTGACAAGAGAGCAATGACCAGGGGACAAGGAATGTCATGCTAGCAAAGCTGGGCAGCTGCACAAACACCAGTGCATGCTCACAGCAACCTCTGAGGCGTGGGCAGGAGCCCAAAGCTGGCTGTATGCCAGCCACCCTTCCACGCACAAGCAACCTTCATTCCTGGGAGAGTGCAGCCACTTTGCTTGCCCCAAGCTCCCCCTGAGATCTGCCCATGTGCTGGCACTCACTCCACTCCTCCAAGATTCACTCTTTTTTGCAGGAAATCCCCTTTTCTTTGCAGGCCCCAAAGCTCAGCCTGAATGGCCTTCGCTCTCTACGGCTCACTAATAATCAGGTGAGCAGTTAATGTTTAGGGAGAGCTGGCAGTGGAAATTTTGCCATCACATTACCATGTTTCCTCCAGCTCTGCAAGCACAGAGGGGAGCAGCTCTGTTTTCCCACATCACATTTGGCAGCAAGGCCCATGGTAAGGTGGATGTCTTAGTCTGTTGTCTCTTCTAGAGCTAATGTATACCTGCAGAGGGATGCTGAGGCACAACTACACTCTCTGTGGGTACCAAGCCAGAGGCCTGAAGGGGCACAGGGACAGCCCCAGGCTTGCTGCCACCTCTACTGCCTCCTGGCCAGGCATTACAAGTGAAAAGAGAGTCTGGCTGTTCCCAGTTAAGAGCTGCAGGGCAGCCAGGAGAGGAGTGATTTCATGGAGCTATGGTGCCTGTTGTCTTACCTAGCTGTAGGTGACAGAAACTGTACATTGTTCTCCCAGGTCTCATTTTTGGAACAGTGACAGTTCAGCTGACTGCTTAGACTGCCTCAACAGAAGAATCCCAACACAAGAGCTTCTCAGGTTTGCAGTGCAGAAGGTGAGAAAGGGCCCAAAAGCTGTGACAAGAGCTGCGACAAGAGCTGCACAGCCAGACTGGCAACTCAGAACAGGCACCATACTTTGAAGAGAGGCAACTGGGGACAATCACTTTTGGTCTTACAAAGACATGGGAGGGGACAGGCTGGTTCCTCATTCAGCAGATCACCTTTAAAGTGCGTACTGCTGCACCCATCTGACAAAGCACCTCATGATTCAGGGTCACCTCCCTGTCCTGCTCCCCATGCCTGAAATGCTGCTGCTTGAGGGGGGGCTGTGCCAGCCAGCAGATACCACACAAGCAGTGCAGAGCAGGATAGCTGCAGGAATTTACAGAGGCAGAATGGAATTTGGCCAGGGGAACAGGATTAAAACCCCATGCTCCGGATTACCATGCCGTCCCTCCCTCCCCAGTCTTATGATAAGCAAACCCTAAGTGAGAGTTTCACCTTTGTATTTTCCTGGAAAGAGCAACCTCTGGCAAAACAGCCACCATGTTCTAGAGGCAGGATCCAGCAGCACCCACAAGAGGTGGATACCAACACATGATGTAAAAGGAGAAAGCATCCTCGTCTCCCCACTGCCCCCAGACACCACCAAGCTGCTGAGAAAATCCCAGAAGGGATCCTCCTGGGACACCAGGCAGCTGTGCCTCAGTTACAGCTCATTCTCAAACATCAAGCTCTTCTCGGGCCTGTAAGATTACCACATACACAATTCTGCTGCTCTGAGTTCCGTTTTTTATTCTGCAGAGGTCACACTGAAAAGCCATTCTCTCCTTCTCTGGCAGAACCACAGCACTTGGGAAAGAGGAGCTACAAGCCTCTGAAGGGTGTTGAAGCTCAGCTGAAGCAGAGACCCTTGTCACTGGACTGTTTCCTTGTTTCCAGAGAAAACCAGCAAGCTCTGGCTGGGTCTGACACAGGAATGCCTTGCTGCTTACCTCTCCATGTCTGAAACCCAGGAATGTATCAGGGGAGCAGCTCCTCTTGGCAGGGACTCTGATCACAAGGCCCTGGTAGACACAGTCTGCTTTTGCAGATTCAGTCTCCCTGCCCACAAGCAGGCACTGGGTTCAGCTGCCCAGCAGAGCCCTCAGCCACAGAGGGCATGCAGGGCACACAGGGCACACACAGCACAATGTGCAAGGGTGGCGTAGGAGGCTGAAGCCTACCAGACATCCTGCAGTGCTTACAAGCTGAGCAGCTGCATTTTGCCACAACTCTCAGGCAAAGTAAAGGGGGCCCACCCAGACAGCAGCACAGTCCCCAAGTGCTCTCATTCCTCTTAAGCCCAAGAAGAAGTGGAAGGACCCCCAGCAAACTCACAGAGGAGGTGTTCAACACACTGCTTCCAGCTTTACCTCCCTGGACTACAAGTAGTTAGATGCTAAGAGGATACTCAGCAGGTGAAGTATCAACACTGACTGGCTTTTTTCTGGGCCTGGTGAAGCTCAGACCTAACTGAGGACAGACACAGAGGCCACAGAGTCCTGAATGAAATCTCCTCCACACGCCTCCCTGGCCAGCATGGCTTGGCAAGGAGGGGCCAGGCCTGGGCACTGTGCAGGAGGATCCCAACTGCCTCTTGAAACAGGAGCAGCAACAGGGGCTGATCTCCAGCTCCCTTCCTCTCCGATGGGATTAGGTTTCTACTGTCTGCATTTTTGCTGATGTCTGTGCTGCAGCTAATGGCCAGCTCTGACTCCATTAAGTTCACCGTGTCCTGGTCTCCGGATGTGCTCCGGGCATCAATACCTGTTCACCCTGCCATTTCCTCACACTTTCACTGCTGTGGGCTTGCAACAGTTCCTGGGGTCAGAGCTGAGCAGGGTCAGCAGCCAGGGACTCCAGCTTTTATCCAAGTCAGCCTGCAGCAAGCCCTCCACAGGTCCAGCTCTGCCATCAGCACAGCTGGAACACCCAGCAGGCATCATGCTGATACAGCAAGGGGTGGGAATTTCATCCTGTGTGGTACTGACACCGCAAGTGTCCAGCTAGCCGTGCCCACGGGTAGGGACTAATCCCACATCCCCCTGCTCCCTTGAAAAGTTCCTGAACATCCTGCACCAGGTGGTGCTCCCTGGTGGGACAAGGGAGACCATATCCCAGCACGACAGGCCAAACCTACTCCTTACACATGAGTCTGCATCACCTCAGGCAAAATTAATTAGGTTAATTACAGAAAAAAAAAAAAAAAAAAAAAAAAAAAAAAAAAAAAAAAAAAAAAAAAAAAGAGAGACAAAGGGACTCCAACAACCCCATATTGGCACTCTACCTGGAAAAGGACACCATCCATCTTTGGGGAGGTGCCAGGGGCATGGCTGTGAGCCAGGCTGTCAGGTGCCTGCTGTGCATTGTTACCAGCAGAACTGAGTAAGTGTTTTTTGGCTGAATAGTTATTGATTGAAAACTGCAGTTTTCAGACAGCTCAGAGCTATTTGCTCCTTCACTACAAGTTTTGGACAACAACAAAATACTTTGTTTTCCAAGCAAAAAAGTCTCATTTTGCATTGTTTTATTTGTAATTGAGCCGCATTAAATTTAAAAGAAAAGATAAAGGGTCTCTCAAATTTGTCTGTGTTGAGTTTTTCTCCTTCCAGCTTTTCATTTTGGGCATTAAATCAAGCAATTAATTATTTGTCCAGCTCTGGTCTCCAGAGAAGCTGAGAGCATCATGAGCCAAAAGGCTGGAGCAGCTCTGCTCAAGCAGCAGTGCTGAGGAAGGTGTTGATTTTTTTTTGTGCTGCAGGCTCCTTTCAGGCCTCAACTCGAGCTCCCTTGGTCCCAGGGGGAGGAGAGCAGAACTCTGTGCAGGGAATGGCAGGTACCCCACCACAAGGGATCCACCCGCCCACTGGGCAGCAATTCAGGACACACAAGGTCACTATCACTGCTTGGAGGACATGCTAGGGGCAGGGCTTCCCATGCCAAGTGCCCAGCACAGAATCACAGAATATCCTGAGCTGGAAGGCACCTACAAGCATCATCAAGTCCAGCTCCCAGCTCAGCACAGGACAACCTCAGAAATCACACCATGTGCCTGACAGCATTGTCCAAATGCTTTTTGGACTCTGTCAGGCTGGTGCTGTGACCACTTCCCTGGGGAGCCTGTTCCAGTGCCCAGCCACCCTCTGGGTTTTTCCTAATAACCAACCTAATCCTCTGCTGATACAGCTTCATGCCATTGGCTTGTGACACCATGGTCTCTCACTAGTCCTGCTAGTATTGGTCACTGGAGCAACTCTTCCAAATTCCATCTCTCAGTGCCAAGCTCTAGTCCAGCAGCCAGGCACACACAAGGCACTGACTGACAAAGAAAGGCAATCCCCCTCCTCTGCATGAAAAGCTTCTGTGCTCATGGATGCAGCCTGGTACCTCTTCCACAAGGGACCAGCCCAAACTGGGAGCTGTGCTCAAGCAGCCACTCCCATATCTTCCCTGTCCAGAGCTATTCCTGGCACCACTGCCCTCAGTGCCCAAGCGAGGCTGAAAGCAGAGCTCGTCCATGCAGGAATGGAACAACTGCACTATAAATAGCAAACCAGAATGGCTCAGGGCAGCCTCTAAAAAACCCAAGCAGCAATAGTGCCATCCACTCATGGTGCCCTGGGCATTTTTTTAAGACCAGAAGTGATTTTGAGCTACAGAGAAGCTTGCACATTGCCAAGAGGCTCTGACAACGCTGCGGAGGAAAAACTGCTGTCCAAGCTAAGACAAAAACTTACCTGCAAAAAACGCCATATTTTGCAAACTGGAAATGAGGTAGTGACTGATGGGGCAAAAAAGGAGGAGAAGTGGATCCCAGAGGGGAGGCAGTTCCCAAAGCCAGACAGTGGAAAGGAGAACACTCCCAACATCCAAACCGTGACTAGCCCTCCTCTCTTCCTGCTGCTCCTTGTGTTCCCGTCCCTGGGGCTTCTCACACTGCTGAGCTAAACCTTGAACTTGCACACTAAAGGACAAAGGCAGGGGAGAAACAGCATAGCTCAACTCAACCAAGCAGCAGATGGGTGGCTGAGGACAAAAACTCATGTCTTCTGCAATCCACAGCAACCTCCGTGCAGTGCCCAGCCTGCACCAGGAGAGGCACAAGAGCTCAGACCATCCTGTGATTAGGTATTTCAGGATGCTTCCAGGAAGAGTCTTACCCTTCCCACCACACTAATCCTCACTACTCCCTCTTCCCTCCTGGTGCCTCCAGCTGGATGCACAAATACTCCACCTTCCCCTTCTCACTGACACCATATGTCCTAAAAAGGGATCTCAGCCTCCCCAGATAAGAATACAAGCAGCCTCATGCAGCACCCACCGCCAGGCACCAGCCTCCCACTCTTGTGAGGGAGCCCTGCTCTTTCAGCAGTGCTGCAGCACTTGGGCATACACTGGGAGCAAGAGCACAGAGGAGACTCCTGGAAATCAAGAGAGGGGTGTATGCCCAGGGAAGGAACACACCTGAACCAAACCATCCCCCAAATAAACACACAAGCACATGCACAAAAGGAAGCGGTTGCTTCTTCTGTCAGAAAGGTTATTTTGTCAGAACAGGAAGACAGCACTCAAAAAAAACAAACAAAAAAACACCAAACCCCTGCTTTATTGCTCCTGGAGCACAAAAACCAGACAGGAGACAAAAAGTAAAGATAGCCAGTGCTGACCACAAACCCACCTCGAGAATTCTGTAAGCCCACAGCTCGCTTCGCTTCTCCCCTATGGCTCTCCCGTCACCCCTTGCCCTTCCTCCTCAGTGCAGCAAGCAGGAAGAGAGGTAGAGGTCTCAAGTTTGGCCAAGTTTCCACTCAGGGAACAGAAGCATGATAACAGGCTGGACAGGATGTGAGCACCCATTGAGGAAAAGGATTAGTAACCTCTTAATCTGCACATTTTGGAGTCTAAGCACTTTGCTCTGGTCTTTAATTAAACCATGGAGTGCAAAGATTGCCAGAAGGTAGAGAACAAAGAGGAAGAAGAGGCTGTGGCTTAAAGGCTGTTCCTTGCGGCTTAAATGCAAGGAGGAGCATGTTACTAGCAGGGATGTATTTCACCTCAAATGCTTTATACTGGGGCTGTTGAGCATCCTGTTGCCTTCCCTGATCCAGACCACGGGAGGGTCTGGGGCAGGGTGAAGGGCAAAGAGTGTGATGGCCTGGGGATGACAAAGGAGGGAGCAAGGAGATCTATCAGACTGGACAAAGCTTACCTGTGGCAGCTTTGTCTGGCTGGTCATGACTGTCCTCCTGAGTCTCCTGCCTCCTGGGAAACAATATGAGTGCCAGAGCACGTTTGTCTCCCACTTCACACACCTGTCTGCACAAAAGGGCCTTGTTCCAGCACTTATCTGGCTCCAAGATGGGGAGGCGCCAGAGCCTCACTGCCCTGGCACCTGGGCAGGGCATTCAGCTCCATGTCGGGCTTCTTTGGATCTGCCTGGCAGGGGAACATTTCCTGACACAGGTACAGAGGGAAACCTTTTACCACAGCCCAAGACAAACAAAGCAGTTCAAATAATGGCCTGCTTCCCTCAAGCTGTGCTCAGGTGCACGTGCCTGTGCAGAGCAGGCAGCAAGCCTGAGGCTCCAGAAGCTACCTGAGCAGTGAGGACAGGAGCCTCACAGCACAGCACAGGGGAAAGGCAGCTGCTGCCAGAGCTGGGAATGGGAATGGCAAGCAATGGCCTCACCTCCCGAAATGCTCTGCCACCAGCTCTGCCCCACCAGACCAAGGCAGGGGGTGTGTGTGTGCAGGGGCAGCCTGTCACTCCAGCGTTCCTCTCTTCCCTCACTCCTATTCTTTGGAATTCCTCTCCTCTGTTTGCTTTGTTTCAGACCTCAATGAACAGGAAGAAAAGGGAAGGAGCCTTGACAAATCCGATCAAGGCGTAGACATGCTGAGGCTCCCTCCTGCTGGCATGCCAAGCCCTACACTAATGAGGGGCAGGGAGAGAGGTGACCACTGAGAACAGTGGCCCCAAAGAAACACTTGATGTAAGGGACAGAGGGAAAAGAAGCTGCTAGGACAGAACAATGCCAGCACAAGCTCCCAGCCTTCAGAAGGCAGTCTTCCCATTTTCCCTAGCCCAGAGAGCTTGTTCCAGCTCCTCAGTGAAGTCCCAGTGACTTACTGCCCACTACACAAGAAATAAGCAATAGACCACGGTATTGTTTGGGGAGAAGGACGCAGACATGCACACTCAGGTGAACAGCCACAGAGATGGGATCACACTTTATTCAAAGGATTGCCGTGGAGAATCTGGTCCTTCCCTCCAGAGAACTGGGCTATGGGGGCTTACAAGTGCTGGTGTTGTCTCCAGAGCCTCCCACAGGTCCCAAATACCCACAGAGCCAAGCCCTTCTGCCACGCAATTATCCCCTGTTCACCAATTTAGAAGCACTAAAACAGCAGGAGAGCAACCACATGTAAACCATCTACTTAATATACATTATAACTAACCTTCGAAGGCTGCCAATATTGCAGGAGTGGCTAGGAACAGCTGGAGAAGTTGGCACGGCCTGGTGGTGCCTGTGAGGACCCCCCTCTAACCAAGGATTCTCAGCTTGAAGGGCAGATAAGACATCTCAGCTGTACTTGAGAGTTTTGGAGCTTGCTGTCACCTGAAACCCAAAAGACAGTCACGTGAAGAGCTACTGCATAGGAGAGCTCTGAGGACAGGCCCCTGCACATCCGAGAGTCACAGATAAGAGCACCCAACACCTTGGTCCTGTTCCTATCCTCCAGCCTCTCACAAAGCTTGGCTCAGTGTCACCCAAGGCTACCCAGACAGCCCAGGGGAGAATGACTATCTGCATGCTGCATATTCCCAGTCCCAGTTTCACTGCACTGTCCTTGGCACATTCCCACCCAGGCAAGGAGGGGTGTACACATGTCCCCAGAATTGCTGGCAAAGCCACAGCCGCCATGTTCCATTGCAACACATGTGAGTCCTCACACCAAAGCTTCAGCAGGATAAGGAGCTGGGGGATCAGGAGCTGGGAGGCGAGTTCTCTGGCCTCCTCCCAAACAGGATAGCAGCAGCAAGTGTCTAACTTGTGAGGCAATAAAGGGATTAACTATCATGTGCAGTAACCTGAGCCCCCGTGACAAGCTCTGGACAGCCCCATAATGGCAGTTTAGAGAGCCTATCCAAATAGATGCACAGAGGGAGAGAGAAGGAGTAAAGGCAGAGGAGAGAGAAACCAGGCAAAAAACATCATGCATGCATCTCTCTTGCGCTGAACAGAGCAGAGCAGTCTGCACATGTTACTCCTCCTCAGAGGAAATCCTCTTCCTCTGCTGGGATCTTGCCAGGGCACCCCTTTCCTCCAACTCCCACAGCACTGGGCACACACATTCCACAACTGCAAGATGAAATGGATAAGTCCTTCTCCCAGGAGGCCAGAAGGATTCTTAGCTCCTTATCAGGAGAAAGCCCAAAACAGAAGCACAGACATACTAATATGCTGGGGCAAAGGAATAGGAGAAGAATTGGGAATTTTGTTTTAAAGACCCTCTCTCCACACATCATTGCTCTAAGATGCAGCAGGAGCAGGACCTTAAAAGCAGGTAAAAACCTACCAAAAGCATGTATCTGGTCTGTCCCACCTGTTTTAAAAGCCCAAACAGAGAAACAAGTGTGCAGTGTGCTGTGTTCCTGCACCCCTCTGGCCACAGCAAACCCCAGGCCAGCCTGGCACAGCACAGTATGACAGAAGGGAGGTGACATCAATTCCAACAAGGGCTAGAAATAAAAAAATAGTAACAACAGCTGCTACCTGAACAGTGAAATCCAGCAATTCAGAGTGAAGTACAGCAGTGCACTGTTCAGCAAAACTCTTCTTCAGCAACAAGGCCCAACAAAACTTCTGCTTTGTGAGTCTCCATCAGATTCTGGCTACCAAGTGGCAGCCATTGAGAGAGGACATGAATGGATCCTACAGCACATGTCAGTATACAGACATCTGTCTCCTGCATTATCTGCACTCTGCTTGTCCTGATCAGTCAGCTCCCACCTCAGACCAAAGAGGTCTAAGAGGGGAAACTCAAGAGATGGATACTTCTGGAGCAGTAGGAACAGGATATGAACCTGAGTGCCAAACCCTCCTGGCATATACCCCACAGCCCTCACCCAGGTGCTAACAGAGCTTTGCATTTCCTGGGAACAGTTCAGCAGGTAAGAGCCAAGTCCCTCCACCTGGGCTAGGAAGCAGAAGCTGCTGGTAACAACACTGAGTACTTTCAACAGCAAAGAGCTTGAAAAGCAAAGGCCCCTTCAGCAGAGATAGTACTGAGTGGGGAGTGCCAGATATGCACCTGTCACACAGCAGCACTGTCCACTGGGATCCACCACAGCATCACTGGGACAGCAGAGTTCCCATTCACACATGGCCAGAGCCTCTTCTCCAGGATGGAGCCCACACCATATGGTCACAACCCAGCCACCTGCAGTTGTTTACACAGCACCACCCACAGGAGCTGCAAGATCTGCAGTGTGGTGGGACCAATCCCCATGTCTGCTGCCTTCTCCAGGTGGGGTCAGGGGCGCTTAGGGTGATGCTGGGGGAAAGAGAGGTCAGAAGCCACAAGCAGTTACCCCTCGCATGTCCAAAAGCAGCTGCAGTGCCCTCTCCCTCAGGGCCCAGCTGTATCTCTCCCTTGGAGTGTTTTCCATCAGCTCAGGCCATCAGAGAATTACATGTCCAAAAGTTTTTTCCAACTGCATCACATGGTTATTAAAAGACACGGCCTCTCCCTTTCAGCCCTTGGCACAGGCAGATTTGAGTATTACAGGAGAGACTGCACATTGCTAATGAATCAGGGAAGGGAGTTATCCAAGTAACAATCTGTGGCTCTAAATGGCTTTCTGGAAAAGGCATCTGGAGGCAGGAGGCAGTCAGTATCTCGCAGCAGGGCTCTGCACACATTGCCAGATATGTTGTTCCTCCTGGGAAGCCAAAAAGAGTCTTTCTCCAGAGATGCCAAGTCTGAGCTAAGCTGGGAAGGGCAGGGGCACTCTGACAGAGAATAGCAACAAAATGCCTCCAAGTCAAAACACACATTTAAAAGGCCCCTTAAGCTTGTTTGACCAGGGCTTCCCTTCCTATCAGACTACTGCTTCAAGTAACAGAACTGACAGCAACACTTCAGGAACACTTAGGTACTACATCACCAGCTTCCCCTGCCAGCTGTTGCACTTCCAGACCCCAGGAGGACTTTCCAAAATCAGAAGTACAAGCTACCACCACCAGCATTGCCATGCTCAGAACCTGGTGTGCTTTATTGCCCTTGTCTCCTCATTTGCACAGAGATTTGGAGCTCTCCTGAAAGGTGTTGGCCTCCAGTGGGATATCATGAGTGAATGAGGCCTTCTACTCTAGGCAGGGTTCACATAACAGGAACTAAAATACTCCCTGGACATGCTTCCATCTACGAGTTATTTGGAGCAATTCATAATTTATCCCTAGCTATCCCAAAGTATTGGCTGAGCTCATCCAGAAGCAAAGAAAATACATAGCCAGACCATGGTGTGAGAGTTGAGAAGGGCAGGACGGGACACCCTAAAGAGAGGGTCAGAAGGGCCATCTCATTCTTCATCACAACTGCTCACTTTCAACCACAGCCAAAAAGATCCACATCCCCGACCTCATACTGCCAGGCTGCTTCCCTTCTGGCAGGGGAAGGTCATCAGGAAAACAAGGCTGGGGAGAATATCCACTTCTCACCCCAAATACCCCACTCCCAAGACACAGCCAAGCATCAGTATATTGAGTGTATCTTCCCACATCCTGCTCCTCAGCTCCAACTCTGGCAGGTACTGTACGAAAACATCCTCACCCCAGCACTCTGAAAGATGTGTTTTGAGGCTTACTCAGGATGAACTGCCTTATAACCGTGGCAGTGATGCAGCTGAAGTCAGGCTTCCCAGAAATGGCATGGTCTCACGGATCCGAGCAAAGAGCAAGACACTGACAGCCAAGCAAGCTGGACTTCAGCACTGTACCCACAGATGGGCTGGCAGAACATTTGCTTTTTTTTTGGTTTGCTTCTTTTCTTACCGTTAGTGCTGAGCCTGCACCCCTCATCATTTGAGCACTGGAACTATTTGGCCCCAGTTACAGCCAGCAGATTTCCAGTAAGCACAGGCCCTCAGCACCCAGACTGACAGTAAGCTCTAAGGAAAGAGTTGCTCCTAGATCATTCTGGGCACAGTCAAAAGAGAAACTAGTCCCTCAACCCAGCCTTACACCTCCTGCTGCCACACACACCATGGGCACCATAAGCCAAGGCAATTTAAGTCTTGCTCAGTCTCATGGACTTGCTACTGCTCTGAAGTAGTGCTCCCTTGCAACATATTTACCATAAAAAGGCAGCATGATGCTATTCAAACCGTCCTCCAAACCCACTTGCTGCAAGCAGGAGATGAACAAAAGGGGACATGACACAGTTGGTGAGAGTTTGGGGGCAAGGGGCAAAGAGAAAGAATCTGCCAAAATGCTCATTACTCGGGGATGGAATCTAGCTGTGCTGTTCAGAGTAGCCCAAGGACTCTGTGCATCAAGCTTCACCTCTGGCTGAAGACAAGGTGTCTTTGGCAGACTCCTAGGCAGCCGGCTCTCAGATTGCTGTCTGGCAGAGCTAGAGCATCTCCTTGAAGAAGAGCAGCTCTGGCAGTCTGCACTGGATATGCCCCTAGAGTCAGCAGCAGCACACACCTACCTCAGTAAGCTCTGCTGGAGACCTCGGGCTTCGGGTGCTATCTCACCCACCTTCACACTTACAGTAGCAGCCTAGCCACCGTGAAATCCAGAGAAACTCGCAGGTAGCACTGCATGTGAATGGAAAGTTGGGTCTAATCCATGTGATTCTGACTAAAAAGGTTTGTTTAGCGCCAGACTGCTTGCCAGCGGTATCTCGTGCCCTTTTTGAACTCAGCCTGCTGGAAAACAAACCCTCCGGGGAAGAGGAGAGATCAGGAAGGATAAAGTGCCTGCCCATGCAACTGTAATTCCCGCCGAGGAAGCCGCAGGCACACACTGTGCCCATTGTGCGGAGGTAACCGGACAGGAGGAAGGAGGGGCGGCTCGGCCCAGCTCTTTGCGCACCCCGAGAGGCCACGAAGCGCCTCCTGGCCCCCGGGCACCGCCGATCTTTGCCCCGGGCAGCGTGCGGAGCCAGGCCCGGCTGCGGGCAGGGGCGCTGGCCAGCAGCCTCGGCTGAGCGAGAGGCAGAGCCGGAGCAGGGCACGGCACGGAGGGAGGGAGGTCGCGGGACCGGGCAGAGGCTGGAGCCAGTTCTGCAACAGGCTGCAGCCAGGCGGGCCCCGCGCCTCCTCCCGCCTGCGGACAGGGACACCCGTGCTAGTGCGGCAAACACCGAGTGCAGCGGGGGCTGTGCGAGTCCTGCGTGCCTCCGGGAGAGCCCCCGCTGCACGGCCCGACCACCGCCCTTCTGCTCGTCGCTCCGGTCCCCCCGGCCCCGGGCGGGGACAGACACTGTCACGCATGGCCGCGAGGATGAAAGCCCCCGTCCCCAAGGGCCCCCAACCTTTCCGTGCCCCCAGAGCACCACCTCTCCTGCTCCGCACCCAGCGAGTGGGCATGGGCCGTTCAGCGCCGAGCGGAGCGGGGCTGTCTCTGCCTCCTCGGTCACACCTCACCCTTCCTCACGCAGAGCCCCGGCCAGATGCAGAGTGAGGCTCCCCACTGCCGGGCAGGCAGCGACCCGGGTGCCCACGGGAGCTCCCGGCTGGGACTGGGGGTGCCGCACGCGGCTCCCCGGCGGGTGACGGAGGGGCAAGCGCCCTCTCTCATTCCCCAGCGCTACCGGGAACTTTTTACGGGTGCCGCAGCCAGCCCCGGCAGCTCCCCGGAGCAGCCCCCGAAGGGAGGCCGGTGCCCCGCACACAGCGCCCGGCCGCCCCGCGGAGCGCCGGACTCACGCGTGGGCAGACGCCCGCTCCCTCGAGGAACGACTCCTTCCCAGGCCCCTCCAGAAGTGACCGCAACCCGCCTGCTCACCCGGCGGCAACTGCGTGCCCGCTCGGGACAGCGCCAGCCCGCCCTTACCTGCCCGGCCGCCGCCGCTCCTTCAAACCCCCGCCCCGCCGCCCATCGCCCGCTCGGCGCTCGGCCCGGCTCGGCTGGCCGGGGCGGGGCACGGTGGGGGCGGCCCCGGAAGCAGCGCGGCGGCGGCGCCATGGCGGCGGCGGCAGCCTCGGCCCGTGCCCGCGGAGCCGGCCCGGTGTGGCGGCTGCGTCTGCTGTGCCAGCGCTACCAGGAGTACGTGAGGCGGCACCCGGCCGCCACGGCCCAGCTGGAGGGCACCGTGCGGGGGCTCTCCTACCTGCTGCCAGGTGCTGGAGCGGGGAGGCGGGCGAACCTTCGCCCCTCCGGCCGGGGGTCTGCGCCGTGGGGCGTGCGGGCACGGGGACCCAGCGGGGAGTGGGGGCTCCCCCGCTCCGGGCGCTCACTGTAGCCGCTCTCTTCCCTTCGCAGGTCGCTTCTCGGACTCTCACGCGCTGTCGGAGCTGGGTAAGTGGGCAGCGGGTCGGGGCCGGGGCTGTGCCCTTGGCCCGGGTGCATGCGGGTCTCGCTCTCCGGGCCCTGCTTTTGTCCATGACTGGCTGCATTCGCCGCCAGCTCCTGGGAGGAGTCTGCACATTTTGCTGCCCTCCTTGCCTCGTCCCCTGTCGGGGAAAGAGGCAGCAGGGCCGGTTTGGCTTGCTTTTTCTGTACATCCATTCTGCGTTGCTCTCTTCCTTTTCCAGTGTACTCTGCCTCCAACCTCCTAGTGCTGTTAAACGACTGGATTCTCCGAAAGGACCTGCAGCAAAGTCTGCCAGTGGTAAGGCTGGAGTGTGTGGGAGAAGGATTTGGGACACATGCTACTCTCCTTGCAGGAGCTTTCAGGGAGTGTCTGTAGCAACTTAACAGGTCTTTGCTGTGGCCTCTCTTTGCGGTCAGGTATGGAGAAACCAGAGGCAACCTCTGAATGCAAGTGAAACAGCAGCTCTGTCCCGTAGCTTCTGGCTTGGAGGCGTGGCCGGAGCACTCTCTGGACCACAGAAATCAGGCCCTGACTTGCACTAGAAGCTTCACAGGCTTTTTTGAGAAGCTCAGAACTTGAGCTAGGTAGAAGTGTTGATGTATAAACCATTGCTGTTTACACAGCAGTGGCTCCAGAGCACTGAAGCTCTGATTCCATCTGTCAGACTCTTCCTTTGCATATTGTATTGAGTAAAACAAATGTAAGCACCTTGCTACTATATCTCTCTTGTATGAGCCCCAGGCTGGCTCCCAGCATTGTTGAACCCTTTGGGGAATGGGGGAGAAGTTGTTTTTTTCCAGACAAGGCTCTTCTGTTACAAACCTGTGCAGTGTATGGGTTGGGTGTAGGCAGCTCCCTGAATGGAGCTGTAACAAATGGCATGTAACAAATAGAAATGCAGAAGTTTTGCTTCCCTGGTTAGAGTTGAATAGAATTTCAGCTGTATTGTCTTTATGGATGCTTTTTAGTGGATCAAACCCTGTGGTTGACAGCAGTTCCCATGGGGAGAGCAGAGACTTAGACTGGAAGAGCACCCACTGTCTTGGCGTTCATGCCTGAAATCTAGGCTGATGCTGTGTTCATCCGGCATTCACTCTGGTGTGGCTGTGGACTCTGGGTTCCCTTCCCTTTACTCCAAGCACACTCTTTCATCAGCTCTGTCCAGAGAGAAGGTTGTCTTGTGTCTCAGCTCTGGGATGAGGAGGAGGGGAGCATTTTGCTGTGGAGCTCAGGCACTGTGCCACAACCCAAGAGGTTATCCTGCTGTGTCAGTTGGGGTAAAGGTAATATAAAACACAGATGTCATGTTCTCCCTGTTTTTGGAGTACTAACTCCATATGATACTGTGATGTCTCAGTCTGCCCCTGCTTGGAGGCAGATAAGTAGGCTTGTGTGTAGGCTCCAGCCGCAGTGAAGACATTGCTTTTTGTTTCTGGAGCTGTGACTTCCAAGGCCACCTGACACTTATTTCTGAGAGTCCCACCAGACTGGGCTGTGTTTCTGCCCTCTTTAACTCCCGAGCAGAACCTGCATCCTGTCCCCCTCCTCCCCTCTGTGTTTTGCAGTCGCTGCCCCAGCAGAAGCTGTTGACCTGGCTGAGTGTGCTAGAATGCGTGGAGGTCTTTGCAGAGATGGGGACAGCCAGGGTGTGGGGGGAGATGGGCCGGTGGACCATCATTGTCCTCATCCAGCTGGCTAAGTAAGTGCTGCGGGCAGAGGGGAAGGGGCAGCGTGCGCTCGGAAAGGGGACCTGGAGGGGACTCCATAGTACCCCGGAAAAAATCCCACACAGGACTGAGCTGCCAGTCCCTGAGGCTGGGGGAATTTGGAGCCCCACAGTTGACTGGATTCTGTGCCACAGAAGGGAGCACTTACACCTCTCACCTTGCCAGTTGCTCTGAGGAGACCTGAGAGTTTCCCTCTTCTGTGGAAGCCATCTCTCCAGTGTAACAGAAACCCAGCTCCATAGTCTGTTTTTGAAGACTTCCATGTGTCTGTTCACAGAGCCATCCTTCGTCTCCTGCTCCTGCTGTGGTACAAAGCTGGCATCCAGATGTCTCCTCCCATCGTGCCACTGAACAGGGAGAAGCAACAGCCTCTCCACCCTGAAGGTGAGCCCATGGTGTTGTCACCATTGGCTTGGTGCCTTGCTGAGCCACATGTCTTGTCCTGCTAGAATTACTCATCAGAGCAGTGGCTTATGCAGCACATGGAACCATAAGATTTCTGCAGTCAAGGCTGTGTTGAACTTTCCACCTTTTGCAGAGGATGGGTTAGCTTAGTGGCAGGCTTATCCTACTATCTGGAAGGAGGGGATGGAGAAGTCTGAGCCAGGAATTTCTGGCTGAACCATGAGTCAGGTTGCACGTGCCCTTGTCTAATGATGAGGAAAGAGGTTCTAGATCTGGGCAATGTCAGGCAGATTTACCTTTTCACCCTCTGCCTATTGTTAGGCCCTGCAGAATGGTCCAGTTTGCACTAAATCAGCCTTTCAGTCTACTCTTCTTGGCAGTGTAGGAGAGGGTGCTGCCAGCTCTGGGGTGTGAAGAGTATTGCTTTGAAGCGTGACCCCTGTGGCTGTTTTCTTCTGCAGGCATGGAAGACGACTCCTCAGGGAAGGATCAGACCTATGTTGGCAGGCGTTCCAGCCGTGTTGTGCGCTCTCTACAGAGCAGTAAGTAGCTGAGCCTGTTTTTCAGCCTGAGCTGTTGCTGCTCTGTGCCTTCATGGATGACATGGGTGTGAGCAGTAAAGGGTAGAACCTTGTATTGGGACATATCTTGCCACTCACTGGGCCCACTTGGGTGGGTGGGGGTATCAAAGCAACCAGATACATGCTGCAAGGCTAGGACTTAAATTGTGTTTTCCCAAGTGAGCCGTGCAACAGAGACAGCTGTTCGTCATGGTTATGCTTTGAGGAGCACAGATCTTACAAGCATGTCTTCAAACTTTCCTGTTTCACACCTTCACAGTGCAGAAAGCAGGGAAACATGATAGGAAGGTGTCCTGGTTTGGGCTGGGATGGAATTAGTTTTCTTCCTGGCAACTGGTACAGTGCTGAGTTTTGGGTTTAGTATGAGAATAATGTTGATAACATTTTTATAACTGATATTGTAGGTTGTTGAGAAGTAGTGGTTACTAAGTCAGGGACTTTTCAATTTCCTGAGTTCTGCTAGTGAGGAGATGCACAAAAAGCTGGGAGGAAGCAGTCAGGATGGGTGACCTCAACTGGTCAAAGAGATCTTCCATTACCATAGAACGTCATGCCCACTGTATAAACCGGGAGGGGCCAATTGCTGTTTGGGGATGGGATGAGGATCAGTCTGGGGATGGTGAGCGGTTATACATTACTTGTGTTTCTTGGGTTTTGTTATCTTCCTTTTCATTACTGTTATTATTTTTGTTATTTTACCTTACTTCAGTTATTAAACTGTTCTATGTCGATGCAGGAGTTTTACCTTTTTCTGATTTTTCTCCCCATCCAACTAGAGTGTGGGGGTTGAAGGGCTGCAGGTGGAGTGAACTAGCAGTCGTGTGATACCTAGTTTCCAGCCGGGACAAAGCTTTTATTTGTGTTAGTAACCAGACCTGCTTGTTTCAGCCCCTTCCCTGCAGTCGCGGCACTGGGGATCCCCCCAGCAGAGGGAGGAGTCGCAGAGCCGAAGAGCGGAGGAGATGAACCAGCCTCCCACTCCTCTGGGTCTCCAAGAAACCATCGCAGAATCCATCTACATTACCCGCCCCCTGCTCCACCGTATCCTGCCGTTCTCCGTGCGGGCTCCCAGCGCTCGCGGTGCCGGCAGAGGGTGCTGCGGGCTCGGCCCTGGTGCAGGGCAGTGCCTCGCCAGCTCCGCTCCCTGCGCCGCTCTGCTCGGGCACGGCACTCGGCACTCTTCCCTTTCTTACACTTTAGTGGCTGGCCTCAGCATCGGAGCTGTGGAGGCAAGTCCTCCAACCCTTTTCCCCGGGGCCCCCAGCCCTGCCTTAGGGGGTGTTCGCCTGCACTTGGCAGACCTTTGTGCGTATGCAGGCAATCACTTCTCTGCATGCCTCTTGTTAGGAATCTCTCATCTTTTCATTCCTTGACTGTGTGTTCCTAGTATTGAGTTTAGGAGTATGGGGCCAGAGATCATGGAAGCCCTGGCTCCTCTCGGCAGTCCTGGATATCTCAAGGTCAGTCTAATGAAGATTCTTTCTTGGTGCTTGGTTTGGTGGTGGCTGGGCATCACACTTCCCCATTCCCCAGTCCTGGGCAGGCCCTACTGAGAGAAGTACACACCGGCGCCAGTCTTTAGCTTGGGGATTGACACATCTACAACACTTACAGTGCTCTCTGTTCTGAGCTGGTGCAGGCTGCTCTGCGTGGAGCTGGGCGTGAAGGGCTTTAGAAACCCGCTTTCTTTCCCCTGCTGGCTGCTTGACTTAGCCCTCTGCCCTCCTCCTTCCAGTCTGAGTTTGCTGAGTGATCTGAAAGACCTGAACAGGCGAGAACGGGCGGAGCTGAGGCGACGAACCATCCTGCTGCTGTATTACCTGCTGAGATCTCCTTTCTACGACCGATATTCAGAGTAAGGGGCCCTTGCTGGGCTTTTGCTGAAATTTTCCCTTTTAACTGAAATAGGACTGGATGAGTAGATCTGAAGATGTGTGGGTGCCTCTGGCCAGGTTAATCTGAGCTTGTGTAACAGCTGCCATTGCTGTTTGTGTGTTCAACAGCTGGGGCAGGAGATGTCCAGCTGGACTTGTTCATACTCTCTCCTTTTCTAGGGGCAGGATCCTCCTCCTTCTGCGCTTGTTGGCTGATTATGTGCCTGGAGTTGGCTTCATCACACGTAAGTGGGTCCCACAGTTACATCCCCATTTCTGTCTGGTGAAGAAAAAGAGGGCTCTTGGGAACATTTGTCAATTGGTTTCCAATCCGGGGAAGGAATTGGGAAGTCCCCAGAGAGGTTAGCACTAGAGCACCCTGTGTTGATGCTTGAGTAATTTTTAAACGCTGAAGGAAAATACTGTTTTCTTGCTTGATGACAGTAGTAAACCTCTGTGTGCCCTGAGGCTGCAGAGCACAGTATCTGCCACCTAGGCTTGTTCTCCTGGACTTCCTTTCTGCACCTCAGCTGGTATACCAGGCCCCCAACTTTGCAGCCCTGTTCTGAACTCTTTCCCTTGATCCCTAGTCTGCAGTGTGGATGTGAGGAGTAAATGCGTGCCTGGAAGTATTGAACCAGGCAGAAACTGACTGTAAATCAGAGAGCCAAACCCGGTCTCTGTTGTAGTTCTTCACCAGAGGATCCCTTTATTATAGGCCAGCATTTCATTTTCCCCCACTCCTCCCTGATGATGTTAATAATCCTTTTGTGGAGTGATTCATGGCAGTGACGTGACATTACATCAGCCTGGCATCATGGGATTGCCCTTTCTTTGGAGAGGTCACAAAGCTGTCTATCTCAGGAGCCACTTCCTCCAATTAGTGATTTCAGAGAGGCTTTGGAGCCTGCATTAAGCCCTGTGCAATGTCAGCATTTTTGCTCTAAAGCAGATGCTTCTATGTTTGCACCTGCTCACTACTGCTGAGTTATCTTCCCTCTTCCCTGTCACAGCAGTGTTCTCCTGACTCTCTGCATGTGGGTTTTCCCCTTGCACACTGTAGACCCCGTTTCCCACTGGAGTTTGAACATGTCAGCTCTGAGGGAATGGTCGGTGTCTCACACCATGGCCATGCTGACCATGTTTCACACTCCTCTTGATCCTGCTCTTATCTCTGGTACCACATTGCAGTGTTCTTTTACATATTGGCAAAAGTAACTCTTTTATTCTTGGGTTCATCTGAGTTGTGTAAGTGGAGATTTGGGGTTATTTGGATCATAATGAGAAGTGGGGGATATACCCCATAGACACACAGCATTAAATTGTTGCCTTTCTACATATATGATCCCTCTTTTCTCTTGTTTCAGGGCCGCTGATGGATTACTTGCCTGCTTGGCAGAAAATCTATTTCTATAACTGGGGCTGATAAGAAGATGATTACTCTCTGCTAAAATCATGGCTGGACATTCCTGAGGAGGGCAAGCAGCCTGGGGGAGGGATGTTGATAATGTCTAATTTTCAGTTAAATCATAAATGAGAAGCTCCTGTTCTGTGGAGCGGGGAGGGGGTTGTATGTGATTTTTTTAACGGATATAAGTGTGAATGATGGACACTTAACACATGGGGAGACCCTGGCCACCTATTTCTCTGGACCCTTCTGTGGCTGCAGTGATGATGATGGGGCAACCTCGTTTTTGAAGCACTTGATTTTCCTTCTTCTGTACAGCTGCGCTCTAATAAAGCCAGGCAGTGCAGTGGTTTTTGGAGAGCACTGTCTCTCTCACGTGTCAAGGCGCTGAGGTTGACCTGCAGCCTGCTTGTGTTGGCCATGCCTGGCCCATCTGCTTGGAGCAGATTTGTCTGTCAAATAAACTGACTGGATGGAGAGAACCAGAGCTAAGAGCCTCTGCCTCTTTGCATAGGATTCCTTGTATTTGGTTGCCAGCAGGTCTCTCTGTCAGAAAGAGCAGCTTTTGCAGTTGTCTGTGCTGGGATACTCTGTCCCTTAGAAGCCTTTTGCTCTGGCCTGTGTCAGTGAGAGCCTCACTGTTGCTCAGCTGATTACTATAGCCTCTGTAATTCCCAGTGCCTGCCTCAGTCCCCAGAGTCCTGGGGTTCCCCTGTGGGTACACAGAGCTGCAGTATGCAGGCTGCTTTCCTAGCACCTAATGTGTGTTAAAAGGGTTTGCAGAATGGCTGCCAGCCACTGCTTGGGGGCTTGGCCAAGGGCAGAGGAGAAGCAATTAATTCAGCAAATCTGCTGTGCCACATTTAATAAAGGGCCTAGGAGAGGCCTGTGTCTCTTCTAACAGGGGGACAGTCGAGGGGCCAGGCTGCACAGTGAGCTGCTGTGGAAGTTCCCTTGGCCAGGACAAAGGGTGGTGAGTGTGCCCCAAGTGAGTATCAGGAACATTCCTATCTGAACCATCCCTGAAGGATTCTCAGGCTGCAGGGGTCACAGCCTTCTGCCTCAGCACCCAGCATTGGAAATGTAGTCCCACACACACCTCCCTTGTGGGCCACTACAGCTGGGGACCACAAGACTTTGCCAGGGGTCTGTGTTGCCATCTCAGCTGGCAAGGCCCTGGAACATGGTAATGGCAGCGCAGAAAAGCCATGGTGAAGAAACTATGCTCCCTTTGCTTCCTTAGCAGAGGAAGATGCTGCAGTGTTGGCTCCTGGGACAGTGGTACCGAGATGAGATGCAAGGGTCTGCTTTTGGAGGGTTTGAGAGGGAGGCACAAGCAGGTGCAGAGGGACAGTGGCAGCCCTGGAGTTTTGGCTCTACAGAGGGACATGCACCAGCACAATGAAGGCTCAGCAGCTGGCAGGGCTGCAGAGGCAGCCCAGGACTTGAAGGGGACAAGGTAGGAAGGGACAGCAGCAGCACTGGGAGGGGCCATGTCCCCTGCCCCACCCAGCAGGTGTCCTGGGCAACCAAGGTGGCTCCTCTGTGACCTTGCTGTGGAACAAGTGGAACCGGTCAGTGTGCGCCATGCCGTGCTGCCTGCTGCTGCTCGCCCTGCTGCTGAGGGCTGCACTCCCACAGCCTGTGCACCAGAGGTGATGGCACTTCCCTCCTTCTCATCCTCCCTGCCCCGGTACCTGCAGGGCCCCTGATACGGGCTGGGCCCTGTGGCACCAGGCCTCAAGAGCTGGCCAGACTGGATGGAAGATACAGCACACGAGAGCTCTTGTGCAAGCCTGGGTAAGGCTGTAGGACCTTGGCTCACTCCTGGCCCTTGTTTTCCTCTGTAGGGACAGCTACTCAGTTCCTGAGGATTTCTCTGCTCCCCTGGAGCTTCCACAGAAGCACTTCGGCCTGGTGGATGGTACAGCGCTGTCCTCGCCCCACTGAACCCCCTTTCCGTGCACTCACCCCTCCAGGTGGGTGACTGTCCCAGGGCTGGGCCCAGCCTCTGCTGCACCCGCAGATTACGGCATCAAGCCCAAGCAGCCTTGGTTCAGAACCCGGGCGGCCCCGGCGCGGCCGGCGGAGCTGCGCAGAGCTCACAAAAACAAGCGCGACGGGCTGGACCTGCTGGAGTACTACGAGGACGGGCGCCTGTGAGCCAGCGTGCACCCGGGCCCGCCACGGCACAGCAGGTGAGGGCTGCAGCTACAGCTGCCAAGGTCCCTTGAGATCATCACATCATCTCTGGCCTCCCAGGACTGCAGCCAAGGCTTTTGGACCAATACTGAGAAATTCCAGCTCCTCTTGGGGCCCCAAAGGAAAGAGGGAGGCAGGGCCCAAACTCCTTGTAGTGGGAAACAAACAGCACAGTAGCTCTGCTCCATGAACCATCATATTTAATAGATGTTGCCATCACAGCAGATCCAGCTGAAGCACAGAGATCACTGGCTGCAGGGACCGGGAGAGCTCTTCTACCTCCCTGGTGCTTCGCACAGCTCCCTGCAGCCTTTAGCCCTTCCCTGCTCGATTTCAGGCAGACACCCAGCTTTGTGCAGGGGCTGAGCCCCACTGAGCTGGGGTGCCCCTGCCCTGCCTCTGCCACCTGCAGCCTGGGGGAGAGGGGAAAGGGGCAGAGAAAGGCTTCCCTCCCAAAGGTATAGTTACTGCAGGGAGGTATGAGGGGAATTTTTCTCCCTCCCCAGGGCATGGATACAAGATGGAAGGGGTGGGGATAGGGACAGAGGCAGGGGAAAGCTGTCTCATCTCGTTCTGGTTCTGGCAGAGGAGATACTGGGGCTTCCTCTGCCACTCCTGCCCAGCAGCCATCTCTCCAGGGCCTGGCAGGGAGGTGATCCCATCTCCCAGGCAGGAGCCAGCATGTGGGTCTTGTTTTCTGTAGCTGCTGTGTCATCATACTGCAAGAGACTGACTCTGCCACCACAATTAAAAGTCACCCCAGATGGATGTGACGGGAAGCTGTGCCATGGAGATGCTGTCACCCCAGCCTGCAGCTGGAAAGGGCACGAGCACACTACTGCCCCCACCAACTGCTCACAAGCAGGGCACCCAGCGGGTGCTTCTGCAATAGAATAAACTAAGAGTATTTTGTACAATAAACACAATTTGTCCAGCCCTCCCCCCTCCCGTCCCCCCAGCCCAAGGAAGGGGAGTCACGAAAAGAGGCGGCGCTCTGTGCCCGGGGAGCCCTGCCCCGGACCCGCTCCTCCTCCAGGCTCAAAGCAGCTCAGTCCATGCACGACACGGGGAAGGGGCGAGACTGCAGCCCTGGCTGTGCAGGAGGTGCCTGTGCCAGCTCCTACTCCAGGTAGATGTCCTCTGTGGGGCATGTGTACTCCACATACTCCTTGTAGAATTGCTGGAAAGCCCTCCTGCAACACAGCACCAGGCAAAGCTTAATAGCAGCCTCCTCACAAGCCAATTATAGATCTTCACTCCCTACCCTGTGGCCTGTTTGATCCCCCAGCCCCCGACCTCTTCTGCATTAGCCCCAGAGCTGCCATCAGAGCCACAGGGTCTCCATCCTTGCTCTGATTCCCTGAACAGTGCATGACTTTCAGCCATCTGCCTGCAAAGCCTTGCACTGGGACTTGTTCCAGTACTGTCAGGAATATGATGCCCATAGCCCTGTCAGCCCTGGCTCTCATGCCAAGCATCCCACATGAGGAAGAGGTGCCAGGTCCAAGCCCCACATGTATGGGGAGATGGCAGGATTCAGCCTGGCTGTCTTGTTCCTTCTGCCCTCTATGAGCCAGCCTTTCCTGCCCAGCCAGAACTCACCCTACAGACTCCGCCAGTGGCTTCGTGGACTCCTCCGAGACAAAGACATGGCAGGCAAATCTGTGGTCAGCAGGGTGCTTGGTGATGAACCCAAAATATCTAAGGGCAAACAAAGTAGATGTGACTGGACCGGCAGACCAGCAGGCACAGGTATCCCAGCATCTCTGAGGTGTATCCACACTTAAGCATAGGGATTTGGGACCTGAAACTCCCCCGATAAATCCTGGTGGCCACCCCAGGGTCATGCCACAGCCCAAGTCCAGAGCTGCAGCACTGGGCTCACAGGGGAAGGGAAGCCCTCCAAACTGGGGCTCTAGGAAACCTCTTCTTTCCTTCCTAGCCCCAGTTGTGCTACCCCCAGGGAGCAGGAAGACAGCAAAGCCTTGCTTCTGAGCTACTGGTGTTGAGAGCTGCACTACACTTCCTTGCTACTCACTTGTTGTTCTTTGGATGGTACCCACAAAAGGAAATGTTCTTCAGCTGGAAAAAATGGCTACACTTGTTTACCTGGAGGAGAGAGAGAAAGAGGGGAACTGTCAGAGATTTTCTCCCCACCCCCTGCAGTGCAGCTGGTCTCTGACCACTGGAAATAAGCACTTAGAGACTGAGGAGTGAAATTAATTGGAGCCTAATCCTGGGCCGCTTATCAGCAGCAGTTTCAGGATTGCTCCTAGCACCCGAACAAAGGGAGCTTTTCCAGGCAGCCTGGCTGGCTCTCACCCCAGCTGCCTTTACCGCCAGTAGCTCCTGCAGGATTTCCCTGGAGGCCCTGAGTCAGACTGTACCCAGGCTAGAGTCAGTGCTGCTGTTCACCAGCACACACAGCCCTCCTTCACCAAAAAGGCTCTCAGAAAGACCACTACATAGAAGATGAACGGATGACTTAGAACTAAACAAGTCAGTTCAAGCCTGGGTGTTAAAGGGTCCCAGCCAGAAATGTAAACTTATTTATACGAGTCTAAAGAGCAACTAAGTTGATGGCATCCTCTAGATACAGGCAAGATTTGTAGAAACCACAGCCCAGCTCTGTCACAGCACTCAGAGCCATGAGCTACTCCTATCCCCCAGCCGGAAGGGAGGCTTCCCAACAGCTTGCTGCAAAGCCCTCACTTTGCTCTACTCAGCATCCCAACCTGCTTTACTAGGCTACTTATGCAGAATGCTAATCAGTAGCCTGCCCTTGCCAGATAAAGAGATTACAGGGCAGATCTGGAGGACACCACTCAAAATAGTAGCAGAAAGGTTTAGAAGCAGCTGACAGATTACTGGGTGCGGCTCAGCTCCCAGCATCCCAGCACAGTGACGTGCCTGACAGCTGTGAGAGCATCAGCTGGCCGTACTGCCCAGAGCTGGGGCCTTGTAAGGCATGGGGGACCTCGATGATGGGCCTGAAATGCTGATGATGGTGTTTCTCACACTCTCAGATGTGGGCTGGAGACCCTTAATTTTCATATGCAATCATGGCCTGTAGCACAGAGGGCATGAGCCAGTTCAGAGCAGCAATCAGGGAAGGGATGAGACGAGCTGGGAGCAGGGCACTACCTTGCTGTGCTCCTTGGAGTCGTCAGCTTTCACAGCAATCTTGACCCCGCGCACACTGATCTCCAGGACGCAGCTGGAGGGTGGGTTAAAGTGCACAGTGAGGCGGCGCGTGGTGGCAATCTGCAGAACAGAGAGACAGACAAAGCCGTGGGACTCGTGAGCAGTGATGATGATGTCCCACTGAGGCTCTGCCCTGCTGCCATAAGGAGCAGGCACTCCTGCCCCCTGGGATGGAATGGGACACTACCTTCTGCATGGCCGCACAGAGCACATCATTGCCCTTGTGGTAGGGAACCTGCACGGAGCCAAGGAACTTCACCCGAAACTGGTCCACCCAGTCACTGCTCTTGGCCAGAGCTGGAAAAGAGAGCACAGGGCAGGGATCATCTCTGGTGACCAGGTATGTGGGCTGAGCTCCACCTCCCCTCTCCATCTTCCAACTCCTTTTCCCTACCCAGGAAAAGCTTCCCTCAACAGCAGGTACCAACTCACAGCATCACAGCAGAACCTGCTCATTGCTCCCTGCTGGGTGCCCAGTTTGGTCCTCCCCCCAGCCCCCTGCTCAGCACCAGACTGCTCAGTAGGGAGGATGTGGTACAAGTTGGGGACATCAGCAGGCTGCACACAGAGGTTTGGTACCTGTGACATGGTCTGGGTCCTTGGTGACTTCAATAGCATAGTAGGCAGGAAAGATGCCCCGATCTCCTGTGCGCATGTTGTAGGCCTCATACCAATAATCTTCTGCCTGCACCTCCACCAGCAAAGGATCATCCACCTCCAGCTCCAGCTCGTCCGCATGGCGAGGCACAAACCTGGGCGAGAGGCACTGGCTAGCTAGCAGTGCTGGTGGCTTTCTCACTGGCACACTGCTGGGGCACCCACCACCAACCCAGGCAGTGCCCTGGTAGCCATGGGGACCTGACAAGCTAAATAAAGCACTGGAGGAGGTTTGGGATCAACAGGTAGCAGCATCCTGGCACCTAATGCAAGGGTATATTTCCCCTATTGCACCACCCAGGCTGCTCCTCAAGAGGCCCTGATGGCCCTTGGAGGTCTTGCCTATGAAGCAGCCTGGGCAAAAGTTGCTCCTGGGCAGGGCATGAGCTACAGGCACTGGTTTGTTCCTCAGGGCTTCCCACACCAGAAACACTGGGGTTTGTGCTAGCCCCACCTTGGTGGGAGTGCAGCACCAGCTTTGCCCCGGTAGAGGCTGGGGACACTGCCTATGCCTGCAAGCTCACCTAAAGACAGCACGGTGAGTCTGCTCCTGCTCCTCCCCGTTGATCATGCAGGAGAACAATCCAAAGGACTCGGCACCTGGGGACAAAGGCAGAGGAGGACATGTCAGCATTGAGGGATCAGCATCACAGCCAAGAGAAGGACATGGGCCAGACCGTCTGCTGAGGCTCCTGCAGGATGGCTCATCCAAGACAAAGCCATGTGATGCCACAGGAGAGAGAAGCATGGCTGGAGCCGCTGCACTGGTGCCCATCAGTTCCCACTGGGAACAAGAGCTCCCTGCACCAACACAAACAGCTGTGACACCTGCATGGGACCAGCCACTCTGTGGGAAACCATGCCTGCTGGAACATGCCACCAGCGCTCTTCCGGGCTTGGAGAGGAGTGTGGCATGCCAGGAATATGATGGCGCCCCTGTGACCTTACTTAGCCTCCCCCTCAGCATGGCCATACCTTGGGCAAGCCAAATGAGCAGCCTCAAACACCTACTGCCACCCCCACCTGACACTCACGAAGTTTTTCCAAGCCCCACCATGCTTCCTGGACCACCAGGGACAAAGCCACAGGCTGCAGCAAGCAGAACTGGGGCTCAATGCTGCTGGTGGCTTCTTATCTCCTGAGTGTGTACCAGGGACAGGCAGCCCACCTCCCCTCAGTGCCCAGTACTCACTTGAGGAGCGTGCCCGACCACTCATGAAGACATTGAGGAACTTCTTGGAGAAGTGGATGTCTGCCTCAGGGGTGGAGTCCTCGGAGAGGCAGACGGAGTCACGCTTCAGCGCATCCTCCTCGTACTCCTCGCCAATGGCCGACTCGTAGGGTGAAGAGATGCAATTGTCATAGACTGTGGCCGAGTCACTCTCATCACTGTAGCCTGAGTAGCACTGCTTGAGGCTGACCAGCTCCAGCTGCACGTTCTCATCCACCACCAGTGTGTATTTGACAGAGTCATAGGAGAGGGCACTGGTGTCCGAACTCACAGAGGCTCTCTGAAGGCTGTGTCCTGGCCGGGAGCCACCACTCCCACCACCACAAGAGGCTCTGGGCAGGTTTGTCTTGTCAGGGGAGGACATGTAGTCCAGCACCTCATCCTCCTCGCTGATGGAGGGGTTGGTTTTCCCTGCCAGGGCTGAATAGCTGGAGCTGTCAATGTCAGAGCTGATGGACATGCGGTTTTCGCTGGACTGAGACAGGAATGGCTTGTCAGCCTCCAGGGGGTCTGAGTTCTTCTGCACAGGCGTTAGGTAGATCTCCTCTGTGGCCTCCAGCCTCACATCCGTCTGGTAGCGGATGCGGTCCCGGTGGGCCTCGGGGCCCCTCGTCACCACCACGACGCTGGCACCGTGTGGTGGGGCCCGGCTGGTGGCTTGGTGCTTCTCGGGAGGCCGGGACGAGGCAACGCAGGCTGGGGCCATCTGTGTGGCTGCCGTGCGCCGGCACGGGCTCTCCGTGGATGTGCCCCGGTCTTTGGTGGAGGTTGTGCTGTTTTGGTGATTGACCTCATCACTCAGGCAAACATGGTCATGGGGAGGGGTCTGCTCACCTGTAGGGAGAGGACAGCAGTGTAGACAGCCACACAGAGGGGGGTGTTCCCTGATAGGGAAGGTGTCCAGGGATGCCACCCAGACTCACAGAATCATTTAAGTTGGAAAAGACCTCTAAGATTCTCAAGTCCCACCATTAACACTGTCAAGTCCACCACTAAAGAGTGTCTCTAAGCACCACATCTACAACATTTTGAACACTTCCAGGGATGGTGATTCCAGCACTTCCCTGTTCCAGTGCTTGATCAACCTTTCAGTTAAAACATTTTTTTCTAATATCCAATCTAGACTTCCCCTGGTGCAACTTGAGACAATTTCCTCTTGTCCTACCGCTTGCTACTTGGGAGAAGAGAGCAACTCCCAGCTCACTGACAATCTCCTTTCAGGTAATTGTAGAGAGCAAGACAGACATGCACCCTGCATCCATGTGGTATGCTTTCCCCAACCTCCGGCTCCAGCATCACTTGCCTCAGGCTCCTGAGCACCATGAAAGGGTGAAAGGAGTTGACCCTGGACAAAAGCCTGAGAACTCACCCGTTTTCAGAGGGGATGACGACCGGGACACCCGCTCCTGCCAACTGTGCTTTTTCCCCAGAGAGTTGTTATTCAGAGTGTCCTGAGGAGAAGAACAAAGCTGCCTTATAGCCCGAACAATAAACAGCGTGTGGCACGGCAGCACCCATTCCTCCCTGGGTCCACAGCACCCTGCTCAGCTGAGCATCCTGGGGTACATGATGCTTGGGGAGACCCCCCCCCACCAGCCCCACATCTCACCATGCTGCTGCTGCAAGAACTGGCATGATGGCTGAAGCAGGGTGGGCAAGGAATCAGCTGGGCTGCATTCATCCACCAGGGAAAACACGGCTGCTGAAGCCCATAGCTGGACCGTCCCAAGACAAAAAATTCAAGACCTGAGTCTGCCTGCATGCTTTGCTCCCATCCTTCCGGCCCTGCCCACCTTCAAACCACCCAGTTTAATGAAATGGGGGAAATCCCAAGGACCAGGTGTTGTGCTGCTACTCAGCTGGAAGCCAGCTACTGGAGAGACTAATGCCTGCCCCTGGAGACATCCATATTGGGTGTGTAAGGGGGCATACACAGATAGTGTGTATGTATACAAATCTATACACGCACAGTATACAGTTCACTAGCAGATGTCAATCCTGAGCAGCTGGAGAGGAGAGGCAGCGTCAGGCCATCCATGCTCCCCATCCCTGGGCGAGTTTCTGTGGGTGCTGTGCCCTGTCTGCCCAGCCCTGGTTGCCCAGCCATGCATGTGCACAAGGGAAAACGTGCTCGACCTCGCTGCAAGACCCGGGGACCAAAGCGCACCAAAGTCCCCTCTAATGAGGGCCCTCCTGCAGAGGGGCACAAGCCCTCCCTGCTCGCCTCTGCAATGTGTGACATCCTGCCTGGTGCAGTGCCAGCCCTCATCCACTCCTCCATCCCCAAGTTCTCCCTGGCTGCACTCTCCCAGCCCCTCCTACGGGACACTGAGTGTTTCTGCCCCAGCTGCAGCAGTGGCATTTTCCACTGTTAGTTTTTGCTTAAGTACCAAAGCCCTGCTGGGACTCCCTGAATTTTCTCACAGCCTTATCACCAACCCACAGCTGTTCCCAGCAGCACAGGAACTGCCCTGTCCTTACTTTGCTTCCCCACTGACATGAAGGAAGCCTTTGCCCCAAAATTCCATCATGTCACACACTGCTGAACCATGCCTGCCAGATCCCTGCCTCCGTGTGGGATGGGAGAGACCCCTTTCACAGAGCTTTGGCAACCTCCCACCTTGGCCTCCATGAGTCCCTCCTGTGCCAAGGCAAATAACAGCACGTCCCCGCTAGCCTTTCCCAGGGACACGATGGGCTGGGATGAGGGCCAGGCAAGCTGTCACAGTGATGGCCTCTGCGTGCAGAGTGCCACGGGACCAGCACACACAAGACAGCCTGGCTGCCTGGACTGGGACAGGAGGCAGCAATGCAGCAGGCACAGCCCACTGTGCCCACCCATGCCCACAGGGCCAGAGCACTCAGGGGTCTGTAATGCCCCACCAGGGTGGAGAGGCATTCACAAAGTCTTAGAGGGTTCACCTAGCCAGTCACAACAGCTGTTTCTTGCCCTCTAGGAAGCTGGAAATGTTCCTCTCATCATTTCCAGGCCACCTGCCTGGGATGATGATCATAGAGTGCCCAGCAGCAACTGAGACATCACCAGGCTGGATCCTGGCCCCACAAGAGCAGAGGGTGGGATGATGCCTTGCTTTGTGAACACCCTGCCTGGCAGAATGCCTGGTACCCTAACTGGGCATTCAAGAGAGGATGCACAACCATGGTCCCTCTTCTGACTACCTGTAGGAGAAGAGAGCTGGGCAGGTCAAGCGGATGCAGTGTCTCACACAAGTGGAGACAGATTTCAGGCTGGTCTCCAAGGGATGTCCTGCACCCTTATCCTCTCCTCAGGGCACCACATGTAGACAGGGAGAAAGTGCCTCTGGCTAGGGGTAGGAATCCAGAACAGGAACCCCAAGCACCTTACAGCCAGCCTCTCCCTAGATCCTACCAACAGCATTATCCTACCTGGCCAGCCATGCCACAGTCCTGTGCCACCATCCCTGCTGGCTCCAGGCTCCCCTTGCCAGCTGCAGGAAAGCCCCCTCTCCCATTCCCCACGTCCTCAGCTCAGCTGTGCCCACGCCTCCCAGTGAGCTCCACAGCCTCCACCATCTCCTTGCAAGGGCACCATCAGCTTCCCCTCCCCAGCCTACCATCTCTGCAACTCCCCCCACCCCCAGCCCCCTCCAGACGCCTGCTCCCACCCCCGGACACTGAGTGTTGGGAGAGGGCCTTGCTGTTCCCCACCTCCCCCAGGTGGATGTGGCTGCCACATACCACTCGGGGTCCCTGCACAGGGTGGGACAAGGCTGCTGCTGTCCCCTTGTCCATTATGCACAGTGGGGCTCCCCCGCCTCCCCAGCCCTGCTGCCTTTGTCCCTGGTGCCAGCTGCCTGCGGGCGCCTATCCCTGGCTCTGTGCCTTCCTCCTCCTCCTCCCACCCATGGCCTCAGGCTGAGAGCTGGCATCAGCTGCCGGTGCTGGGCTGGTGACACCCAGCTCCGACTACTCCCCATCTGTCACCCACGGGGACACCTGCCTCTCACTTCATGCTCCTCGGCTGAACGTCACCGCGACGAAAATCCTCCTACTTGGCAGAAGGCAGAGCTGAATGGAGGAGGGAGGCAAAAATAGCCCTGCACGTCGCGCACTTTGCGTGGGTTTGTAAAGTTTGCAGAAGCGACAGAGCAAAGGGACTCCAGCCGCCGTCTGGGGGGTCAGCATGAAGGGCACCAAAACATCACCCACCCCAGGGGTGACAGTAACACCATGGCTCTGTGGGGCAGGCAGTCTCAGCTAAAACCATCCAAAATCTTTACAAAATCCGAGCGCGAGCATGACAACAGTACCCCCTTGTCCTCCTGGCCACCATTTTGGGCGTTGCTTTTCTGTCTCTCAGATTTTATACGGGGTTCTGACATTAATGTTTCTCTTGCCAGGCACCACCGCTCAGGAGCTGAGGCCACCAGGTCTCCACTGCCAGGCATGGGGCACCTGGTGTCACCAACTTGCCCTAGAGCTGGTGCTGCCCCAGCCCGGGGCAGATGGAGCCCAGCCAGCTGTTGGTGCCGGGCTGGGCTCGCCAGACCGTGGCGTGCTGCCCCGTCCCGGGATGGCTCATTCACGCGTTCGGTATCCATGCCTCGTTTGCTCCCCATCCCACGGGAGCTCTTCGCAGCTCCCACCCTGCCCCTGCCGCACGGCTCTGCCACGCCACTCGGACCCTGCTGGGGCACAGATCAGTCCCAACACGATTCCTGGAGTGTTCCCTCTCCACCTCGGCAGCAGAGATGAAAGAAGGACCCACCCGGCGCCTAAGGCCCCTCAAAGAACCCCCTCCGAGCGCAGTGCTGGGGTGCTCAGCGGTGCGCAGCGGCGGCCCACAGGGGCGTGCTCAAGTCTCCAGCACCTGGCGAGCCCCGGCCCGCAGATCGCTCCCTCCGGCTCGGCCCGCGCTGCGCCCGGCCCGGGGACGCGAGCGGCGGCGAGAAGGGAGGGATCTCTGGATGACGGGGGCGGCTGCCCCG
>VZSR01000520.1:12185371-12199234 GCA_013398615.1 Brachypodius melanocephalos
CACCTCACCTCCGGCAGGTGTCTGTCTGTAGGTACATGCAGCCATCACATTCACTACGAAGCACACAAACGTGCACACCCAGGTTTCATCTCGACATAACAAGGATATTTTTTACAGTGAGAACAACCATTCTGCGGAACAACCTCCCCAGGGAAATGGTAGAGTCCTCATCTCCGGAGATTTTCAAGCTGCCACTAGACAGAGTGCCAGATCGTCTCGCCCATACTCCCTTTCCCACACAAGGTTTGGCCAGGTGATCCTTTAAGATCCTTTCCAGCCTGGGCTGCCCTATGATTCTTCTTTCCAAGGCAGACTGTGACCTTTCTTAGTTCCTGTCCTGGCAGCTGGGACTCATACAAGCAGTTTGCTCGGACTTGGTCCACCCCCCTGCCTGGAGCAGGTCACCTGTCTGTCTCACCTGAACATCCTCACAGATGGAGAACCCACCACCATGCTGGGTACTGGCACCATGTACTGCACTACTGTTACTACTTTTTCTCTATGGGGTTGAAATTTTCACTGCACACCTCTGAAAGGAGTCAGGCTCCTCCTTTCCCATAATGCCCACTTGGACCAGCAACTCCTTCCCCCTTGTCTTACACATCTAGGAAAAGCCTTCTCTGCCCACTCCTTGTATTTGCATATATCGGGACCTGAGGCCATACGGGACGGATGCCCTGTGCTGGCTCTCCAGTCACCTGCTGGTGGTGGCTGTGCTCTGGCTGGAGGCAGCTCCACTCTTTTCCCTGCACCCTTCTGGAACAGAGTGGCCACTGTGGGGACTGTGAGGAGCAGGTGTCCCATCCCACCACCCTGGCTGTGCCCAAGTGCTGAGCCACCACACTTCTTGTGGCTGTGTTGCTGGGCAAAGAGGCGCCAATGTCCCCCCTGTGTACATTTAAAGGTCAGTGGTTTCCTTCCCAAGGCCCCCTCCTTGCATTAATTAGAGCTTGCACATGCACAAGTTGCTGCAGCCAGCAATAAAGGCAGCAACTTGGCATCATGGAGTCGAATCCCTTTTGTTATCAGCGGGTTGTGGTGACTGCAAGCTTGTCAGCAGGCAGAGGTGAGGAAGGGCGGGTTTTTGCAGCTGAATACTATCCATGTCTCCAGCTGCATGGAGGATGCCCCTTGAGCCATGAGAGAAGGAACAGCCCCAGCAGCTCTGGCAGCCACTCCAAGAGCTCTTGTTGCTACCAGTTCCTGAACTGTCAGACAAAAGCCAGCACAGACAGGGCTCTGCCCGCTGCAGGCACAGTACAAACCCTCTCATGGGAGTCATTTCCCCACAGTGTCCCTGCTGAAGTCCTGCAGTGGGTGAGCAACTGGAGAACCACTGCCACCGCCACTAGAGGCTTTTAACATTTAAATCCCTTGTTTTGAGCATTAGCCTTCATGCCACAAGTTCTGCATTTCTGTCTGTGACAAATCACATGGATTTTAACAAGGAAACCAAGGCACGGGAAAAAAACTGGAGGGAAATGCCAACTGAATAGATTATACCTAGCCAAGGTGAGTGTATTGGACTCAGCTGGTGACATTCAACCTAGACTGCTAATGATGCTGCTATCATAATCCTGTAGCTGCAGCAATCGGTTGGAAAACTCAAAGAAGGAAACGTCTTGGAAGGATGCAGAAATCAAATCAGTGTCATTTTGAAGAAAAGGGCACCCTAGCAGGGGTGCAGCATTCCAGGTGCAAAAGCTAGCAGGAAACTACAGCCACTGCAAGTATTACTTATGGCCTGTAGCTCAACAAAGTGATTTTGAAACCACGCAGAAATCAATCACCTTACTCTGTGAGTGAGACCTGCAGTGATCTGCAAAGCAAGGGCAGGGACTAGACATCAGGAAGTCTTCTGACTGCAAGGACACTGCCCCACCAGAACAGGCTGCCTCAGGAGCCCTCTAGGAACAAGTTAATGTCACCTAAGGTCAGCTTGAGCATGCTCATGTCTCAGTACAGATGCAATGCTGAGGTGACTTCCCAAAATCCCTTCACCCTGTGAGAGACATTAGGGTGTGTGAGAGAGCAGTGCCTGAATGCTGTGGCAGGATGAACACAAGATGCATACCTCATCCCCAGTGCAGTCAGGGGGACACTTTTGCTTCCTTACAGACCTGTCCCTGGGATGTGATGCTGGTGTGTTCCTGCTGATCCAACCTCCCACCTGCATGGTGCTGTCCCAATGGCAAAAAGTCCCAGTGCCCAGCAACTGGTCTCTGACAGTCCCAGTGTTGTGATCCATGGTTCCAGGGGGCTGGAGCAGAATTAACCCTGCTGCAATTGAGAGGTACTAGGATCACCCCTGGAGCGTTGGTCTAAGCTGAGGAATCCCCTGTGTGGGGGCTGCTGCCCACCTGAGGAATCTGCTTGCTTCCCTAGGAATGAAAGGCTCTTGCAAGCGGAGTGGAGTGATATGCAAGATGTTGCTTGAAGAATGAAAGTCTTCTCTGCTCCCCCACTCTTGCGGCCTTCACTGTTAGAGGAGGAGTGGCAAAACCTTCAGCTGGGAACAGCGTTATGTGAGCACAGAGGAGCAAGGGGGACTTGCTGAGCAGGAGGCACAACAGTGGCCCCTCTCCCTACCACCAGCTGGCTTCAAAGGGCCAGGAGAAGCCTCTCTGCCCCCAGCCTGGCACAGCCACAGCTGGCCGTGGATCACAGAGGCAGCTCCATGGGACAGCCTGGGAAAAGCTGCATGGAATAAGCAGCCACTTTGCTGCCCCATCCTTTGCTCCCGGCGCACACATCCAGTTCTCCAGCAGTCCCTGGATTGCAGGCTCATGGCAGTGGCTTCCCTCATTGCAGTGCGTCCTGCTGGCCTTCTGAGAGCAGATGGCAGCAGCGGCACACTTGGATCAGTGGCACTGGACATCAAGAGAAAGCCCCTGGCATTTCCAGCATTATTATTATGCTGAAAAAACTCCACATCTCCTCCACATATCTGTATATTCATGTCTGTTTCAGACCTTTTCATGCAGACCCATGAAGGCTCAGCACAGCCTTGCATTGGCTCTTTTCCCTTTGGGCACTTGTTCTCATGCTCTTAGGTATTTCCAAGAGAGTTTTTTTTTCCCATTCCTGCATTAACCATTTCCCACAGTTCCTAGAAAATAGATGAGGCACTAAACTTTTATTAACCTCTGCCTGGCTGTTTGCTGGGATCCATCTTGCTGAAACCAGAGTTTGTCACCCTGGATTTCCAAGCCACTAAAACAAGGCCAAGCCCCAAGTCTGGTGCTTTTGTTGCAACCATCCCTCTCCACACGCCTGACTGCTGGCATTGCTGAGGTGGAGGTTGTGTCCCTCGCCCTGGTGGCCCCTGCTCCTTCCCAGCTGGCCTGCAGCCCTGCCATTCAACAGCTCCAAAGACACTTCTGCTGCTCCTCTGAGTCCTCTCCTCAACCTATCTCACTTCTCTTTTCATTCACTGGGGACTTCTTGTTGAAATTAAGGTTCTTTTCAGCCATATGTGCTATTGCTCCTCATTCTCAGTACATGGTCTCCCATCCATGAGGTGTGGTCCTTGTCAGTAGACAGTTCCCTCTTGCACAAACATCAGTCTACGCCTCCTTGCAGTTTCTGCGTGTCTGAGCCACTATTTCTGAAGAGCTGCTAAAATAGCCCATAATGAGGTCATCTTTGTTTTCCTGGGACCAAAAAATTCCCCCGAACCCATCTCTGTTTGGGTGTTGACCTCTGCACCAGCTCCCTGTTCCTGCCACAGGGTTTTGTCATCAACCAGCTCTGCCCAGACCCCCCACCTCATCAAGGTCACTGATTGTCCCCATCCAGCAGTCACCTTTGCAGCCCTCAGGTGGGGTTTGCCCCCTTGTTCCTTGCCAGTGTTTTCCTGTTCGCTGTTGGGTTACTGTGCCTGCCCACCTCTCCAGGGACTGGCCGCTGGGCAGCGGGAGGACTCCAGCCCCTGCTCCCCAGATCCTGTTTCCCCCTTGCCCATCACTCTGTGCTCTGGTGTGATCCAGTGAGCCAGCAGCTTGCTTTCACCTCGCATTGCTCCATTGCCAGGCTTTCCCCCGCTGCCTGGCCCTGCGGGGGTGACCATGGCCAGCCCTTCAACCCACGTACCACGGCTGCCCTGTGGCACCGGGCAAGCCAGGAGCAGGACATCGGCAGGGCCCCCTCAGCCTGGTCCCAGCGTCCCTGACCCTCCACCCCCAGCCAGCCCCAGATGATGCAATTAGCCGGCTGATGCTGCCTGCCGGTCATTACCGACCTGCCGGCCCCCGCCGTGCTGTGCCGCCCCCAGACCCGGCCACGCTGCTCCCTCTGGGCCTGACTGCTTCCATCAGGCACATCCTGCAACCTTGTCGCCCCGAGCTCGCTCTGGATGGCGATCAGCTTGGAAAGCTCCCTGGCTCTCGCCTTCAACGCTGGGATTGAAAAGCCCCTCTCACAGCCATTGTTGTCACCACTTTCGGTTCTGCTCCTCGGGCAATCCTCCGTGTCCCATATAAACCATTTGGATATATTTTTAGCAGGCTTTTTTTCTGAGCATGATAAGCCTCCTCCTTTGCTTTGTTTATGAATAACTCATTGCTTCCCCTACGGCAGCCTCGCATCCCACTCCAGCAGACTCTCAGTGCACCCGGACATTTGTATAAAGCAGCTCTGAGCTGTCTCCAGGGAAGCAATGGGGCCTGCTCTCAGAGCCCGAGCAAACCCTCTTCTGAGGGTCAGGTCTCTCTATTGCAACACAGGGATGCAGAAACCCCTGAGTAAACTGTTTCAAATGGGCAAAGGAGATTGTTTTTCCTCCCCCTCAAGTAAGGGCTACAGCACTTCAACTGCAAGTCCTCCCTGCCCCTTCCCCTCCCTGCCAAACACCAGCCAAAGGCTGTCAATCTGTAGAGGAAAAAAAAAATCCTTCTCTGAGCCCAGTGGTGCTATCAGCAGTGGGGAACAGGGATGGGTAACAGGAAGAATCCAGCAACACACCCAGCCTCTGTCTGCCTCACCTATTGCAGGATCTTCCCAATGCCAGGCCCTCACTGTGGCTGTGCCCTCATGGATGTCCAGCACTGGGTTTGCCCTTGGTCTTCCTTGCTGCATTATCCCTCTTCCCTTCAGCATACACAGCCCATGAGCCCAGACTGTCCCAGGGAAGTCTGGCCATAACATCCTAGAGCAGGAGGAGGCTGCAGTTGGAGCAGAGATATTGAGCAGCAGCCCCATACCTGGGAACAGACAAATTTTTGCTGGGAAGGTCACAAATTAGACCAAGGAGCACAGCAAGACACCTTCACCTCCCAAGGATGAGGTCTGCCTGTACCCTCCTGCCTGCAGTGAGGGATTCCAAACGACACAAATTCACTTTCTAATTTTAAATCTGCGACAAATTCTTGTGCCTTTCCTGTCCTCGCTGGGTCTTTATCAGTTTTGCAGAGGAAGTATTTCCTCTGAGGGACAGAATGATTCTCAAATCACTTGGCTGCTCCTCCAGCATTTGCATCCTTTAGCATGAAACACATTGACAAAATGCAGAAACTCTGTGCTGAGAGGTATTAGCGCTTAGCTTAAAGAAATAAGTTTTAAGTAGAATGAGTTAGAATGGGTTCACAAAGTTAGGATACTGTGTGATCTACTATGTTGTTTGCTCAGCTTTACCTGGCTAGAATCAGTAGCTGGATCTGCTGAAGCCTTGGGCCATAAGCTGTGAGTTTACACCTAGAGATGTTTTTGGCTGGAATTGACTTAACTCTCCTAGTAATTTTCCTAGTAGCTGGTGCAGTGCTGTGTTTTGTCTTTCTTATGGGAGGAGCATAGATAAGGCACTGATGCTGCTGTGGTTGTTGCTGAATAGTGTTTATCCCAAGCCTAGGACTTTTTTATTTCCCCATGCTCTGCCAGTGAGCAGGTGCACCAGAAGTACAAACCAGAAGACAAGGAGACTCCAGCTGTCAGCAGAAGCTGTAACTCCACAAGATAACAACAGTGTATGGCCTGCCTGCACAGACACAGAGAAAGAACCCAGTAAGATGTTAGAAGACCCCATCCCAAAAATCACCATTGAACCAAGAGGTGCATGGAGAGTCTCTGAGGGGTAGGTGCATGAGTTGTATGGGTATAATTGCCCAGGGGTTTCTTTGTTCAGGGTCCCTCTCCACAGGCACCCAGCTTGAGCTGACCTGGTGCTGTACCACTAAACTATGTATTTTTATAAAATCTGAGCCTGGGGCTTTGCTACAGGAAACCTACGGTCAAGCCTGAAGGAGGAGTCAGAGTCAGCCCTAGAGTGGGTTTGTGTTTGAGTGAGGGGTCCAAAAGGGCACCTGCCAGCTTACTGGAGCTGCCTGCTACAAAGAGACTCTGCTCCCAGCAGTTAAAAGTCTCAGGTGGTGTATGTGTGATTCCTTGAGTGGTAGTGAGAACGCTCATGCTGCAGCTTTTCCTTTAACACCCTGCATATTTCCAAATCCAATGTAATTATCAATTTATCTTCACATTTCTGCCCCCACGGCCTTCAAGGGGAGTTCAAACAGTGGTGTGAACCCCATCAGGTGCTTGACAGCGTGCTCTAGGATGGATGGGAGACCCAGTTGCAGCACCTGCACAGGCTTCCCAGCTCCCATCTTTATTCCACCTGCTGCCATCAGAGCTACCTCCCTCATCCCTGTTCCAGGAGCATCCAGGTCTCCAGCCTCCTAAAGACCTGTGAACAGCTCTAGCTAAAGCTAGCTAGCAAACCAGAGAGAACACCTCAGGTGAGCAGAGTACAGCTCTCACCCAGCTGCATCCCCAGGTCCAGAGATGCACGTGGGGACAAGAGGAACAGCCCAGGTCGGACCTTTGGTACCACCTTGCAAATGTCCTTGATTCCTGGGAATGCTTGTCAGGTGCCAGATACTCACTGGTCATCTTGCTCAAATGGGGACATGCCCCCATTTGCACCCAAATCCTTGGGATCATCCCTGAGGAACAAACTCCAACCCCTATAGCACAGTGGGAACCAAAATGCACCAGTTTTGAGATGCTTTTTTTGTCTCTTGAGTTTGGCTGGTTCAGAAAGGACCTGCACTATGCTGGAGTGAAGAGAGGGCACTGCCAAGCAGAGGGCATCGGGCCATGGCAGTGGGCTCGTTGAGAAAGCATCACTCATCTGGGGATTTGGTGGTCCTGCATGTGGGCTGAGGGTCCTGCCAGCCCCCCTGGCACATTCTGCCCATCCCCATCACACTTACCCGGGTGGCCAGGCTCTCCTTGCAGTGCAGGCTGATTCCACACTCGTCAGTGATCTCAGAGAGGTCTTCATCCTCAAATTCCTCAAGGCTGATGTCATGGGTGAGCCTGGAGGGAGTGGAGATGGCCTGGTCACTCACTGCCCCAGTAGAGGACAGGAGGGTGCAGGGTGCCATGGTGCCTGTGGGCTGGGAGCAGCAGTGACACCCTGGGAGAGGCTCTCCCGTTCTCTATTAGGAGGAAAGACTGGGAAGGCAGCTCCTTCCCAGAGGGGATAGGTCTGTCCCCATCAAATGGCTGGGCTTGACATGGTCCATGGCTGTTGGAAGGCAGGAAGAGTGTGTCCCAAAGCAGTCCCTGCCTGACTGAAGACAGAAGAGACATGCAGGTTCAGAGAACATGGAACAGACAGTACAGCCACCCCTATCACAGGCGGTTTGTTCTGCTCACATCATTCCAGGGAGCCTCTGGGATTGTTCTAGATAGGCACAGACACCCAACAGGGCAAAGGCTGGGGTTAACAGGAAGGGCTGGGGGTCCTGACGGGGCACAGCTGGAGGATGGACCTGCTGGGACAGGTGAACACATTGAGACCCACAGAACTCATAAGCACAGCAAACCCGTCAGCCATGGCACAACCAGCCCCTGAGCTGTAGCTGGGAGGAATGTCCCAGCCCAGCTGCCTGCAGTAGGAGGGGGCAGTGATTTTCCTCTGCACCAAAATCACTCCCCAGGGTGACTATGGGCATCCCTGTGAACATTGGTGCTGCTGAGCTGGTTGGCATGGCCTCAGGGGTCCCTTAGGGCTTTCAGCCCCAGCCACACAGACTCATTACACCCCTTCAAAAGAAGAGAGATCCTTTTAGCAGCTGAAAATGTGCTGATGAGTCCCCGGGGAGTGGTGAGGTGCTTCTGGCTTCTGAGCATTAAAACATTTCAACATGGTGGTACCTCAATGCTCTTCTAGCTTATCCATTACCACAGGGGTAAATAAAAGACCCCAACCCAAAAGCCCTTGGCCCACCTATTCAGACCCCTGAGTTTTGTCTGGAGTGGCCATGGACATTGCTTTCTTGTCACCATTTCCCTTTGCTCCCAGCTCCTCTGGCTGGGAGACACTTGGGTGAAAGGGATATGCCAAGCCCATCACCCTTCTCTGGCTTGGCCCCCAGCAGTGCAGTGAGAAAGGAATGAGAATGGTGTTTTGTGACCTGTGGATCTCCCACTCCCACTTTAAGCATTGCTTGCACAGCTTGGGGCTCCCCCTTGCAGTGGCACCAACCCAGTGCCACAGAGGGGTAACATCTCCCCTGTCCCAGCTCCTGGAGAGGGAAAGGAGCGGGAGAAGCCCATGAGGGAAGAAGCAGCTTCCCTCTGTGTTTCTGAAGACCCCACCACCAGTGGTCTCCTGGGGTGAAGACAACTGGGAACAACCATACCCACGGAGGCAGCCCCTGCAAGACGCAATGGGAATGCAAGGACACAGCCTTCAGCACAGGGTGGGACGACTGGACCCCCCTTTGCCCATCTCCTCCTGCTGCCCATGGGAGGCAGGCAACGCAGAGCAGGAGGCTCATGATGAGCCTTCAAAGCACAAATTGATTTCTTCTCCGGTTACACGGTCGCAAGGGTGGGACATCATCCATTGCTAATGCTCCAGGCCTCCACCCGCCGTGCAGTGGGAGCGCAGTGAAAGCTGCGGGGTCCCGGGGGGAGGCACAGCATTGCCAAGGGGCTGCCAGGGGCTTCCTGCTCTCAGGAGCAGCCTGGCAGTGTGGCGGTGCCACTCCAGGATGGGGACAGGCAGCCCAGTCCATGCTCTGGGGGATGGGCAGATGATGAACGGGTTCCCCAGGCTGGCCCTGCCTGCCAAAGCTGGGGCGCAGCAGGAGGTGACCAGACACCTTCTGCCGCTCTGGTGCCTCCTGTCACACAGCTCCCTGCGCAGCCAGGAAAACTTTGGGCTCAACTGCGTGCCAAGTTTGCTCCTGTCCTGCGGCCATCACTCACAGAGAAGGGTGACGTGCCCAGGAGTAAGGGGCTGCCCCTCCTTCCCTTGCATGCCCGCGGGACAGTCCCCCCTCCCCTAGGCCCAGCCGGTCCCCTACCATTTCTCCCACTGATCTTCCAGCCAGCTCTCCTCCTCGGTGCTCGACTCCATTTTCAAGGGCAGCTGCATTGAGGAGGACCCCCCTTCAAGTGGAGGACACACTCCCACACCAAAAAACGCCCCAGACCTGCTGCGAGGTGCAGTGAGGGAGATGAGAGCCGAGCCCTGGTGCCCGCTGCCTCCCCGCCTGCCCCGTCGCAGTCTGTGGCTGCCGGTGCTGCTCTGTATCCTCACTGCGCAACCTGGGGAAGCTCATTAAAAATAGATGGAATCAGCTGTCCTGGAGGGGAAAAAAAATAAGGAAAAAAAAATAACCTCCCCAGCTGAGCCAGCGCCAAGTCCCTGCACTCTGCTGGGGATGCTGACTGCCTCTGCCTGCCAGCCAGCCAGCCTGGCTCCTGGTCTTGCTCCAGCACTCGGCTCCTCAGCACCCACAGGGGGCACAGGGGATCTGCTAACCCCATCATGGAAACCTGCAGCACCTGGCCTCCTCCTGCCCTTGCAGCATTGCTGTCCCCCACAGCAGGGGGACACAGACAGGAGCATCTGTCTGGCTTCTCACCAGGTGAAGCGAGGCCACTCACTGATGCAAAGGCCACAGTGTTTCCAGCACAGCAGGACCGGTGTCCTGGCCAGCTGCACTTCCAAGCCGAGGGGAGCATCTTCACCAAGGGACAAGCCCAGCCAGCACAAAGCAGTGCTAGCAGCACTGTCCCTTCCCTGTCTGCCCCCAGATGCACTCCTGCCCCCAGGCAGCATCACCCTTGAGCTTCCCCAACCTCAACCTCATGCTGAGGGCCAGAGAAATACCTGGTGAGCTGCTCTGCCAGCTCCCACCCCTCTTCTGCTGCTGAAGGAAATAGGGGTCTTTCCCAGGAGGGGCTGTCAGATATTGCTGTCAAAGTGTTGGCACAGCGGCCTCCACCACCCCGATGCCTCTCAGACCCACTCACTCTTGCCCCATCAAGATGAAGCCAAAGTAGTTCTAGGAGAGGCACCCACCGTGACTCTAAGATGGGGACAGGGCATCCCCCTCCCCACGAGCTGCAACCACTCTGATACACAGCGGGGTGGCACTCCCACTGCCACCCATCACAGCACTGCTCTCCTGCCCCTCACTGACACCCACTCCAGGAGTTTCAAGTAATGAGTGCATTTCCCACCACCTGCTTGGGACCCAGCTTTGCTCCTGGACAGGTTAAAGTGGGTGATGTCCACAGAAGCCCAGCTCAGGGCCTGGACTGCCCTGCTGTGCAAACCTGTTGCAAGCTCTCTCCCCACCAGTGCCACACCACCGGTGAATGTCATTCATGATACTGTGGTCATTGTCACTCAGTCCCACAAGAATGGCATTCAGGACTCCATCTTCCCTGTCAGCTCTGCCTGGAGGCACCTCATCTGCTTGAAACCTCACTTAATGCAATGAATAAAGAAATCTCTATCTCGGTATTACTCACACCCTTTGCTCCTCTCACATGGATGCTCCAGGACTTCCTAGGAAATACATGGAGAGCTCTCCATTACCCACCTCTGCTCCCTGTGCTGGAAACACCCTTTCCTTCCTCTCTTCCTTCTCAAAGAGGCTAAAAATACCAGCAAAAACAAACAGCTCTGACTTCTCTCAGCTCCATCATTGGCAGTGAAAGTCTGAGCAGGACCTGCATGTCTATTTTGGCCAACTTCCCTTACCAATGGCCACAGCATCACAGGTATGTGGGAGCCTGTCTCCATCTGTGAGGATGGGAGAACCCTGTCCCTACAGGTTATAAGTGCTTTCCTGAAGGATGTGCCAAGAGGCACCTAAAGGTGGGCAGTCCTGCTGTATACATGAGAATAGATAAACTTGGGATTCTCAGGAACCATGAGCAGGAGTACACACATGGGTGCATGAACAGAGGCAGATGTTACCTGCCCATGGCAGGAGCAGCTTGAGCACAGTCCTAAAAACAGCCTTATAATCAGTCCTGGCTGCTGTGCCTCTTTTGACCCCATCCTCTGTCAGCCCACTGCCAGTGCAGAGGATTTTCCGTGCAGGGTGTTGGCCAGGGCAACATGGCGTGGTGAAGCTGGGCACACCAACAAGCCCAGCTGCCCGAGCCATACTCTGATACTCTGCTGTTAGGTGCTGTGTACAAGTCCTGAAACCAGCACCAGTGGAAAAAATATTACTAACCTACATTTGCTGGCCCCTCTCTTTTTCTTCCATTTCAATGGCCACAGAGTGCTTTATTCAAACCGATGAGAAAGCGCCCCTCTCTCTCCCATCAGAGGAAGACAACCCTCTCGTCTCCCCTCACACAAGACAGGTAGCCCCATTTGGACGCCCAGCTCATTCATTTCCTCCAAACAGGCTGTGCTGACAGATCCAGATGAGCTCGACAGACACATAAAACAAACCACAGTGCTAGAACTGATTTTTGTCTCAGCCTGAAGGTGCGTCTTTGAACTTCCTGACAAGCTGGAGAGAACTTCTTCCTCCAGAGACCCCCTCCCTTCCCAAAGGGCTGTGATTTCTGACAGGGCTCCCTCAGTAGTGGAGTAGTTTCCCCTCTTTCCTGACTCGTGGAAATAACTTCCTAAGGATTTCTTTCCTGAGGTGCCTTCCTGCCCAGTAGCTAGGTAGATGCCCTTTGCTTTTATCAGGGAAAGCTGAAGGATACAGAGAGGATCAGTCAGTGATCCCTTCCCAGGTTCCAGCTACATTAGAGCCACAATCTGGGGGACAGTGGGGCAGACAACACTGTGAGCTCTGGAGGGCTCTGCATCCAGCTGCATCCCAGTTGTGCAGTCCTCCCTGCCCCTCTAATGCAGGATAGAGGGACCCCTAACTCAGAGAGGTTCCAGAGAGCCCCTCACAGGAAAGCCTGACACAAAGCACTGGCAAATCTCCTTAGCAGGGCAAGGAGCTGCAACAGTGTCCCAGAGAAAGATGTTAAGGAGCTCCAGTGAACACAGACTGCACTGCAAGGCTTTGGGAAGCTTAAGGACAATGGGGAGGCTGGATGAGAATGACTTTTTTACTGCTGTCTCCTAAAATACTGTTATTCTTGTCATGATGAACAGATACCTCTGGAGGACCTCTTGGCTAAAGGAGGCATCACCTCACCATCCTTTTCCTCCCACTTCTTCTCAGACAACACCAAACCATCGCTGCCAGGCCACTATGCCTGGTCTCTTCAGAGCTTCAGTCTGCTTGCTGGCCAGGACCAAGCCCCCTCTCAATTCAAGCCAACCGCTCACCTAATGCCTGGGCTGGCATGACACTGCTTGGAGCTGGGAGCGCAGGTGCATGTACCAAAGGGCAGAAATCTGAAACACCTCACCCTGCAGGCAGGGGCAGAGGGCAGGGCTCATCTCACTGCCAGCCGTGGTCTGAGCCTTCACCCTGAACTGCACTCATTGTTGCTGAGTCCAGCTCATCTGTAGGGGACAGCCCCTCACTGAGCCCTGCAGCAGGGATGCAGGACCTGGGACATGCACAAACCAAGCTGTGCCATGTAACCCAGCTTGTAAGTGTTTCACAAGCATGGCTCCCTTCTCACATGACACTCCCCGCCACAACATCACCTCTGATCTGCCAGACCCTGCCCCAGGCTCAGACACATCACTGCATTTTCTTGCGCTTACATCCTGAGCTTGGTGCCTGGGGAAGATTTTGCACTCCCGCCTTGATTCCCCAGTTTTCCACCCAGCTGCACAGCCGCCTTCATGAGGTCACTTCTTCCCTGGAGCAGGCTGGCAGCACACAGGGCTCCTTTTCCAAAGGTCTGAGGCACAGCAAGAAGCAGCAGCTTGTTCTCCCTCCCAGGGCTTCGCTGTTTGCTGGGGAGCAGGAGAGTGCCTGAGAGGCAGCCGCTACATCCAGGACAGCGTCAGGTGGTGGGCTCAGAGCTGCTTGGCAGCTCAGCCTCTGGCCCCTGGCTCGGTGGCCAAGCCCCCTCTCCATGGAGGATGATTCCAGAGGCAGCGTTTAATCGCTGGCTTTGCAGGGTACACCAGCCATGTTGCAACAGCTCCCAGCAGCTCTCGCAGGCAGCACTGCAAGAGGAAGCAGCTGCCAAAGACACGGAGCCACCAGCAAAGGGGGTCCAGAAGCAGAGCCCTTCAAATATTAATTGCCTGAACACCACCTCCTTTGCTCGACTGTACCCATCTGTTTCCTCACAGGGACCCATGGGCTCTCCAGCCTCAGGGGCTGGCCTGACAGAAGAGGGCATGATCATAGCTGTGGTCCCAAGTGCAGACCAATCCCTCCTTTCCACCCAAAATCTCAGCATGCAAAGCAGCTGGTACCACCCCCCCTTCTCAGGCAGCTCCCCCCTCCCCAGCACCCCTGGGTGGCAGAGGCAAGCAGAGAGCAATGGCTGACGAGGGCACGGCTGCCAGGAGCAGCGAGCCTCCCCTAATGGCAAGTGAACACCGCACCTGCAGGCAGGGGCAGGGCTCCTCCCTTACCCACCCAGCACATCCCTGTCCCAGAGCTATCCTCAGCAGGCACCAGAGGCTCCAAAATCCCCAGGCATCCCTGGCCTGGCCCATGGCATCGGAAG
>VZSR01000520.1:12199334-12258388 GCA_013398615.1 Brachypodius melanocephalos
GGGAGGGAGGCAGGGAAGGAGGGATGAAGGGAGGGGGATGCTGGCGGTGCCGGCGGGGAGGGACATACCTGCCGCCGGGGCGGGGGGAGCGGGGCGCGGCCCGGAGGCTCCATCCCGCGGCTCCCGGCGGCAGCTGCAGGACGGGCACGGCACAGATGGAAGCGTCACCTCGCACCCCGACCCCACCCGCTCCGCCAGGGCCGCGGGGAACGCCGACCCGGCGGGGCAGATGTGTCCGCAGCTGGAGGCTGCACCCTCAAGGGCAGGTGCCGGGGACGGCCGGGCTCTCCCGAGGCCGGGAGGAGCAACCTCACAAGAGGGGCCGGCTGGGCAGGCAGCAGCCCAGGGAGAGGGGCTGGACACAGCCACTTGCAGGGGTCTCCTCGGCGGCGAGGAGGTGCCTGGAGGCAGCAGGAGCAGCAGGAACAACCACGCTGCGCTTTGGCACCCATGGCATGTTTGCAGCACCTGGCAACAGGTCTGGCAGCCCCAGCACAAACCCTGTCCCTGTCGAAGCTTACCAGGGCTGCAAGCACTGCCAAGGCAATTTAAAAAGCAGCATTCACACACCTTCCACAAGCACAAAGGAGGGGGAAAAAATGCAGCTCAAGATCTCAGATCTCTCCCCAGAAAGGACAGACCCACTTTTGCATCCAGCTATGTCCCAAGAAGCATTTTATCTTGGGTGGTACTCATTGCTGCTGCTCTTCCTTACCGGCCTGAGCAGGTTTCTCTCCTCTGCCTCTCCTCGCCATGCTTTGCAGGCTATCTCAGGAAACTGTGCAGGTTGTGCTGTGCACAGAAGTGGACAGCATCAGTATTTTTAGATGCCAAGGCTACTTCTGTGACAGTCCTGAATGGCATGAGTGGCGCTCCTTTAGCAGTTCAAACGTTAAAGATACATCCGGTCCCATCAGTGCTTCTCACACCGCAGAGCTGACTGCCATTGAGGCGATGGCATTAGTTCTTGGCCAAGACCCAGGACATCAGCTGCTTCTCCAGAGAAGAGCAAGCAGAGCCCTCCAAAGCATACAGTCCTCTCTCTCAGGAGTCCTTGCCTCCTGCCAGACAAACTGGAGAGATGTTACTCCTGGACTAGCATGGAGACAGGCACACACCCCCGGGGTCAGCATGCACAGGTAACCCTGGGACTGCTCCTGATGGTGATCTAAGTGTCCTCTTTGCCGTTTGGATGCACGGACTGAACTGTATTACATGCAGGACCCAAGACCCACCAGCACTCATTCAAGGAGCTTTGGGGGAGCTTTGCTCTAGCTCCATCTCAAAGCACAAACCCCACCTACCAAAATGCGATTTCTCTGCAGCATGGCTGTTACTCTTGGCCTCTGACCAGGGGCAGAAGGTAAGGATGCTGCCTTGTCCCACAGCCAGATCACCACCACTGCAGCTCATCTTCTGCTTGGATGCCAAGCACCAGAAGCTCACCCCTTAGAGATCCTGACCTTTAGTCAGGTCACCAGCCCTGGCTCAGGCTGGCCTGGCAGGAGACCCAGTTTGACCTTTCCAGCTGCACTACTGTCAGTCAGGTCTATTCCTTAGATGCACAGTAGAGCACAGGGCCCCTGGGAGAGTGCACACACATCTGCTGCAAATTAAGACTGCACTTCCGTCCTAGCCAGCATCTCTGCTCACAGGGCATCTGCTGATTTTTCTCTTTCAAATTATCCAACTGACCATCAGGTTCACTTCATACCAACTATTCTCAGCCTTAAAGGAAACCTGCAGAGAGGTTATGTGCTGAGGGTTTTCCTGCTTCTCTGCCCCAGCCGAACCACCTATCTCCACCCAAATGCAGCTGTGATACCAGACCAGCACTGTTCTCTTTCCATCAGCCATCCTTCTCAATGCTCTCTTCTCCTCTGCCTCCAATGGCCACATTTCCAGCTCCATCTCTCCATACCCAGGTGTGTTTTCTACTTTCAAACCTTTCAGCCAGCCCCTCCTGAAGCCACTCCAGCTCCTTCCTTGTACAGACAGAAGAGACATGGAGGAAGGGAATTTTCTCAAGCACCAGCACATGGAGGAGGCATTCAAGTCTCTGCTAGCAATCCAAGGTTACCCATTTCCAATCCTGAGCAACATCACCATCATTCCTTTGACAGGTAAAACACATATCCTGGCCAGTGGACGAGGAGCCTCAAACCCAATCTCTCCAGCTTTAATTTACATTATTACACTCCAGCTAGAAAAAGCTGGACTGAGTTTACTGCCATTCTGGCTCATGATCTTCTAAAGCACAGGCTACTGTTTTCAAAAGGTTTTTGCCATGTGAGCCACCCCAAGCACTGAAATTTTACTTTTTCAAGACCAGAAGGTTCTTGCCAGAAACAAGAGAACAACTGAGCAATATCATGAGCTGAGGCACTTCTGTCCCAAATCAGCCCCACTGCTGAACCTCAACAAGGAACTGCATGGCCACGTGCACTTCTTAAGTCTTGCTGGTTACTAGGAAAAGTAATGTACCTTATGTAATTCTGCTAAGATAGAGGTTCCAGTAAGTAGGTCTATACAGGAGCACCAAGGAGGGTGGCAGGATGCACAAGAACTTGAGTCTGACTGTGTCCTTGCTAGTTATTAGATTGCTAAGTCTACTGTATTTCATATCACTTCATGACTTAGAAGTCCTTAGCCAAGGCTCAGTCACTGATAGGATACCCGAGTTGAATAACTGTTCACAGCTCCGTAGGACTTCTCTGCCCCAGTATCCACCCTCAGTTGAAAGGAGCCTTCACACCACACTAGGGAGCATCCCAAAGCCACTGCTCTCAGAGCATCAAAAGGCAACTGCTCCCTCTCTGTCCAAGCAAAGAGCTCAAACTATGCCCGTGTTGGGGGTGCTTATGTCAGGTCAGGTATTGCCAGCTTGCCCTGAGACACAGAAAACAGGGAACAGAAACCCCCAAACTGGCAGCCATTTCATGCTACTTTCTTTACAACAGCCTCCAGCAGTCCTCTGCTGCTTCTGAAACAAAGATGGTATCTTTACTCATGGTTACTGATGGTTTTTTCTTTCCCAAGAACTAGCCAAGTCTTTGTGAACTCAAACTGTTAGCACCCACAACTGAGGAGGAACTTGTCACAAAGCTAAGCAAGGTGTAGACTTGTACAATCTGCCATCTCGTACTTTAACCAAACACATCCAAATCTAAATATTAACAAAAGCAATGACCAGTCATTCCCTACTTGTCACACAGTTTTACCCACCTTTATAATTTCAGTTGGGAAAAGATGCCAGAGTGGATGAAACTCAGCCTACTTAAAAGATTTCTTGAAGGAAGCTTTTGCCTTATCTTTCTTCGGCAGGCCTGAAGTGTCTGTGTCATTCCCAGTTCTACTACTTGAGCTGCATCTCTTCCAAATATCACCATCCATACCCCAGGTACCGACAGAAACCTTGCAAATGTGATCTCCCCCGCCTTCATAAAGCCTTCTAGATCATTTAGGAGATGTAGCTTCTCCTCCCTTTGACTCTTTACCCACACAGATCCAGCCCCAAAAATTCCATTTACCAAGAGAAATAATTTGTATGACAGCAAAAAGAGGGTTAAACACATTTATAAAAAGTTATATTTACAGACAATTGCCTAAGCATGAAACTCTCCAAATGACAGAAGTCACAATTTCTGTAACCTATGTGTACAAAGTGCATGTTTTTCCCCCTTTCTTCTCTCTGCAGCAGAAGATGGGGGTAGGGGAGTATCTCTTTCTTTATACTTTTCTACCCCCAAGACAATGGGAGTAACAGCTGAGTCAGACTGAAGGGGACAAGACCTGTTGAGGACTCGGTTATCCACCAGGCAAACTAAACAGTAGTTTAGAAGAAAGTAAGGTTAGGAAAAATGACTCTTTGTTTACCTGTTCAGTCTGCCCAGTGGATTCTCTGCAGAAAAATAACATAAGATCAATGCCCCAGGGAATGGGAAAGAAAGGTTATTCAGCTATTCATTAAATTTATTCACAGACTCAATTCAACCACTTCAGGTTTCTCAGGTACATTTGACTCAGTCTCTATTCGCAGCCCTGTTGCTCTGGGTTCAAACACAGGCTCCAAAACTGAATCTGATTATCTCAGTGGGAGGAAACTCCTGTATTCCCCAAGCAGTTAGTTGCATAAGCTCACATATAGCCCCACACTATCTGTGTCAGGCAGGGATGAAAGGTTTTGGACAGCAAATGAAAACAGTGCCAACAGCAGCCTATTGCACGGGACGAGCTACTCAATCTAATTCCTCTTGGAAACAGCCATGGGAGAGAATCTTCTGCAGTACTACCCTCCCATGCACTCTTTGGTGGCAGGCAGAGGCGCTCTGTCAGCTCTGTGCTGACCTGACAAGTAACAGGACTCGGCAAGGAGTGTATGGTTAAGAGCTAGGAAAGCTACACAATCACCTTGCTAGGCTACAAAGCACCAGCGTGAATGCAAGTGGCAAGGGGGAGCAGTGGGCAGGTACAGGAGTTTACTGTGTGGAAATTCAGAACACAGATGCCAATACAGAAAAGAACAAAGAGAATGGACACTGGACTCTGAGCTTGAGGAAGACTCACTTCAAGGAGCTGATGTGTAATGCATCCTCTATCAGTAGGAGGCACTGCACAGGCTACACACCAGACACAGCTCCATTTGAGAGCTCTCATTCAGGGAAGGAAATGCTGTAGAGTGCTGGGCCCAGGTGTAGCTTCCTTATTACTTGGATCAGATCTATTCTGAGATATTGGTTTGCTTATATCAACACATCACCTTATTCTCTGAAGAATTCCTCCTTCTCAGAGTCACAGAATCAACTAGGTTGGAAAAGATTATTGAGATCATTGAGCCCAACCTATGACCTAACATCAATGTCAACTAGACCATGGCACTGAGTGCCACATCCAATCTTTTCTTAAATACCTCTGGGATGGTGTCTCTACCACCTCCCTGGGCAGCCCGTTCCAATGCCCAATGATTATTTCTGTGAAGAACTTTTTCTTAAAGTCCAGCCTTAACTTCTCCCAGTGCAGCTTAACACTGGGTCTTCTTCTCCTGTCACTGGTTGCCTGGGAGACAAGACCAACCCCCCACCTGGCCACAACCCCCTTTCAGGGAGTTGTAGAGAGTTCCTCTTCCCCAGATGTCAAACAGCTCTGAAGCCACCCATTCCAGGCAATAGCACTACAGCTCACCTTGCAGTGGCAAGGTTCTTTTGCAGGAAAAGTTTTAAGTGCCTCTCAAATATATCTGTTCTTGTGCTACAGTTGTCCTTCATTTTGTTTCCATCCCACATTAAGTATTACCTTGATTTACTGAGAAAGCATTTCCTTCCTCATCAGCCTAGCCTAATGAAAGAAATATCAGGTTTTCCCTGTTCTCCCGTAGGATGGGTACTCTATTTTTGACATTGTAGCAGCTTCCTTCTTAACTCCTACTATAATTTGAATTAATCAGCATACATCACTACCAAGTACTATTGATGAGAAAAGGATGTTCACTATTTCTGAGATGTGCAGATGCTGATTCCTACATCAATCATCAAGTCATATGCACCGAGCCATTGTCAGAAAAGAAAGATACACCTGGGAGTGAGCAAGTTGACAGAAGGTTCTTGCCCTTTTTAACGGGGGCAGATTTTGGGCATGGCTGAGAAAAGATCTATTTGGCTCTCTGGAGACCAGAAAGCCAAATATTCCCAAGCACAAGTAATGCAGTGCCCTTCTGTGGCAGCTACTGGAATTACACAGTTATATGAGACCCTGGATTTTCTGTTGCAGATTGCAAGTTCCAGTCCCTCTGTGACAGCAGTTCCTACTCTTCTGGTGACCTCTTCATCATTCTCCCTCTTCACTTGCAAGGTGCTTGTCACTGGCTGTAGGAGAAAGGAAAAAGAGAGAATTTGCCTTGACCTCCTCTGTCATACCAAAAAGTTGGCAGAACACATGACCAGCTCCTTCCCTCCCGGGATCTGGAGCATTGCAGACAGATGACTGACCTGCCTGCTCTCCTGCTCTAGCTCAAACCCTCACCAGATGGGAAAACCTGACTGTGAGCCCACTCTGTGGAAGAAGCAGCCTCACAAGAGCAAATGCACCAACAACTGTGCTCTGTGACAGCTCCAGCAGCAGAGCACCACTCTCCACCGGACAACAGAGCTAACAGTGAGTTACACAAAATCCAAACTGCCGTATTTCTGGGCTGTGGAATTATACTTAGGAGCCTTACATATCCCTCCACAACAAAGTCCATTCTATTCATTAAAATGGTGGGAGCAAATGAGCCTTGTTAGCTTCTAGAACCAGTAGTTTAAGCCAGATCACACTAGGAACTACTCACAATCACAAACTCTTTCCAGGGATCTCTGAAGCAGGGAGACCCATCACTTTGGCTCGTTTGTAGAGTTCTTCAGGGCATGGCTCTTCTGCTCCCTCATGTTTGCGTTTTGGAGAAGCCTGGTCTGCTTGAGACAGCCTCACTGCTGTAGAAAGAAGAAGAGTCACTGCAATGGTTCCCCTGTGTTTAGATGGCCTCACAAGTACACGCTGGCCTAACCTGCCACAGAGCTGGGAGAAAGAATATTACACAAGCACAGAGACATTTGGTCACAGCCTCCCTGAAAAGTTTACCAAAAAATCTTTGTTAAAAGCAGAATTACATCACCCAGAACAAACACAAAAGCATCCTACTTTGACAGAGGACAGCTTAATTATACCTGATTAACCCCTACAGTGATCTGCACTTCTCCCTCAAGTAGCTGCATATGATCTCATACAGGCAATAAAAGATCCACATTAATGAACTCTTATTCTTCAGCGCTTTTAGAACTGAAGGCTCACAAGGAACTTTGAAGAAAGTGTAAAGCGATGTGAATGTAATCTGTTTTCCTAGCTACACACCCTCTTCTTATTAGAAAAGGATCCTCTCCTGCCTATAACCTTTAGAGTGACATGAAAATCAAAAGCACACAAATTAGCTCCAACTCACCTGTACTGGTGCTGCAGCCCTGCCCCGAAGCCGAGTCTGTGACTGGGCCACTGAGATCTTCCACACATGAAGGGACAGATGCCAGCAAACCTAGAGAATGGCAAGAGGATCTTAGTTAAGGAACAAAACACACCAGGGCTGGGAGAAGCTTTTCACAAAAATACCTTAGTGATCACCAATGAGCACATCCATACCCTAAGCAGGAGGAATTCAGAGTTGCACCGACCCAGTGCTGACTACATGCACACACCGTGATCCAGCAGTGAATTTATTTAGAACACACTGCTTAGATTTTCTTACAAAGTGAAGAATGGACCATTGGTGGTATATGGATGGTGCCATGCTATCAACAGCTCTCAGACCTAAACAAACTCCACTCTTAGCAGTCTGAGAACATAATAGAGCTTCCCCTGGAAACCAATTGAGCAAGTTTGGCAGGCACTGCTTCCTCTTGCAAGGACAGGCCCGAGAGACAAGTAATACCTATTTTAAATCATGACCTTTCCTCCCAGCATTTTATCTCCTATTAAAGACACAACCTTTTGCAATTGCTGGTACTTACAGAGGCCCCTATAGCGTGACAGCTGCTGGTAGATCTGCTTCATGCGCTCGATGTTCAGTCGGCTGGTCTCTGCATGGTTCACCATGGGTTTGGGGTAGTCCACCCCAATGATGCACTTGGCTGCCTTCTGCACAGACTCTGGGGCATTCCACGGTTCATAGATGTATCGTGAGGGGAAGCCCTTTAGTTTGGGCAGATACCTCCTGCAACACAAGTAAAAAGCAGTGTAGCACACACAACGCACAGAAGGTGCCATGCATCTGTGAGCCACTGATTGTTTCAGCTTACAGATCCAGAAACAAAGACCAGCTCCACTAACATCACTTACTTCACATAGTCACCACTGGGGTCTGTGCGACGTCCAAAGCCCACGGGACAGTAACAGTGGAAGAACTGTTGGAAGAACGCGCTGCACGAGAGCCACATCCAGCTGCCTGCGTTCACACTGAAATCTGCATCCAGCAACAGTTCGTCAAACACCTGCAGCAATTGGAGGAAAAGGCACTGAAACCTTCCCTGGGCAGGACTTTGTGGCAGTAGGACCCAAGATGCTATTTCAAATGGCAGGCACAGAGCTACAAGCACAGAGCAGCAGCATTGAGGTGATCTGCTGGCTGAAGTCAGTTGGCTGGTCCATATATCTCACTTCCTGACACTTTCACTTAGGGAGGCATGGTCTGCACTGATAAAGTGCTGGCTTATCTCTCATGCAGCTACAGAGTAAATCACTACCTAGAATTGCAGCAAGCTTTGGGTATTGATCCTAGCCTGGCAGGCATAACAAGTGTAAAGCACCTGCCCTGGGAAGGAGAGAAGAACATGCACCAAAGCAAGAATAAAGAACCCCTCTGAAAGTCCCAGAGCACACCACCACCGAGAGGCAGAAAGGTTTCAGCAGTAACTCACATCCATAGATAGATGCTGCACTTCAGGCAGCACTTTCTGACAAAGACTGACTCTTTGTCAGCTTTGTGACTAGATGCCCCTGCCTCCACTTTTTCTGTAGGGCAGTATGTACACTGGGTAGGTTCACCTGTCTGTCCCTTCAGATGGCCCAAGAGGAGGGTCTTTTACCTCTTTCCTTGAGAGACTCTAGACTCTGATTTCACAGTCATGGAGCGCTCCCTGACCAGCACTGTGATGGATTTTATAAGGAGGAAAAAGGTCTGGTTAAGAAGTGACAATAAACTTGCAAAGAAAACAGATGGACTGAGAGAACCTTTACAGAACCACCCCCCCAAACTAAAAAGGCCCCCAAAACTCTAGTCTGTATTTACCAGTGGGTCCCAAGCACATTTAGTTATGGTTACTTGAGGCTTGTGATACAGTCAGAGCCTTGCTGTAGAAGGCAGAAAGACATCAGGCTGTTGGCTGGCCAAGAGATTGCTAGGAAATCCTCTCTTCCACGCACCTCTTACACATGAAGCAAAAGCCATACCTGTGTGCCCATCGTTGCAGCAAGTGCCAGGGAGACTTTGTTTTCCTTATGGCCTCCTGCAAATATCTGAAAATGCCAGGACTCACCCTGACTCCTGACTCCCAGCTGATCCAGAGGTCACCCCTGGTCAGGAAGCAGGCCACCGCGTGCCTGGCCAGATGGTGGATCCACCCTTCTTGTCTCAGTTGGGTCATGATTGCGTCAATCCAAGGGAAGCCTGTCTTGCCCTCTGCCCACTTTGCCAAGGCCTCAGGGTTCCTGTCCCAGGGGATTTGTATGCAGATGGGATTCCCCTCCATGCGATCAAACTTTGGGTTGTTGGTGGCTGCTGTGTAGAAGAACTCCCGCCACAGAAGCTGTCCGTACAGAGAGAGAGGGGGTGTGCTGTTCCGCTTCACCTGTGGAGAGGGAACACAGGTGTTCACTGGCACAGAAAGACTGGCTTCATGAAGCTGAGCTGTGAGGCACCCGTGCATTTACACACATTTCCCAAGTCAGCTACTGACCACTGCAATTAAGGAGCTCAGTGCCAGATCATCCCTTATCAGAAAGCCCAGATGGTAGAGTTAGAGCACTGACACAGGTTCACTCAGTACAATGACAAGTGACTGGAACAATGTAAAACTAACAGAAAAATGCTCTACATGGCTTGTAACACAGAAGTCCAGACTGAAGAACAAGGTACCACCAGATTTAAGGCCTGTGTAAGTACATACAGGAGAATTACTTTCTTACCCAAAAGCCTCCTCTTGTAGTAGCAACAAGCTGAGCCCAACAATCAAACATCAGGGAGGCAACTGTATCTTTTGCACCAATGCTGGCACACTGTCTGGTACCCAGTATCATGCTATATATGCTCATGCCATCTGTCCTCCACGTGAACCTTCTGTCTTACCTTCTTATACAGCTCCCAGAGACGATAGTAAAACAAGCGGCAGGACAAGCAGCCAAAACGCAGGTAGGGACTGAGTCCCGTAGGGCTGGCCAGCAATGAATTGGCATTCATCCTTGGTCTTTCGTAATTTGCAACCCATGCCTAGACAGATTGAGGAGAAATGAGCCAAACCCTCCTTGTATTTGCGGTACACTGCTAAAGGCAAGCCTCTGTGCAGGTGGTGAGGTCACTCACATCTGACAGCACAGTCTCTTCTATTTACTTCCAACCATGGCTGGGAGAGATCTCCAGCAGGCAATCCCAATCCCCATGCTCCATTCAAGAAATGCATTACCTTTGCTCCAGGATTTAAACCAGTCAATTATTTTGCCCAAGAGGATTACTTTGCTTTGTGTACAGGAGCTAACAACCCTGAGAGTTCCTAGGGATAAAAGCTAACACAACTTTTTACGTCCAGGTATGTCTATCTCATTTCACACACTGAACAAGAAAACTGGGGAAATTCAGACCCTTTTGTGGAGCATTATGTTGATAATTTATTCCCTCTTCAGCACAAGTATTTATGCTTTCATTTCCACAACTGACATCAAGCCACCCAGCATTAAAGAAGTACAAAATGGTTAAAATTGAGTCACACTTTGGCAGCTGGGTCACCTTTCGCTATTTTGAAACTGCTTGCCTTGTGCACTATAATCAAGAACACCAGCCCCATTGAAAAAATCTGATTATTTTAACAAGAGGCTCAAGGAATGCCAGCCAATGAGACAACCTATTAAGAAGCTGATAGACTAGGGGAAGGCATTCTGTTACAAGCATGTACTTGCACTAATATCTCAGGTAAAGATAAAAAGAGGTAGTGTGCAGTGTGCAGCAGAGACTGAACAACTTAGTTGTTCAGGAGAATTTTCAAGTTTGCACTCCTCTAAAGGAAACTAAGAGGTAGAAAAACGGAAAAGAGTCCAATGGGCTTCAAACAGCAGCATAAAAATACACTGCTCTAAAGTTTTGCACCTGAGGAAGCCCATGAGCTCCCTGCTCCACACAAAACCTAAGATCACAGGAGTACTCCAACAGTAGCATACACTCCTTTCCAGAGGTGAATGCTATGACCACTTCTAAGAAGAGCAGGGAATGTGGTAACGGGCAACACTACATATTTCATTTGGAGGCACAGTCTGCAGGAATCGCCACTTAAAAAATGGGTTACCTTTCTTTCCAAGTGTTTATCCAGCCGTGCCAGAGCTTCTGTCTCCCCTCCTTGCCAAACTGCAGGGGGAAGACCATCTGTAGGAAAGCCTGAGAGAAAGAACTTTGTCAGATTTGAAGCCATGCCTAGACAAAGGGCACAGATATGGGATTATGCATTAACAACAGCAAGACAGTACATACTACAGTTGCCTAACATGGCTTACTCGCTGCTCTAATCCTTGTACAGCAGGCAAATAATGGGGATAGGATATGGGGAGAGTCTGCTCATGACACTACACTTCAAAGGCCTCTCCCTGCAATGCTTCAGGCAGCCTTATGGTGGACTTTCCCCATTGTTCACAGCCAGCATCCTCTTGTGTGTCAGCACTACCCACAGGGCTCTGCTCCAAAGGCCAGAGCAGCTGGCAATGAAACATCTGCTCCACAGCTCTGCCTTACAAAACACCTTGCCATCAATATCAGCAGCTCACTAGATAACCCAGCTGCTCCTGGTGAGGCTCCTAGTCTGCTGAGGCTGGGGAAGGCACTGGATTAGTGCAAAAGAACCACTGCAAAGGGGGAAGCAATAATGCAGTCTCCCCGCACTGCTCTGGGCAGACAGAGAAGCCTCCCCTGGCAGCAACCAGAGCAGTGTAAGGTTACAGGCAGTCTCACATTTGGACAGACAACAAAGAAGTAGATTCACACAGGCCTGCAGCCCTTAGGGTACTCCTGTTGTGAAGCCCCACACTTTACACAGCTGTTGAAACTGTGCCTTAAAGTACCAGGAAATACTTCCTATAAAGCTGGTATGGAGCCTCTGGCCACAGACACACAGACAGTATTCTGCATTAGTCCTTTCTTCCCTTGCATTTAGATTCACTTCTTTGATGTAGGTCTTGCATTCCTCATGCCTCAGCTACTCATTCTCCTTCAAGTCTTACAGGACTGTAAGGCACAGCAGGATGAATGAAAAAAATTCTTGTAATTTCTTTTGTCTTGCTAAGTTCCGAAATTGGTGCTGCTTGGCAATAACTGAATGAAATTATCTAAACCTGGTACACAGTTAGTTTACCTCTTCAGGTCTGTTACACAAGGTGCCTGAGACTGCAGTAGGAGGAAGGCAGCTGGTGAGGACATAAGATCGTCGTACAGCAGTTACATGCTCAGTACAGCAGAGAACACAAGGACAGATGCAGAGCACTTCAGAGCAATGCTAAAGGGGATGCTGGGCATCAACAGCAGTGCAAGAAACACCAGTGTGTTATCACCAGGTCTGGCACTTGCTGAAGAAACTAGGCCGATCTATGGCTAGAGGCAGCCCATGTCAGGTGAGAACATGTGCCAGCCACTGGAAACAGTTCCACTAGATCCTGTTTCAGCTGGCAGTAGTCCTTGCCTTCACTCTTGACACATACCCAGCTCTTCCAAGGATGGGACCCCATAGACATCGTCATGGTTTTCCTGGATGTCCACTTTACATGTTTCCATCTGCTGACTTATTACAGTGCTCACTGGCTTCTTTGGGAGCTCCATACGGCTAATGATGGCCTGGAAGCGCTTGTAGGTGAGGGGTGGCTTGTGGCCATTCAGCTCAATTATTCTGGAGATAAAATAAACAAGGTGAAACAACACAGCCTCACTACCACAGAAGACAACAAGGAAAGACATCCAAACTGGACCGTGATATATCTGCTCAGGATAGCCTTTCACTCTGGATACAGAAATCTTTATAGACCTACACTTCACTTGATGCATCCCTCAAAGGGATATTAAAACCAACCAAACAAAATCCTAAAATACATCAGAAGACAAAACATCACATACTTCCTCATCTCCATAGGAAAAAAACCAACCCAAAACAGCTCCAGCTGAATCAAGCTGAGCATCACATCTCTCTCCCAGAGCTCCTCATCAGACCCCTGTATGAAATCTTTATCTGATTACTCCCTGTCTCTCCAAAGTGCCAAATCCTAGACAAGCATCTGTTCCCCTGACACCTTGTGATATCCTGACCTGATTCTGACCTTACTTCCTTCTTGTCTGACACAGAAGACTCAGCCATTTAGTGATCCCTCCTCCACCTATCTTGGATGAGACAAATCCCAGTTTGCATCATTCCTCTCTCCCTGTGATTAGAGATCACTATCCTCTTCTATGCCATAAGGTCACGAGCAACTCTGTCTCATGGTATTGACCTGTGTCAGATCACACTATGGAAAAGGACAGTCAAGGTTCCCCATTCCTCTACTTCACTAGGCATCCACAGCCTGCTGGGGCCATGCAGTCTTATTTTTCCTGGGACAGAGCTTTGAGAAGCCCCCTGGGCAAGGTAAATTTCCCCAGGCTGAAAGATGCCACTTTTAACCCCTCTCAGGCAGGAGTGGAAGGAGTTAACAGCAAAGCCGACAGCACAGGGATCGCCAGCATTACATAAAGCGGAGGCAGGCAACCCCGCAGCTCGCACAGGAGCTGCAGCACAACAGCCTTCCCCACCCATTACAATCAACAGCTTATGCAAGGGGCCGGGCTTAAAGCCGAGTGCTCCGGCGGGCCATGTGCCACCCCTGTCCCCGGGGCCGCACGTGTGGCGGGGCGGAGCGACACGCCAGCGCCGGGCGCTCCCGCACGTGTGCTCCGCGCTGACCCGGCTTCCCCGCCGCACCGGGAGCGGCCCCGGCCGGGAGCCAGCCCTCCCACACACCCCGGGCCGAGGGAAGCGGAGCCTTCCACACGGGCAGCACGGTTGAACAGATTAAAATGAAGTCTCCTGCAGTTTCCTCCCGGTTTTCTGCTTTTAAGTTGTAAACCCTGGGAGATAAAGACATTAACGAACAGGACAGGACAGGGAGGGAGGGCCATTGGGATGTGCACAGAGTGCAAAGTACTGTACATTTTCAGTGCCAGGCTATAAGCATGGCCACGGTATGGCCACAGCACTCTGACACAGACATACACAAAGACAGATGTATTTCCATTTGTCTTACAGCCAACACGTTCTGTCCTGTATCACCACATCAGAATGCATCTCCTCTGTTTTCCTGCATACACTTTTTCACTGCCCGTCTCCACGTTCCACCTCAGAGATGGCAAGAAGTTACAGAACTCATGAATACTACCCACTGCACTCTGCTCTGTGGCTTTGTGAGTCTCCAAACAAGACCAGCCAAAGATCCTCAGAAAATCAGTGTTTCCACTGGATAAGAAGTGAGGCATTTCCAGTTACAGCACTCTAGAGAGGTTCACTTCTTTCCATAGGAATTCAGAGCTTGGAAGACAAAACTGCACCGTGTTTGCCCTGAGGTGCTTGGGATGGGGGCAGGGAGGCTACTTCTTCCACACTGCCTCTTTTTTCAATCCTGCTAAAGCTGCTGTTCAGTCCGGGAGCCACACCATTGTACAAGATCCACAGCTAAAATTTCTGTGGACAGCTAGTTACTTGGAGCAAATCACTGTGACTAGCAGATGGATGCTAGTGTCTGTACCTGAAATCCTCAAGGATTGTGAACATGAGCAAAGCTACCTAGTATAGCTCCTGAATTCCTAAAGAGTTATTGGATCTGGGACACAAATATTTTAGGACTAGGACAAATTGCACATTTCACAGCATCTGACACTGGCATTATGCACTAAATCTGGACCATTCACAATACTGCCAGGAAAAGAAATACTGAATATCAGGTATTGCACAATATGGGATATTATACTACACTTACTGGGTATTGTAGTACTCTTCAGCCTTCTGTACAAAAAATTGTACAGGAAGCTCCCCAAGCAGGAGTCCTTTCCTTCCTCATACTGACCTTCTAATCCAGACCATACACTTTCACAAGACTTTCAATTACAAAAAAAAGGCCCCTACCCAGGATTTAATACACCTGCTTCATCCACCTCCCCCAGCCCAGTTTGCCACATGTGGCAGTTTTTCTAGTCTTCCTGACGTGGAACAGAGAATCACTGTGTTCATCACACAGAATCCAACATTAGTGAGCACACTCAAAACTGGCTGTTCTACCAAACTAGCAATATGCTGCCCAGCACTATGTGACAGCAGGACCTTGAGGCCAGAAGTTATTACGGTCTGTTTCACCATCAGTCACACCTCACCTCAGGAAAACAGGCAACCCAAACCTCACGAAAAAATTGTAGCACTGCTATGATTTTAAGGTATCCTACAGCCAGTCATCTGTGACAGCAGAGTGTCTGCAGACACAAATGCACGCCCTCACAGGTGTCAGCTTCTGAATCATCTCCATAGCAGTGCCCCTGCAGGATGGCTAAGGAGCTTAGGAAAGCTGCTGGCCTCAAATACCTGACACCTCAGCTTGCTTGCAAATGACAAGGCTGGGTTCTGGCAAGGGACTGAATGCACTCCCGCGCTTCCTTGCGGGAGGAAGAGCTGGCTGCCAGCACTCGGCATGCAGGCTGGTATCAAATTCATGCAGACCGTTCTGTTGGCCTCGCCAGCTTCTGCAATTGCTCTGGTCCAAATCCTCGCTCCAGAGAGCTCATGGAGGGCTCTGTGTACGTAGAACAAGGGGTATTTCTACAGATTCAGAGAGGAGATGGAGAGATAACCAACTGATCTGTCCATCCAACAGATGCTGAACAAAGAACAAGCAATTCACCTTCTGCAGAAGCAAATACTGAGAAGATGAGAGATGAAGAAGTGCCTTGGTGACAGGCTGGGTATCTGCAGTGGGGGAAAACACCTGACACCAGAGCACCAGGCAAGACAGAAGAGGACAGCAAGATGTGTCAGGCAGAAGTTTGAGTAAATCTTCTTAGAAATAACCCACCTTTTTGGCATAGTGTACTGAACTGCAGAAGCACCAAGGCAGGCACACTTCCCCTTGCCTGGTTCCTTTAAGTCAGTACGTGCTCCTATGAGAACACACTCTACCGTCATTTCAGCCTTAGGCTAGGGTATTTGAGGAAAAGCTGATCCTAAAGTATGCTACAAAGACACAAGATCACAGTGTTCTTTTCTGACCGAAACCACTCCCACTGAACAGCCCAGCCTGCCTGGGATTGCAGAAACCACAGTGCTAATCATCAGTAAACACACTACAAACAATTTAGATCCCAAGGAGGAGAAAGCAGGCAGACCCAGGGAAGAGACAAAACAACCTGTCCTCTGGAAGTTGTCAGACAGAATAATTGTCAAGTAAAGGCTTATGAGCAGGCTAAGCTAATACCCAAGAGATTATCTTTTCTGTTTGACTTCTACAATCTGAACATCGTTAATCTTGACTAGGAATTCCCAGATTTTCTTCTGAGTATTTTGCAGCAGTTTCTATACCCCTCTCCTTGTTTTGGGGAAGAGGAGGTGAAAGATGCTCTGATAAACACACAGCTATGCTGGCAGTGCCAACAAGGGGCACATTGTAACCTCCCTACTGGGTAAAACTGGTCAAATTCACAAGTTAACTGAACAGGCTTTTGGCAAATGTTTAAAAGGAGTTGCTGGAAGGGGTACCAGGAACACACTGCAGGGGACAAGAGAAGTGCTAGATTCGTTTATGTAGGAGTGAAAGATTAGTCTGAATTGTCTGAAACTGGACTGACAATCTTGTCAGAAACCTGATTAAAGAAAGATGAGAAGCAGGATGCCACCGCCAGGTATTATTACCACCTGCTAATTATGCAGAAGAAACATTAGGTTGAGCAGAGGGACAACACATACCATGAGTAAGAAGACTGGGTAACACAGCTGGAGGGAGAGATACTCTGGGACTTCGAGGAGAAATACAGCATTAAAACTGTATTACTACCTGCTGAGAAATCTCACAGATGCCAAGAACCAAGAAATATCAGAGTAACTGGAGCCTTCAAGTACATCCACACAGACTGGGTATCAATCACTCCCCATCACCTGTCAAAACCCACTTTTCTAGTTGCCACAAGTGATTGCTTCATGAAACAAGAAATCAAGAACCCACAACGAGTGTCAATTCATGATTTAGTCTTAGACAGTGCTAGGATATATCTGAAAATGTTAGTTATCACTTGCCTGCTCTAATTGTGACTTTAGCATGCATCAATTTAACACCCTTCCAGGAGCAACAATACCATACAGATGTGAAAAAGTATTTCAGAAAGATCACAAGAGTGAAAACAACTGAAAAATAGCATCGGCTAAGACAACAGAGGCAGAATCTTTTGGAAAAATAAAAGACGATAAAAAAGAAAATAAAGACAATTATAGAAACCCACCAAACTTTGGTAGGTTAAATTAAAAACCACAGCCTTCTTGCACCTCCTAATCTAAATGAAAGTTTGAGAAACCTCTTTAAAAAAAGTGTAAATAGTAAAAAAAACCGAATGAAAAACATCTCCTTTAGAGGTACTCCAAGATATTTATAGGGCAAAGAGGTGATCAACTCATTAAAGAAAGGAGAGACTGTAACAGCACGAAAAAAACCCCTGCATATATTTTTGTGGGTGTATTCACTACGGAGGTATCTAGGGAAGTTATGGCTCTTGCTTTTTTTAAAGAAAATGTATCAGATGCTGTGACAGATTGGGAGACCAGGAAAAAGTGCCACAAAACAATGCTATGCTTGAAAAGCTCGCCAGAGCCACCAAACATTCAACCAGAAATTGTAAAGGACGTAATGGACACAAAAAGGACACAAACTAATAGCTGCTGCATGTAATATAAAACTGTCCAAATACTATGAGGGAAAAAAGGAACTAAATACAACTCCAGATTTTAAAAGCATTTCAGGGGCATCAGAGGGACAAATGAAGACTGACACAAGCATTAGGCAGATGGGTAGAAAATACTAATGGGAAACAGTGAATACATGGATATATGCAATATGCTTGAGGGTTGATTTGGCCTTGGTAAAAGGGAAGTTGTGCCTGAAAATCTATTAGAGGCATTTGAGCCTGGGGCAAGGGAGATTTAGCTGATATATATACTATGTGAATTTTGAGAAGCCATCTGACTAGATCCCTCACTGAAGAAAAATTTAGGAAACCACAATAATTTGCAATAAAGAAAGGTCCACGCTGACAGAAAATTCTTTGATATACAGAATTAGAGAAGGAATCTATTTTTCCAACAGGAAGAGAAGTCCTACACAGAGCTGAGCTAGGGCTTCTGCTGCTCAATATATTTTACAAAATATCTGGGAAGGGACAAGAAAGAACATGATGATAAAGTTTACTGACGCAATAAGCTATCTGAGATAGCTAAAGATAAAAGGCAACTTAAAAATTTCCCTATATACCACATAACCAGCTGCCAAAAATATCAGATGAAATTGCAGTGTTGGTCATGTTGTTTCTCCATATGCATAGCTATGCAGTCCAAACTTATTTATACAGTAGCAGCCTCTCAAACAGCTATGGCCATTCTGGAAGGGAGCCCTGAGACATCAGTTTAATGTTTAGCAGCACTCAGAAATAGCAGAGATAATGCTACTGACTGTTTGGAAAAAACAAGACACATTATAGCATGCTAAAAATCCACATTGCTTCTACATTTAGCACACTAGTTGTCATTTTAACCACTGCTCTCTACATCTAGAAATACTCAGAAGTATAAAGAAAGGTGATAAAACTTACAAGAGATTTAGAACAGATTCCACCTGAAACTCTTCACTTTGGAAAAGACATAGGTGACATGAAGATGAATGTGATGGCCATTGACATTGGAGGGGTGAGGATGTAATAAACATCGGTAATGAACATGGTCTTCTAATGCAGCATTAGAAAGCAGCAACTGCTCACAAGACAGGTTTGAGAATCCTCCTCACTCCAGAGACAAACATTTTCACACAATATGCGCTAACTGCAAAGCTCCTTCCCATAGTAAATTATGGATGTTAAATATTTACAGGAGAGATTTTTTACATTCAGCATTACTGGCCCAAGTCACATCAGAAAGAAAAGGAGGGAAAAAAAAAAAGCAACGTGTAAGAATAGTACTGAAACGCTGTACTGACTTTGAAGTCAAGCATACCCTAGAGTCTTAGCTGAAAGACTGTCACCACCATTTAAAATCACATGTATACAGAAAAATTACACATATAACTAAATAGATGAAACTCATCATCAAAATAACAAACTCAGCAAGCACACAACAAAGACAAAGCATTCAGGATTTAGAAAAAGGAAAGTTTGTCCCAGTCTACCTTGTTTTACTTCTTCCAGCTGTCGGTTAAAAGCCCTGCTGTCATAACCTGTTTGAGACAACAGCTCAACTACCTTTATTACAGTGAAGCAAAAAAAAAAGCAGTCCATCCATTGAGGACATGCTCAAGGAGGGCAATCAATAGGACACAGCTGAGCAAATTAAATGACACTCAAGGAAGGAGTTTAATAAGCTTGAGACAACACCTTTCTGTATGTTCACGTCACTGTGAGCACTTTGACGTGTTCTAATCAAAAGTGGAGCGTGCAGAGTAATCCTTATAGGCTCACTCAGCATGACAGTGATCAGTGTAATGGAAGGGACTGAAGTCTCTGCAGACATGACAATCCCAGCCTAGCCTAGAGAGGACCTCTGCCCTTTCTCTCCTCATACCTGTCCAGGTCATAGAGGGTGTGGGAGTTCTCTATCACCACCTCCACACCAGCCTCCTTGGCCAGTTTGACGATAGCTGCATCCCTCTCCTTTCCAAAGGGCTCCGAGTCATATTCAAAGGTGAGACGAGTGACTCCCCATTCCTGCAAGAAAAACAAGACACCAGCTGTCACACAGAAGACTATTTCTAACCAGCACAATTACAAATGAAGATTTCAGAATTTCTAAGCAGTTTAAAGTTCTGGAAGCTTTGAGAGCGTTGCTGTGAGGAACAGCAATCTGGATTTCAGATAACCAAAGAAGCAACAATTTTATCAGCTCTAGCAAACATCACATCTGCTATGCAAATTTGTAGATGTCAGGTTTAAAACACACCAGAGGAGGTTCAGTTCTTGTCTATTACTGTTCTTAGGTTTCAGCTCATTCCCTGAGCCTACCAATACCACGTTTTGCTGCACATGCTGTCCTGAAGTAACCTTACCATCCTCTGCCAGCATTTGCAGAAAAAGCATTTCAGAAAACTCTTTCAACAGAAGTTCTGCTCAACTCCCCATGTTATGTGGCGACACTAAGAAAAACCAATACATTCTAAATTTTTCCTGATGTCTCTTTAAAGACATCACACAATAGGAAACCAATGTCCAACCCAAACAGAAAGAAACAGGAAAATGCAGGACATAGGACAGCAACTGAGTGAACCTTTCTGGTGTGCACAGTGGAGTATGGTACTGCAATTCAGATTTAAAGTCCTGCCTTTTTGGAGTTATTTTAGAATTGCAGAATTATAGAATGGTTGGGGCTGGAAGGAACCTTAAAGATCACCTAGTTCCAACCCCTCTAGTCAAGCCATGCACTTATTCTGATCTTCATACCTTTAAGAGATCCCTCACAAATTACATGGCATAGGCCCTATGGAAGAGCGCTCAGCCTCTTCCAGGCTTTTCTAGAGCACAGATTGTTCTCAAAGTCTATGGCCTAGTTTTTCTTCCTCAGAAAATGAATCCTATGAGAAGAGGTTTAATGGTTTCCACAGCGACCCTCCTAAGACATCCATCAAGCAGAGCAGCAGCCCACAGATTTGTTTAGGAAACACAACCAGAAATCTACAGATATTTAGAAAAAACCTCACACAACTAAGACCCACATTCTGCTAGTAAGACAGTCTAAATCACCCCTGTATATACAGGAGACTTTTCTACCTGCAAAACAGAAGCAAATCACAAAGAACAAATGTGGTTAGCTCCCTGAAGACCATTTAAAATAATGCCAAAGATGGGGAAGGGGATTTAGAAGCAGAAAACAACTGTACAAGCCACCTACATTTCTAAACTTGCAGACTCAGCCCTAAAATTAATTTTAGGAAGCACAGAGAAATTAACCAGTTATGTACCAATGAATGTACATCTTAAAGAGATCCTCCACTCATTTTTCAAAGTAAGAACATGAAAGCATCCATAACTCAGAGCAGCGGTCAGACAGACACATTCCAAGCCCTGCTCTGCTCCTACGTGATTTAACAACTTCATTTTGAACTTTTCTTTCTTCTATAAGAAAGCCAGTATCAACTGGAAGCCTTGGAAAAGATGGATTTGATCTCAATCCATAATACACATTACTACCTTGAAAGAATGGAATAAAAAAACATTAAGGTTTACAGGGATTTTAGGTAAGCATCCGACATTTTCAATTAATGTATTTACTACAGTTTTGAGAAGGCCACTGCTCTGTGTGATGCAGTAGTACACAGGAAGCAGAGCACAACCAACCAGAAAACCTGTTACCTGTATGACAATAAATTGCTGCAGACATACAAAAGAAAAGTCATGACTAACAATTTGCCTCTTAGTATCTAACCTAGAGCAAAAAAAAAAAAAACTATAGGGAAAAAATACCAGAAACATTGTGAGAACACTTCAGTGAACAAAGAGTGCACTTTTATAGAAGAGGTAGAACTACAGACATTTATTCAGAAGAAGTGAGACAAGAAACTTCTGCAAAGGTTAACACATTGCTAACAAGTACACTTGTCACAGTATCCATGCACAGTAGTCCCCTTGCAGTGACTGCATAGCTCAGCTACTGGCAGTGAGAGCAGAAATTACATTACGTCTAAGTATTACAGTAGCAAATGTGACATAACTCTCCTCTCCACAAAAGCTGACAGCGAGGCACGAGCTGCTGCTAATTCAGTGTTCAGTGTAGCAGCTCTGGAGAGGCCTCAATCCCTACCAAAGCCATACATTTACCATGTAATAGCATAAACTTCCCTCTATTTTTTCAGCTCTGTTACAGCACATCTGAGATATTCATCAACTCACCTACCCAGACAAAACAGACTGCACCAAAATGCAGTTCTGGCTGATTACACAATCAATCTCTCCTAACTTCAGACTCTGCCAACTTTTTTTTTGTTCTTTAACCAAAGTGGGCATTTTTCTCTGATAAAGTTTTAATTATCCTGTGAGTACCCTAAACTAAAGAGAACATGAACTACTATCAGCTGGAACTTATTTGCAGATCAAAAGATAAAAAATAATCCAGACTCTGAAAAGGCTAAAAGCAGCACATAGTTTGTGTCATGTGTTAAGATGCAGAAGCCAAAATAACTATCAGTTATCCCCTTCTCATCTGCATGGTCCAGTTCCTCTCCCCAGTACTAACTGCCCTCCTCCAGAAAATAGACATCAGAACCACTTACAGGAGGAGGGTACAGATTTAAGTCTACCTCTCCTTCTTGGCAGCTGGTCTACAGTAGAATTTGGGGGACACTACTTCTGTCAGCCATATATAAGGCACAGCCCTCATGACATCCCCAACTCATAGGACTATTGGGAGCCATGTTTTTTTTCATTTAGTTTTGTAACACTATCAAAAACATTGTCAAAAAGGTTCAAAGACATTGGGAAATACAATCTTAGAGCAGGATGGAGAAGAATGATACTGTATGAGAACCCCTGATATTCAACGAGATGCTCTTGTTAGCCCTGACATCTGCAGCACTTTAGAAATGTACCCCCCTAATCCCCTATTGATCACCAAGGTAACTGCATATTCCACATCCTAAACAGTACATCAGCAGCCTGCTTGGAGCCAAGCTATGTCCATCCTGCTGCTGAGATGACTAAACTGTAGTCTCAAACAGAAAAAGGAAAGGAAGGTCAGCTAACACAGAAGCTCCTGAATTGTGAAATTTTAACACAAAATCCTATTTGCAATTCACATACAGATCAGTGTACTTTCTTCTGTTGTCAGTAAAGGTCTGTGGACACAGTAGTCTTCCTCAGTAAAAACTGCAGTAAGGAAATAGCCACCAGGGAAGAAGCTCTCAACAAAGAAGGGTCTGTGTGTCACAGAGCAGCCCCGTGAGAGGTGACTTAGAGAAACAAAGTTCAAGACCACCATCCAAAAAGAGAAGCCTGAGCACCCTGATACTAGGTTACACCCTACAACTACATTTCCTTGCAAGTCTGAGTTCAGGTGTGGATCCGGCTCCCAAGCTGGCCCTTACAGATAGTTAGTTAGTTGTAGTTAAGGAGGGAAGTTTGTTATAATGAAGAACTAGTTATAGCTAAAGAGATGCCAATAGAATCACCAATCATTAAGGAGTGAATGCAAGTTTAGCACCAGGTAACCAATTTTTCTTCATTATGCTCCAAAAAAATTATTCTCTTACTTTAAAGAGTCTTGGGAAGACATCTGTTGGCTGCCCTCGCACGACAAATAAGCGAGAGTTCAGTTTCCTTAAACTGTTATCCAGATCTTCCAGGGACTGGAGAAGAAATCTGCAGAGAAGAAACAACAGCAATCAGTGTCAGTCAGATGGGTTACAGCTAAAAGGCAAATGAGAATTTGCATAGAACTCCAGGAAACCTGCATCACAAAATCAAACTGGAAGTTTGGACAAGAACCAGAAAACAAGAATTATTTATCTCTGGTCTGTCTAACAACTTTTGAGATTGCAGCATCAGCCAGCTCCCATTCACTCATATGCAATTCATTCTTGTCCAGATCCAAGAGGTTTCCAGGATTTTCTTCTTACTGCAACCCACTTCCCGCGTTCTCCCTCAGAGGTGGGAGAACACCCTTGTCAACTCTTCTCTCCACATCACATGGAGAAAAGCATAAATCATGTAATTCGCTACTGTACATTTTTTCACAGGTTTTGGGGCAGAAAGGAAGTTTGCATATGCAGTAGAAAAATTTTGATGCATTACTCCAAGGAAAGTAATGAAGTACTGCAAGAATTGTGCAGGTTTTACAGTTCTAGCTACCAATACGCCATGTCACAGCAGAGAAATGTGCTCTCCTAGCTCATCAGTAGCACAAGACTGAGCACGAAGATCTCCCAAGGCAAGAATGATCTGTACTTTGAATAACTGCAAAGAGAACTGCAATTCACCTTGCACCATGAAGGCATAGAGATGAGAGCATACCAAGATATTCATCTATTCCCTCTCACCCCAAAACTCCAAAAAGCCATGTAAGTGCTTTCTGCATTTAATGGTATGTCCTTCTGATCCCCCACTGAGCTATAAAACACCAAATGTATAATATTTGCTTTCCCAGTCACACATCACCCCATCTATGTAGTAACTTCACTTTCTTTTGTTTAACTCTGCAAAAGCTTTAAAACTTTACTGTCTCCTCAGCACCTGGCACTGCTTGTGAACACAAGACCCTTTGTAAGTGACCCTGCCAACCCTTACCTTTCCCTCCATCCTCTATGCCCACTCTGCAGTGTGATCTGCCAGTAAGTATCAGCCTCAGCTCCCTAAAGACCACCCACAGCTAAGGAAAGCCAAGCTACAACTGCACTGCAAAGTGGTAACCTCTCTCTCCTCAGCTGCACCGCCCATAACGTGAACTGAGAGCTTCCAGATAGAACAAGTTTGCTCTGCACTTCTGGAGGGAGAAAAGGGTGCAGGGTTCATAGAAAGGAGAGCACTCTATCACAAAGGAGAACACCCTGAAGCCGGCCCAGGTAACCTAAACAAAGCACTCCCTGAGCCCCAGCCCACTTTCCATTTATTAAGTACAAGTATCAACTGTCCCAGGTGTTGTAAAAACTTTAACAAGCATTAGTCCTATATGGCTCACACATGCTGTGCAGTTAAATTACAAGAGATTTTCAACACGATAAATTTGTGAGAATTAGGTAAAAATAAGCATTTGCCTTTAAAGATCAGAACTCAATACAAATATTTGGAATAAAAAAATAGCAAAACACAGCCAAGGCTCACAATGGGAATGAATGGAACTTTGGCCAACATAAGTAACTTGCTAATGTGTTTTTTGCCTAACAGCCAGTGGTGCTCATTTCTGCAGTAATTACACACCTCCAAGAAAACATTATTTTTAAAAGCTTTGCTTGCTCATATATTCCAGGATTACAACATAAAGAAAACTCCTAACTGTTTCCCTTCCTTCACAACGTTGGTGGAAACAAACAAGGATTAATCAGATCAGGAATTAATCTGTTGTGGCACCACTTTGGTTCTTCCAAATGAGGACAGTCAGCAATGCAGCAGCACGTGAAAGGCATTTCTGTCTGCTGCTGCCTGTAGTAAGTCTGGTCTATGGAAAGATCAATTCAGACTCCTATAACAGAATTCACAATTTTCTGTACTTTGCATGACTACACTGGGGTAATTTCTGCACATTTGCAATTTTTAAGTCATCCTCTGCTGTGAGATTCTAGAAACACATAGATATGACCCATTGTATATCCCATTCCTTGAGATGAAGCTAAGCTGCACAGCAGAGGCAATCAATTGCAACTACAGTTTCCCTAGTGCACGGCCACGTGACATTTCCAAGAGCTCTCAAAGCATCTTTAGCCAGCTGGTTGTCTGTCGACTTCCTCTGAAGGGGTAGGGGGAGATCTGCTTCACTTGTTTGCAGGGGAGTCTTGACCAGGATAATCCCTATCTGGATTGAGGTTCCAAATGTTTAGGTTGCTGAGATCTGACACAACAGCATTATGTAATGTTACTGGCTACAGGTACATGAGGTCTTGATCTTTGCACAGACATGACTCACGCTATACATTTTTCCATTTGCAGAGATGGGGAAAAGCCCATACAGATTCACATCTAGTTTCTCAGCAGCAGCCGATGTACATTTCTGCAAAAAATCTGAGTGATGGGAGGAACGGAGCTGCGTGCGCACATGCCTACGCGCGCCCGGCAGCCCAAGGGCAGAGGGGAGGCGTGGTGCAGCCACGAAGCTGAGGGTTCTTTGCCCTCGTCTCTAAATTCAGGGAAAAGGGTTTCCCAAAGCTGAATGTCCATCGGTTGCTGCTCTCATACACTCGCCCCACTGGAAAAGTCTAATGACATTACATAAAGTTGAAGGCATCCTCCCACACAGTCGGACTGAGAAAACCGCACCGAGGCCAAGCGGACAAGGCACAGCCGCTCTCCTGCGGGAGGGCCGGGAGGAGCAGTAAGTGGGCCCGACACGGAAGCGTGCGCTGCTGCGGCCTGAGCGACACGGCCCACACCGCGCCCAGAGCGCCCCGGTGTCGCGGGAGCCTGCTCGTCCCGCGCGGTCCCGCCCGCGGCCCGCAGGCCGGTGCCACTCACCGCCAGCGGTTGATGCCCACGGCGGAGGAGGCGGCGAACCAGGGGTCCAGGATATAGATGCAGCGGAGGGACGTGGCGTCCCGCAGCGCTTCCTGCAGCGCCGGGTTGTCGTGGAGCCGCAACCCGCGGCGGAACCAGTGCACGGAGCGGCACAGGGCCGGCGCCGGGCCCAGCGCGGCCGCCGCCGCCATCGCCGCCGCCCGAACCACGGCCCCAGCCCCGCCCCGCCGCGTGATTGGCGCTCCCGGCGACAGCCAATGAGCGCGGAGGGGCGGGGCGAGCGGCGCGCGGAGCGCCGGGGGCGCTGTGCTGCCCCCCAGCGGCCTCGGCCGCAGCTGTCGCCTGCCGGGTGGCGTCGCCTGAAACCGCCCCGGAAATGTCGCTGCCGCCCCCAGAGAGCGACCCCCGAATTTAGTCAGCTGGGTTGGCCCTTACAGCTCAACGTTAAATCTCCCTTTCCATTAAGAAAATAAAAAAAAAAACAACAAAAAAGTTCAAGGGCCCCAAATGGCTGCCCGCATCGAAAAGGTACCTGTGGCCATGAAACCTGGAGCAGTAGCCCTTCCACTCCCCCAAATTCAACAGGAACATATTCTGGGCAGAAATGGAGTGTTCTTCGGTAGGTGTGGCCATGTACCTCGTGAGTACATGCTCACGAGGCATGGTACACCATGTAGGATCCACGGAGCAGGATATGAAGCAATGGCATGGACTGCCCAGGATCGCTATAGGAGAAACTTTCATATTTAAAAGGGCTAGGGATTAAGAAAGCTGGTGCAACATCACAGCTTGCCACAGGATGTTGCTGCTGACCCCAGGGATCAGTAATCACAGCACAGACATACTGTATTGCATAGAACCAGATGAGGGGGTGGGGTGGGGTGGGTTGGGCAGAGATTTCTGCAGACCCATTCAGCAGCAAGTTCCAAGCAAAGGGATTGATGCAGTTGAGCAAAACTCATTGCATTGAAGGATTCACTGAGCTGGCCATGGGGGTATTGAAAAGGAACAAATCAAAAGGCAAAGTGCAAGCACTAGAGGAGCTACAAAGTAAACATGGAACAAGTACCCTGAAACAAGGGATTGGGTAACAACCCATCTTTAATGCGAACCTACCCCTTACAAAAAGAGTAAAGAGAAGTGTTGCAAACCCTCTCTGAACTGGGATCCCCACCCTACAGCAGCAACTGTTTCAGAGTAACTTTTCCGCTTCGCCTGTCACCGAGTGACACAGAAGCCAAGCTCACTCCTCCAGGAGAAAGGCCACTGGAGCCAGCATGCCCTCCCTCACTGGACACAGTACAGAGAGATTGAGAAGTTCAGTTCCTGAGTCTTAGCGTGTTTCCTCAAACTGAGAAACCAGGTGTATAGCAACACTGGAAAAAACCTCAGAAGGATGTGATACTCTTTGGAAAGGTATTTTGGAGGCACTGCTGTTGCTTAGATTTGTACATAGCCAGAAGGGAGAGAATTTCCATCCTCTGCACTGAATGGGGCAACAGGAAGAACGGCTGTTGCAAAAACCTGATACAGCAGAACAGTTTACTGAAGTCTAACCCAAATGGCCTGGCTACTTGCCACTTCCTTACCTGCAGGTTCAGGATTTTATAACTTCAGATTGCATTCATTCAGTTAATTCTAGATCCCTAACTACATAAAGTTCCCATCCCAGTCTTTGTCTGATATGAGCCCGCTCCCCCACACCCCCCAAGATGCAAATTTCCCAGATTAGGTAAATAACAACATCCATTTTAAAAAAACAATAACAAAAAAAAAATCCCAGTTGAACTCCACAACACATGCTCCCCCCAACTCTGACACAGGGTGAGATAAAACATGATCCAGTCAAGTCTTTGGCTCTGGCTCCTGACACTTCCCCATATGTTCCCCATACACTTCACAGATGCACTCTTTCCTGCTCCTTGCTCTTCTTCTCCCCAGGAGGAAAGGAACACCAAAGGTTATCCCCCACAGGCCTAAAAACAGAGGTGCAGGAGCTGCCTACACACCAGTCTCATTTCTTTCGCCGTTTTTGACATTAGGATCCTCTTGCACCTTTCTCATCTCCAGTCCTTTCACCCACGTGTACGCGAAGGAGCCCCCCAGAACCATCAAGTTACTCGTCCACCACAAGAAGCTCTTTGTCTCCTCAAAGTAGATAACGGCCAGCACCGTTTGTGCACAGGCCTTGGCTGTCCCAGACACGTTGTGGGTGAGTGGGCTAGTGAACTTAATCTGAAGTCCAGTCACGTACCCAATGGCAAAGCCAAACACTCCCCCCAGGGTCATCATGCCCCAAAAACTGGGGCTCCCCAGCTTGTCAAAGTGGTAGAGGGTGCGGAACTCGCCCAGCAGCACCATGAGGGGGAAGAACAGGACACAAGCGTTGACGTTGTTGTAGAAGGTCAGGCGCCAGATGCTGCCATCCACAACAGGCAGCACCTTCTTGGTGTAGATGGCATTGAGAGAGACACAAAGGCTTGCTAAGATCCCAAAGAATATACCTGTCCATGACAGAGTGCCCTCTGCTCCTTCCTGGTCAACACCCAGCCAGAAGCCACCTGCAACCAAACAAATCAGGCATCATCTGAACAACTGCTGAAAGGCTCAAAACATACAGTCAAAAATTCATCATTTACTTTATTGTGAACCACAACAACAAGAGACAGGCTTAAGGGCTTCTTCCTTCTATTAAGTGAACCCACAAAATGTCATGACTAATGTCCTGGGAAGACTTACTTTGGGAGTGCAGGAAATTTACTGTGCAGGTAATTCAACCTCAGAGGAATAACTCCCACACTAAGCAGGCAGCACTAGTTCAGAAACTACTATTCCAGCTAGTCTTTGCACATAGGAAATTTTCAGGAGACTTTGTTTTGTTTAATTGAAAAGGCTGAAAACTGACAAGTAGAAAAAAATATTCTTCAAAGTTTGGAAAAAACCCAACTTTATAGACTTTTCTCTGCTGTTAACAGGAAAGAAAAGATAGGTCAGAGAAAAAAATGGAAAGATAGTACAAACATGGATGTAATATTAAGCATGATAAGAAAAATAAAAATCAAAAGGCAGAAACCATGTGCAGTATCTTCATGTTAAACTTTGATAGGCAAAGCACTGTCTAACCACCTCCACAACAGGAGCTACAGGCTTTGCAACTCCAGGGCAGAGAGGGAGACCTCTCCCCATTCAGGTCATAAGCAAAACATAAAAGGGAGATGAGCTACTGAAGGAGCACTGCACCACATTTTCATTAGCTTCTTGTTGGAGGTTTTCTGGGAAGTTGCCTGCAAAGCACCTAACATGCTTGAAACTAAGCCCAGATACAAATGAGTTTGATGCACAGACAGGAGGGGCTTTTTGTCAGGCCACAGAGGATGCTCAGCTACGCTGCTACAGGCACACAGGCAATGTTCTCATGGCAAAAGGAGATGGAGACAGGAGGACAGAGTCTTCATCTTAGAGAAACCTTGTCAGGCTGCCAGGCACCACCCTCCTGGGCAATGCCTGAACAAAAGATTAGCTGAAGGCAATTGCTTGCATCAATTGTAGAAAATACAGTAGCTCTGTTCCTGTTCACCTTTCCATGGAGATGAGATTCTCTTATTTTCGTCTGATTCTATCCAGTTGTCTAACACTAAGTGAATGCATGCACACCTGGAACCAGACTGAAATCAAAAGTCCACCATTCTTGGCATCCAAATGGCCCTTCAGTGGAAGGCAGCTTTTGGGATTACTTTGCCTTTGCAATGGATGACTTATAAAGCATTCCTCTTAAGCCACTCAATGCCTTGCCCTACATTCTAACCACACAACCAGATCTTCTGGTGGTGTATTACGCTTGGCTTGATCAGCTAATCCTTTATCATGTGCGTTCAGCCTATTGTAAAAACCAATTGGCTGACTCTATTGTATGATCCCAGTGGTGCTGAGTTAAATGTTATTGTCACCAAAGTTAATAATCAACAAAGACTTGGGAACTGGGAGAAAGCCACCTGCTATTTTATGTCCTGTGCAGGGGGGAGAAACAAAAATGTAAGGCAAGTTAAGCTTCATTAGAGGATAGACAGGCTTTAGCGCTTGAAGGAAGCTATGGCAAATGAGAGCAACTGCTCCTCTTAACAAGTTACCTACATTCTCCAGACATACAAATTTGGTTGCCAGAGACAGAGCAAGGCACGAGCCCTGCGTCACCCCACCTCACCAAGGAGCTGCTATGCAGGTGGTGATGACTTCCCAAGGGAAAGACACCCCACCGCAGTCTCTCCGGGGCTGGCTGTCGGATGGGTGCAGCCCTTCCTGCTCCCCCTCACCTATGATGACTCCGCAGGCCAGAAGGGCATAGAGGGAGGTGGTCTGCTTGAGGAGGAGGTAGGAGAGCAGCACGTTGAACACGGTGGTGAGGGAGCGCCCCACGTTGTAGAAGGCCACGCCGACATGCTTGAGGCAGAGGTTGTTGGAGGTGACCATGCCGATGAAGACGGCGGAGAGGGGCAGGACGCTGCGGGACACCTTGGGGTCGAGGCGGAGGGTGGGCAGGCCGGCGCAGGGGGGCCCGCAGGCCGCCCCCAGGCTGAGGCCCAGGCAGAGGGCGGCCGTCAGGGCGCACTGGAAGAAGGTGACGAAGAGGGGGGCGTCGAGGCGCAGCGAGGGGCTGTCCAGCAGGTACTTGTTGAGGAAGACCATGGCGATGGAGGTGAACCAGTAGAGGCAGACCACCACGGCGATGCGCAGCGCCCGCAGCAGGAAGGGCGCCCGCCGGCCCCCGCCGCCCTCCGCCGGCAGCAGCGGGTCGGCGCCGCCGCCGCCCAGCGCCATCCGCAGGATCCCCGTCCGCGTCAGCTGCGCTCTGCTCATGGCGGGCCGGGCCGGGCCGGCCGCCGGCCCCACCGCCTCACCTCTCCTCTCGCCGCCGACCCCGCTCGCCCGCCTGCGCCGCCGGCCCCGCGCTTCCCGGAGCGCCGCGGCCCCGCCCGCCGTCCTTTATTCACGCCCCGCGGGCGCCGCTCGGCACCGCCCCGGCCGCGGCCATGTCGGGGGAAGGCCCGGCCCGGCCCCGCCGCCTGCTCCGCCCCGGGGCAGCGCGGCACGGGCCGCGAGGCTGTCGCGAAATAGGGAATTTATAAAAAAGATTCTTAAGGAAAGATGCTCTTTGGGACATGGCCTTTGTATGCTTCCAGGCCGAATCAACAAGAAAAGAGATTTAATCCGTGGAACAGAGAGCAGCGAACAAGCAAGTTCTAAGTGATGCCCGGCTGTCAAAAAGAAATTACTTGTCGGCAGAATAGCCTTGCTAAGGTTTGGGTCTCGACGCGTTTCAACGACCTGAGACCCAGGTGGAGGTTAGCAAAGCTTGGGGGGCAAGCCGACAGGACACACACAGAATGTAGCATTTACAAGTCCTAAGGACATTTGGCAGGACCCCTAAGATAAGGAAGAAACTAATAAGGACAACTCAGCAACTGTACTGAGATCAGCTCCAACTGGGTAAAAGGTAATTCCAACGGGGGAGATTATAACCACAAACTCACTGACCACCAACTCAGGAAACGCACTGACCCAAAAGAAGATAAATACTGAGCATGTGAACTAATAACTGTGAGAAGAGTGAAAATCATCAGTAGATAGAAGATAGAATATTAATCAATAAAAAAATCTAGGTAACTTTTAGCCAATGAATTAGCTTTGTTCTATAGCAAGCAATGCTTTTGTTTGTGAAAATGTGTGAACAGTGAAAAGTTTTGGTAGCTGTCACACTGGCCTTGTGGATTTGCCACCCAGCACCCCTTTCCGTGCAGAACTGTAAATAAATCAAATACCTCAACTCTGTGTGTGGATTGGTGTCTTGCACACCGGATGAAAGAACCTATTTTAGGACAACAGAGGCAGACAGCAACTGAGGCAGTTTAATGAGGAACAGTCACTTGAGGACAGTCCTTGGGCCCCCTCCACAGCCAGGAAGGAGAGTCTTGCTGTGGGACAGCTGAGGAGGGGCTGCCACGTTCACGGATATTAATGGTGTTAATTGTATCCACCAGACACTGTTGGGCAGTGGGTGGCAGGAGGGGACTGGTAGCGGTCCTTGTGTCAGGAACAGCACTGCTCTGCTGGCTTGTGTCAGCATCCTTCATGTGCTGGTGGAGCAAGTAGGATCTGGGGGTTGTACATGCAGTGGTTTGCTAGCATGGACTTTGCCCACATCCCATCGAAAGCACAGTGTGCTCTGCAGCCTTAGCCTTCTGTACAGAAAACAGGTTTGCATTTTTGTGGAGGTAAATAAAACCTTCCCAATATGACCTAAATGAAGTAGGCATGGTGATATGCTAGCAAGGACAGCACAGGCAAGAGTCAGCTGCCTAGTCCCCATTCCTGCATCAATAATTTTGATATCTAACCAGGAGAATGTCTCTGCCAATGCCATTTTCCTCTCCAGTACTGAGGTGCAGCCTGTGCTGACTCATGCACTACCCCGTTACATTGCAAGCAATACAGGGGCTAACTGCTTTTAATGTAGCCTGGGTGTTAGGATAGGCTGCACACCTTCTCATGCTAGTGCAGTTATCCCACAGTCCCACATCCTCATTCCAGGAATAAAACACCCATCTGCCCATAATCACATGCCAAGGCATCCAATGTTCTCTTTATAGTGCTTTATAACAAAGAAGCTTTTCAATAACAAACTCTAGCATGTTGTGAATTCAAACTGCTGTACAGGATGAAATCAATTAAAATTAATGCCAGATTCTATGTGGTGGGGGAGGCAGCAGTGGACTCTGTCAAATATTGGTCATTATGCTCCTCACTTATTTCAGCTGAGACTGCTGCAAAGTGTCTGGTTTGCAATGTCCTGGGGCCCAGCAATTTCCACAGGGCATAATTAAGAATATTTTGGAAGCAAAGCCAGCAGCATTAATTGGGCCCCATAGCAATCTTTGCTGCTTTTACAGCTGGGAAAGACAGAAGAATGGCAGGGGTTGTGGGAAGAAAAGTGATGTACTTAATTAGGCCAATCGGTGTGGCTGGAAAATGTTTCAGGCACAATGGCTTTTCTCAAATCTCTGATGTCACACTTGATGTTCTTTTTTTTCCTCCCAGGTGCATCAGTTGGTTTAGTAAACGATGCTGCCCTTCCTCACAACCCTTGCCTTCTAAGCAGCATCTGGGCTTTGATGGGAATCATGTTCCCTCTGGACAAAGAAAGGTGGTGCTGGTATGCTTGCTTTGGACTACCCAAGTGCCCTGCAGGGTTAGGGAGTGTTCGGGGTTGTGTTCTGAGCAACATCTCTCAGCACTGCACCTTCTGATAGGTGCCTGGTAGAGCCCTTGCAACCCCAGGTGAGTTTTGCCTGTTCACCTCAAGCACCTCCCCTCTCTGCCTGCACAGCTGGGAGAGCCCTCGCATGCATGGTGCTTGCCCGAGCTCGGATGGGGTGTGACATCCCGTGGATGTCAGCTTGCCATGCAGCTCCTGCCATGGAAACAGCAGATTGTGACTGCAGAGGGGCTGGCATTAAGGCAGGGAAAGCTGTTATTGAAATGACCAGCGGGTGTTCCCTGTAGCTCAGCCACGCTTTGATCCTGCTGCTAGAAGTCAGCTAGCACTTACTCATTACTTCATATCACGTGTTCCTTCCCATCCACCTTCTTCCAGTGCCTGGCCCAGCACTTCTCTCATAAGTGGTGTCAGTCAGGAAAAAAAAGAAAGCAAACAGTCTGTGTGTGGGGCACTTGGTTGGTTCCATAGGTCCTCATGGCCTGTTACACATACCTGTGGCTTCAGCATCACGTAATTTGGCTGGAATTTCAAGGAATTTGACCTCTCCTACCACTAATGCTGCAAGAATGACAATGCCTCTGGCAGAATCAGTCAGATACAATTTTTTTTCTTCTCTCTGCCAATTGCTAGTGTTGTTCAAAATGCCTTCTCTAAACTAAACATGGGAGTTGGAGATAGCAAAAAACCCCCTCCCATTGCATCTTGTTCACTCATTCAGTGTGCAGAAGATTGCTTTGGCCTGCAGAAGTCTGAAATATCCCAGTCAATAAAATCCTCATTGCTTCTTCTGGGGGATTATCCTACAGCCTTATCACACATGTATGGTGTGTCTGCATGGGAAAATCAACCAGAATAACTCTCTCACCTCTGCCAATATAACTCCCTGGTGCTGACAGTGTATTCCAAAATAAAAGTGATTTGTTCTTGAATAATGAGGTAGTTCTGTGATCATTGTGCTGGTCGGTCTGCCTAGGCAGACCTTGTCTTCAGCATGGCAATGCTTTTGACAAGTGCTTTGAATAAAAGCTTTCCTAGATGCAAAATCTGACCAGCAGAATTACTCTGCCATAGCCTTGCCTGCCTACCTGCCTCACAAGGGTGCTTTGTTTTGGGGGGAAGGTGGTTTAAAGTTGTAGGTTTAGAAATTTCAGAGTAAAGGTAGGAATAAGTAGGTTATAATGCTAATATGTTTAGACAATGTAGCCTGGCCTCCTGCACAACATCAGTCTTAGGCTTCCCTGAATTAAATCTTACTTGAATTAAACCTGAGCTTCTATGAGGAAAAAAAATCAATTTTGCTTAAAAATACTTCCAGAGACTGAATCCAATAGGGCACTAGCAATGTTATTCTGATGGCTGCTTCTTTCCCACTAAATAATGCATACTCCTTTTCATGTTCGGCATTGCCTGGTTCAAGTTTTCAGGCCTCTGGGTCTTGTTACAGCTTTGCTGATTCTTTTACAAGCAAGCAGTTACAGGCAGATGAAGTTACCTTTTAGCCTTGCTTTTGGAGAAGATAAATAATTGTAACTTTGTTACAGAACATGTTTGTTGTGCTACAGCAGCAAAGACTCACTTCTTTATGCAGATGAGACCTCAATATTTTCCTGCCCTGCTGCCTGGTTGTGCATTAACATGGTAGCACATACTGTGAGGAGCCAGCACAGGATTGTTCCTGGCTTAGGAGCGTGCTGCTTCATGTTGCCTGAGTGCTTACAAAATAAACAATTATCACTAGTGGGGGCCTGAGGTTGGAACACAAGAAAATTTGACAAGTTCTTTATGTAGTGAAATCTGGCTGGTAGTGTCCTTGCTCCCATGTCTTGTGAGGTGCCTGCACTGCTGCTGGTGTCTGGCACACCTGCTGCTGGCATGCACACACACACACATACATACACTCCTGCATCTTATTTACTTCTTTCCTATGTGATCAGAAAGCTTTTTTAACGTTGAAGATGCTGCTCCTCCGAGGGGAGAGCTCTCCTCTTCCCACTAAAATTAGGTGACCTACTTGAAAGCATGCAAATCAGCTGATAGCCAACAGCCTGGCTGATAAAACACCAATGGGCTTTGGGGTGTACATCAAACCTGGTGGTGAGACAGCAGAGATTGCATTTCCTGTCCACACAAGAGACCTGGACATATTGACTGGAGAGTTATTGTAGGAATAAGCCCTCTGTAAGTCATGTAAAAGAGCAAACAAAGCAGCAGAAAACGTTGCCAGTTTTGTTTCTGTGTTTGGGGTTAGAAATAGGACTCATTCCACTACCTAGAATGGGACATGTGAAAAAATCTGCTCAGCAGGTCATTCCAGTGTATTTAAGAATTTATTGTTGCTTACAAGCATTGGTATCTGATTTCCAATTAATACAAACATCCTTGATGCTGACATCTATAAAATATGGAGTATTGATATCTTACAAGTTAAGATATCAATCTAGATTCATACATGTATCAACACACACATATATAAAAGTATATTTATATCTGTACATGTGCATATGTGTGTGAGTATGCTCAGACTATGAACAGGTGGTGTGGTGCCACAATGGTGTCCAGGCAGGGAGCAACAACCCAGGAGGGTTCATCTGTGACAGGAGTATTACTTTATTGTGGCAGGGGTATTACCTTGCTGGACCTACTGGTGATTCCTCTGGTTTGCTGTGTATCTTGTCAAAATTAGCTTGAGCTTTCGAGGCTCCAAGTTTGAACTGCAGATACTGACTGGTAACAACAGGCCTCAGCTGTCATACCATTATTTAGTATTTGCTGATAATCATTACAGGAGAAGAAGGCTAATGCAAAATCTAAGATTGATTTATCAGATTAGCTGAATGAGATCTCTCTCTGCTAGGATAGTAAATATGAATCAGGGAAGAAAACTGAGTAATCTCTTAGCATTGTCTTCAAACAACACCTGTTTCTAGCACCCGTGTTTCCCATTACAATACAGCTTCTTTCCAGACTCCCCCAGTCTGTAGGAGAAATGGCCTTGGCAGTGTTTTACTGCTGTAGCACTCCTGCTGCTGTAGCAGGATAATAGATGTTGCTGCAGTTTAATTGTGGAAAAACATGGAACTCCAGGGGAGACCAGTGCAGAGAAGGCCTGGTGTCACTGCGGAATTGGAACAGTTTCGGTCTAGGTGAATCTTTTAGCTGTGGTTCTGTGCCAGCTTTGTTGGCCCAGACACCTGCTGCAAAGATGCTTTGGTGCCTCCCCCACATTCTCTCCTCCAGCAGCCTGGTGACACTAGCTGGAAAGTGCTTGGATCCAGCTGCTTCCAGCTCAAACACCTTCCTGGACCCTAGAACATGGGGCACTCACACAGAATGTGCTGGAGCTCAGCCCAGAAGGAGCTAACTCCCAGCTGGATCCAAACTAGCTTTGAAGCTGGATCCAAACCAGCACTGCCTGGGCTCTTCCATCTCTGGATGTCTGGTGCCAGGTCCCTGGAACAGTCATGCTGACTCAGCTCTGTAGAGAGGCAGCAGGACCTCTACAAGGGCTCTACCACATCAAAGCAGCCCTGAGCTTTGCAAATCTGAGCTATTTCTGGAAGCAGCGCAGGTGTCCCATCAGCTAATAAAATTGGCCACATCTGAGACTCTCTCTGCATCTGGGGCATGCTGTATCCCTGGCTGGGATAGTCTCACTGTGTGTAAGTGGAAATGCCCAAGAAAGAGTTAGTGAAGGTTTCTCCTGGTTGTTTTGTCCCCTCCTGTCTTCCTCAGATTTTTGCCTGGACTGTGGAAATTATGGGTACCTGCTTTGACCATAGGCAGAGGCTGGAGGTAAAGGTAGTTGCAAGTTCCTTCCACCTCAAATTACAGCAACATCATCTGGCAAATGATCTGGATTTCAAGGAGTGGCTGTGGCAGAAGTGACACTAGAGGGCAGGGCTGGCACACGGTTGGAGCCTTCCCAGGCTGGAGTGGGACAAGCCTGGGGCTGGACTGGGGTGCAGGTAGGCAGGACCGGGGCCAGGCTGGCGCTGGGGTGGAGGGGGACCCTGGTCATGCTGTCCGACTTTGCCGCTTGCCCTGGTCACGCTGTCCCGCTTGCAGCCGTGGGCGGCAGGAGTGGGTGCACACAATGCAGCGAGGGCTGGGAGCTCTGCGGCTGCTTTCTGGGCTGCGTGGGGATGATCAGGCATGGGGCACATCTCCAGCTGCCCATGCTAGCCTCTGTCACCACCCAAGAACGGCATGGAATCAAGCCCGCGTGACAAATTAGAAATCACAGCATGACACAAAACATCACGGATTAAATACGTTGTCCAGTTCCTGAATGTTTCCCGGGCACCCCTCACTATCCGTGTCATCCCCGTGGGCTGCAGCGTCTCTGCTTTCCACTCATTCCAGGCAGGAGCTGGCTGGGACCCGATTGCCTGCACAGCAGAAACGACTCTACAAGGCAGGGTGAAAACCGGCAGCCCACAGCAAAAATCATGAAGAAGATTCTCCTTTGTCCCTCTATCTCTGAAGAAGAGGGGATAACCTTCAGGAAAGGTGGACAGCATCCCAGGGTGATGCCTGGTTTGAAAGGATGGCTGAGGATGGCTCTGCTTGCCGTGGCTGTGGAGCAGCCTGGCTGCAGCGATGCTGAGCTGTCTGCCTGGAGCTGGAAATGCCCCTGCTGCCAAAGCCAGGCCAGGTGAGGGAGACGTAGCCCAGCCCCTTAGGAGCAGGGCATGCAGGTAGTGGGCTGTGATTTACGAGGCAAACCCTTGGAAACTCTCCAAACCCAGTGCTTAAGTGCTTCTGAATGGCAGCATTAATTACTATTAAAAACATACATTTATATCTCTCTCACCTGCTTTAAATCCTGTGAAATTAGATTTCCTACCCAACCCCTCCAGCCTTTGTGGCAGCTCAGGGTGTTTTATAGGCCTATAAAGCCCCACAGTACCTGCTGTCTACACAGGCCCTTATTTACGAGGCCTTTAACAATCTTCCTGGCTGCACCATCTGAGCCCTAATCTGAGCCTAATCATTTCATTTCCATGTGCCTTGGAGGGAGTGGTCCCTTCAGCCACCCCAACAGCCATTCCTCCCCACAGGGACTGGCTAATTCAGAGACCCGGGTACCTGGGGTGGGAGTGAGGCTGTGCTGGGGCATCCTAGTGAACCCATTTCCAGCATTTGGGCCAGCTTCCCTTGTTTTACATGGAAAAGGGATTCAGTGAGACATGTGCCTCATGACAATGTTGTGGATGTCCTTGTTTGTGTGTCTTTTACAGCAAAGTCATGCTAGGCATCACCAAAAGTCACCCAGAGCCTCCCAAGGCTGGGCTAAACCCCCAGGTTTACTGAGCACAGAGACAGCAGATTATATACATAAAAAGCAAATATCATTTCCATAGATTATGCCTTCTTTTGGATGTAAACTATGTACAAGTATCTTAAAATAGCCAGCTTTTCCCTAATGGACTGCAGCCATTTTGCAAGTCATCCTATTTTGGATGCTTTGACAGCGTATTTAAAAATGAAGTGTGCCTTTAGACTGAGACATGAGCCCCATTTTGCTGGGGTCCTCTTGTCCCCAGGTCACAGAGGACAGGGTGGAGTGGAGTCAGGAGCTCCATTGTTCTCCAGGTCTCTCCTACATAATATTCCCACCTGTCTCCCCAGCACTTCTGGTTCGTGAGATCTGCTGGAGACTGGATGATGCTCTGGGGAACTGGCCAAATTTGTGTGCCTGTATCAGCCTGCCGGGGAGGAAGTGATAGATATCTCTGCCTCCTGACTCCCAGGCTGGGCATGCTAATTTATAGATTGTATCTGTCACTCCTGATAAATGATGTCTTACTTCCCTAATGCCACCTTCAAATTGAGTTTTTAAGGCTAGGTCAGCTAGAGAAACCAAAGGGTGACTCTGCTTTTGCATTGCTCTGACTTTGTTCTCTGCAGATGGGCTGAAGGTGGCTCTTCGGGTAAGATGTGCATCTGTTATGGCATCTGCTTTGCTGGCCAATTGGGCAGAGTGTCTGCCCCTAACTGGCCTCTGAAAACTCCTGCCTGGCTCCCTCAGATGCTTGATTTGTTCTGATGTGTTTTTGGGGAGGGCCAGCTGAGGCATCTTCCTCATCACTCTGCTCCGTCCAGTTTTGTTCCCAATCTCTTCCAGCACTGCTGAGCTGGCTGAGATGGTGGAGGTGGACCCAAGGCCTTGCTAAAGAGGTTACCAGAGCCTGAGCTTCTTCAGGAGCACAACAGAAACCTTCCAGCATTGGCTCCTGCCCACACTTGAAGCCAACAGTGTGCCCGTGCCACTGTTGAGGGAAAAGTGATATTTTTCTTTCTCTGCACATTTCAGGTGGGCTCTGTTGAGCATTAATTTCTTCAGGGGTTGTGTTTGAATGAGCACAAGCAAAGCTTTGGTGAGCATCCCTCTCCAGCAGCAGAGAGGACTGTATTCTGGAGCACAGCCAATAGCTTAGAGCTGTACATACGTGAGCAGCTTTGTTCCTCCTCCAGGGAGCTGACTAACAAAGTTAAGAGTTGGCCAAGCCGGCCAGGATTAAGCATATCATTGCTCTAACCCTCCTGGGGTTGCGGTGGTTAAAGGCACGTGTGTAAGACCTGTTTATCTAGTCATTATTAAGCCCTGAATATTTTCTTTTTCCCCAAGAACAGAGTTTGTTGAAGGTACCTTTATATGCCCTTCATGCCTGAATGTCACGGCAGTAACACAGAATAAATCAGCCCAGCGAATACCTTCCACAGGTGATGAAAGGACAAACCAGTAATGCCTCACAGAGGCAGTAACCTTCTGCCCAGGGCTAACTCTGAACCCTGGTAAGCCACAATCCAAACTACACTGCAGCCTTTGCTTAATTTCTAGCAGCCACAGAAGTCAAAATTTCCCTGCATAACAATTACAACCGTTTGAGATCTCCAATCCTGCAGTACATTGGAAACTAAAAACAATGGAGCTGGGAATAATAAATGGAATTTAAACTTCCAATTAAAGAAACACAGAGGAGATGGCTGTGATTTGATTCAGATTTAATTCAATCCAAGTTTCTCCCTTTCAAGGTTTGTTTTCTTCCTCAAGCCACTGTAGCCTCTCTCATCCACTGCAATTCAAGCTGCAGAATAAACTTTGCTGTTGAATTTAGGTCAGGCTTGGCTGGGAATACACTGGGCCTTGGCTATTATTAAATGAATATGTATAGCATGAAGACCACACTGCAAATGAAGGAGTGGATGCTTTAAAGTCAGCACCCAGTTCTGTTGCACCTGAAGGAGCTGTGAGCAATTGAGAGGGGGCAGGAGCTGGCATGGGGCACAGGGTGTCAAACTGGAACTGTGTCTTCCAAAACTAATTAAGTTGAAATCCTCAACCTCCCTGTAGCTTGGGATCTTGGTACTGAGGAGGCACTACCCCAAGTCAAGACAAAGTCCTGATCAGAGGAACCCAGGGCAGAGTGGAGGCTGACAGCAAAGCTCTCTCCAGCTGCCTGCTCCCCTGCTATTCCAGTTGGTTGCACAGGAGAATTTTCATTATATTATATCTGTGCTTTTTAATCTCTGGCTCCTGTTGACATGATGTTGAACATTCTTACATCTAGAATATCAATAAGAAGATTGAAGGCCCACAGGAGTCCAGGACTCATGAATGAATGAGAGGAAATGGGGTAAGGAACCCTGACCTCCCAGAGTTCTTGGAGCAGCAGGAAAGCAAGTGAGGGCTTCCCACAGTCGGGAGCTGCTTCTGGATGTCCAGCTGTGTTTAATGCATTCTTTCCCTCCATCTTCAGCACAGATGAGGGTCGAGAGGGGTCTCAGAGCCCTGAACTGGAGGACCATGACTATGAGAATGATCACCTCCCATTTGATTCTGAAATTGTGCAGGATCTATTGCTCCAGCTGTATGGGATTTGGTATCCAAGAACCCCCTCATTAGGGGTATTTTCCTTAAAAAGTCCTGTACCAGGGTTTAAAAGATGAGTAGAACTTGTAGCTTTGGTCTTCAAAGATGTTTACTCAATTTCTTATCTCAAGGTCCACACGCCGCCAACACCGGGCTTAATGTGCTGGAAGACGCTGCCAGTGCCCCGGACGGCGGGTGCTCAAGGTCTGTTAAAGGTTTCTAGTCCAATTAACTCTTAAAATGTACTATATTTACAGTTTTGTGCCAGTAATCACTATCAATTCAAGACACACAATTTCTGCATCAAATACATTCCACCAATGTCTTTGTGCCACCGTCACAGCAGAAGATGGAGTCGAAGGAGAAGAAGAAGAACTCAAGGCACCACCCAAAATTCTCCATCTTGCTCTCATCAACTTCCATTCTAAAAACCCAGAACTACAAATTTTCACCCTGTGACAAACCAAACTACTACCTATTTTACATGTTTGCTGTTTTTAATCCATCTATGAGTGTTGGAAGTTTTTCCCATGGACTAAGGTCAAAGGCAATGCTTTCCTGGGGTCCCAGCCAGGGTCTTGGACCCCGCTGGGCAATTTGAGGGGTTTTCCCCGTGCCCTGGACTCCAATATAGCTGGATCCCTACAACTCTATGGGGCCTGATGGGATTCATCCAAGAAGCCTCAATGAGCTGCTGATGTAATCACAAAAGCTTTCTCAATGTTTTTTGAGTAGTCTTGGGAATCCAGAGAGGTCTGAGCTGACTGGGAGCTGGTGAATTTTACCCTGCTTTTCGAGAAGGGCAAGAAGAAGAACTCCAGAAACTACAGGCCTGTCAATCTCATATCAGGGTCCGTTAAAGTTATGGAGAAAATTATTCTGGGAGGTATTAAAAGACAACTGAAAGACAATGCAGTCACAGCCAGAGAACTTCATGAGAGGAAAGTCCTGCTTATCAAACCTGATTTCCTTTTATAACAAGGCAACCCACCTGGTTGATCAAGGGAAGCCAGTTGATGTAATCTTTTTGGGTTTCAGTAAAGCTGAGCCCTGTGTGCAGTTTTGGGTGCCACAATGTAAGAAAGACGTGAAACTATTAGAGAGGGTCCAAAGGAGGGCCACAAGGATGATGAAGGGCCTTGAGGGGAAGCTGTGTGAGGAGTGGCTGAGGTCACTTGGTCTGTTCAGCCTGGAGAAGAGGACACTGAGGGGAGACCTCACTGCAGTCTGCAGCTTCCTCATAAGGGGAAGAGGAGGGGCAGACGTTGATCTCTTCTCTGTGGTGATCAGTGACAGGACCCAAGGGAATGGCCTGAAGCTGAGTCAGGGGAGGTTTAGATTGGATATTAGGAAAAGATTCTTCACACAGAGGGTGGCTGGGCACTGAAACGGGCTCCCCAGAGAATTGGTCGAAGCACCAGCCTGACAGAGGTCAGGAGGTTTGGACAATACACTTGGACATGTGGTGTGACTTCTGGGGATGATCTTGTGCAGGGCCAGGAGCTGGACTTGATCCTTGTGGGTCCCTTCCAACTCAGCATCTTCTGTGATTCTGTGTAAATAGAAAGGTAAATGCAATTGAGGAGGAGAAGTCTTTGTGAGGCTGAGAGGCAGGCTCAGGCTGCTCATAGGGCCGGGAGGGTGGCTCAGTGCTCCTGCTGCGGTGAAAACAATCCCTTTTATCTTTCTGTGTGTATCAGGAATGCAGGATACGAGCAGCAAGAGGACTGCTGACAGTGCTCCAATGCACAGCAAGTTGCAGCCTGAAAATCATTCCACGGATTAAAGCACAGAAGGGCCAGTTTACGCCTCACAGAGGAGCTGTTGGCTACTGTAACATAACCCAGGAGCTGCAGGGCTCCTTGCAGCAGCTTGTGTTCTGATGACAGAAGTGCATCTTGTGGCATTGCCTCCCTGCTGCCCTGTTCTGTGCGGGGCCATAAGTAAGAACCAAAAGGCAGGCCCCCATTCCTTGCTTCCACTTACTCATCCAAGGATATAAAAAAGGTATAAAGGTAATTCCCAAGAGCTCACTGAACACAGGCACTCACATAACTTCTGTCCCACTCCAGCTCTGTCTGATCTCCAGGATCTCCTGCTAGACAGGCAGACAGGCTACAGAAAAACAAGTACGAAAGGCTGGAAGGGAATCATCTCACAGGCACAGCCAGTCCCACAACATGTTCCACATTAACTGGTCCTGATGCAGGTGCCTGGGGGCTGACAGGGAGAGGAATGAAGTCTATTGGTGTGCATCTTGTCCTCCACCCATCCCTTGTTCATACATCCCAGCACACTTGGAATGGCATCACCCTGATCCCCCCAGGATCACTAACCATGCTCTCTGTTACACATCCCGTGCTGAGCTCCACATTCTCCAGCATGTGGGTTCTCATATCTCATTTTGCACTGTTAGGGCTGCTGATGTGACTCTGATTGCCTAATAAATGTAACTGAAGTGAGTGGTTTACCCTGGTGTTACTGCCTGGAGCTGCTGGCGGGAGTGCACAGTAGCTGGAGTGCAGCCGTGGTGCCTCCTGCCTTTGCAGCAGCACAGGGGACTCCTGGGCAGTCAGTGCTGTGCTCTGGATCTCTCCCCTTCTGCCTCTTCCAAACCGAGAAAATGCTCTGCCACACAGCCCTGCTGTACCCAGCTAGCTCAGACAGTGCTTTAAGCTGCACCTTTTTGGTTTTGTAGAATCTTCCTCACTTACACACTTGAAGGAAGCCCTTTAATGCACTTCTGTTTTATTACTTGTCATTTTCAATATACCTCTAGCCTGTGTGAGGCCAAACTCTCCTGCACCACTTGCCAACAATATTGTGCTGTGGCAGACAATTAAATGAAAAAGCCTCTCAAAGAACTCTTCAGGCAAGGTTACATCTCAAAATCTATTGGTAAAAGTGGAGTCCAGAGCATACACAGGACTATTGCATCAGGCATAAAGGAGGGGAAGTATGTGATTGTAGAACATGGATTTGGGAAAGTTCTTGTTCTCCAGCGTCCCAAGGGGCTAGTGGCAGGATTAGGAGCATTATTCTGCATCAGGGTCATTTGAGTGTGGAGTTTGTTAGTTAACAAACTAAGCAGCAGTGTTCAAATAAGGCATGGATGTCCAGATTTCTGCAGAGAAGGGTTTGAAGAATCTTCTCCTGATGTGGAGCCAGGCACTGTAGAGTGGTTCATCTCTTTCAGGGAAGTCAATAACCCCTCAAGGAGTACTCTGAGAGAAAACCAGCAGCAGTTGCAGGGCCAGGACTCTGACAGCTAGTCCCTCCTCTTAATTGCAAGCTCTTTTCTTTGAAGAATGACCACAGATTAAATTTTATCAGCTAAAACTGAGTGGATCCCTCACTGAAGAGATCCAGGAAGCAAAGGCTGTCTGGGACATGTCTTTTCATATGTTTAATTGAACAATTCTTAAAGATTTGGAGCCCCCATGGTTTTCCACAGTCTCAAAAAGCTCCTCCAGCCAAGACCTGTTCAGCACCAGGGCACTTTTCCTACCCACCAAAGTAAAGAAAAGTCAGTGCTCACCATTTCTGAGCCAGCAAAGGGAGACTTTGTTTCTAGGGTGGGAAAACCATAATGGTGTCTGGTAAGGGGGTGTGTGAGGGCAGTGGTAAAAGCAGAGAAAGAGGCTGCAGTTCAGCACCAACTAATGAGATTCACGACTCTAAAGCCAGCCCATGGACATTCATTTCTGCTGGCAGTGCTGTGTGCCAGTCCCTGCTGCAGACCAGGCAGCAACCCCACAGAATGTGGAAAGGGAGCCCAAGACTTGTGGTCACACAATGGGGAAAGCTGGGGCAAATTTGCCTTCAAAGAGAAGAGGGGAAAGAACACAAAGCTGGCAGAAGCCCCCTTCTGAAATAATTTGCTGTGGTGCCCAGTTGAGGTAACCTACACCACCAGCACACAGTACAGCCAGGACCAGGGTAAATACAATTTTGTTCCCTTCCAGGAATGTATGATATTCTTCTAGTGGAGGAGTGTGTGCTAAGAAGAAAAAAGAGCCTTTTTGTCCATCCTTGCAGAGTTCCTGCAGCACCAGAGCACACATGGCACAAAAGGAGTTCAGAATTGGGCAGGGAGGACCTGGTGCCTGACCACGCTGGTGCTGTGCCGTGCCATGCCATGCCATCCTATCCCATCCCATCCCCACACAGAGCAGGCTGTCACTGCTGCTCTCACATGGACAGCTGGCCCTTTGCTGTCACATCAGCCATGGCTGTGCTGCCACATCCCTGTCCTCAGCAGGCAGTCACTCTGCATGTTCCCAGCTGCAGTGTTGACCCAGAGCTCACCATCTGCAGCCTTCCATCCCTGGGAGGCGTGGAGCTCACAAGCTCTTGCACCAGGAATGTTGTGAGGTTGCCCTTCCCTGGGTAGGGAAAGCAAGGCTGGAAGAGCCAGAGCAAGAGCACAGGCATTTCTTCGCCCCTCAGCTTCTTCCAGGCTATTTTGTTTCCTGCCCTCTTTTCCAGACTTGGCCACTTTATGGGGCAAAGACCCACCTAGCAAAAAACCAGCAAGCATGAGGTGGAGGAAGGGGACATGACACACCCCCCAGGCTGCAAAACTCTGCCCCCCACTCCCCCTTTGCCTTGTAGGGCTGGCCTTATCCCCTCCCATGAAGTCCCCAGCTCTTCATTTAACTCTCAAAGCACCTGAAACAGCTCAGCTCACGGAAGTCTCCACCTATATGGAAACCTTTTTATTTTTTTTTTTTTAATTTCTGTTTTAATAGAGGCCTTTGAAGATGTTTGTTGCCATGGAAACATGCTTTAAAGAGTGCCTTTCCCCTTCCCTATCTTGAGAACTTCTGTTGCCATAACAGCTGCATCCAGCTCCTCCCTTCTCCCTGCCAGCTGCCCCACTATGGGATGCAGTGAGGTTCTGCCTTTGGGGCCCCTGAGCCCCCAGTGGTCAGGGCCAGAGGAGGTGTTTATACTCCTGCAGGTGTTTGGTGTCCCTCCCCATGCCTCTGTGTGCTGGGTATGGAAGAGACAGCCTGCTGCAAGAGCATCTCTGGGCCATGCAGTGCCTACAAGCCTCTTTCTCACACACAGAGGGGCTCTGCCCTCACCCTTGGCTCTCACATCCCACATCAGTGACACTGGCTGGTTTTTTGAACCATTTCCCCTAAAGCCTTTGACTGAACCACTCCTCTACAGCTCAGTGTTGTGGCTGAGCTGAAAGCAACACCTGTGATTAGTGTGGCTTTGATCTCTGCACAAGTGTTAGGCAGCTGCATCTGTTTTCTGGCCCCTTTTCTGGCCCCCAACCAGAGCAGGGTCCCTCATCTTGGTGACAGCCTTACCTGGGCAGTGGTGCATCCCTGGTGGATGGGACATGCTTGCTTCAGAAGCATCCCTCTCCAGAGCAGCCCAGCCCATGGCACACAGGGAGAATGGCACAGATGGTCACTGGCTGCTGCCCATCTTCCAGACACCCCATTCCAGCCCTGCTCATCTCATTGTCACTGCACACAAACCACAGCAACTAACCTGTTTCTTTCCAATTCACTTTGCAACCATTAGCTTCTGCGGCCACAGCTCCCATTTCCTCCACAGTGGCAGAGCAGCCTTGGACTGTGCTGTGAACCCTCTGGTCGGGCAAGTCCAGAGCATCCCTGCTCTAGCAGCTTGGCACCGTGGCCCCAGGCAAGGTCTGAGGCCACAGGCAGTAGCAGCTGGAGCACATTTGGCTGTGCTGTGCCCCTGTATCGTGCTGCACCTTCAGCCAGCCAGGTCTGCAGCCACTCCCCAGCTCTGAGAGGTCAAATTCCTGCCTTGACAGCCCTGAGCTCCCTCCTCAGTTCTGCTTACACCCCTTGCTCCTGGCCTGCATCGCCTCCCTCTTCTCCCACTCTCACGTGTTGCCTGAGTAATATCTTCCCTTTGCGTCAAGGAGTCGTTTGGGGACAGGGTGCTGCAACATCCCCCCAGAGCCTGCGGTACTCCAGGCACGATTCTAGAACAGGTGGGAGGAGAGGGGGCGAACAGGGGGGCTGCAGATCCCCCGCCCCTCCCTGCTGGGCACGCACATGCCTGTCACAGATGGCTGCTTGCCTCCCACCCTGTGGCTGCGTCAGCCACTTGCATCTCTTTGGCAGGACTGTCCAGCGGGCAGGGATCCCTCAGTGCACATCAGCAAAGCCAGCCGCGGTGCTGGAGAAGGCACAGCCCACACCAGCGGGGTGTGCAGCCACAGAGAGTGGCAGAGGTGCAGCTAACAATGCTCAGAGTACCCACATGGAGACAGGTTTGCCATCTGCCCCCTTGCAGTGCCTTGCCTGGAGCATCACGGCAGCAAAGCAGACTCTGTCCTCCGTTCCCCTGTCTTTCCCACTTCCCCACAGGCTGCTGCAGAGCCAAGCCTAATGGAGAGCACATTGCTGGCTGCCATCATCTCAATTAATGCAGCCCTGCTTGCTTTAGCAATTACCTGCCAGTGCCTTGCAGCCTGCTTCCAGCTCAGGATCTCCTGCCAGCATCTACAGATGATGAGTAGAAGTGGGGGGCAGGTATGGAGCACCTTCATCCATGGATGCTCTGAGGGCTGGATGCCCTCTCTGCAAAAGACACCCGTGTGCCCAAGACAAGCTGCTGGGACTAGGACAGGGATCACTGGCCACCAGAGAGCTCTAGGTGAGTGCCTTAGCCCCTGGCCAGACTATAAATTAGACTTTGCATTAGCAAGGTCACATGGCCAGAGAAAGGTGGCAAGGCTCTCAGCACAAGTTCAGCTTCACTGGCTGCATCCATGCTCATGGTAAAGTTCTGCATCAGGAAAAGATGTCAGTGAGAGCAGTGCTATGGTCCCCACAGCCAGTAAGTGCTGGCTGGCAGGTGACAGCATTAGTCAGACACTGGGACAACTGAACATCCTCAGGAAGGGGCACAGAGGCCACACTGCTGCCTTCTGCACTGGCACCACAACTCCAAATCCCCCAGAGGCACTAGCCTTGAAAGGAAAGAGGAAAAAACGTTCTCCTGAATCAGGGCAAGAAGGGTTATGAGATTGCTGGGCTTTTTTCTTAAATGTGATTTTTAAGTTAGAAGAGAAAATGCTCTTTTTATTTACTTCCTGCTTTCTGAGCTTTTAGGGTGCATCGGGGTCAGGTTTTCAAAGTGTTTCTCCAAGCAGTGAGGGATAGAAGCTTATTTGAAAGTGAAGTGAGGTGGGAGAGAGAGAAAAACATGCTCCTGCCATTGGGAACAGGGTTTGCAGAAGAAACAGCAAGTCCTGAGAAAAGCACAGCAATGGGGTCACCCTTTACACCTCTCCAGCTTGCTGTGAGTCTCAAAACCTTGTCTCCAAATCGCTGTACTTTTCCAAGTGTCTCCCACTACCTTTCTTCACTGCATGGCCCAGTGTGTGTGTTACAGTACTCCAAATCCATCCCAAAACACCTTCCTCTTCTCTCCAGTAGCCCTGTATCAGCTGAAGTGCTCATGCAAAACAGAGTCACGGAGACAAACGTTCCAGAAAAGGGAGAATATCTCCAGCCTCCTCTGCAGGGCAGCAGCAGTGGACATTCAAACAGCCGCAATGAAATTTCCCCATGGTCTTGAAAACTCTCTTGGCTTCGGTTCTAAACTGAATGGAACTCTTTACACAGCATTAGCACTTGCTCTGCACTGCAGCGAGGTCTGGCCACGCTTAACTCGATCAGCGCGGCTCCCTGGGGCCGTGCACGCGTGAGCGCCGTGTGTCTGTGTGCACAGAGCCAAACTAAAACTCCTCTGTGGCTAGAAATCATTGTGGCCATCCAAATCTCTTGGTTTTGCTACTGATCACCATGACCAGGAAAGTCTAAAGAAGAGGTTTGGTGTACCTGCACATCCAAGAATCCCTCTGTGCTGTGACATTCCATGGTCCCCGAGCCAGTTTGCAGGTTGGGGAATAGCTCAGAGCAGGCTGCTGATGTGCTGTCCTACTTCTCCCATCAGACAGGGAATGGACTTTAAGAAATAGCTGTGTTTTCACCAAAAGCTGCCACAGGTGCATTAGGCAATAGCTCTTTCCACCTGATATCAATCAACTCCTCCTAGCTTTATGGGTATGGTGCTCGTAGTGTTATACATCTGCTTTGGGGTGGAGGACAGTGGGTGATGGGGATGTGTGCAGTCCTGAAAGCAGCCTTGGTCCCCTCAGCCCTGTTGTGACACATCAGAGAGTAAAGAAGCTCCACACCTGGCTCTGAGAATGTAAGATTTCAGCAAGAGGCATGGATGCTGCAGAAAGCAGCCTCAGTGCTGGCAGCCTCCATCCTTCTCTCCAGATTCACCAGCCCAGCTGCCCTGGCCACCCCTGACAGAGGCACCTGTGCCAGCCCAGGACCTGGCTGTGCCCAGGTGTCAGACTGTCCTGTGAGGCCATCTTTGACCTTTTCATGTTTGAAAGGTATGGTTGTCAAGCAGCTGGTTTGTCCTACCCCAGAATAAGCTGGATACCAGCCTGGTTGCATCAGGAGGGGCAGCAGTACGGTCCTTTGGGGTCACCGTGCCCCCAAGTGGGGAGCTCCAAGCTATGAACACTGGCAGACAAAGGGATGCTGCTTGTGTTTGCTGTGACACGTGAGTACCAGGCCCCTGACGCACATCAGAGGTGCAGCAGCTGGGCTTCCTGCAGCAGGGTTTGGCTGGAAGTCTCAGGAGTCCAGTTTACACAAGCACCTGGGTGCTTTTCAACCAACAGGTTTGTGCTCTGTGCCTCCTCCCTACCTCTCAGCATGCCCAGAAGCTAAACCTGAAAGAGAAATGCCAGCATTGTGTGTTGTGGAGGAGTTGATGCTCACCACTGTCAGTGCTGGGCAAAGCAGTCCCATGTGCTGAAGGCACCAGGACTCGAAGGGTTGGATAGCAGGGGCCCAGCTGGGATGCACCTCAGCTCTGGCTGGGGCTCACAGGGCAGCCAGCTGGTCTGTCAGGCTGCATGAGGCCAGGGGGCCAAACCCTCCAGAGCCAGCTGGGACTCCAGAGAGGCTCATCTCCTGCTCTGTTTACCACATCTTTCCTGCCGAGGATTTTCCTGGCCAGGCAGTGGCTGGGTCTCGGTGCTGCTGCCCGATGCTGCTCGGCTGGAGCAGAGCTGCCCTGGGAGGGGCCGGGGGCCTGGCAGCGATGGATGTGCTCTGCCAGCCTTGCTGGGCTGGCTGCTGAGTGTGTGGCTGCATCTGACAGGCCTGTGCTGGCACCAGACTGATGTCCTTTTTGTTCCTGATAAGGATCCGAAGTCTCCTCTGGGTTCCAGCAGCAATTCTTTTATCCTTCCTGATTGTGGCATCCGCGCTCCCGGAGTCCCCGGAGATGCATCAATCGCGGAGCTGCAGGCGCTGCGGCTGCTATCGGCAGAGATGATGGAAAAGCTACAGGAACAGCTGTCATTTCTCCCTGTTTGCATTTTGTTCTTGGCCTATCAGTAGGATGTTTTCCACCAGACACCTATCAATCTGCTGTGGTGGAGCCCAGCCTTGTCTGCGTGTCTGCCCCTGCCAGTGCCAGCGCCTGCCCGCAGCCTCCTGCCTGTGCTGGCCACCATGCCTTCTCCCCTGCCCGGGAGCTGCCCATCCTGCAGCACTGGGGGTGCAGGGCTCCATCCCGGGCCCAGCACAGCAGGTGAGGCACTGGGATGCAGCCAGGGACCTCTGTGCTTGCTCTGGCCCCTGGCCTGTCCCCACATGGCACTGCTGCAGCCCTGGACAGGGGGAGTCAAGTCCACGCCTGTGACATCAGGGCTGACAGCACCAAAGGAAGAGGGTCACAGGGACATAAGTAACAGGGGCCACATCTTTTAGCTCCATGTAATGAGACAGAGATCCTCATATGAAAAAAAGCTTTGATTTGCCTTGTTCTTCCTCAAATCTTTTGAATTGAGGATGTACACAAGGATTTTTAGTAAGCCAGGGTTATGGGACCTCCAAACACATTTCCTTTCAGAAAGGGCCTTCCAGAGCACCATGGAGCAAAGAGGGCTGTGGGGTCTGTGATGCCCCCAGCCCCTTCTGCACTCTGCTGCCAGCATTACCTGCCTGCAGGCCAGCAAAGGCAGCAGATCCCATGACCTCAGTGCTCAGCATTTATGTCACCCACTCTGTGATGGCTAAAGACAAGATAAAGACAGGCACCCAGTCCCATTTAATGCCACTCTCTATCCATCACTGAGCTCACAGGCGTATCGTGCCTCATTATTTAAAATCTTCAGCCCACTCCTGCTCTGTACAGGAGTTAGCACCGAAAGTGACACCTGCAGTAATCCAAGTTTTCCCTCATAGCTGGTCAGGGAAAGTCACTGTTCACATGCTGCTCCCTGAAAATTGCCAGAGGAGGACACAGTTCCTGTTCCACAGCCAGCAGGCACCTGCCAGCTGGGACCTCAGTCCCTTGCCATCCACCCTGTCCCACTGGTGATTTCACATCCTTCTGTACTGGGCTTTCTCCTTCACGTAGTTCTTCTCCCTCTCTCTCCCCAGCCTCAGCTTTGCTTCTTGCCCCTCATCAGCTCCTTGCCAATGGTGTCCCTCAGTGGCTGTGCCCAAGCCCAGGCCCCAGAATGCCACTGCTCTGCCAGCAGGTCTGTGCAGATGCCCAGTTTCTTTCTGTGGGGCTGGAAACACCTGATATGGCAAAAATTTACATGCAGACACCTTCAGGTTTTTTATGCAGGTATCTTCATGTCTCTCAGCTGTTTGTATGGCTGATGTGCAACTGCATGGCTGGGCTGTCAGTGCCACGCCAGAGCAGCTGGGAGCATGATGCAACCCCAGCTGGATGTCTCTGCCCCTTCAGATGCAGCTGAGGCAGCTCCTCTGGTTTTGCTCTGAAGAGTGTCCTTGTGTTTGGGCTGGCAGGTGCCAGTTGGCACTCACCCCTTCCCTCCCCCTCCAGGTTTGGTTGAGGTGTCTTCAGGCGGAGACTAAATGTTCCAGACACTGGCTGAGAAAGCAGACTATTCTGAAGACATGTTTCCTTCTCTTTGGGTTTGTTTGGTTTGGGGTGGGTTTTTTTGGTGGTTTTTTTTTTTTTTTTTTTTTAAGCTTCACTTAACTCAACTGAGTGACATATGCTGCTTTTGATGAAACACCACTGTTTCCTGCCACACTTGGGCTGGAATTGCAGATTGCTGCAATGGTCCCTAGCTTTTCTTCCTCAGGCTAAAGCATCTTCTGTCAAAGCCAAGAGCTGATTGCCCTGCTAGTGCCACATTAGAAAGCCTCTTCTGGCTCCTCATGCAGGAGTGATCAAGCTGTACCAATATCTTTGGATGCAGCCTGCTCTCCTGGGGTGCCCAGTGTCCAGCTCTGCATTAACCTGACTCCCTGGTGAAACTTTTCCATTCAAGCCTGTGTTGCAGTGGTGCTAATTAAACAAATACATCTCAATTCTGATTAAAATCTACATGTAAATTGTTGTGACGTTTCACAGCAGGCTGCATTTTAGCAGTCAGTTCTGCAGTTTCTTATGCCTCCTCAGAGAGTGCCTGGTCAATGAACCTTAGTGGGGGTTGAAACTTCCCAAGCCCTCCTGCCTGGGAGACAGGACTCTTGCTGTCTGCATGCCCTGCCAAATCCAGCTCTTCATCCTTGCCTCCCTGCACAGGACTGTGTGCCAGGGCAGGGACTGTTTTTTTCCTGGGCACCTCATTGATGAAGTCTTGCTTTCTTTTTGTGCAAGAGCAGATTGACTGCCTCTTCAGCTGGGACAAAAACTTCAGGTATGAGGTAAAGGCTGAGCTGTGGCACTCAGGTTCCATCTGCAATGCCCAGGACAGCACAGGATTTTTCCACTGACTGAGCCACACAGTGGCTTGTATTATGCTTGTTTGCTTTCCTCTTTTCTCTGGCAAATGAACAGAAAGGAAACAGAGGGAGAGAGAGAAGGCTTTTTAACCTGTTTATAGACTCAAAGTAATTATAAATAGAAAGGTTGCCTGCCTTTTTTGGTGAAGGTAAACTTTTGAGAGACAGCCTTTGTGCATACTGAGCACTGCTCCTGGAGCTCTCTCCCAGTGCAGGGAGGGAGAGAGGATGCACATTGCACATATCAAAGGCACTAAATATGGCTGAGATGCTACAGGGGGTACTATGAACTATGCCAATGACATTTTCATCTTGGGGAAAAGAGAAAAAAGAGCGAAAAAAAATCTGCCTAAAACTTCTGCCTAAGAAGATGAATTTGCAAATGGGTCTGATCATGAAAGGCAGCTTTTTGGGGCACTGCCCCCTGAGGTTACCCCCTGCTTCTTCCTACCAGCACTCCAGCTGGGCACCTGCAGTTCTGAGTCTCCTACTCCACCACCAGCTCTGGTCTCGTTAGCATTTAAATTCTCCCTGCAAATGCAAAGCTTGGGTGATGGAAGGCTAGTGGGATGCTTCTGCTGCAGTTTGTCTCTGCTAAGACACCCCAAGCATTCCTGCTGCTTTCACCAAGGTTGTAGTGAGGTGGAGGTTGGTCTCTTCCTCCAAGTAACAAATGATAGGACAAGAGGCAATGGCCACAAGCTGTGCCAGGGGATATTTAAATTGAATATTAGGAAAAATTTCTTCACTGAAGGGGTTGTTAAGCATTGGAATAGGCTGCCCAAAAGAGTGTTGAAGTCAGCATCCCTGGAAGTATTTAAAAGATGTACAGATGTGGCACTTAGGAATACGGTTTAGTGGTGGACTTGGTGATCTTAAAGGTCTTTTCCAGCCTGAACAATTCTATGAGTCTATGATTTCCAGCCTGCCCTCAGCCCCACCAAGGGGTGGCTTGGGAAGCTGTCTGCTGCAAGCTGTTTGTCAGCCACATGTGCTGGTTTGCAACCACGTGCTGACCGACAGCAGCTTTGGAGCAGTGGGCTGTGATGTGGCAGGGTGTTTGGGCAAAGGTTCTGCAGCCCAGTGGGGCTTGAAACCACTTGGCCTCCATTGCTGTGCCAGAGCAGGACCCTTCTGAGGACCAAGACTCCCAGCATTGGCACCAGTGAGGTTCCCCCCTGCTTTGCTGTGCTGCCTGCTGTGGGGGCATGGATTTACCTCTGGCATGTTTGTCCTATCCATGATCTGTATGAGCAAAAGCAAGCAGAGCAGGGAAGAGCCAGGGTTTGTGCCAGAATGGCACTTCCCTGCTCAAGTGGCTTCTGGGCTTTCACCGTGTCTCCAGCTGTGGCCGGCTGGGACTCCAAGCGGTGGCGATGGTCCCTCACTGCCGCTCTGCACCTTGCTCACAGCAGTCACAGGCGGTGATGAGACCTGGCTGTGATGAGATTAGCTATGTAGGAGCTGTCTCTCCACTTTCTTTCTCCTCCTCCCATCACTACTTACTTCTTCATCCTTGTGCTCTAAGTAAGGAACTTCATCTCTTGCCAAATCCCCCGTCTGTGCTGGAGGATTGGGGTGAGCCAGGCGTAAAATGAAAATAAATCACTAATTCCTCCTAATAATGCCTGATTTCCTGATTTGATATCCCACATTAATTCTAATTACTCACCCAGAGTCAGGGCATTAATCAACACGTTAAAACTTCTCCTTGCTTAGCAACACTGACGTGCCAGGCATCTGGCAGGGCCGGGGCGCTGGGGATTTGTCTGTCACACCGGCCCCATCCACAGCAGATCCCTGAGGGGGAGGTGAGGAGGAGACCCTCCCCTGGATGTGCACATGGGAGACACAGGGGTCTCACTGCAGCTTCGAGGGACTGTGGCCAGGCACCCAGCATCCTGCTTCCCTCCTTGCAAGGGTGAGGACCTCGCCAGGTTATTGCCAACCGTGCGGTTCCATGGCATGATCCAGCAGCTGTGGCATCCTAGGTTAAATGGAAATGCCTTGCTCAGTAATGTCTCTTCAGGAGAAGTACTGATAGATGATCCACTCATCTCATAGCCTTCTTTTGAAAAATATAAACTAGGTACAACATCTCTCTGTGGAGAGAGGTTAAAAGGTAATGAGGGGGAATCACACCTGCCACAATTCCTGATCTGCCACCATCATCGTTTTCCTCAGCAAACCGCTTCCAGGCAGGAAGGATGAATTGATTTCAATTCAAGTTGATCTAAATCTGTAAACAGGAAGCCTTTAAATAATCCACTCTAATCTTGTTCCACATTTGAGCTACTTCCCTGTTTTCCCGAAGCAAGCTGACTGGTGCTGGTCAGCAAAACCCAATACTTGCTTTTTGCCAGCTTCCACTGTAGTTAAACCAGCTTATTAGAGCTATTATGTAATTAACATTTATTCGGATTTTTTTTTCACTTTGTGTTGAAAGGCTTAATATTGCATTTATTCACTGGATGATTTTTTTAAAATTCATCAGTTGAATAAGCTTTAATTTGGATGGTAATTAACCGAAACATGTGCAAAGTCAGAATCTGCACTTCATTTTATGATCCTGCCTTACCTGTCCTAGATACAAGACAAAAGAGGTCTCTTAAAATATGTTTGCATTTAAAAGCCATACAATTTATTAAAGGCAGCATTAGAGGCAGTTAATGAACTCGGCTTGGTTTCTGGCTGTGGGGTCCTTGTGGATTTTTCAGCAGTATAGATTTCAACCTTGCAGATGTCACTGCTAGGACAAGGGTGGAAATGAGCCTTTCTCCTTTTTGGTATTTGCAGCAGACTCTCAAATGTGACCAAGCTCATCCTTGAGCCAAGGACAGTCCTTTTGCTGCACTTAGCCCAGTGCTGCTGCCATATTCTGATGCTGTGTTTCATTCCAGGTTTTGGTTGCCTCCTGAGTTCTTGGCTTAGCATTAACTTTTGAGCAATAAACATGCATTTTGTGAGTACTTACATTTACATGAGGTTTAACAACCCACAGTTATTTTATGCCTTGACTTAGAGTTTCCAATCAAGAGAACTAATTTTTGGGAGAAATACAGACCTAAAATACTCCCAATTAGCAGTAATATTTAAATACATCCTGCTCCTAGGGCTCAGGCAATAGCAGCCATCTGAGCTTGAGGAAGAAGCAGAGTCCTCCCACGCTCAAACCTAAAACTGGGTTGTTGCTTGATGGCATCAAACCACACTCACTTCTGTTTCCTGGCCCAGGCTGAGACCCAGTGGTTGTCCTTCCACTTCTGGCAGCCACCAGACCTCTGAAATTTTCCTTTAAAGAGAAACCAAACATTTATGGTCAGCAGACAAACTGAAAACCATGCTGTAGACGATGTGCAGTGGAGCCCAGCATGTGCCAAGCCTTGTCCTGTGCCAGACCCTGCCAGGGACCGGGGAGCTGCCTGTCCCTAGCATCTCAGGGACCATGCAGCCCTTGGCCTGATGGTGCCAGGTTTATAATGCACGCAGGGGGGTTTAAACTAAGAGCCTGCCCTGGCAGCTTTGGAATGCACAGCTTTATCTGGGTGGAAATCACCGTGCTACCCTCTCATTTTCCTCCCCTACAAGCTGCAGGTTGATGGTTTACAGCCGGGGGTCAATGGATCTCAAGAGTACTGTGGGCTATTTCTAAGAGTAAGAAAAGTGAGCCTCTTGTTGGCAGCCTTTCAGGTCCTCTACAGGAATTTGTGACTCTGTGGGAATATTTTTAGGAGATATACAACTGGGAGAGCTCACAAAGCTCAAATCAAGATGGATGCATTCACCCAGGAGAGTTTTACAGCCTTCATATTCAAACTCCCCACTATCCCCTGGGTAGTGCACAGAATTAATTATACTTCAGCAGTGCTGGGGCTGCCTTATAGAAGCTGAAGTCCAGCATCCAGCCCATCTGGACAAATTCGTCCCCCAGAGCCCCTCACCCTGTGCAGAAGGATGGACCATGCTTGGTCCCACCAGGAAAAAGGAACCGGGGACTTCAGCTGTGGCCCCACCCAGGTGACAGCACATGAGTGCTAACAGGGACTTCATTAATGTGCACAGCCTCTCCTTGCTATCTCGAGGTCTCTGCTTGCCACTAAATCATCTGGTTTGGAACAAATTCACTGGGAAGAACTATAGCGAGTCAAGCAGAGGTCTTGGGCACAGGGAACAACGGCCCATAAAGCAAACATGCAGCAGCGTGCTCAGCTGTGGGGGATGCTGCTGGCACATGTACTCAGGAAGATTAATATGCACTGAACAACCAGGAGTGGGGAGGGAAGCTAGCAAGGTTCCTCTCATTAGCTCATCATTCCAGCTGAATTAATGACTCACAAGTTTCGCCCAGCCCTTTGCTGGGTCTGTTAATAAATAGCACCACAGATTAGTGGAGAGTTGAGTGCATGCCTACGTGAGGGGGGCTTAAAAGCCTCTTAGACACTCTGTGGGGAGAATGAGGGAGAGATGCACTCTCAAGATGCTGGGGTCAAGTGCAGAGGGGTGGTGGGGGAGTGCCATACTCTGCCAGCATCCTTCATTTCTGCCTTCCCTCTCATGCAGGGATGCAGCTGGAGAGTCTGTGTGCCCTGAGCAGCTAGAGGAAATCACAGATGAATTAAAAATGAACCTGCTTCGGGCAGAAGAAAGGAAGCTTGTCAGAGAATATGCATATGGAAGCAGGGAATAAGTATGGGCAGTATGGGAAATATGAGTATTAACAGCTGATGCATTCCCTGCATGTACAGAGAGACTTTTAAGGGCCTATTATCAGTGGCACCATACCTGCAGCCAGCTCCAAGGGAAAGCAAGGTCCCTGCTGAGATGACCCCCCAAGACAGCAGAAGCTTGGCTGAAGATCCTATGTCCTGCTGGTGCCAAGGGACATGACAGGAAGTGAACAGAGAGTACCTGCATGGACACAGAGTGTGCCTGGAGGGCTTCAGCATGGCTCTGGTTTCCAGGTGGTTTTATTGAGGCAGAAATTACAGCATGGCAAAGCAGAACTGGGACAAAGTAGACTCTGCAGAAGGCTCTGGGGTGTCCAGTGGGGCAGAAGTTTGGAGCTAAGCCAAGAAGGAGGGGTACTGTATGCCAAGGCTATTTTTTATAATAATGGTCCCAAGCTAATCCCAAGGACAGAACTTGATGGAGATTAGGAATAACACATTTGCCTTGCAACTCAAGGCAGAGTGTTGCCAGATCCTGCTCCAGGTCCTGCTGCTTGGCAGGTGCTACCCAGGAACAATGTGGGTGTTCATCCAGATAACCTGGAGCATCACTTGTGTCTGTACCTGAGCAGTCTGACCCCTGTGACAGTCTCCATGGGGAGCACTCCAGGGCAGGAGCAGGGACTGGGATCCAGGAAGAACTGGCAGAGGTGGCTCCCAAGACAAGGGAGTCATGAGTCCTTGAAAGGTGGGCTTGGGCAGCAGGGCAGAGCACAGGACAGGTCAGGAAGCCCTGTAGGTGGGTGGCTTTGCTTGGTACTAGAATTATAACAAGGTGCCTCACAGAATTGGGAGGAGACAAAACTACCACCTCCTCTGCAAGGAGGAGGTCGGCTTGTGCCACACCAAGTTACTGGCCAACGGGTCAAGGCACCTGTGTGGAAGTTCAGCAAAGCCAGTGGCTCCTTCAGTCCTGTCCTGCCAGGTGCTGCTGGGCTCCCTGGGGTGTCCTAGCCCCCTGCAGCCCCCCAGCTGCCCATCTCCCCTTCATTACAGCTCAGCTCCAGCCACTTGGGCTTTGCTTTCCAGCACCAGGCAATGCCCTTTGACTGCCTCCTCCTGCGGCTCAGAGAGGATCAGCCCTACAGAAAAGCCAGGAGCAGATGTTCTCCCTTATCATCCTCTCAGATATTCCTTTCCTGCCTCCTCTCCCCCACCTCCTCCTTTATTCTCTGACTCAAGAGCTGAAATGAAA
>VZSR01000520.1:12258492-12283968 GCA_013398615.1 Brachypodius melanocephalos
CAGAGAAACGTCTTGATAGCATTGTATCAGAAAGCGGATGCTGTGCTGTGCTCAGATGTCTCAGGAGACCGGATCTCAGCTCCTTTGACTGTTTGAAGACTTGCTGAGTCTCCAGGGATCTCAGCAGCTCCAAAGCTGCCACGGTGAAGTGAGAAAAATCAGACAGATCCACTGCTGGCAAAGGCTCCCTCTGCAGATATCAAAGGAGGCAGCACAAAACCAGCACATATTCAGTATGGCCAAGGAGCAAGAAAACTGGGAGGGGAAGCTCTGGGAGCTAAACGTACACACTCAGTAACAGGGCTGGAGAAGTTATGACTTCTCTTTTGTTCCTGCAAGTATCATCCAAGGAATGGTCCGGAGAGAGGAGGGAGGAGGTGAGGTCAGCCTCAGCTGACCAAAGGACTTGGAAAACTGAGCTGGGATCAAGAGGAAAAGCCAGGACATAAGAAACCTTGACTACTGGAGGAAGGAGAGGCCCTCCAGTTGCATGCCTCAGAAGCACAGAAGCCGGGATGCTGAAATACATGGTGATGGGTAAATCAGATTACTTCCTTGCTGTTCTTTGCACCATTCATTAAGAGAAGTCCTACTGCCTACACTACTTTCACCATGTCTTTTCACATTGTGTTTCCTGGCCCTTGAGAAGACAGTGAATCAGGGACATCATTCCTCTCATCTGCAGATTTGCCGCAGCCTCTGGAAAACTTTACACAAGAGTGCAAAAATCACCTGCAACACCCCCCAGGGGTTCTATGTCCTATTTTTGGGCTCTCTGCACATTCTCCCTCTGTCCAAACCATAACCATTCATATTCAAAAGCCTTTGGTGATATTTTCCTGCCAGAGAAGCAAGCCCTTTCCAGTGTTTCAAGCTCCCTTTGCTTCTGACCTCTCCTGGACTTAGACTACAGCACAAAGAGGCACTGGGTGTTTGAGCAGAGCCTTTGCCATCTGTCCTGGCAGCCGTCTGTCCTGGCAGCACACCAACAGTGCTGCCTGGTGCAAGGTTGTTGTCTTTGAGAGAAGGAGAACAGGAAGAGAATTGACCATCCTGATAAAGATTTTTCATCTTTCCCTCCCTGCTGTGAGCCCAGGTGTGCCAAGGTGAGCTTGGGATTGCTGCTGGAGAGCTCCTGCCTCCTGTGTCACCAGTGTCTATCCTCCTGCCCACATTTCTTTCACACATATTCTCCAGCCCACTCACTTTATTCCCTCCCAAAAAGGATGAAGCCCCCTCCCCAAGACAGATTTATCAGGAAGTGAAACAAGCTACACTCCAAAACTGCCAGTTTCTTTACTCTGTGTATTCATGCAGAGCAGAGAGTTGGTACAGATGTAATTAAACAGGACATCCATGGTGTTTTCAGGAAGAAGCTGATTTCCCACAGGTGTCCCAGGGCTGCTTGTGGCATCACAGCCTTGCTCTCCTCATGACCTCACTAGGATCAAGGATGACAGAAATGTACTAACAGGCTGGAGCTGCTCTCCTGGAGTCGATAAAGTATCTCCTGTCCACTGATGCTCAGCATGGGCTGGAGAGTGACCGTGCTCACTGGGAGGGGCAGAAAGTCTCCCTCCCTCAGTACTAAATAACACCAGTGGATAACTTGGGATTGGGGAACAAACAGATGATGAGAAGGAAGAAGACAAGGATGAAATGGAGCTGAGGGTCATTGTGAGACATGGGATCACTCCTGCCTTGCTTCTGATCCCAGGTGGAAAACCAGTGAGGGACTGAAACAGCCATAGGCAATGCTGGATGCTCACTGTGATCCCCAGCAAGGCACCAACCAGCTGCACTGAAGGGAATGTCATGCTGAAGCTCTCCAGATGTTTCCTAGCAGGTGGGCTGGGGTGGGAAATAGGCTCATCAAAGTTCCCTGTTACCTCTCTGGAATAGTTTTCTCTCTCTGAAATTGATGTAGCAGCTGCAGAGGGATGCAGAAGCAGCACGAGTCTTTCCCCACCCTCCTACAGTCTGCTGTCATGCTCCTGCACCTGGACCTAACCTGCAGAGTGCACTGATGGACCACATCACATCCCACCGGGCCCGGAAGCACATGATGGTCCTGTCATCTTTGGGAAGGATCAGTGCTAGAGGTTTTTCAAAGCTATGCTGTAGTGATCTACCATGGTACACATGCTGTTACTGCCTTCACAGGAAAGAGCATCAGGTAATCAGCCACGTTCATTAGCAGCTCATTAGCTTTCCGGAAGCTTCCACCTCACTGAGGGCTCAGTTGTGCCTCTTTACAGACACATTACAGCGTTTGCTCTGCAAACAGCTCCAGAAAAATTGATAAGAGCAGTCCCATGCAAAGATGCTTTGTGGAATGGAGAAAGGTGTTACTGTCTGGCCAGATGGAAGCATGCAACACATAGCTCTCCTGGTAGAAAAGCACCCCCTTGTATTCAAAATCTCAGTCACCAACACCTTAAATTACTTGAATGACTAAGTCAGCTACTGCTTCAAGGGCAATAACATTTCACAAACAACACATGAATTCTTTGCTCGTCTTCACTGTACCAGCTGCAAGGCTTGCCTTGCTGTTTTCTACGAGATCCCATTACGTTTTCTTAAGATTCCCCCAAAAGCTGCTGTAAGACCACAGTTTTAAACAAAACATCATTGTCTCTAGTGCTTTGATCCTTCCATTGCTCAGCTTTCTCCAAAGGGCTCAGAATGTTACTCCCTTTGAAGCCACTTGCTTTTAACTTTCACGGGTGTGCATGCTGCAGCCGCTTCTCATGGACCAGCATCCTTCTGCTGTTGCCCCTCTGGCTTCTCAAGCCTTAGAGGAGACCTCAGCAACAGAGCTGAACTGCAAAGGATGATGCTCTCTGTGACTCTGGGAGTCCTGGCTCTCTCTGAAAGCACCTTACAGTCTCTCCTGCTCCTCCTGCCAAGGCTTTTTTTGTCCAGAAAAGATCTAATGTTATCCAAAAAAGGAGCAGGGAGTAACCTGAATCTTTTGCTTTGCTCTGTGGGCACCAGATTTCGTACCAAGAGAGCTCTACTGGTGCTGGGAAAGGAGTATACATTGTCTTATGCTGGGGTAAACCAGAGGGCACAGCCACAGAGAAGTCTGAATGACTGCTGGGGGAACCCTGCTGTAGGGACTTGCCCTGCCTGGCTGGAGCACAGAGAGAGGGAGCGAGGGAGCTGCTGTACGCCCCAGTGAGCTGAAATCAAATCCTTTCCATTTTGACATTTTTGGGACAGGGTGAAAGGGGCACATTTTGTGCATGTCGAGAAATTCCCCGGCTTTCTACTGCTGAGTGTCACGGTTGTTCTGAGCTCCAGTGTCAGTGGCTCTCTCTCACATTAGTGCAGAGCCCCTTCATCTGCACCCCACCAATCACAGCCCCTCTGGGCAGATGAACTTCCCACCACAGGTGAGCCAGGGGTGCAGGGCTGGGCTGGTGACACTGAGTGAGGACAGTCTCTGCTCAGCCATCACCAGGCAAGTCCAGGCTCAGGCTGGAAAGCCAAGCCAGTGACTCAGGGGTTGTGGGCTGGTGCGTGCCTCAGGTGGGAATGGAGAGCTGAGTTAATTCCTGGGCAGCCCTCTGCCTCCCTCCCCTCCCCTGCACCAGCCCCACTGTGGGCATGGAGGGTCGGGTGCTGGGTTAAAGTGGGGACACACAGGGGCTAGAAAGGCCTGGCATGGATGCAGAAGAGCCAGCTGCCCCCAGAGCCACATGAGACACAGCGTGTCGACATGCCTAGCCACAGGTTTGACCAGGATTGGAGAAGGTGCTGCCAGACCCAGAGCACCATAATTCTGCTAGCAGAAAAACACTCCCTATTCTCTCTCATGCAATTCACTCACTGCCACTTTACTGGCATGATGAGCCAAGCCGGGGATGCCAGCTCTCCACTGTTCCATGCTCTGCTTCTGTCTAGGGATGACGTGGGCTGCTCCAGGCTGCTCCAGGCTGTCCCTCCTGCAGGGCACTGCCACAGGGAAGAGCTTCACGGGGCTGCGTGCAGGAAAGTCTTCCCTGATCCCTGCTGATGGCTCTGGCTCCTTGCATGCCGGATCAGGTCCTGTACCTCTGTACCCCGTCCATCTGCCCTCTGGCCCGGGGCCGGCTCTGCCCTCGGGGCGGTGGTCACGACCCTGGGCTGCCCCCGGGATGCTGCCTGCACCGGAGCCCCGCAGGCAAAGCCGGAGCCGTCCCGGCAGTCGTGCTGCTGTTGCTATTGCTCGGTCTCTGCATTTTTCCAGCACCGGCATTGCTTTTCCTGGTGTTGCCATAACAACTGGCGTTAAGAGCTTGTTGACATTGCCCTGTTGTACTAATTGCACAATTTCCTGTCACTGTTACATGCCAGTTATTTCTTTAGAAGGGCTGAAATTGCTTTCGGCCACCTCGTCTGCTGCCTTGCTGCCTCCTTGGGCCTAGTTAGGGAGCTTGAGCGAGAGAGAAAATGTTCCTGAAATGCTCCAGGGAAGTGTCATTTAACCCGGTCCAGAGCAGCCGGTGACTCTGTAGCTGGAATGCCGGTACTTTACGGTGTTTTTGCCTACACTGATGCTTTCACTGTTTTGCTGGCTGCAGCAGCAGGACACCTGCAGCAGCAGGAAAGTTCAGGGATGTGTGGCTGCTGCGTGGAAGGTCCAGAGCAGAGCTTGGGTAACGTGTCATAACCACCCTTTTCTCCTGCCAACACCACTGCCCCGTGCCAGAACACTCATCTCAGGGGCAGGGGAAGCAGTGTGGAAGGGATGTGCTTTCCCCAGTGCCAGAGTCTGACACTCCACACTGCCCTGTGTTCCTTTCCCTCAGAGTGCAAGCTCTGGCACACCATGAAGGAACTGGAGATGTCACAGAGGTCCACATCCACAAGGATGGGGATCCTTGGGCTCCTGTCTAGTCCCTGGAATATTGTGGCAGGAGGCTGATGGGTTGCCTGTGAGTTCAAGAGTTTTGCTCTGTGTTTTGTTGGAGAGGAAATGATTAGGAGGATCAATAGCATTGATCCAGCCCAGTGTTCAAAGGATGTTCAAAGGTCACCTTGAAATGTTGTCATAGTTGATGGAAACCCAGTCTTCCTCCAGCCAGAGCTCTTCCTGGTTGCTCTCTGGCCTCACCTGAACCCCTATTTCCCTTGTCCCCAGCACATGCTGGTGGCTGCCTGGAAACCCCTTCTGATCCCAGTCCAGGGCCCTTCTCAGCACTTCATGGCTCGAAGCAGTCTAACTCTTCAAACTGAGGGTGGAGGGGAGAAAGCAGCTCAGTCAGAGGCACCCTGAAGTTTGGCTAGGAAAAGTGAGGAGCCTCCTTCCTAGTCCTGTATCTTTACCAGTCTCACAAACCAAGATGTCACCTAGGGATGCTGGATGAAAGGGGAGCTCCCAGTCCCCATCCAGCACTCCAAGACAAGCAGTAAAGGCTGCCCTGTTGTCTTCCTTAGTAATTTATCACCAAGACACTCACTTTATAAATATTAAATAAAGGGCCCTATAAATTTTTAACGTAGAAATAAAACTGCATTTGGTGGAGAAAAGAAATACCCCACTCCTTACCCCTTCCTGCTTTTTTCCCTGGCCTGGCCTTGCCAATGGTGGAACACAATGCTGCACCCATGGCTACTGATGTGTGCATGGAGCCGATATTTCTGCAGGGTGGGTTTATCTGCACAAGAGCACAACGTTAGCACACCTGCCTGAGCTGCTGGGTATCTCACACTGCAGAGAGTTGTGCTCTATTGTGTCATCAAATGTAGTCACAAACATGCTGTGTCCTGAACTGTCATCCAAAGTGACCCAGTGTGTCCTCAACTTGTACCATCCTAAGTCACCAACGCCCGTGTAACACCCCTGCCTGGCACCACTCCTTGCATCAGCACTGTCCCCCAGCACACACACCAGCACATCACTGCCTGTGATCAGCTTTTGCTTGTCCATTCAAGCTAGGGCTTGCTGATGGTGTGCTCTTACCCCTTCTGCTGGGCCTCCCCATTCCTGGACCTCTGGACATGGGTGAGAAGAAGGTGGCCACCACTGACTACAGCTGTGGAGGCCAGCTGGCATCTATTTCAGACTGGCCAGATAAGTGCTTTGAACCTGTCCCTTTGCAGGGGCTGCTAACGAGGGTCTCAACCCTCCAAGCACGGTCTGCACACCCCTGGGAGCCACGGAAACACATCACTCCCCAGCATCAGCCTGCTGCCATGCAGGGATGAATCATTAGGACAAGTGCTACTACAGCCCAAGTGCAAATCAGGGAAAACTAGACCTTTGGCAAATAATAGCTCTTTGCTGAACCATACTACTCTTCTGCATGCAACTGTGGCTCCTTATGCTGACCTCATCTCAGGAGATGTGTGGCAAAACGGGTCACAGCGCCACCCCTCAGGGTCCCACACACATGCCTCTGCAGTCCTGCTGAAACTCAGTCACCCCTGATGAACAGCAGAGTAGCCAGTGGCCAAACTGGCCCTGAAGATGGTTATGTTGCACCAGGCATTGCAGTAGCTCAGTATTGTTCTGCTGCTTATGAATAGAAAATGCACCTTGGCTAGAAAAGCCTGATGCCAGATCACACCCTGCCTCTTGTTCTCCCTGAAACCTCTGTGGGACCCACTTTCTCTTCTCGCAGCTCTCTGTGAAGTGCAAATGCCAGCAAATCCCTCCTCCTGCAATCATTAACTGCAAGGAAGAAAATAATGTCAGCAGCTTCCTGATTAGAGTGGATAAGGTGGATTTTGCCTGGACTTCCCTCAGCCAGGCAGGAATGAATGGAAATCCCACTGAGCTTTCTTGCTGCTGAGTGCCCTGATGGAGTCATCTTGGGCTCTGTGCTGCAGAGGGATCCCCACGTTGCAGCCAGCTTCAAAAATACCTGTAAGAGTTCTTCACCGCTCTGATGAACTCCAATATTTTGGCAAAATTTTGTTGTTTCTCTACAAGTGAGAAATATCAGAGTGAATGTTTACAATGCCATGTTGATGCAAAGGGATTAACTGCCCACGAGCTCCACTGAGGAAGGTAAGACTGAGATGCAACTTCCACTCCATGCGCCAAGTGCTGCCTCCTGCAGCCAAGAAGCCTCAAAAGTGTGAATGGTTCTGCATCCATCACCTTTGGGGGTGTCTCCAGTCTGAACCAGCCCTCTGCACCTGCCAGGCTCCCTGCCAAGGCCCCTGATCCCACCATGGGCTGCCTTCACTGTGGCTCCTCAGTCACCTGGAGCATCACCCCTGTGGCTGGGGTTGGCAGGGAGGACAGGGAAGCAGGTTGTGCTGTGTGCTGATGTCTCACAGCCTGGCATGTAGAGGAGGATTTCCAAGCCCCCAGCTGCCAATCTGCACAACAGAGCCAGGCATTAAACAAAACAAAAACTCATAAAAGTGATTTAAAAAATAATAATGACAACACAAGTTATTAAAATCTGCACTCAGCTGGGCGTGGGGCTTATTGAGTATTTTTCTGGCATTTTGTCAGACTGTGGGATTGCCCCAGACACCAGGGCAGGGTGTATGACAAGGAGAGACAACGATCAATTTTTAATATTGCATATTTAAGCAAGCTTGGGCTCCAATCCATCATATCCCCTGGCTTTCCCTAAAATTAATCTTCAATAGCTTATCGAGAACTTCAGAAAATTAATATCCTACCACTTCACCTTAGGGGAACAGCACTTTTTCTGGCTGAATATGCATGCAAGAGAAAAGGAGCAAGAGATGAAGTGTCTTCCTGTAAAACTTCAGGTTCAAAAGATGGTTTTAGTAGAGCCATCCGCCAGCTCCAGCTCTGTGGGCACTGCTGGGGAGCCTGCAGGAAAAGCTGACAGAAAAGAGCATCCTGGGAGCCACTCAGAGCCTGCGTTGAACCCAGTGCCCTGTGATCCCATGTCTGCTGTGGCCTTACTCCCACTGAGGAGGGATGCGGGGTGATGAGCAAGGCAGAACAGACACGAACTTTCCCAGGCAATTCAGGACACTTCACCTTTCTGTTTCCTATCCGGGCTCAAAAATGATTGAATCTGCCCTTAGTGTCAGTCCAGGGAAGCGTGAAGAGGAACAGGAACAGGTTGTTTCCCTGTTGTCTGGCTCCAAGGAGCTGAACATCTGTGCTCTCAGTCTCAAATTCAGTGGAGGGTAAAGGCTCCTGCTGGGAACTTGCAGGGTATGGCAGCATCCAAACCCCACCAGCCTTTCAGAGAAGGATGGTGGGAAACCAACAAGGGAGGGCAGCCTGTCAGTCGGGCACAGCTCCTTTCCCCAGAGGACCACACTGCTCGACTGCGTGACTCCCAGGAACAATTCGTTCATGAGTGAGTGGCTTTACAGCCACAGAGGAGGGTCAGAGTCCTCTATGGTCTGGCAGCAACCCAGCAAGCCCTGGCAAGGCACCAGCAATGACCCCCCAGCCGAGCCAACGTGGGTCCCTCACAAACAGAGAACCCACCCCCAAGGAATGCTTTGAGCTGCAGAGTGCTCACTGGGCACCCAGGAAAGCTGCTCAAGTAAACCCTCAGCAGTGTGTGTGTGTCTGCACATCAGGGTCAATGCTCCTTGCCCCACTCCTCTGGAAATACAAATGTGTGTCAGCACCAGTAGGAACAGCAAGGTGGATGTGTTTCCAGCTGACCAAAGTGAGGAGGACCCAGCCCCAGTGGCTGTGCTCTGCTCTGGCCCCCAGATGAGTGGCCTGCTCACTAGCAAGGAGGAGAACAGTGGAGGAGGTTTTGTACCGTAAACCCACCTGCTTTTCCATCAGCTCTAGTTCTGAAATTTATAACACAGATTTCCTCCCGGCGATGTCCTCACCACTGCTGCCTGGCTGCTTCACCACACACCAGCCTCCTTCCTGAAAGCTGGGACACGAGGGATGGCTGCTCTGCTCTCCCCCTCCAACTGCAGCCATCACAATCACTCCTCTCCAAAGCAGAGCAAAGCTTGCAGAACTGGTGTCTAGCTCGTGTTGCCCCATGGAACACCTCACAGCTGCCCAGTAAATGTGCCTGGGAGCTGGATCTCCCTTCCCTGCCTGCTCTTCCCTTCTGGGCTGAAGGTCTCTCTCAGTCAGTGGGGAGGAAAGAGAACTGAGAAGAGGAGGGGGGGGAAGGGGGTATGTCAGTGCCAGATCTATGCCAGCAGGAATGGAGAAGGCAAGAGGGGCAGACAAAGAGCTGGGACCCAGAGGGATGCCCCAAGCCATTTCACAGAAGCTCTCACCACCTTCCCCATTAAACAGGTTCTATGGCAATAGGATTAAGGGTCAGGGAGCATGAGACCACAGCTGAGACTGGATTATCTGAAAAAGAATTAAATGGAGATTAACTCCAACCCAGCACTCACTGCCACTGCCAGGTCACTGTGCTTTCCAAATCTCCCTCTTGGGCAGCCCAACCCCCATCATCACCAGGGATGGATTTAAATCTCCCCCGTGTCTCTCGCCTGGGTCCAGTATGGGAGACTCAAGGGGCTCCCTACGTCAGAGCAGGGCTGAAGGAATATGTTATTAATAATTAAGAACCCACAGAGTATGAGCAGAGGAGGGCTGCAGCACCCCATGGGACACAGAGCGTCCCAGGAGTGCGAGAATCAGCACCTCCTGGGGGAGGCCAGTGCTGAGCATGTGGCAGTGAGCCACAGAGGAGGGTGCTTATAGGGAGAACCCTTGGGTCTGGGATCCTCTGGGGACACAAACGCAAGGCTCGGATAAGGAGAGGATTTTCCAGGGCTGCTGGGGCATGGACAGCTCCAGTAATGACCAGGACTTGGGTCTGCTAGGCTGGCACCTGGCCCCACAGGGAAGGCCCCCCAAGTGGCAGAGCTCTTGGCCAGATGCAGACACCTCCATCCTGCTGTGTTTCTTTGCTTTGTTCACTCGTTTCCTGAGAGGAAATTGTGTCTCCTCGAGGAGACGCAGCCAACTGCCCCTCCTCTCCTCACAGAGGATCTGTCTGTGCCAGCCCTGTGAGCTGCCTCTGCTTCACACCAGCAGCTCCCCAAGAGGAGCCATCACATCTCTCTATAAAGAGGGCACTTATGACATGTTCATCTTCCCCAGAACCTCCTGACTGCACTCTACAAGCAGTAATTAATTAAGTTGCATACCTGCAGCTGCAGTGGGATCCATGTCTGCCTGCTACGTGAGGAAACCCAGATGGGATTAGAGCAGAAAGGGTTTGGCTGCAGAGTTGATCGCTGTCACAGCCCAGAACGGGCTCCAAGTACCTGCAGCTTGGCTGCAGCACACAGGGGTACTCCCAAATGGGGAAATCAAAACCTTGCCTGGCAACAAGAAATTACAGCAGGTAACAAGAAAGAAAAAAATGAGGCAAAATGGATTTCTGGAGAGCAGATGGCTGAAGGTGTAAAAACAAAAAAACAACAAGAAGAAAGCCTTCCCCCCAAAAAACCAAACAGCAGATAGTTGGTAGCAAATGTTACACTGACAATAAAAATGAAGCCTCCGGGGGTAATTTGGGGAATTACAGATCAGTAAATTGCACATCTGTGTGCACCAAATTGATTGGAATGATAATTAAAAACAGAACATCTCATAATACAGCCCAGTGTGCGTGTCTCAGAGGAAAACCATGTCTCACTAATCTCCCAGATTTCCTTGAACGTATCAGCCCAGCGGCGGATGCAGAACAACGAAGTGGCTATTTATTTAGAACTCCTCCGACAAAAGATGGTCCAGACTGCTGCTAGAAAAGCTAATTAGCCAGAGGGCAAAAGACACCATCTTTTTCTCGCATGGGAACCTGGCAAGAAGTCCCAAAGCAGAGAGGATAAATACTTTGGGTTTATAATGGCAAAAGATTAGCAGTGGTGAGATCAGGACACGTGCTAGGCTTCCTGCTATGCAAGGGTGTTATTAACGGCCTGGATGGAGGAGCAGACACAGGAGGTAGGAACAAGTACAAATTTTTTCAGGTTCATGAGCACAGGATACAGCAAGGAGTGTCAGAGAGTCCCGAAGGTACTGTATGGATGGGTAACACGGTGACAAATTGTATTGATGCAAAGAAATGCACTTTGCAGCATAAAACTCGCAGGCTTTTGTAAACCCAGGAGGTTTCTGTACCAGCCTCCAGAAGAAGCTGGGAATGCCCCCGGAACACCTCGGGCCGCAGTCCCTGCTGACACAGCAGAAGCAGCCGGTGAAGCCTCGATGAGGCCGGGACAGGGCGGGCGATGTGCAGAGAGGAGCACAGGGACGGGCACCAGGGCAGGGCAGACAGCAAGGGCAGGAGGAGACACAGGGATGGGGACCCCAGCTGTCAGGGAGGGGAGGCACCAGCCAGCCTTACAAATTAACAAGGGGCAGAGAGAAGACGCGAAAGTGGAGTTTTCCCTGTTGCCTGGCAGAAGGGCTGGTCAGTGAAACAACAGCAGGGATGGGGGGGGGAAACACCACTTCACCCGATATGAGATTAAATAACGGTGGTTTTGACACAGGAAATAGCTGAGGCCAAAAACTCGGTGAGATTCGACGCTGTATTAGATAAACACATAACCCAGAGCATCACTGTTACTGGTGACATTTTGTGCACTTGTGGCTGGGGCTCTGACTGACTTGGGGAGCCAGGTTGCCCCATGTCTGCTGTGCCAGCCTGGCTCCTTGCTCCTTACCCTGTCCCAGCTCTGCCCCCACGCAGAAGCAGCTCCGACCTGAACAGGTCTTGCTGTCAAGAGTTAATACTGCGCTGCTGAATGGGACAACGAATGCACAGCAGGAGGGTGGCACAAGGAAAACTCCCAGGAACAAAAACTCTTCTCCTTGGCACCCTGTGCCTGCAAATTTTGACAGTCTTAAATCTCAGCACAGAGCATCCCATAGCAGGGGAACTGGCTTTCATCCCCCTGATCCGCGCTATCCCACCCCTGCCCGGCTCTGCGTGACAGCTGCGTGCCTGCCACGGCCAGCCCTGGGGAACCCCTCCCCGGGAATATCCTCCATCTGCGCCGGGAAGAAACCTCCCCTGTGACAAGGAAGGCAGCTGGCTTCAGCTCTCCCTCCTGCTGAAAGGGACAAAACCTTTGCGCGGAGACAAAATAGGAAGCGGAAAGCCCTAAGGAAATGCCAAGCCGAAGGCTCCCGGGGCTCACACGCAGCTCCGGGCCCCCGGCCCTGCGGCTTCTCTCCGGCCAGCCCTCCCACCGGGATCAGCCCCAACCTGCCACTCTCCTGCTTCTTCTCTCCCTCTGAGCCTCCAAAGAGGCAGCTGTGCTTGTGGACATTGTTTTTTTTCTTTTTGATGCCAACAAACAGAGCCAGTGGTAAGCGAGTGAACCCTGCAGTGACTCTGCTGGGGGTACAGCCTAGGCTCAAAAAGGGTTTGTAGGGGTGACAGGTGAGTGCATCAGCCATTGGCATCTTCATCTCTCTTGCCCTGCTATGGAAAGGTCGAGATGGTCCTAGCATTTTTCTTTCGCTCCTATCAGCCACAAAACTATTTCCCATTGCAACAAGAAGACTGGATTTTCCTCTTTTTCCACCAACACCAGCCCCGTGGCTCACCTTGCCACAACACAGTATAGGACATAGGTTATTACAGTGGGAATATGCTCCTCCAATCTCTTGGTCCTTCTTTCACACAAATTTTTAATCAAGGGAGGAAAGGGTCCATTTCTGCTCCAGGAACGTATCCCTTACACATCTGTACCTTTTACGAGCAAAGAAACTCTTCCCCTCCATTTCCTTCCCAACTTCTCTCTCCCATATCCATCATCATTAGTGACTATAAATATCAGACCTGCAGCCATTAGGCTGCTATTCCTAGATAAATAATGCTTTTCATATTTAATTTACAAGTGGTTGTGGAGTTTCTTTGGGGTGCATGGGGTTAATTAAGAGCTGAATTAGATGGAAATGCTTCTCCCTGAGGAAACTCAATTAAACTGTCCTGGACAAAAAACAAGAATGGTCAGGATTTCTCCCCAAAAAGCAATGCTGTGCCAGCCACCCTGACCACTATGTCCCCTCTGCCTGGGGATAGAGCCTCTTCTCCTCCCTAATGCCAGATACACCTGTGCCAACACTGCTGATGGGAACACCTGGTTGCCCTTAACTCCTTGGGGAAGGGAATGGGACACTGAAGCAGTGGAGGTAAATAACAGGCAGTGAAGAGAGGCAGGACTAAGGAGCACCCAGTGCCTCCATGGGACACACAAGGTAACAGCTCCTCCTTTTTGAATGTGAATACTGAGAGGCCCCATGCTTCAGTCAGATATGACAGGGATGATGCTCATGGTTCGTCCTTCCTTAATGTTAAACCTGCTTCACAGACAAGTTGCCAAATTCTCCTCAGGAAAGTGATCTCCAAAACAGGAGGAGTACAAGGCCTTGCTATGCATGTGAAGGAAGATCCTGGCCTCCTCATCCCAGACATTTGCTCACCAAGGCAAGCCATGCTGCGAATCACAAACCACCCTGGGTCCTGTGTGAGCTATACATCCTTCTGGTGGTGGTTCATGGGCAGCAGCTCCTTTTCTTCCCAAGAAAAAGAGCTCTGGGTAGAGCAGCATTGCTGGAAGAAATGAAACAAACCCAAAAGTTCAGAGAACCCTCTAGAGATGGAAGTGAGATCTTTTGGGATGATAGGAAAGTTTGTTTATATGGACTTTTTGCTCTGATCCCAGCAAATAAGGAAGGAAGCACATATCTGGCTCATTAGACAGGATGAAAATACTAAAATTCAAGGGCTCAATATCCATTTACAACACATGGTAGGGACCTGTCAATCCAAAGAAGTGTTTGGTGGCCACGATCATCTCTTTGAACTAATGCTCATTTAAACCTACTTTTATTCTTCTATGTGTGTCTTTTCAACAGGTCAAATCTGAGATGCAAAAGGTCCAATGGCAGCACTGTGCCACCTTACCCTGAGTGGCTTCAGCTTCAACTAGGTGGAAGACTGCTACCAGGAGTTTCACTCAGCAGTAGGTGCTTGATCTTGGGTACCTGTGTGTCCTGCAGCTCATTCCCTGCCTCCATGCCCTCATGACACTGGCAGAAGCCCCACCTGAAAGTGATTCAGCTGTTCCCCTGACTCTCAGAGCACATGGAAGATGAATACCATGTCATCCTTTCTAATATCAGCCTCGCTGTTTGATGTGATTACCTGCTGTGTTCACTTGGCACTTGAACATTCAGACCTATCAATTTAATCTTAATTGTGCCCTTAATTTGATCATTGTGTTGCTCTGCCTCTAACTGGCTTAAAGGAACCTGGTAGTAAATTTGCCTTGCAATACAATCAACTCAAGTGTATCTTAGGTTGGCTTTTATATAAAGTTTTTGAGACACAGCACAGAAATCAGTTTATTTTGTTGACTGGCAGCATGGATAATGAACTTGGAGGGTAGAATTCCCTTTGATAACATGCTCTTCTACCAAACCAGAGCTCCTGTATTTCACAAAGCCTTCCCTGTCCTTCCCATGGCCACGGAGAGGCTCAGACAGAGATGGCTGCTGGGGAGCCAGGCAGGATCAGGGGACTCAGGAAGGGTTTCCTCAGCTGAGGGAGTGCATGTATTCCTGTTCAGATAGGGTTACTTGCTCCAAAAGCATTTCCAAGTGCACCTGGATAGGGAGGAAAAGAGGCAGGTATTTGCTACACCTCCACCAGGGCATTTTTCCCTCTTGGTGCCTTGGCCTGTGTGCTCTCAGCTACAGGCAGCCCCTGACAGCACCTCTCAGTGCCCTGTCTGACTGGGAGGATGATCAAGGGAGGAAATCAAGCCTTAGAAATCTTTTTGTCCCCTACCCCCATGAAGCTGCAAGTCCTTGTCTCCTTGAGACCATCTAGGTGAGGTTTTCCACACAAACAGGCTCCACAGAAGTAGCTCAGAGAAAGTGGGAGCAGAGCAGGAGAAATCCTGGGCACCACATTCCTCATCCCAGAACTTCGCAGAGGCAGAGCCTACACAGAGTTCTCCCAGATTTCAGAAGTGAAACCAAGTGCCTGCCAGACAAATCCCACCTGGGGCTGCCTGCTCAGCCTGCCGGTAAGTGGATGGGCTAACCCGAGTGTTCAAAACAAGCCTCTTGCTGACAAAAAACCTCAAGAGCCTGGCAAGGACAGAATCCCAGTAAGCACATTGTGTCCAGACATGCAGAGAGAGCCAAGGATGCCCTGGCATGCTGTCTTCCCTATCCCCTGGGAAATTTTTATATTTAATTAGAAGAGAGTTAAGGAGAAAGACAAGTGCATGTGTAGGAGTAAACCATCACCCGGGCAGCTGATTTCCTCCATGCAGGAGACAGAAGCAAAGGAACATTTAATCCTGCTGTCTGAGCATGGCCAAATTGAGATCTACAGGGACTTCTCTGTGCAAATGCCGTACGGCAACAAACAGCCTGGGTAACAGGATAAGCTTTATCTGAACAATCAACCACTTCAGCGCAGCCTTCCAGGGCCACTGCAACTGGCCAGCAAGGGGTCGCCTGGGGACAACTCCTCCGGGCTGGCAGGAGAATCAAGAACTGCTGCAGAGCAGCCTGGGATGCGGCTGGATTTAGGCAACATTGCCAAAAATCCTCAGTGAGACCCCCCTTTGCTTAGAAAGTGCCCCGTTACCTCCCCACCTTGACAAAGCCCTTCTGCTGCCACCCCAGAGGCTGAGGCTTCCCCCTGGCTGCCCGTCAGCCCGGCGCAGCCCGGGGGCTCTCGGCGCAGCCCGGGGGCTCTCGGCGCAGCCCCTCGCCCACCGAGCCCCTGCCCGTGACCCGCCCGCCCTCCCGGAGCTCCTGGCAGCGCCGGGATATTAATGATGCTGCCTTTTGATATGCAAACGGAGCGCTCATTACGCCTCTCGCCCCACATCCTCCGAGCGCTTAATTAAAGAGTGTGCAGCAGGCAGAAAATTATCGTCGCCTGCAAAATAAACCAACAACACTCGGATGGCTTCACCCTGCCCCTCCAAAGCACGGGCAGCCGGCCCTGGCAGCAGCAGGACGGACAGACAGGTGGATCCCACGCTGCCTGGGGCTCGGGCAGGTGAATCCCACAGCTCCCACGCCTGCACAGCCATAACCTGCAGCCAGGACACAATGGCTGAGTTGGAAGCAGACAGGTGCAGGGCAGCTGTGGCACATGGGACAAGAACACAGCTCTGGGACCACAAAGGCACCAGTGCCACCTCCAGCACCATCCTGCTCTTTGCCCAACTTCTCCCAAGCTCTAGGTGAGCAGGAGAGATCCCATCCCATCAGGCCAGGGAAGGATGGCCTTCCCCTTCCCCAGACCCTCCCTGGATGCTCAGCACTGGAAGCAGAGATGGGAACACGTTATTTTAGTGCTGAGCTTCATGGTGCCTCTGCTTCCCAGGGACAGGAAGACCTGGAGTCAGCACGGCACTTTGCAGGGGGGACAGTGATGTCCAGGTGTCCTTGAAGGTGAGCCCTGGGGAGCTGCTGCTGCAGCCCAGCAGCAAGGCAAGGTTGGCAGGGCTGATGTGCAAAAAGCTGGTGCTTTGACTCATGCCACTGCTCTGCTGAGGGAAGGGGCTCTTCCCAGGCCCATCCCCCAAATCCATCTCACCCTGCTCCAGAGTCTTGTCTTGCAAACAATCATCAGCTTTTTAGGGCTCTGAATCCAGTCCTTGCAGAAAGAAGCAAGTGCCTGCAGCAATTGAAACAGATCAAAGGAAAGGGTGGGAGTCAGAGCCCACAATTTCATTCTCCTCTGACTAAACAAGGAATCAAATTAACCTGATAGTGAGCTGGGAGAGACTGCCCTGACCCACTTTCCCTGTTAGGGGGGTTCATGTTTAACCCAGGAGGGCACTGGTCACAGTGGCCCCCAGGGGCTGTCTCTCCCAGTTTGCTGGACCAGAACCTCAGCTGTGACTATCCATCAGAGGACGATGCTTGAAACTCTGGGTGACAGCACATGCCTTTCCTCCCTCCCCGTTGAATAAGAGAGGGGAAGATAGGATAGCAGTTTACTCTTGTGTGGGTTTGGGCACATTTTGAGTGTCCCCCTGGCTTGTGGCAAATGTTCCATATCTGAGCAGGGATCTACTTGGGGAAAAAGCACTGCCCTTAGCCAGAAGGACACATTGTTTTTTATCCCTGCCATTTTCTGGGCTACAGCCTACGTTTGTCGATGCTGTTGGGAAACAGAGATTACTGCAGAAATGAGTAACTCCCACTCACTCCTCTCACAGAGCTGGTTAGAAATGACAGAAGCAGCAGGTGCCCTGTGGACAGTAATGGACTTACTGTATCCTTTCCACCCAAAAATCACTGCCTTGTTTGTTGGGAAATGGAGAACTTGCTGGAGGCAAGCTTAGGAGCTGCCAGATGCTTCAGATAAAGATCACTCCTTTGCTCTTTTGCCCATCAATATAAAAGCACTAGCACAACCCAAGTTGTGCTACGTGGGCACAAACACCACTCCTCCCTGGCCTCCCAGGACAGGCTGTGGCTGCTCTTTGCCTGAGAAGGTTCAGTCCCCACCTGTTTGCTCCTTCTCATCCTTTGTTCCAAGCCAGAGGTGTTGCTGTGCCCTGGGAAGGAGACTCCCCTCCGTGGCAGGGTGTTGCTCTCTGCAGCTGGAGCAGGATGATGGAGCAGCTCAGCATTGTAGGACAGACCCCAACCCCAGTGTTTTCCACATCCAGCGAGAAAGTGCTGGGAGCGGGATCTAAGGAGCCCCTCAGGTACTGCTACTGCTCCCAGTTGTTCCTGTAGCTGTTCTCCCATACTTCCAGCCTTTGGGGACCTTGTTGCAATGCCAAAGAGCCATAACTCTCATGTCAGCAGCTCTGCACAGCTCCAGGGAATGTGCTGCCCCTGCCCTTCAGCCTCCCTCCCACTCCTCCCGCAAGCAGTGCAATCCGTCTCCTCGTCTCAGGCCTTGCCCTGCCATCCATCACTGACTGCCTGAGCACATTATCCTTCACAGCTGAGGAAGGCAGCTGGGACCAAGCAGCTCCTCTGCTGAATCCCAGGCACGCTCACACCTTGGCTCCATGGGGCTGTGCTGCAAGGCTGGAGCTTTGCTGACTCAAACTCTCCAAAGACCAACAAAGTCCGTGGAGCTGCCTGGCGCTGTGGGCACCACCTGTGATCCTTGGAGAGAGAAGTTGTGGCAGTTCTGAATACCACCACTGTGGACCATAGACAGCTAAACCCATCCTTGTTGCCATGTCCTGTCCACTCCCCCCAGGGCTGCAGAATGGATTATGCACTGCCAGGAGGGAGCTCAGTGCCCTCTCTTTGAGGGAGGGCAGCAGGGAGGCTGGGAGTGCCCAGCAGCCCAGGGCACAGACAGGGGCACAGGCATGCGAGAGAGGATGGGGCCAATTTTTGCCCAGCACTTGAATGATTTTGCCCAAGACCATAAAATTTCAGAGGCAGAATCCTATTCCTTTACTCTGGTATTTATCCCTGATGCCACTTCCATCGAGTTTCTCTCCCATTCTTTGACTTTTGCCTCTCCTTGAGGCAGGGGCTTTTGCCTGCAGCACCCCTGCATTCCAGTGCCTGCACTCCTTGTGCTGGTCCCCTGCAAACCCTCCTGACAGCCAGGCACAGCCTTCCCACAAATGCCACAGCTGCACTCCCGAGCCCCTCACTCACCAATCTCCCCTTTCCTTCCTGCCAGACTCCCCAGAGCAGTTCCAGCCCCTCCGTGTGCTCTGGGGGGAGCAGTGCGCAAACACGTGCTGTTCTGCCACATGACTACAGCAGGGAAATACAACAGCATTTGCTCTGACTGATCCAGCAGAAAGATGAGAGCAGGGAAGCCCCAGTGCTTCCACCTCTGAGATTTTCACAACACCACCTCCTGTGGTAGGGATGGCTCCATGGGGGCAATGCTGTTCCAGAGCTCCTAGGGATTTGACCCAATCTGGCCTGGTATCACAGACAGGATAACCAGGAGAAAAGAGATTTTGGAAGGCTGAAAAGAATCACAGCTTCTGGTGGTATATTACAGACATCAGAAACCAATTCTGATAAATATGTGGTTTAATGTGAGTCAGTAGTAATAGGTGCTACAAATTTAAATACCTCACTGCACACTCAGTACATAGCTGTGCAGAATTATGAAGCACTTTGGATTAATATGCATTTAGTACAACGCACCAGTATATAGTTTGTATTGAATTGCTGCACTTCTATGTGCATGCTAATATTAAATGGGCAACTACTTGTGTACATAGCAGCGGATATTAAGATGCCAATGCTAATCTAGAGCTTTCAATGACCCTAATGCAGTATTTTGGAGAAGCACCCAATGACCAGAGGGCTAAGTGGTGCTCAGGCTCTGCTGGCTCCTGTTTGTGGGTCCTGCAAGTTTGGAACAGCAGGAAAGGATGAACAGTCTTGGTTCTTAGATAATGCTTTTTGGGATGACTGGACAGTGGCACATCCCAAGGGCTGGGCTCACCCATACCCTGTCTGAGCAGCTCCCTCCTGGGGACAGATGCCTCAGCTCCTGATGCTCAGCCCTGGCTGCCACTGTGCTCCACGGTGCCTGTGAGTCACCAGCATCACGTGCAGAGTGGAGTCCTTTGGGATGTCACATTCTCCTTGCTGCCAGCTCTGCCCACAGCAGCCTGGGGAGAGGCCACGCCATGGGCAGCCCCCACAGCCTGCAGCTCTCTGGCTGGTGCTTGATTCCCTGAGGACTTTTGTCCAGGCTGATGTGAAAGCTTTACACTCCCTTCCTAGGGACCGTTCTGCAGCCTTGGACCTGGGATTACCAGGCAGCTTCCCACCCACTTTCATTCCTTTCTCTCTACCTTCATCCCTCTTCTCCCTCCTCCCTTGGGCATTTGCTACCCTGGCTCCATCTCTTAAGCAGACATGAGGCTCTTCTACTCTCTACGCATCAGCTTGCCAGCTTGTTCTCCTGTTTTTATACAAACTGTCCCAGTCTGTTCCAGCCTCTGGCAGCCACCCTTGACTGGACATAGCATCCCAGGATGCTGTTGGAGCTCTCTAGAACCACAGCTTGCCCATTGATTGCCTCATCCACACCAAAGACATGTCCAACCTCAAATCCCACTCTCAATTTCAACCTGCAGTCCTGTAGGGATCCATCATTCTTCCATCCCTGCTCCCTAGCAAGGCAATGAAACACGACCATCAAGCTTTCCCTTCTTGTGCCTCACCCTACCCTTCCCCTGGCAGGTGGATGCCCAGGTCCCTCACACAGTTCACGGTCCCAGAAACTGGATCTGGTGCCACTATTTGAGGAGGAAAATCCTGTGGATATCATGGCATCCTCCATCTTTGGAGTTTTGCAAGACCTAACTGGATAAAGCCCTGAGCAACCCAATCTGGCCCCATAGCTGACCCTGATTTGAGGAGGAGGTAGGACTTGAAACCTCCTGAAGTCCCTGCAGTTTCCTATAGCCCTAACCCCTGCCCACACAAACTTTAGACATGGTACCAGACCTTTCCCAAGCTGCAAGGGGCTAAACTTTGCTCAGGTTGGTGGCAGCATCTTCTTGGAAGCTCTTGCCTCACAGCCAGAAGCTCCCTCCTCCAGGGTCCCCCTGCTTCACAGGCCCCTTCCAACCTTCCCCTTTAGTGGCTCCCTCAGGGAGCCCCTCTCTCCCTGGCAGTGCCAGGCTCCCACCATGGTGCTGGGTGAGAGCTGACTCAGAGATGGGAGGCACACACTGCCTGCTGGGGGAGCTGAATAAAACAAGCAGAAAATGTGCTGAGCTTTTTCTACTTTTTATGGCTGACAAATTAGTTTTACATTAAGTTTTTAATGTGCTTGGCTTGTTGGCTCTGCTTGGAGCGTTGTGGGACCACGGGGGGAGAGGGGACAGCAGGGACAGGTGGCATTGTGCTGGAGCAGATGGTGCCTGTGCATGTTGGAATCAGCCCCACTGTCAGACGGCTCAGGCTGCCCCAGCTCCAGGAGAAAGCAATGACCCTTCTCACCTGTTCCCTCAGGGCTTTGGGGACTACTGCCTTGGGTGAGTAGGAAGAGGGGCCAGGCTTCCAGGGAGCGCTGGGCAATACACAAACCCACTCAGGTCCAGTCAGACACCTGGTTTTGTTCCTTCCTTTGGGAGCCACAGTCATGACTCTTTGCGGGGCAGGGCATTGTCCCAGTTCCACCTCTTCATCTGGCAAAGGTGGTGGGTACACTCCATCCCCAGTGAGTGCCTGAAATCCCTGCTTAGCTCTCCAGAGGTTACAGGAAGTCAGAAGAAACCTTGACTCTGCAAGCACCATGATGGTCACCATGATTCCATCCTTAGGAAGTTACAGGAAGGTTCCCTTGGTCCTGGAATAGCAGCAGGCAGGTGAAAGCCACAATGCAATGAGATGGCATCCAATAAATTCTTGGGAAAGGGCAGTTTCATCAAACCTAAAATATCATCCCTCGGTTTCCATTGAATTGCTGCCAGTTCTGGACCAGTTCTAGGGGTGGGGGGTGGGTTATAGATGGGGCACAGCCAGCTCAGAGGAGGATGTTTAAATTACAGCAGACCCTGAGCTGCTGTAGTTTACACTGGGGAATAAATCCAAGCTTTCATCTATCCATCCTCAGGGGTTTTAAGTGTCTCCTTGCTTGCAGGGGTTAGCAAAGCAAGTGTTTTCAAAGGGAAAGCAAAGGGATGGCAAAAAAACCAGCATCCACAGCTGGGAGCAAAGAGCAGCTTTTTGTGGAAGTCACGCAAAGAGAGAAATCAATACTGCTCTAAAACAGGCACGACAAAAGAACAAGTGGAAAAATCAAGTGGCCCACCAAATCAAACCAGAAGGTGCAAGCAAAGAGCTTCACAGCTGCCTGGGACTGCAGGAGAAGCCACTGAGGAAGAATAGAGAGAGTAAGAGCTCAAAATATGCGTGGCAACAAAATGGCTCAAGACATCACACTTCCAGTATCAAGTCTCCAAGAGTCCTGCTGTGGAGTCCAAGGCACTGCTGTCTGCAGAGATCTCCTGCACCTGTCTGGGGAGCCAGCAAGGCCCCTGTGCCTCAGCTGACCTCTTGTGCTGGTGCCTCCGGCTCCATGGGTGACCCTTTCTTCTTCCTGACTCCATGTTATCTAACATGTTATCCAACATGTTTCTGCATGTTATCTAACACTCCTCAGGGAAGGATGAGGCCCTGAGACAGTCCTGAGATATGTTGCTGGCTGCTCTGAGAACAGTGCACACAGTGTTCACTGCCACTCACTTTTGCAGCCATGAACCTTTTCCATGGGCATCTCCTGGAGGAGTCAGGCAGCACCTGTTTAGAGTGGAGGTATCCCAGCCCAGAGAACCTGCCTGCTCATTGCTTTGGCCTGAGAGGAGCCAGGGCATCCTCTTGCCCTCCTCTGGGGACACCAGGCAGTGTGCCTGCCCTAGACAGTGTCCTTGCCTGCTCCTGTCACTGTGCTGGGTCAGCAGCCTGGGAATCAGTTCCAGTGTTATGCCTGGAGGAGAAGCAGCACCACCGTGCAGACTCAGCAGAAGAGGTGTCCCATGGGGAAAAAGGCTGCTTCCCTGTCCCCCCCTCCAGCACAGCCAGAAGCACGGGCAAGCCCTGAGCAGGGGCAGGGGAAGCAGGAAGCAGCAGGAGGTCTTGGGGAGCTGCTTGGAGGGCACCTCCTGAATCTGTGTCACAGAGCTAATCCAGGATTTTGGTGCTCAGATACCGACAGCAGTAGCCACAGGTATTCACAGGTACTACTTCAAGGAAGTCTCAAGTGAAAACTCCCGTGGACCCCAGGCAGCCTGTGCCCCACGCCGTGGTGCTGTGGCCTCTTTGGCTGCCTGGTGCCCAACTTTAGCTCCCACATGGCCCCATCTAGAACTCCCTATCGGCATCTTGAACAAAGTCCTGACCTTCCATGCTCTTCCCCAGCCTGGCTTGCTGGAGTAGCCCTTTCATCAAGCAACCTGCACGCCCAGGAAGGCAGCGAGCTGTGACACCAGAGTGGCGTGGCCAGGGTGGGCGATGGCCCCGTCTCTGCAGGAGGAGCCCCCGAGCCTGCTCTCCCCTGCCGTGCCTGCAGGCAGAGCTGCCATGGCTGGGCTGGTGCGGCTCCCCGAAGGGCTCATTGCGGGCACGGGCGGAGCAGGGACACCGGCGGCACGGAGGGCTGGGGTGGGTGCCCGTGCCCGGCCGCTGGCAGCCCCGACCTCACAGACCTCTTTGGACAGGCTGGTTTGTAGCGCTGCCCGCAGCCAGGAGCTGCAGGAGAATGAGGCACCTGGCACGCACTTCTGCAGTTCCCAAATGAGAGCAGCCTCTGCACTGCTCCTCCTGCCCCGTGCCCTGCCGGCCTCACCACCCTGGCACATCATCACGGCTCTTTGAGCTCTCCAGACCCAACGCTGCTGCCCGTCCCCAGCCCCTCCATGTGAAGCCGCAGCTCTGCTCAGCAAGGCCAGCACCACTCCAGCGCTCCTGCAGACAGCTGATGGACCGTCCCCAAGCTCTCTGCTCCCCCTCTCCTTGGGACAGGGCTGAGTGGAATCCAGCCTGGCTAGGGAGGGAACAGCGCCAGGACTCCAGCTCTCCCCAGCCCTTGGAGCTCCTGCAGCCCCAGTACACACACAAACCAGAGGAAGGAAGGACGCCTGCTTGGGGAAGCTGGCCCCAAGGCTTCCGGCACCTGCAGCCAAGGGAGGCCAGGCTGGGATGTACCTCACAAGGGGTGGCAGGGTGCCAGATGCAATGCCCCCCAGCCTCTTCCACCCTACTCTCTTGAGAGGTGTGTCAAAGGAAAAATTACTTCCACAGTGACCTGGCTGCACGACCTGCCAAATGGCAAACAGCATCTTCCCTTCCAGCCCTGGAGCCAGGTCCACATGGGCAGTGTTTCAGGGATTGGGTGCTTCAGGACAGGGTGAAGCAGCAGCTCCCCACCTTTCCCAGCACAAACCCAGTGGAAACAAGGTTCATCCCCTTCCCTCCCAGGGCAGCCCTGCATGCAGGCAAGGAGCAGTGCATGGCTACCAGTGAGGAAGCCCTTTCCAGGCTTGTGGATGCCACAAAGGTGTTCTGGGGAAGGGGCATGGGGCTGGTACCTAACACAGCACAGGGATTCAGCACAGCCTCCTACACCCTCTGAGCAGCAGCTGGAGGAGGCAGGGTCTCCTTGGGGACCCATCTGTCCCTAGAAAGACAGGCAGATGCTTGGGGCACTTTCTGGGCTTGCAGTGGCAATGTCACCAACTCACGTGCATCCCAGTTATGTGCAGGCTCTGTGAACTTCAGGCAGTTCAGGATAAAATGAGAGACTCCACTGATGCTGAGCTAATTCAAGGTTCTGCAGAAGTGTGACAACCACATCAAAAGGGCTAGGGAGGCAGAGGAGATGCTGTGCATGCTGGTGATGTGGGTCACAGCAAGCTCTCCAGCTCAGACACAACTCTAGGATGCTGGGAGTACCACTGCCCTGGACCCCATTCCAGAGACAGTCCTTGCCTCTTGGGGTCAGGGCTGGGGGCACAGCAGGTGCCATCACCTCCTGCTGCTGCTGCATGGCCAGGCTGGCAGCCCCTTCCTGGGCAATCATCCTGTTCCCTTATGGCACACATACCCTCACCAGGGTGACCCCTGAGCTGGAATAGAGGCAAAACGATCTCAGGACAGAACTATAGCCCTCCAGTCAGATTTTTCTCTAGCCTCAAGTACTGCAGACAGGATGCAGCAGCCTCCACACTTTCCCTGGGGACTGGCCAGTTCCTCTCAAGATGCCTCTGCTCTGTGGGGATCCCTATCAATGTGGTGGCCATGGCCACATCAACCTCAGATGAACTTAAAAACCCCCAAAGCATTGTGAGTAACAATAAGGGCAAACACCACCACATACAATCTAAGACCTTGCATCCTTTTTCTCCAAAATAGGAAACTAATCTGACCAAAAATGCCTGAATATTGAGAGACCCGCTCTAAGATCCGGCAGAGCCTGCACCTTCCTCTCTGGCCAGCATCCCAGCCTTAGCAGTTTGCAAGGATGCACTCTCATTTCCCCCTATGTGGCATCCATGCCTAGCAGGTGGCAGGCTGCTCCCTATCTTAGTCCTTGCAGAGTATTTTAATGGAAATATTAAGGCTGGTATGGATGCTAGCCAAATGCAAGTTTATGTGTGTATGAACTGGGGGAAAAGCAGAACAGGGGCTAAAGGAAGGGCTGTATTCATAAGCAATGATGCATTTCCAGTTAGTCAAGCAGAGCACCACCAATCCCAGGTGTGATAAGCCTCAGGACAAATGCTGTGTTAGCAGAAGAAAGCAGCATGTTATTACTTCCTGTTAACCCAGCAGGAACATAGTTGGAAAAGACAACTCTGAACAGACAGATATCAGTCCAATAATCTAGTTCAGGATTTCCCAGCAAGAGGAACACAGGAATCATAGGGAGGACTCAGCAACCAACATCTCCTGTCCTCTGGGTCACAGAGATCCTGCAAAACGCTTGGGGGCACACATCTTGGTGTTTGTACATAAGAGAACACAAATGGGGAAACACATTAGAGATTTTGTATAATAAAGTCACCTCTGTAAGGCATTGCCATCTTGTGTTG
>VZSR01000520.1:12284068-12319525 GCA_013398615.1 Brachypodius melanocephalos
ACTTATCAGGGGTGAGGTCACCTGTATTCCCTTCTCCTACATCTTGCACCATGATTGAATGACTCCCACTCTCCAATCACTGACAGGAATTTTCAGGACACACGAGTGTGTGAATGTGGAGCACTTTACCCTGGCATGTCATGAAGGCGGCACTTGTGGCTGGCTTTGACAGCCCTGTCATTTGTTCTGGGATCAAAGCAATGTACCTGATGCCACCAAGAATTACTGAGAAATAGTTTCTGAGCATTTTTCTACCTGTCTGAGGCAGCTGGGAAGGCTCTGTGGGGCTGGCAGGGATGCAGTGGCCCAGGACTGGTTAGGAAGGGGTGTGGGTTGTCAAAAAGACAAACTGCTCTTTAACCAGGCTTTCAATCTCCAGTCTTCACTGGCATTTTCACAAATCCCCCTTTTTCAATCCAGTGAAATATGGAGTGTCTTAGTAAATTTACACCCAACCCCTCTGCAAATTCATAATATGTGAATGATTTTTATTAAAAACAGCAGAAGCAGTGTTAAAGTTACTACTGTATTCTAGCTCCCAAGGAAATGGGACTAAAAAAGATACAGGCTGAGTAAAAGTGTTGACTTCGATACCGCATGATTTATGGGGCATTTTTAACATTGTGAAGCCTGAAGTACACCTTTAAAGAGAAGAAAACAAAAATACAAAGATACGTGTAAGTCCAGTATGGCTTTTGATACTGGCTTGGAGTCTCCATCAGTAGATGATTTTCCTCCTGACCTCAACTCAAGGGAGGTGGGAACAGGCCTGGGAGGGCCTGAGCAATGCTGGGGGAGAACTGCACTGTGTCCCATTTATGTTATTTTCTGTGCTAGGGGTAAGGCAGACCCCAGGAGCTTGTAAGGTTTGACCTTTTCCTGAGAGGTTTCTCAGGAGTAAGATGGGATGCTAGGGGGATGACCAGCCCAGGCTGCTGTGGATCACAGTGTGCTAAGCAGGTGTGCTGAGCCAAGGCAGGATCCTTAGCTGAGTTAGCACAGCTGCTCTCATGGTCAGTCCTGAGATGCTCTCTGTGCTTGTGGGGTGTGTGTTTTCAAACAGACATCAGGCAGGCTGGAGAGACCAGCAAGAATCATGAAAAGCCCAGAAAACCCTGCTTCAGTATGAGAGATAAAGAAGTTTAGTCTATTTAACTTCTCAGAGAGAAGGTTAAGAGGTGCCTTGATCATGATCTATTAATACCTACACAGGAGAAATAGTTCAGATAGCAGATAGCTCTTTAATCTAATAGGCAAAGGCATAATGTGATCCAGTGGCTGGAAGCCAAAACTCAATGTCTCCAGCTTAGAAATAAGGGGAATGTTTCACCATCAGGCACATCAAGCCCTGGAACAACTCACAGCAGCAAAGGCATCTCTCCTGAGACAGAGGTGTTCCCATGCTGACAGCTCTGGTGCAGGAATTATGGGGTACAAGGCTGTAGTCTGTCACCCACAGGGGCAAGGCTGCACAGCCACAATGAGTATTTGGCACTGAAAATCTGGGATTTTACAAATCGGTGGTTGATTGAGTTTATTTTTGTGTAGAGGAGGAGAATCTCTCCCACCACTCCTACCCAGCAATTTAAAACTGATCTGTAGCCGCGGTTCCGTGAGTATGTCAGAGTGACTGCATAACATCGAGGCGGTTACTTTTGTCCTCATCCATTTCCTTTACCTTATGTGTTTTATTGACTTCTTGTGGCTCTTGGGAGGGCAAACAGAAGACGGGGGAGTGAAAGGCAGGGGTAAATAAACACATCCTTGGGACATTACCACTCCTGCACACACAGAATTTATAAGCTACTCAAGAAAAGGGATTATAGCATGAGCTGTTTATCTCTCCTTCTGAACTACAGAAGCATGATAAGTCTCAAGTATTTTGTTAAAGCTTCTACATGAAGGCCAATGAGAAAACATTTTCTGAAAGTCAGATGTCCCCAAAATATCCCAGTCTTTGTCCCTTAAGATCAAGGCATCAAAAAAATCACTCTGTGAGAAATCTCGGCTGGGGCTCCTGTGGGGCTTAGGAACGACTTCAGTAACCCCATCGGGCTCTGGCAGACTTTCGGAACTCCTGGAAGGGAGGCTTACACACCCCGCAGCCCTCCAAAGGGAGCCACAGGGCGGGGAAGAGGCAGCGGCATCCCCGCTCCGGCGCAGCGCTCCCGCGGCTCGCAGCCTGCTGCAATGCCCCGGCCGTGGCCACGCTGCTGCCGAGCGGCCGCCGGCGAACCCATCAGCTCTTCCTCTGCCACACACCTCCCCGTCCTCCGGGGATGGCAGCAAAGTTTTACCTTCTCGGCCCGGAGAGGCGCTTCCTTCCAGCACGGAAAGGCTGAGCCGGGCGGGAGGGCTCCTGCATTGCTGCCGGCGCTGCAGCCCGGGGAGAGCCTCCCCTCCTCCGGCAGGAAAACACGCAGCACGCAGGTGGGCTTACCAACACAACACTGCCGTCTGACACAGACCTGTAAAATGCCTTGCTTAAGCACACAAATAATGTTTTCTATTAGTTTGCCTTTAAATTTACACGTCTTAATGCATTGCTCTTTACGTTATCGGTGTTTCGCAGGATATATGGGGTATGTAGCAGGGCCAGTTACTGATGGAATCATAACTTTGCTCCCGACTGCATTTGGAGTGATTAGAACAGTAACCTTCATATCACCTTAACAGCCACATGGATATTTTATTACATATATTCCCAAACATGTTGTCAAGGTAGGTTTTTTGAACCTTAAGAGAAGAAAATATAAACCCTTTGCAGAAATCTGTTGCTGAAGAGCATGAAAATTGGATATTTTCAAACTGCATTTTGGCTCAGATGAAAATTTACAAGGTGAGTTTCCTTGACTCACCAAGTTGCCAGAAGCCTCTCTGCTCTCCTGCCTGGAGCCACACAAGGGAAAAATGATGCCTTTTAAACAGAACCAAATTTTCTTGATGAGGGTGAGGTACAGCCACAGCAGTCCTTCCCTCTGAAAACAAACTGACCACAAACACAGATCACAGAACCTAATTAATATTTTAATACTCAAACAGTCAGAGATAGAGAGCTGTAATATGTACTAACAAACAACATCTCTCTAGATTAACACTTAAAATACCAGGGCAGCATCAGAAAACATGATCGTGCCCAGCTGAAATCATCAGAAGCATCTGTTTCTCCTTCAGCCCTGGTGTAATTCCTTGGTTTTTTGTACCATTCTCTCAAATGGCCTTGTTTTGTATGAGACAGCCTCTACAGCACCTGTGGCTACGAGTCCAAGTATCTCTGGGACTGTTCCAAGTTATGGGATGCCCTGGATTTTTGCAGATGTACTTTAGAGCGGTGTCAGTGATGTGTAAGAGAGGAGCAAACCCTGACTCCTTGGAAAGACTGGGAAGCATGCACGTGCCTGCCTGGTCTTGTATTTTTACTGTGAGCCCCTTGATTTCTTCCTGGCACTGGTCGCTGGACTGGTTTATGCCCCCTTTGGCCAAACTCTTTGAAATCCTGCCATTCGTGCACTTCCAGTGCCTTTGCCCCCAGTGGCAGTGGAGCACAGCCATGGCTGTGGGCCAGCTGCATGCCTGCTCGTGGCTGCTCTCCACTGCTCACTGGTGCCAGGTAGGTGGGAGCGCAGGTCAGGTGCATGTCATGGGCACCTGGAGCTGTCAAAGGCCTGTAAGCCGCATGGGGGTGGCCCTCATGACCATTACAAAGGCTCTGTGGGCTCACAGGTACAAGGTGGGCTGCACCACGGCAAATGAATCATCAGGAAGGGGATGGCCTGAGCCAGCACATCACCTGAGAAGCACCAGCAACAGAAACCCCAGGGCTACCAGCTTGTTTCCAGCAGCAGCTGATGGCATGGCACTTTCCCAGCTCCAGGAAGAGTCAGGCAGGAGCCTCAGTCCTTGTCCTTTGCAAGGTACAGGAAAACAAGCGAGAGAGCGAGTGGCTTCAGGGCTTTCTCATTCAAAACAGGGATACACCAATGCAATAGCACTGTATAGCAAATGCTACAATGGGGAACTGTTGCTATGGTGAGGGAAATAATATTTAAGCACCAACTGTTTATAAATATAAAATCCCTACAAAGTTTTCTAAAATTAGATTAAGGGGGCTAGGGCTGTCAGGATATTGTAAAAATCTTGAAAAACACCAGTATTTTTGGACACACAAGATCTGGGTACTCCTAAAACAGCAAATGTGAGTCCAAAATGCTAAACAATAAGTGTGACAATCTGCCACTGTGCTTCCCGAGTTTTAAAGGCAATCTCATAGCTCTGAACTCACTGTCGCAGCCTGGCAGGCCTCTGAGACTGGAAGTCAAGACCAGTGTTCCCAGGGATTTATTCTTCTCCTGACACAAGTGCAGAGCAGAGACCTGGGCCCCACTGCTACTTGTAGTCTGCTCTCTGCCAAGTGTAGTTCGGAGCTGCTGCTGAACGTGCCGGTGCCATGATCCCACAGTTACATGTTGCAAATCCTGGAGTCACAGGTAAGGATTTGGAAATCCCTGAGCTGAGGAGGCAGCTCCTTGCAGAGCTCAGGGTTTTTCAGGAGATAGATGTTGTTCACATGGATGTAAGAAGAAAACTGCTCTGCCCAGTGCCCAGGCTGCTCCAAACATGACCCAAATAAAAAGGGGATATAAAAAATGAATACCCATTGTAGCATCTCCAGAATCATAACCTATCTTTTGCTGGCGGCTGCCATTTCAGCAGAGCTGCAGTTAAACTGCTAAAAATGCAGTTTAGTTGGCAAGCACTGGACAAAAGGGAAACATTCAAAGTTGCCAAAAGTAAATGTCTGACCTGTTTCTAGGGGTTGAACAAAAGCAGAAGAAGGAATGTGACTGTCAGAGCACAGCCACTTCAGCTGCTCTGACACACTCCCATGCTTCTTTTCTTCTGTCCTATCGCACCTTCCATGGTAGAATGGATGGTGGGAAGCTGCCATCACCTGCCAGCATTTTGGCACTGGCACCACTGAGGATGGTTTTGGACCCTGGCCGTGGCGGTGAGCCCTGATTTAGGTGGCACAGGGAGGATTCCTGGCGCTGAAAAACCAGTCCCCATGACAATACTGTTTTTGACCAGCAAAGGCCACGGGAAAACGAGGGAATGAATGTGCACCATCATCGCTACCAAGTCCGGCAAGGGCCGAGGGGCTGCTGGTGCCCCAGCAGCGGTGTGCGAGGAGGGTGTGAGGTATCCGCTGCCCCCCGTCCAGCCCGTCCGCAGGGATCCCTGTGTCCCAGTCAGCCCAGCCTGGGGGCCACATCTCACGGGGGGAGCCTCACCGGGTCCCCCTCCTGCCCCCGCGACGGGAGGCGCTCTGGCGCCGGGGAGGTAAATAAGGCAACGGAGAGTCTCCTGCTCTGCAAAGCCGGGGAGCCCGGCGGCCGGGCCGGGGTGAGCGGGTGGAGCGGAGCGGAGGCTCTGGCGGAGCGATGCCGGTGCCTGGCGCTGTGCTGCGTGCGCCCGTGCGCGCTGCCGGGCGGAGGGAGGGAGGAAGGGAGGGAGAGGAGCGGCGCAGCCCCCTCGCCGCCCGCCCCTCGCCCGGCGCGGAGGGCGTGGAGAGGCGGCCCCGCTCGGCGGGTGCCCGGGCGGGCAGGGCAGGGCAGGGCGGCAGCGCGGGCAGGGATGAGCCCCCGCAGCGCCGCCCGCTGAGCTCCGCCGGCTGCCGCCGCCGGGCCGGGCCAGGCTGGGCCGGGCTCGGCGTCCCCCGCCCCAGGAGCCGCGGCCGGGGATGCGGGGGGCAACCCGCCGGGGCGTTCCGCCAGGTAAGGGGCGCCGGGGGTGGGGGGAGAACGGCGCAGATCGGCGGGGGTGCCCGGGGGCGGCGGGCTGGGGTTCTCTCGTAACCCTTTGCGCGCCACCAACTTTCCAAGGCAGCGAGACGTCGCCCGCAGCGGCGGAAAGGAGTTTTCCCGCTGGTGCCCAGCTCGGCTGCGGCGGGACCCCGGCCCGGGCTGCGAGCGCCGAGGGGGGAGCCGCCGCCCGGGGCTGCCTTCAGCGGTGGGGACACAGCAGCCCTGGCCCCAGAGCCCCGGGGGAACGAGCTGCCGCCAAACTTGGGCTGCTGTTGGGCGAGGAGCTGCCGCCTGGAGCAAGTAAGTCCCCGGTGGCACAGGGAGGCCAGATGCCCTGCCCGGCCGTGTAGCCGCGCCAGCCGGCGGAGCGAATGCCCCGGCGTTTGCTGTCAGACCTCCAGGCGGTCTGAGAAACCTGCCGTGAGGGCGCAGGCTGGCGAGGAGATCTCACAGAGTGGGGTGCAAGCACGCCATAGCTCTGCCTTTCGAGGTTTGGGCTCTTGACGCGGCTGTAGGTAGGGGACATTGCGAAAAGAGTGTCTTGAGGTGTTGAATGAGCGCGTTCATCCCAAAAGAGCCTTCCAGCTCCTGCCAGGGAGTGCTCTGGGAGTGAGCAGGCACCAGCAGGCTGGTGGATGGCTCAGGGGAAGGTGGAGAGCACAAATCCCGCTGTATTTGGTTTAGCGAGGCATTCGCATCCTCGGGAAGAGGCAGATGCAGTTCAGCAGATGAGAGATAAACAGGCACAGGTGGATGTTGCGATAAGAAAACTGTGGGACCGGCTGGGGTTGGCATTACGTGGTAGCAATTAATTAACAGAGAATGTGTATGCTGTGTGCCAGTAGGAAAGAGATAGGTTCCCTGTTGAAAGTCCTGTTATTGTTTAAGTGCTGGTCAAAGTGGTCAGTAACGTTCTGGTGTTAAAGGATCTGTCGGTCCCTCTGAAATGCAGAGGAAATGAACAGAGATAGGGGAACAGGGGACATGCCGGGCTGGCTTTGAGCACAGGAGTCCTGTGCCTTATCATAGGAAAAGTGCTCTAAGAGTTGATGGATGCAAGAGCAGAATGAGTCTGGGGGACACGAAGCACCTCTGCTTGGCACACAGTGAGGCACCTGAGGAAGGTGGCAGGCACAAGTTCCCAGCTGGCATTTGAAGCTGTGGCTGTGGGGAAGCTCTAGTCCTGTACAGCTGAAGAAGAGGCAAGGCTGAAGATTCATTCCCACTACGTCAGGATCTCATGTCGGTGGGGTTTGCTAAGGGGGAGGCTTGGGGACAGAGACCAGCCCTGCTCACGCCTCTGTGGTGGTGCCCAAAGTCAAGCAGTGCCTCTGGTGAGGGGACAGGGGCAGCTTGCTGCTGCTTTTTCTCAGTGGTCCCTCTTTCCTCTGGGGAGTGGTGGGGTCCAGCCAGCCAGTGCCCAGGCTGGGTGGCCCACAGGCATGTTTGGTGTCTGCCAGCCTTTGCAGAGCCAACAGCATGACTAAGACACTGCGACCAAGTGGGATGCTTGCACCCCACCAGAAGTCTGTCTTCCCTGCCTCAGTGGCCACAATGTTGTTTAACGGGATAAACTTTGCTCAGTGGGAGAACACGGGGATGTGTCAGGGCCTCTGCCAGTGGGTCACTGGCTGAGAGTTGTTTTGCAAATCCGCAACTTAACTTTTGTGCCTGGCTGGCGAGGTGGGGAGGAGTGGGGCTTCAGGGAGGGAGCTGCTGGCTGGGCTGGGAGGCACCACAGGATGCTGGCTGCCACTTGTCCCCCCCAGCAGCCCTCAACAAGCCGTACTGCTCTGGACAAGGCATGCAGGGGTGTTACATGCTGGGTCGGGGACAGAGGCGCAGGTACAGGGCTGAGCAGGCACTGAAGTTGGTGCTGCAAATTCTCTGGGTGACTACGCATGCATGAGTCTCTGGGTGGGGGAAGGGAAAGAGGGAAGAGGGGTTGTCTGCCATGAGTCACATTTTGGGATGTGTCCCCTGGTGAGCCTGCTGCAGTCTCACTCTTGTCAGGAGAGGGGTTTTGCCGTCCAGCTGGCACCCTTGTGCAGGGTGTGCCGTGTGTTCCTCTGTGCCTGTCCCCAGCGGGCGGGCAGGTGGGCAGCCCTGCCCACTCCCGCAGTCAGCCACCCCTCTCCCTGGCACCGAGACCCCGGCGCTTCTCAGGCGATCACTGCTCACAGTTGTGTTTTCCAGCTGGTCCCAAAGTCCTGAGTCACTCTGTCGTTTCCATAGAAACAGCCTTGCTGGCGGGAATCAGTTTTGGGGGTAGAGGGTGCCGGTAGCTGGACTGGCACCAGGCAGGCCTGCGGGAAGGACTGGCAAGGCTCAGGCACTCCTCCAGTGCATCATCTTTGTGCCAGGGCTTTTACAAAGGCTGGAGCAGGCACCTCTGTTGCACAGACCCTCATACCTACTTCCACTCCCTTTTCCCTTCCTCCCTGCCATGGGGAAACAGAGAGGTTTCTCTGGCAGTGGCACAGGAGCTCAGGATGAGCCCAGCCAGGTTGAGGGTACAACTTCCGGGCAGCTGTTGAAAGAGGGGGACAGCCTGGATCGCAACCAAAAAGAGCAGGGTTTTTTTGGCTGCCCTGTGAGAGAGCCTTGGGAACAGCACTGACAGTATCAGTAACTGCAAGGGCTCCTGCCTAAAGCTGCCATCCCTCCTCAGTTGCCTGAACACGGCCACCTCTGGGGTCAAGGGAACCTGCAGGGAAGGCCTGGGGCAGGAGTCAAGGCAGCTGCCCATGTGGAGATGCTGTGGGAGCCCCCCACGAGGATGAGAGTGCCACAGTGCCGTGAGGCACTGCCCTGTGTAACACCTAGCTGCTTTTGGAGTGGAGGAGACCTGTGAGTTGTACTGATCCCTGCAACTTCCCCACAGGCTCCAGCCTGAACTCAGCTGCCAGAGCAGCCTTCAGTGCCACGGCCTAGCTGCATGGCTCCAAAAGCAGGTAATTCCCATCAAACCTAGGAAGACCATGCCCAAACCAGGAGCCCCCGGTCCCTGCTGCACAATGGCTGGCCGGCCGCATTCGCTGCTCCCCGCACCGGTGACTCACAGATGCCATTCAGCTTAATTCATCACCTCCGATCTCCCCGGCGCTCCTGGGCTGTCTTGCTGGCCTCTCGCCTGCTCATCTCCCTCAGAGCAGTGCTGGGAGTTAGTGGAGGAGGAGGAGGAGGAAGAGGAAGGCAGGTGATTTCGCATCCGCTGCTGTTGGCAGGTGCACAGGGTGGGGGAGGTTGCGCTGCCTGCGCCCATCCTCTCCCTTCCTCTGGGCTCAAGGCTGCGGGAAGTGGGGCAGGGGAGAGGAAAGGCTCAGCACCTTCCTCTTCCCACAGACAATGCTCCTGTCCCTGTGCCAGGGACTGGCTGGCCTCCTGCTGCACTTAGAGCCGTTTGCCGGATGCTGTGCATCCCTTGTGGACAGCCTGGTCCCAATGCGACTGCAGGCAGCTGCAAAGAAATGCAGGCAAGGCAGCAGCGTGCAGTCTGGCGTGCTGTGACCACAAGGGGGTTAGGGGTGGGAAAGGGGCAGTGGTGGCTCCAGCACAGTGCCAGAAGAGCCCACATGCCTTCTGGCAGGCCCCTTGCAGTTACCAGCAGTGCCAGGGGCTGGAAGGTGTGAGTGATGTACCCCCACCCCACGCTCCATCTCATAGTCCCAGCTGCCTGGAGGGACACACTGAACTCGGCTCCCACCCTTTGGCTGCATTTGCTCATCATTTTTGGTGGAGCTGAGCTGGAGACAGAGCAAAGGGTGATTTTGACTGAGAACACTTCTAGCACAGAAACATCTACAAAAGCTAGTGTTTAAGATGACTCCCATGGTCTGGGGCTGAGGAGCCAAAAGGATCCATGCCTCATACAGGACTCTCAGATGCATCCCCATGGCTCTCTCTCCAGCTGCTGTCTGAACTGCTGGCACTGGGTATCAGTGCCTGAAGAGGAACAGGCCAATTTAAGAACAAGGTTCCTTGGGGCAGGAATGGGAGTGCAAGCGGCTGTCCTGCTGTGCCTGTGTGCAGGACACATCCTCCTGGGGCATGTTGGCTGCAGTCCACTGCTCAGCCTGCCCACTCCGAGCTGTGTGGAGCCTGGCACAGCTCCTCCTTGGCAGGTGTTCGCACCAGCCTGGCTCTGTCTGACGGATGAACAAGGGGCAAAAGAGTAAAAGTGATCCTCAGTTGTCCTGGCAGCTCCCAGGTGCCATGTGCTTCTGCTGCCCCAGGAGCTCCTTCAGAGCACTCAGCTGCCAGTTGCCACTGCCCCTGGAGCCCAGGGCTGGATTGAGCAGGAACTGCAGCCCCTCAGGGACAGGCAGTGATGGGAGGAGGCAGGAGAGCCAGTCGGGAGGTGAGAGGAGGTTCTGGCTGGCTTTAAAGGCCACAGATGAGGCATCAGGGAGGGAAGCCTTCTCCCAAAACTTTCCCCTCCCTGGTTGCAGCTCAGCAGATGGGCAGGGCACACGCCCTGGGTGTCAAGGGGCAGCAAAGGCTGAAGCTGGGCTATGGTTTAGCACTTGCTCAGTCAAGGAGGTGAATCAACGATCTGTTTTTCCCCCTCTGCCATCTGGGACATTGCAAAGGGGAATGGGTCAGTGTGGGTGGAGAACCTGAAACGCTCACAGCCAGTGAGTGATCTGGTGGGCATTGGGACCAAGAAGGCATCTGGTCTCTGGTTTGCCTTTTTTGGGGAGCCAGCAGCAAGTTTCTGCTATAACCAGGACAATCTGAGCCTCCTCTGCTCCAGCATCCATCAAGAATGAAGCAGAGAGTAGGAGCTGAAGTCGTGTGTGAAGGATGCAGTGTGGTTGGCCATCACTAGAGAGCAGGAAAGTATTCCCACTGCAGCTTCCACCTAGGCAACATGCAGAAGACATGGGGCCAGGAGATGCCAGCAGGGGCTCTCCTGTCCTGTTCTGCCTTGGCAGACCTGGAAAAACACTTTATCCAAGGGATAGAATATCCCATGTGGACACTGGGGCTGGGTTTCCCCTTTGCAGGGTGGGTCACCCCAGTCCAGCAGCAGCAATAGCCAAGCATCTCTGACTTTGGTCCTCCAGCCATGTGCCCCAATCCTTGGCAGGCAGCAGTCCAGATGAAAGCAACCTGTATTCAAAGCATCATTTTGGGTCTAAAGCACCGCTCTTTGTGCACAGAGCGCTGTGTGCAGAGAGCGCTGGTCAGGGGCTGCATGTAGCTGTGCCAGGCCCTCCCTGTCCTGGAGTCCTGCTTTAAACCCCTGCTCCCAATGAGAGGTCTCTGGAGTTGATAGTTCCTGAAGCTTCCTGCCTCCACAAACCAGCTGGGGCAATCAGTAAACAATAAAAATATTAATTGAAAAAAAATGCAAGGCTTTTTTACTCACCTGCAGGTCCAAGCTGCCCTCCTGGTGTCACTTGCTGAGTGACAGGGTCCTCTCAGGGAGTGGAACACATTGAAGATATGGGAACAACACACCGTGGCAGCTGCTATGGGCTCTGCAGGGACCAACCACCAGGAGCATTGCACTGTCCCAAGCCCATCAGGGATTTCAGTGTGCTCTGGGTTAGAACAGCCCTCACATGCTGAGGTCCATCACTGGCCCCCTGGTCTCCCTCAGGGACCTGGTACAAGCAGCAGCAGCACTGGCTCTGACAGTCCCACCCACAGTGACCTGTGTGCTGGGGCTGAGCAGGGGACAGGCACTCACCATGAGCTTGGGGCCAGGGGGACCTGGGGACCCACAGAGAGCAGGGAAGAGGAAGCAATGGCAGTGATGATACAGTGGGCTCTGCTGGGTGAGGAGCAGAGATACGTGGGTCTTGTCCCCTTGGTTTGCCTGAGGTGGATGGCCAGGTGAATGTACCACACTGCAGGAGGAGGGACATGGAAGGAAGATGGCCAAGGGAAAGTGGGTGCAGGGGAGCTTCAAAACCATTGCTAATACTGGTGTGTCTCCCACACACAGGTGTTTAACTTGTTGGGAGTTTCTGGGATGCATCCTCTATATCCTGTCTCCCAGCCCCACTGATCCCCTGAGAACAATAGTACATGGATGTGAAATGTCTCTGCTTTGGAGAGCAGTGGGCAGTCTATGAACATTATTTGGTTAGTGAACAGGGGGAATACTGAAACACCACCTCCTTTCCCAGCAATGTGGCAGCTTCCCAGGCATGATGGGTACTCCCCCCTTCATGATCCCTGAGCATCCCATCCAAGGGTCCTGCTCAGTTTCCCCTACCCTAGCCCATGTGTGGGCAGCAGCAAGGCAGGGCTAGAGCACCACTGAAATTGTTCTTTGCAACTACAGCCTCACACTTCCCTGCACCCATCTCTGGTGCCAAGGGCTACTGCCCTGGCTGTCAGTAGAGTACAGAAGAGATGCAGTTTTGCACGCTTCCTCCTTTGTAGTATTGTTTTACCCCCCTGGTGCTCAGAATAGGAGAGTCCTGAGTCCCAGAGTGGAGCTGGATCTTACCGGCCCCATGAACTCATTGCTGGGGGCACAGCTCTGGCTGTGCTCATCCCCAGAGGCTGACAGACTGTGCTGGCTGTTGGACCGCTGTGCAAAGAGGTTTGCAGCTCCAGGACAGACACTGCCACTCTCCCAAGCAGGAGGTTGCTGGCCTGGATGGGCCATGCCTTATCCTGACAGCTGGACAGAAAGGATGGAGACAAGATAGCACCATCCCCTGACCTTTCCCTGCCACAGCTTTTGCCCTGAGGGTCAAAGGCACTGGCAGGTGGGGTGACAAGTGACTCACAAGGCAGCTGGGGAAGAGAGTTTGCAGCAGCTGAATGGAAACACACAGACAGTGTCACCACCAGGTTCTAACATCCCCCTGCCTGGGTTGCAGGGCATGGGGTGAGCTGTGGGCCACAAGATTTATGTACACCCACAGCCTGGAAGGAACAGGGCTGAAGTCCTGGCTGGACATATTTCTTCAGGCTTGCCAGCCTCTGCCTGTTGTTTTTCTTGTCTGAAATGGGGCTCAGCAGTGTGTGACTGGGATTCACATGGTTTTATGACTGATGGACATATATTAGGAGGGCATTTTTTGGTACCTGCATCAGTTGGATACTTGGCAGTCCATGCTCAGCCTGTGAATTCTCTGTTGTGTTGCAGACACCGAGACAACCTGCGAAGAAGCTCCATGAAGGTGACCAGCCATGCAATGTTCCTGGAAGGCTGTACTCCTCCTAGCCTTGGCATCCATTGCAATCCAGTACACAGCAATCCGGACCTTCACTGCCAAGTCCTTCCACAGCTGCCCCATCCCTAATCCTGTGAACTGCAGCCTGAGCCAGGACACTGATGTGGCTGACAGGCTGTGCGATGAGAATCCCACTTTCCCCTATAACCTGTCCAGGAAGACTCATGTTCTCATCCTTGCCACCACCCGCAGCGGCTCCTCATTTGTTGGGCAGCTGTTCAACCAGCACTTTGATGTCTTCTATTTATTTGAGCCCCTCTACCACGTCCAGTACACCCTGATCCCAAAGCTGACCCAGAGCAAGAGTACGACAGACAGGCGGGTCATGCTGGGCGCCAGCCGAGACCTGCTGAGGAGCCTGTATGACTGCGACCTCTACTTCCTGGAGAACTACATCAAGCCCCAGCCTGTCAACCACACCACCGACCGCCTCTTCCGCAGGGGAGCCAGCAAGGCCCTGTGCTCACCGCCCGTATGTGAGTCCCTGGGAGCTGTGGATCTCCATCTGGAGGAAGGAGACTGCGTGAAGAAGTGTGGGACCCTGAACCTGACACTGGCCACTGAGTCCTGCAGAGAGCACGGCCACGTGGCCATCAAAACCGTACGGGTGCCTGAGGTCAGTGACCTCCGGGCCCTGGTGGAGGACCCACGGCTGAACTTGAAAGTCATCCAGCTGGTGAGGGACCCCCGGGGGATCCTAGCATCCCGGAGTGAGACCTTCCGAGACACCTACAGGCTGTGGAGGATCTGGGATGGCACTGGCAGGAAGCCATACAACCTAGATGTGACACAGCTCACCACAGTGTGTGAGGACTTCTGGAATTCTGTGTCCACCGGCCTCAACCGGCCACCGTGGCTCAAGGGCAAGTACATGCTGGTGCGGTACGAAGACCTGGCCAGGAACCCCATGAAAAAGACTGAGGAGATCTATGATTTCCTGGGCATCCCCATGGACAGCAACGTCGAGCGCTGGATACAGAACAACACCCGAGGAGACAGGTCCTCCTCCAAACACAAGTACGGGACGGTGCGTAACTCGGCGGCGACGGCAGAGAAGTGGCGCTTCCGTCTGTCCTACGAGATCGTGGCGTTCACCCAGCACGCCTGCCAGCAGGTGCTGGCGCAGCTCGGCTACAAAACTGCAGGCTCCGAGGAGGAGCTGAAGAACCTCTCCATCAGCCTGGTGGAGGAGAGAGACTTCCTGCCCTTCTCCTAAGGCAGCCCCAATGGGCCTGGTTTCGATGCGTACTGTTTCTAACTGATGCCTTATTTTATTTTCTTTCCTTTTGTTTCCCCCTCTTTCTCTCTCTTGTCTTTTTCTCTCCAAAATTTGCACTAAACCTTGAGCAGGAATCTCAATGGCCGAGTCCAGGGGAAGTGACTGCTGCCCCTCAATACATTTTGGATGCCAGGAGGAGTTGGGTCTCTCCAAGCAAGAGCTAGAACTCTGGATGGGTAACAATGTTTACAAAACACACAAAATGTATAAAGCAACCTTCAAGCTTTCCAAACAGAAGGGTATTTGGGGTACTGTACTTTTGCACTGTTTACTTTTACAATGTAAGAGGTAAATATAAATATAATTTATGAATGGCCTCATCCCCTCCAGAATAACTCCCCCTGACCCCAGTGAGCAGGTCAGGTTAGACTGGAAGCTGAAAGTGGAACAACACCCTCATTTTTGATCTCAGTGCAACATGTCTGTCTGTTGAAGTCCTGTTATTGGGCTGAGCAGTTGGTCAGCTGCTCCTACATGGTTGTTTGGTAACACCTGTGATACTTCTCTGTGCCAAAAACCCACACAAAGAAAAAAAAAAAAAAAAAAAAAGGAAAAAAAGTGATTGGGTCATTTGGTTAAAGCCCAGCACATTTAATGCTTTATTTCTGTGTTTTCTGTAAATAAAAGTGCAATAAAACTGACCTAGGGGTAAACTTCAACTGAAAGACCTCAGCGAGTACACTGAGGTGGATGCACCACCTGGCAAACAGCAGCATCTCCTGGTTTGCCGGACTCCTGGGAGGCTGGGAGTAGGAAGGACAAGGCTGGGAGAGGAGACACCACAGCCCCCAGGGCAGCAGGGAGCTGCAGCCACCTCCTTGGGCATGGGCATGTGCATATTTGCATCTGAAGTGTGTCAAAATGCAAGCAGTTAAGCCAAAAGCAAGAACCCGTGGTCATTTACTGCCCTGAAAGCTTGTTGGTTTGCATGGGGGCATGGGGCTTGCTGAAGCGCCTGACTCCAGAGTGCTAATGGCACCAGCACAGTGAACCCATTCCCACCAGGCTGCCCCCCACCATGTCTGACACTGCTGATGCTAGTGTTGGCATGGCCTGCCCTGGAGGACAGGGAAAGTGCTCTGGTGCAGGTCATGAAACTGCCAGAATGAAAATGAATGAACAAGAGATCCTGACAATACACAAGTACTCCTTCGTGAGCTGCCTGCTCCCTGCAAGACACCCAGGCCTGTGGGCTGAGCAGATCAGAAAGCTGCTGAATGGGGGAGGCAGGCATGCAGGGTGGGAGCACTGAAAGCCTTACATAAGACATTGCTGGTCTGTTTGATCCCTGTCTCATGAAACAGCTGGCCAGCTCCTCCAACCCAGCTGGCAGAGTCCAAACAGCCGAGCCCTTGAGACAAGCTGTGCAGACCACAAGCAGCTGCAGATGGGAAGCCACTGGGGGCGGTCCCCAGGGTACAGAGGACAACAATGGCCCGGCAGTTTGCCGGTTGCTCCTGGAATCAGGCAGGGCAAGCAACCCACAGAGATGAGACCACAACTTGTGACATCTACTCACAGCTGCACGCTCTCAGCTTTGGGCCCTCTCCTGGCCCAGAGCTGTCTGAGCCACCCACAGCCCACCTACCTGGGCAGGTCTTCTCTCCAAAGGTCTCTTCTGAGCTCTGCTGCCCACCAGCTTTCGCCACACTCTGACTTGGGAGAAGACTGCTGCAATTGCTCACAGGGAGAGGGGACACGCTGCCTGAGTGAGACAGGGCAAGCTGTAACTATAGGTGATTTTGCACCATCCTTTCACCCCTTAAAAGACCTCTGGAGGAGCAGCTTGTTAGTGGTGTTTTGTGACTTGGCTTAATGTGGCAAACCAGGTGGGCTGCAGTTAAGGTGAGAAGTTGTGATGTACCTGAGAGCTTCTCAAGCACCTGTACTTCATCTGTGCTGCCTGCAAGGCTACATGGATGGTTCCAGCTCTGTGAGGAGGAATGGGGGGATAGCATGGACTTGCTGGGGGATGGGCACTTCCCTCATCTCCCTTCCCACAGTGGGCATAGGGCAGCCCCTGGAAGAGACCGCATCCCCAGGTGTCTTCATCTCCCTGTCATTGCCAAACCTGCTCCTGCCACCAGCTTGGTGCCTCCCAAGCCACACTGCCTGGCTGAGTCTGCAAGGGAGGACGGAGGAATGGGGCAGGTGGCAGAGGTGGCTGCAGACAGCCTTATTGGTGCGCTGTGTGCTGCTCTTCCCAAGCAGCTGGCAGCAAAATGCCAACCAAATAAATGGCTTGATTGCCATGTTATTAGTTACTAAATTAATCCTTTTGTCAGCACTTAACAAATGCTGAGCTGTTGGCTCCTGGCCTCGACCCAGTAAAAGGGACACCCTGTCTTGTGGCTGATCCAGCACTGCCCAACCACTGAGCAGCAATTCTCCCTGAGGGCTCTGCATTCCCGGGAGCACTGCCTAGCTCTGCCCTGAGTTAAGTGCCCGTGGAGCAGATGAGGTGGCTGGAGTTGCCGGCTGTGCCCCCCAGCACCAACACTCCCAGCCAGCAGAGGGTCAGGCTGCCCCATGGGGGCTTGCTGCAGCTCTGGGCAGGAATGTCAAACTGCCATCTCCTGCAGAAAGAGCAGGCTGCTGTGAGGAGAATTTGCTTCCTCAGCTGGGAGAAGTGGCTATGCAAACCTGCCTGAAGGAACAGCAGCTGGAGAGGCAAAATCTCCCATCTTCAGCTGCTGAGATCCTGCTTTCAGGGCTAGGCCAGCTGTCCTCAGCCTGAAAGCCCTCTTATGCACTGGTCTTTAAACCAACACAAAAAATTGAATTTAGAAGTCTTATCCAAACTGTTCTTACCATTCCAATCAGGAAAGGCGCCTGCAGCAAAATGGCTTTTGAACCGCGGTTGAAAGCTATGTCCTAGTTTAAGAAGGGATGGAGATTCAGATTTGCTTGGTGCCTCATCTAGAGCCCTTAGGGGAGAGATCTAATTTCCCAAGGAATCTCTAACATCTTCCTTCAACTGTGCTTCCTCTCCTCATTTCCCCCCACTAGGAACAAGAGCCAGCATAATCATGGGTTTTATCCTCAAATTTTACTGTAATTAAAATACAGAGATGCAGAATATTCCCAGAAACACACTGCAAAACAAACCAAGCAAACAAATTCAGTAGGAAACCAATTACAGACAATGAAATGATAAAGAACAAAAGTGTTCTCTGGAGCCCAGCACTGTGCACAGGACCGCATGGCCGCAGTTTTGGTTTGCCAAAGGCCTCCTCAGCTCCTACAGAAGCAGACTTGGGCCCTGGCTCTGCGGCTCTCTCTAACCATTACCATATTCCCACTCATGCTGTTGTTTTTACAAGGATAACTCTGCAATGGAGACATGGAAATGACCCACCCACAGGGATAAGAGCCAACAAGGGAACCCAGAGAAAAAGAAGTGGGTTCAGATTTTCCACACACCAAACACAAGGGGACAGAGAGGGGTGGAAGACATGCACTTCTCTCCCAGCCGGGGGAGCTGGGGGGCAATCACCCTCTGCCTTCCCAGACACTGCAAGTGTGGATGTTTAATGAAGGTCTCAGCAAAAGCTTTGAGGAGCTCTATCCACGGGCAAGACCAAAAGCTAAAGGAGGGATAAAAAAATTAAAGGATAATGAGACTAAAGTCAGGGAAAAGGGAAGAGGGGATGCACCTGTGGGTGTCCTTTCAGCCAGGACATGTTCATTGGGCACATGCCAACAGCCAGGCAAGGTGGGACATAGGGCTGTGAACAGGGCCACATCCCACTTCCACCATGGGACAGACCCAGCCTCATCATGGGGAGATCATGACAAAAGCCTGGGGGAGATTTGGGAAGGGTGGGTGATAAGAAGGGAGCTCATCTGATGCTTCAATCATCCATTGATCTATCTAAATGGAAATTGCTAGCAATCATCGTTACTATGGAAGCAGGGCACAAGCCAGGCACATACCACCACCACACACCAAAACCCACATTGACCCACTCCCCTTTCTGTGCCTTTCCCTAGGAAAAACACCATTGCATTAATCTTCTGATTCAAAGCCTGTCCTAAGAAACAAATTCCTTCCATGGTCCCTATTTTCTTGTTCCCTTACTCCTCAGCTCCTCCTGTCACACCACTCTCTCCTCATCTTCTGTGCACCACCTCTAATCCTTCCCTCTATCCCGATGCCAACCCTTCCTATTTTGTACCAAGCTACCCCATCTGGTAGCTATGGGATTTATGCACCACACAGTTTTTGCCCTTCGTCCCATCAATGGGCAGTGAGAGAAGGGCTGCACTGGTGGCCCAGGTGGCTGGAGTCTCTGTAGTGGGAGAGGAGGAAAGATAGAGCATCTGACAAGAGCCAACAGCTTCCCCATCCAATCCAGATCCCACTGTCCTGCAACCAAAGCTGTCAGAAGACATCTTTACTTTTAGACTGGGAAGACTGACCGTGTTTTCTCCCTGCTCTGGCTCTGTAAATGCCCAGAAAAGCAGGCTGGGACTGGGTCACCATGGTGAACTGAGCAGGCCTTTGCACAGACTTTCTTAAAGCCTTTGTGTCCTGGAGAGTTATTCCAGAATGCCTGTTTAGCAGTGTGAGGCCTTGTTTTTGGAGTAGATTTAATCTTCTACCCCTGCCTGCTAATTTGATCTCTTGTGACTCAGATGGTCCCTGAGCTCTCCTTTAACTGGGCTCTAAGAACAGCGATTTAGGCTGTGAGTTCTCCTCACCAACTCATCTCTTCTTCTCCAGGCCATCCTGCAAGGAAATGGCAGTTCCAGACAAATGGTAGGTTTTACTCTATTTCCTGCAAGGATGCACAGAAGAGAAGAAGTAAAAAGCTGGGAAACCCTCAAGGCCCCGGTGGCCTTCCTTACATAACCTTTATCGCATTAGCCACACCTGCTCTGTACACACAGCGCCTGCAGACAACAGCTTGGGCAGGACGCACTGCCTCCCCCAGCAAGAGCATGTGTGAGACACTCTTTAGCCAAAAGCATGATCAGCCCCCCACCACCCACCCAGGGCTGGCTGCTGAACATTCTTAGGTTCTATCTTCTCCTGTCTAAGACCTGGAAGAGACATTGAGGAAGAAGACTATTCTGTCCCAGTTGGCCAGAAGCTGTCTTTTCAGAGGGATGGTGACAACACAGCTAGTTACACACAAGCACCTTTCAGCTTTGGGGCTAGAGCTCGCTTCAGGGGCAGTCTGTGATCTGGAATAAGAGATGAGATGTGCTCAGCGAGAGCAGTGAGCAGAGATCTGTGCAGTGCAAACTGTCCTCCAGCTTTGCAGGACATTTGAGACAAAGGGAGAACAGACAAGACTTCTTCTGGCCTTGACAACTGCCATGAGCATCCCAGCAAAGTAGAGGCACACATCAAGGCCTGATCTTTCTGTGAAGCCACTGCCTTCAGAGACAAAATTGACATGTCTGGGTCAACCTGGCCTTCACCAGAACAAAGGACACAAAGTGAGGAAATGCACACACCTACCAAATGCTGCTTCCTCTTCAGAAACAAAAGCGTAAGTCAAACCTCTCTAATGTTATCAAGAGTAGCAAACTGTGGAGATCAGCAGCTTCTTACCACTGCAAACAGCAGGGCTACCTGGAAAAGGGTATAGAGAGTGGCTAAGACCAGCATGATTATTAGGGGGACACAGCAACATACATCCCAAAATGTGCATTTAATAAAGGTCAGAATGAAAACCGCATCACAAGCCCAAGAATATTCAGCAAAAATGGTGGCGGGTTTGTGTGTGCTGTACTTAAATATTTCCTGATGTCTAAGTCCTAAGCACAAGAGAGCAGTCAGGAAGTGCAATGACCTCCAAGGGGAAATGAAGATCAAGAAAGTTGGCTTCAAAGTCCAGAAGATAGGGCTGAGTGAAAACAAACAGCACAGACAGGAGAAAGGGGATTTTTCACGTTCCTTTGGTTTCAATAAACTATGCTCTTGGGCAACAGAGGACAAAACATCCTCTAAAACATGATTTTTCTTTTGACCAGGACCCTATATAAAAACTGTATGTTGAAAGTGCCAAAGATGACTATGTAAACTCCTCTGTGGCAGTGGCACAGGTTTGTCTCCCTGGCTGAAGACATGCCTGTGGATTTACATGTACACAAACACACTAACACAGATGCCTGTTCATAAAATACAACACAAGCACTGCTTCACTTGCCTATGCATCCAACACCTGCAGACCTGGGCAAATCACCTGCCAAGGCCAGGAGCAGCAGAGTTCATGGCGGAGCCGGTGGCTTTCCTCCTCCCAAGAATTACAGGTGACTTTGGAGTGAGTGAGTGAGCGAGTGAGTGTACATTTGTGTTTGTATGTGTGTGTGTACATTTGCACATGGCCCCTTGAGCATCACAGGCCAGGCTGAGGATGGCTGTGACTCCCAGATGGATGCAGGTGTCTGGGTTTCTGCGGCACTACGACTATGGGTGGGCTATTTAGTGCAACGTGGTCATTTAGAGGAGCTGGGCTGGGCAGCAGGAGCAACGTGCAGAAGAGGAGTTGCTGGTGCCCTGTGCAGGCTAATTGCTGTTGGAGCACGCTCAGCCCCTTGGGAAGTGTTCTCCAACATGGTGCAGCCCACTCACACTCAGGCCACCACTCCCGGGGTGCTGAGTCGTGAGGAGAGAAACACTCTCAGCTTCCTCTCCATCCCTGCAGCAGAATTTGGGTGGCATTTGGGAACACACTTGCTCCTGGTTACTACTGACATCTGTGGAGTGTGAGTGTGGACAAGAGACAAAATGCCCTTGTTACAGACAGGGATACTGGAAGGACTTCAAGGGTCAAAAGAAGGCCTGGTCTCTGTGGAACATCACTGCCTGTACTGCAATATCACAGAGGCCTAGCAAGTGCCACTGTCAGCTCCTTCCCCAAATGGGAACATACAGCAGCTTTCATATTCCTCCCTCTCACCGAGAAAATCTGTTCAGAAGTTGATGGTCTGGGATGTCTCATACTCTGGTGTGGCATCACCCCAGAGCTGCTCTGCTGAGCTTGAGGGTTCCCTCTCTGAAGGGTTCAATTCAGCCGGGGAGTAAGAGACTGGGAGCAGCTTGTGGGGATGGGCCCTGCAAAGAAAAGGTAAGAGGTGTAGGGCAGGAGGGAGGCTTCCCCCTCTTCACACTATCTCTCCCTTGTGCCAATGGGACTTCTGCAGTTCTCTGCCAGGCACACCTCCCAAACACATCTCCCAGAGGGAAGGGATGTTTCAGAGGCTGTCTTCCTAGCTGAAGTTGAATTTCACTATGTAACCAACACTTCGAGCCAGGCATAGTTCCCGCCCATCCCCTGTTACTCCCCTCACCTCCAGGCAGACAAAGCCTGATGCCTTCTCCCATCCCTCAATGCTTACAAGAACAAGAAGGGAAGAAGGAAACTACAAGACAGAGTACAACTGCACCTTTAAAGTCCTCAGAGTAAAGATGGTTCCCAGTAGGTGATGGGAGTGAAAGGCATTGACAGTGGCTCTGTGAGCTCTGAGCCAGGCAGGCAGTGCTGAGCAGGCTGCAGCCAGAGTCTGCTCGGGTGCTCGACCCTCCCTGAAGCGGCTGGTTCCAACTCAAAGAGGTGCTGGGTAGGGGGAGAGTATGGGCAGGTTGATCTTTTGGAAGGGAGCTGGGACAGGGATTAGTCAGCCTTGTCCTTCTTCTTTGCAGTGAAAGGGACTTTGCTGGCGACGGCACTGCCCACAGCTCCAACGCCGCCGGTCACTGCTGAGACACTGCCCTTCACCAGTCCAACGCCAGCAGCGGGGACACTGGTCACAGCTGTTTTGGTGAGCTCCAGACTCTTGCTGCCCACCCAGGCAACTCCTCCCAGAGTGGCCCCCACAGCTCCCCGTGTGATACTGAATAGGCCGCCTGTCACTCTCCAGATGACTCCTGCCTGCTGCTGTGGGTGGTCCTTGCTGGCATCTGTGGGGAGAGAGAGAAAGGGAATGTCAGATGTGGTCATGCTGGAGACCTCCCTGGGCACCTCTTCTAGCCCAGGATGGCATGGTCAACCATGGCACATGCTCTCATATGCATGCCTTTCCTTGCAGCCCTAGACGTCTTGGAGCCTGAAGGAGAAACCAAAGCGATCCCAGGCCTACAGCATAGCAGGAAAGGACTTTGAGAGAGTAGGAGTGGGAACAGAATTGCCTGTGTAACACAGAAGAGAAGAAGGCAGGTCAGTTACATCCCCAAACTTGCAAACCTTCGTGCTGCAGTGCAAAGCAAATCCCGCTTTACAAGAGATGTAATTCCCTTCCCATGCGTGTTGGCTAATGCCAGTAAAACCACAAAGACTAATGCCAGCACAGGAGGCGTGAACTACAGACAGCAACGCATTTGTGTGGCCTGCAGATCCTCAGAAGCACCTGTTTGAAAGCAGATCTGGGCTTGTGTCAGATGTGGAACTGAGGCATAGCACAGACTTATCTGCAAGAGATGTAATTGAGTGAGCAGAGATAGCAAACTGCAGTAAAGATACAGTGACAGAAACGTCACCTTGGGTTGCACAAACCCTCCAGAGATCTCAGCTATGTATTTAATAGTGTTAAGACAGTGCTTAAGTTACTACACTGTGTCACTGCTGGTTTACCTGTGCCAGCTGGATCAAGGCCAGCATGATATACCCACCCAAGCTGCCATCACACCTGCCCACAACACTGCAGACATAACATTCACAGCTCACCACTTCTTGGGAAAGGGTTGACTCTGAACTGCTTCTCACGGGATTCAAACCTGACAACTCTCCTGCTGGCCTGCACACAACTCTCTCCCTTTACATCAGCTAACAAAGCGCTGTGCAGGCAGCAATGCAAGAGCTGCTCTTTTCATGGGGCAAGGTATTTTGGATACTCTGACTTCTGATTTACTGCCAGTTCTGTCCATGAGAAGAGTTACTAAAATTTGCAAAAACACAATAAAGCAATCCTGGCAGGAAAAAAAAAGGAGTGCATTCACCCTTTGGTTCATGGGGAGCTGGTGTGGAAGATTTGCAGGTCTAACTATGAGAATTAATTTTCTGCTTTTATTATGCCACTGTAGCTTGTGCTGTGTTCAAACACAAGTGACAACACCCACAAAAGTAGAGGTGGTGGGCAGGTGATGTTAAATCCATTGAAGTTTCCATTTTGGGAAGGGTGAGTCAGTTCAGAAAGTGGTCAGTCTGCCCTACCTGTTAATGTTCCTAATTCTCCAGCATGAAATAATGCCTCTGACCTCACAGTATAATAGCTTCAGCTGGGGTAATGAATATTGTATTTCCAGCTCTGTTACAAAGACAGCAAAGTGGCGAATGTGCTTCTGCAACTGCAGATCGTGCTAAGTGGGAATAATTTTTAGATGGACAACAAGTTATGTCTGAGGAGCAGAAAACCTATATGTTTATAGGCTGTGCTTTTTGTCCCCCAATGAATCACAAAGTGAGCATCAGTTAAAAATGCAAACAAAAAAGGTAAAAAAAGGCAGAATGTGAGTTAGGTCCGTAAAAAGCTAAATAGCAGTTACTTGAGAATGATGCTGGCATACATTTGGTTATCCTACAGCTTTGTTAGATCCTTTCCTGAAGGATGGAAGCCCCCATTGCTTTATTCATTGAAGCATCTTGTTAGGTGGAAAGGACTACAGAAGGATATTGCTGGCTGTTCAATCACTGCAGTTTTGTTGTATTTGCATAAAGTAAAGCTCTATGAGACTCCAATTTTTCGTGAAAGCATCCTGATCTTGCTTATCACAGCCCAGCAGAAGGTGCTGAAATATTCCACAATAGTCTAAGAGGAACCCTAATACATCACCATGGGTTCCCATATCAGAAAAATGTGGGAGCAGCAATTTTGGGGCCCTGCTGGTGTTGCCTTGGGATGTCTTTTCAAGCCCCTGTGTTCCTGGAGCTGTAGGCTCTTTGACTCTCTCAATCCTAACCCTAAACCAGAATCAGGTGGTGTGACAATCCTTCTCTAGGTACTTTTGTCCTGAATTCCTCTAAAATTCTGCAGAGTTTGGAGTTTTCTTGGATTCATACTTTTTCCCCTAAGCTTCTCCCAGTCTGAATAGAAGTCTCCTTTGGGCAAGGAGTCTGATGTTCACTAGCTCTGACGACCTGGAATAAGCCTTAAATTGCACATCTATCTGATAATGCAGACTGCAATATGGAGTTGGAGAAGGGCCAGCATAAAGTTTCCATTGTACAGTTCTACCCAGTATACAATCTATTCCTTACCTATTCCTCAACAGTTTCTCAAGAGGTTTTCTTTTTATCCTCTCCCTCAATGTTACTGAGATCCACTGGTTCCATGTCTAGTTTAGCTGCTAGTCCTCAGCTGCTCCACAGTGCTTATCCAGTACAGCCATTTCTATGTTTTGTCTGCAGTCCAAGGACAGGAAGAACTGAGGGGTCCAGAAATCCATGCAATTGTAAAGCAGGACTAGGTAAAAGCCAGAGTGGTCCTCCAAACAAGCACTATCCTTCAAGGATGGCAGGTCTTGTGTTCCTGCTCCCATGTGAGGAAGCAGATCCTTTGTGTCCCAGAGGACTGCAATGCAGAAGCTTTGGGCATTAAACACCTACTGGCATGCTCAGTTGCAGAACCAATACCTATATCAAAGCAGCAATAATTTTTCTGGCTCTCTCCCAGTAAAATTGCATCTTAGGCTACCTGGAACCTATCTGTAGGAAGATTTATGCCTCTGGAGCTGCCCAGCTATCTGAACTACACTATTGTAAGAATCTCTTACATGGTATGTGAATGCCCTGCAAGGTGGACAGCCTACAGACCAGAGAGAAGGTGGCAATTGCAGATGAGATTGAGGGAGGATGTTACTCTGCCAGCAGAGAGCTAGAACACGTTGGACAAAGTGTCAGGAAATACTCATGAAGACAAGACAAGGACAAAGGTTCTTTCTGATTAAGCTAGGCAGAGACAGCAAAGCTGCAATGCACTGGGGTACCAGTGCTTGCACACTGCCTGCACCTGGTCTGCAGCCACTCTCACAGTCCTTAGAACTCCTCAGGCAGAAGAAATGGAAGATCTGGCCCTTGGGGGGTGGAAAGCTGTTGCAGAAGCACTCTTAACAGCTCCAACACAACGCAGAAGATATACCACACCAAACCCCCCCCCCCAAACCTTGTCAACAAAATATAAAAAATACCAAACCAAAACCCAAAGATCATCAGGTTTGAATAGATTTGAACAGAAAAGGATTAATCCCTGGTGACCACAACCACAAGGGGCCACATCCTAACCCGGTAGCAAGCTGAAATGGGTCATATTTGTTCTATATTCCAGATGATGTGTTGAAAGCTTTCAAGCCATCCCTGGTTAGTTTGTCTTCAGGATTGCAATAAACCCCACAGTAAGCTGTCATGTAAGATAAGCATCAGATTTACAGTGCAAATTAGCCTCTCAGACAATGGAGCGAGCTAAGCATTTTGTTGGCACAGAGGAGCCCAGATTAAGAGCAAGACAGACAGCAGAGATGAAATACATAAAATAATCAGAGAGACAGACACACCGCCTAAGCAGGGGAACAGCTCTGTTCCCTGGAGCCAGCTGCAGCCCATGCTGCTCATGAAAGCTCTTCACAATCTGTGGAGCCCTTTTTCCTCTCCATCAATGACCTGGCCTTTTCACAGGTCCCTTCAGCTTCACTTCACCCCATGTCAGCTTAGAACAGAAGAATAAGTAGGAGAAAAGAGTTGAATAAAAGGCTCTCCTGTACGAATGCCTGCATTCTGGGCTGGGGCTGGCACCCCACACAACAGAGCTGTCTCCCCACACTCTCCTTGGCCACCTGCACTCCCCACTGGCTTCTCTTCCAGAGCAGGGGTCCTTCCCACTGGGGCAGTTCTTCTCACCTGATCCTAACAGCATCTATGACTCGGGCAGAAGTGAGATTGTTAGTAACAGATCCAACTTTCTGTGCTGCCATGACATTCCTCAGGGCTTTGCACTCATTCTTTGGAGAGACAAAATGCAAGCCTGTGCTGGTGCCCAGTACCAATGGCACAGGCATGACTCTTGTCGTCAGCCCCTGCCAGCAGGTGATATGACAGGCAGGGTGAACTCTTTACTTTCAGAAGGACTTGTGCAAGTTGCTCTTTCCTACTAACTTATAAAAACAGCCCCAAGCCAGGCGAGCAGTGTCAGGAAGCAGCACTGGTTTTGCATCTTTCCATTCCTGCTGGGCCCCAGACAAAGCAGCCAGGCTGCTCAGAGACCTAATAGAAACAGTCAGTGTCATCGGTCTGTTCCTCAGCAGATGTGAGAGGAAGGGGTGAGGTCACTAGTTCAAACCTGAATTACTCCTCTGACAGCTATTAAGTGGCCACTGGTTGATTTAGGCAGGTTCCCTCACCTAGAAAAATGTTTGGTCTGGAGGAACAAGCAGGGGGTGGAGGGTCAACTACTTACACAGTTTAGTCCCAGATTTTCCAAGCCCATTTTTAAGCAACACTGAGCAAGTCGTTCTGACCTTTACTGCCTCTGCCCCACTGTGATTAAGAATGTGTGATTTTCTGGAAGCCTTGGTTGTTGAGTCACAAACAAGCATACATGGGAGAAAAGTTTCCAGTTCTGATGTTTCTTGGAGAAAAAACCTGTAAGTTTGATTCAAGTGCACTCTTAATGCTCTGAGAACCCCAAGAGGATTATTGTTATTTTTAATCTGGTGACTTTTTCAAGCCTACCTCAATTTGAAATGCACGGGGCTAGCACTGATGTTCCTCTTCCCTTTCTGTAAAGCAAAGCTGAAGTTAATGATCCCTATTTCCTTGTATTGCTGTGCTGTCATGAAGGTTAATTAGGTACAGTTGGTGCAGTGCTTTAAACAAGGAAATTGTACTTGTACCGTCATGACTGGCACTGATATGATTCCTGTTCCCAATCTCAGTGTAGACACCAATGACAACTTCCAGTTTATCTTAGAGAGGTTTCCAATTTCCAGAAAAATCACAAAGGTGAGAAGAAAACTTGTCCTACCCCATGCATGCCAGCTTGCTATCGTGGGGCTACACAAGTTTATCCTGCAGCCAAGACCTTCCTTTTGGGTGATACTCTCCTCTGTTAGCACAAGCAGCTGAAACAGGCAGAGACCACTCTGACTGCTGGGCAAAATGAAATGTCCACCACCCAGCAGGACCCTTCTCCAGAGAATGACCAACACCACCTTCTTCCAAGCCTTTCTTCTGCTGGAAAAAGCTTAGGGCACATCTGTAACAGGCATTTATGTCTGAGAAGAAGGAACTGCTGTTCACATCCTTTTTGTCATTTTTGGATCAAAGATCTAGATCCTGCAGTGTCACAGGCAAAATGTTAAAGAGAGCACTACAAAGTGTTTGTTCTTCAAACACTCGTGCTTCACTCCTGCCATCAGTCCCATGCTGCAGCTGCTGGAAAAGGCTTTGCAGGCTCAGCAGCTGGGCTCTACCCAGCCCTGCTCTGCCCAGGCACCAAATGCTACAAACCACAACGGCTGCCACCAGCAAAAAGCCTAGAAATGCCACATTGAGTTTAGCCCTGGAGTTTTAAACTTTAACTCTGCAATCAGCAAGACATACTCGTCTCTCTGCAACAGGATTGTTTAGGAAGCTGCTGCACACAGCAAAATGGAGGCAGGTCTCCACAGCCCAGCTCACCCCAGGGCTCTTCAATGGCACAATGAGCTTTAATTGTTCCTTGCACATGCCCCGGGAACAGTATTAACTGCTGAAGCATCTACCTTGAAGCACTGAGAGACAGTGTTCAGGAGGGTAAATGAACAGTGATACGGAGTGGCTTGTTTTCCTCAGCTGAGCCTTGGGGGAGAAAGCAGTCGAAGCTCTGCCTCTGGAAGTGTACGGCTTAGTTGGTTGGGAGCTTCCTGACTCTCTTTGTTGGGAAGCTTTGTGTCACCAAAACAGAAACTCTTTGTAAAAGCATGATGGTATTCTTCAAACTTTTACTGAAGAAGAATTCAGGGAGGTTGGCCTCAGAGCAGGTAATAACCCGGTGGCCAAGGGATTTGACCAGGCTTGTGTCAGCCCAAGGGCACTGCCAGCCACACACACAAACACACACACTAAATGGCCAAAGCAGCAGCTATTTGCACTTTTTTTTTTTGAATAGTTTCTCTTTGCAAGAAGAGATACTAATTGGAGGAGAAACATAAACTTATCCTCTCACTTCCTAAGTGTTTTCAAATACCAGAGCCAAGATCTCCTCCGATATGGGTTTCCGTGTCTTGAAAAATAATTGTTCCTTTGTTTTGCCATTCCTTTGCAGGAGGTGATTGGGTTTTTTGATCCAGAAATATCTCTTTTATATAACTATAGCAGTTTGTCAGGAGCAGCCAGTCTCCTTCAACTAGGATATCCTGGGATTCTTACAAGCCCTCATCTACTCTGTTGTATAGAGATGTTCTCTACTGAAGCTGAAGACAGGATGTCCAGCAGTCCAGAGGTAATGCTCCATGTGCTCCAGGAAAAGACAAGTGAGTTGCTGAACACGTGGTATCATCTACTAGAAAGGATGTGGATGAAACAGGTGCCTGGAGACCCAGCTGTGTTCTCAGCATTATTGCTGACAGCTATGTCTCCTCTGCTTTTTCTCCATGCTCCTGGCCATGGAGATGTTCCATGGATGGTGTGACTGCCCAGACAGCATGCTGGGGATCCTGCAGGACCTGCAGTGGAGTGGGCTGACAGGCAGGAAATTAATTCCAGCTCTGTAAAGACCAGCAAGTTGGGAAAGGGAGAAGTCCACCCTTTGCAGAGGGGAAGCTAATGAACACTAACTGGTTGGCCTTGTGGTACTTAGAAACAATCTCCCAGCTCCCACTGACATACTTAGCCTCTCATTTTGGAAAGAAACAAGTGCATATCAGGACAAAGTTCTCCGAAGCTTGCCATCCTTCTGATGCAGCTCACAAGGGCTTAAGGATGAGGATTTACCCTTCCCATAGGCAGGTAGTTTAAGACTCTTTTGATGCAAATACCATCTTACCATGGTGTATAGGTTGTAAGAAAGATGAGCCCACAGGAGAGAACTAGAGCAAAACTAAGAGTGGTGTTGGCCTTTCAGGAAGAAAGAAATCTGGACATTCCCTCTTCTGTCTCCATTGAAATACTTCTCTCCATGTGGAAAAGATACAGAAATGGGCTTTTGCTACTGACCAGACAAGTCATTAAAAAGTCTATAGGATATCTTAAGCTTGCTGACAGAGAGGAAAGGTGATCTCAAAAGGCAAGAGCTTCCAGCTTGCCACAAAGAACTGTGCACAGGGAGTGCTTCCTCCCTACCCTCGCCATCCTCTGGGCCCTGTGCTAGAAAATGCACTGGTGCATTATGGCAAGTATGAACAACAAGGGACAGCTATCAGCAGGGCTCTACCTTTCCCGTACTTGTGTTAAAAGCATCAAAAGTGGCCATCAGACTTGACCCATTTGAACTTTATGTTCCTGCCTGTCCTCAATTTCCACTTTTTGCTCCACCTACAAGCACTTGGATCAGTTAAGAGGCTTGCTTAAAAGCTTGGCAAGAAGGAGCACATAAAGCTGCACCAGTGGCTCCTTTTCCTTTTGGAGTCTCATCACTGCTACACTGAGATTTTGGATCACAACAACAGGAATCACCTCTTGCCATGAGTATGGACTCTTGATCCCACTTGGGGATCTGTGGGTGGAACAGGAATAAACCAGCAGACTCAACGATTTTCAGTGGCCTCAAGCTTTAAAGGCATGAGGAGGAGAGCTTTCCAACAGGAAAGAATTATTCCTTACAAATAACCCTTCCTAGCATTTGTGCCCAGGCTGAAGAGACCATCTTTTTAAGCCTGCTCTTTGACCCATGCTAGCTCAGCTATTGTCAGGGCACCTCACCTCCTCTGTCAATGCTGTAGCAGTGGCTGCACATTCTTCACTGAGCTGCTTTCAGCTGCCTGTGACAGTACCTGGCACAAAAAGACCACAAGTGAATCAGAGGATCTTGTTAAACAGTCTTGTTAATTCAGCTCTGATAAAGACACAGGACAAAAAAAAAAAAATCAATATTTGTAAAGTGAAAAAGGACAAAATCTATAGAGAAATAAAGGTCATTTTCACAGTTCTATGAGGCCCTTACAAACAATGGAGAGTAAATAACATAATCCAAGCTTACGTAAGAAATAACTTTTCTTCCATGCTCTAGTGCTACCCAGTGGATTTTAAACAAAGGCAGACTCACTCAAGCCTCCTCTGTCCAGTGAGGATAAAAGTCATTCCCATGACAGTATTGCTAACTCGCAATTTACCAAAAAAGCACATGAAGTTAGGTCCCAGCAGCAGTTTGGAGAGAAGCTTAGGAGTGAGACCAATAGGAAGATGTGCTCTTCAATGCCAAGATCAGACATCAAAAGTCCCCTCTATTTGTTCATCAACTGCCATGAATATTTTGTGTACTCTGCCATTATATTATCAAAGGCTTAATCTCTTAATCTCTGGAAACACATGATTGTAACTTGAGCATTTTACAGCTGAGATATCTTAGAATTTCTCCAAAAATACTCCTAGTAAAGTTGGGAACCTATCCTGCCTTGTAGTAGGGAAGGATCCAGGCCCAGACATTTCTTCTTTCCACTCCTGGAGCAGTCGAGCAATGGCTGCTAATGCTTTTCAGCGGGATGGCTGGCACCAGTGAAATATTCAGCAATTCCACATTTGTTCTGATTATGTGTTCCCTACTCCTCTCCAAGGCACATGGAGGAATTGAAGAAAAAAATGAATGGCAGCTCAAAAAGCAAAGGCACAAATTTTAACTGACCTTTGACTGACAGAAATGACCCCATTCATCCCAGAGGTGTTTCTGTTTATCCAAAGGATAACAAGGCAGTTAAGCTAAAAGCTGTGTCCTACAGAAGCAGCTGAGCTGGGGATTTACTGGGGAGGTACAGATATGCTTGCCTGCTCATGCTCCAGTATGCCAGGAACGGGCAGGATAGGCCTTTATTATTCTGCTAGTGGAAGGTATTTGATGGCCCAGCCTCAAAAACTCATTTCCCATCTCAGCTAAGGGGAGAGCACTGCAGTCATGAGTGGGCAGGTATGCTGCCTCTGGGAGCAAACAGGCAGAGCATCCCTCCCCCATAGCCAAGCTGAACAGAGAAGGACGGGACCCATCAGTGTCTCAGACTATTAGAGCTATTTTAGTGCAAAAATCATCCCCTAGCTCTGCACCCAAACCTCTTGTGTGTCCCCTCACCCTGTCACTTCAAAGAGCGCTAGCTGGTCTTACCTGTTGTTTCCTCAGTGAGCCATCACCTGGAAATCTCAGCCTGGAATGCATAAATTAGAGACAGCACTAACACTGCCCAAAGAGACATCAAACCTCCTCGTCTGCACTGCACAGACAAAGAGCTGCTGCTTAGGACCATGAACCCGTAAGTGTGACAGTTCCCTTCACTTCCTTCCATATTCATGTCCTTTCTCTTTCCAGGGCAGATTTCAATACAGCACAGCAGGGATCCTATGCATACTTGGCTTCTGGGTGGTTACTGAAGGGCTCTCCCTGGTGCTGCAGGTAAATTGGACTCCTTTGATATTGTGCCATGGAGCCAGGGTCTAGTCTGGCTCTCAGAAAGGCTAGGATATCTAGGCTTCCCTTTGAGATTAGTGCTTCGTACAGTTGGAGGAATATCTGGAGTAAGAGAGACTCCTGCTTGCTGCCACAAATCAGTCTCTACACTCTCAGTCTCTCATGGGGGGCCTGATAAACAGGCTGTGCTTTATCTGAAAGGGAGGAGCCCCTATTATCTCTTGGCTTTCTCCTGAGCCAGTCTTGACTCTAGCTTGAGATATCCCATGACTGCCTGGAGAAGACCAGTTGACCATCAAGTCCTAGAATCATAGTGTGTGAAGTGAGAGAGCCCAATTCCCTCTCTATTCTGGTTTTAGTTCTCCTGAAGAGTTTCTATCCTGCAGTGCATCTCTGTTGCACTGGGAGGGGGAATATCAAACAACCTCCTACCCATTTCAGCAAGACCTTCCCTAACTCAAAGATGTCCCTTCAGCCTGGTCAACCCAGTTCCCAGCAGGGATTTAATGTCAGACCAGTTTCAAAAACATTAATACTGATAAGAAGCTAATACTTCTGCTGTCATTTGCTTTAACAATTGCTGAAAATCTTCCCATATGCCTGATGGGGAGAGTGATGTGCTGTGGAAAGCTGAAAATCTGGAGAATCCAAGACCCCTCTGGATCACTGCCCTTCTCTGGTATCTACCTGTTATGAAGCAAAGCCAAGCAAAGCCAGACTTGGCTGTCAGAACAAGGGCTCTGTGAAAAAAAATCAGCTGCACACCTACAGCAGCCTTTCAGGCCTTCAAGTTAAGACATTTACTGTCTTGATTCTGTGATGCAGCCCAGCCTGGCAATGCTGTCATGCTTCTACTATCGGGAAATGAAGAGCAACATTACCCTCCAATACTGATTCCCCTAAATTTTCTTCTGCACTTCTGTACACACAGGGGAGCAATAGGGCAGAACAACTGATTCCTTTAAAAATGAGGGAGCATCCAAGGATGCTTTCAAGTACCACACTGCAGAGCTGCAGGATCTGTGTCAGATTCTTCCCAGATTGCACATAAGGATGCCTAGCTCAGCTTGTGGTCCAGATGCATGCACATGCTATCCTCATTCTTGATAGGATAAAACTTTTGAAACTCCAGATCCCACCATGCCACACTCTAGCTTGGCTAGTGCAATCATTACAGAAACTTGTTTGTACCTTTATTTTCTTCCTTTTGTTTCCAATCAGATGCATACAGGGAGTGACTGGAGTGACATAAATCTAATCAGAAGCTGATGCCACATCAGAAATCCCATCAAGCTATCTTCCAGTCCCAACAAGCTTTCCCCTGAAACAAAACATCTTGTAATGCCTTGGAGAAGCCCTATGTATATTGTGTTCCCAGCAGGGTTTCTTAATGGGCTCAATAGTCAGAAACTGAGTTTTATTTTACAAACTACAGACAAAAAACTTTTCTATTTAAATACCCTCCTAGCTCTTATTGGTGTTTTTCTGGACCTTTTCCCTACCAAAATCAACCCTGTAGTGAGGGATTCCAGGCAGAGGAATCTTAATTTTCCAACAATACAGAGCCTAAATGGCCTAGGAGCCCCTGCATTTAGCATTTCCTGCTGGCTGTGCACAAGCAGGGTCCAGCGGGTGTTGGCTGGGGGGAGCCAAGCAACCTCTGCAAATCCCCTGCTCTCCTTTCAAGCACACAAGTGGACATCACCTCCTGAACTGCACCTGAATGATGCCATGGGCAAGAAGAAGGAGGTGCTGGAGGGGCTGGAAGCCTCTGGCATCAGCAAGCAGCTGGGAGGGGCAGCAGGGTGGGCAAGCCTGCCAGTGCCAGAGAACCAGCCAGCCTCGCCTGGTGCTCCAGAGGAAGAGGGGCACTGCACACCCCCGGCACCTGCGGCACAAGAGGAGGCAAATTTGGCCTTTCTCTGTGTGTCAAGCAGGAAACCCAAACAGAGACTCTGGCTCAAGAGGAAAATGCAGCCACTGCTCAAGCTGTTGACCAGGAGACACTGACAGAGACCCCAGCACAAGAGGAAAATTCAGCTGCTCCTCAATTCATTGAGCAGGGGTCACAGAGTGAGGCCCTGGCACCAGGCGCTGCAGTGAAGCCCTTCTGCATGTGGTCTCTGAGGAGAGAGCTGGGAAGGGCAGTGTACTGGGAAGGCCACTGGCCCACAGAGTGGCCACCAGGTGACATCTACATCCCACAGGAGCTCTGGCACCTCATGAGGAGGCAGAGAGCTCCCTGGGCTGAAGCCAAACATTCCACCACATTCTGGATGCTGTTAGCACAGAAGTGCCACTCTTCTGCCACCCAGGTTGCAGCAGGGATCTTCACATTCTCCCCATGAGGTAAGAGGCACCCAAGAGCACGCCAAGAGAGACCTTCAATTTGGAAAATTCAGTTGTCACCACCAAAACTAGTCCAGGCTGCAAAACTTACTACTCCTAAATGCTGAGTCCTGTTTCTGAAATGGACTAAAAGATACACGGCCTCCAACCCCCAACTTCCAGAGTGCTGTTTAAGAAGGTTTATCAAGGCTCCTGAGGCTGCATTCAAGCATCTTTCCAGCTTGGGGCCATCCTGTGCTCACATAGCTGCATTCTGCCAAGCACTAAAGGCCTCTCTTCCCCTACAGCAACAACTTGGCTGCTCGTTCCCTAGCTGGCTGATGGCAGCACCTGGATGCTGTCCAAAGGCAGTAAGTTTCTTGCAGCTGAATATGTTTAGTCCCTCTCCTAGGGCATGCTCTCCATTACACAGCTATTGTTTATGACCCCAATTATCTCCCAGAAACTGGTCCTTGCCTGCAGTTAATAACCAAGGCTAAATGATCAAGTGTTAGGGCTCAGGCAAACTGGTTGTTAACTTCTCTGTCAACCAAGTTCAGAGTCTTTTACTGCTATTAGAAACTCAGATTAATGATGCATAACAGAAATGAACTCTCCAGTGACACAGCTAGGTGAGGTTAGGAGAGGGGGAAAAAGAATCGCTCCTTTTACCTGGAAGTATCAGCTGAGCAAGGAGGAGATGAGCCCTCCTTTAACTCTCTTCTCAGCCTCCCTGATGTCTGGGAGACAAGGATCAAAGAATATCTTACTTTGCAGAGTACTTTAACCTTTCTTAGGATCTGGATCATGTGGGCAGATCTGCAAATGAAATGGGCTCACTGACCAGAAACTGTTTTCAGAAATGTATTAGATTTGCATGGCAAGGTTTTGGTAGCAGGGCCACTACAGCAGTGGCTTCTGTAAGAGGCTGCCAGAAGTATCCATCATGTCTGCCAGAGCCAATGCCAGCCCACTACAAGATGGATCCACCACTGGCCAAAGCCAGGGCCATCAGCACTGGTAATGGTGGTAATGCCTCCATGATAGAACACTTAAGAAGGGAAAAAAAATTATTGCGCAGAAGTACTTGTGGCCAGAGAAGAGAGAACATGTGAGAGAAACAACTGCACAGACACCAAGGTCAGTCCAGAAGGAAGGGCAGGAGGTGCTCCAGCAACCAAAGCTGAGATTCCCCTGCAACCCATGGTGCAGATCATGGTGGGGCAGCTGTGACCCTGCAGCCCATGCAGGTCAATGGGGGTGCAGAGATCCTCCTGCAGCCCCACAGGACCCCAAGATGGAGCAGGTGGAT
>VZSR01000520.1:12319625-12537348 GCA_013398615.1 Brachypodius melanocephalos
GGGAAGGGTGTTTTTAAGATTTGTTTTACTTCTCATTATCCTACTTTGATTTTGCTTTGTAATAAATTAAATAATCTCATCAAGTTGAGTCTGTTTTGCTTGTGACGGTAATCAGTGAGTGACCTCTCCCCATCCTTATCTCAACTCATGAGTTTTCATTATATTTTCTCTCCCCTGTCCTATTGAGGAGGAGAGTGAAGAGTGGCTTTGGTGGGCACCTGGCATCCAGCAGGGTCAAATCAGTACAAGGGACCTCTTCCAAACTGTAATTCCTACCCTAATATTTCAGATTTCCAACAGCTAACAAGAGCTGGTGAATTCTACAAACCTCTGCAGGGCAGGAAATCAAGACCTCACCTCAGAAAGAAAGGCTATATAGAACAAACATGCACAGAAATGAATCTCAGGTTTCAAAGGGGGATCTACACCCAGTAACAGACGTATTGCCACCAGCCTTTCCCAGCCTGCTCCTCACTGGTTCATCTGTAAAGCAGCCCTCCAACAACTCCTCAGAAAATAGTAATTTCAATCCAGAAAATGCTGATGCTGAATCCCTTTCACAGATCTTTCTGAACACTAATGGCATACCATCACCCTTGTGCTTACAGAGGCTGCTAGGTATCTTACAGGACATAAATTTCTTAAGAGATTCACCAACTTCTACCCATAAAGTACAGAAGCTTGACTTTGGGGAACTGCCACTATGGCCTTGGTAGTCAGTTTGACCCAGTCCATACAAAGACACTCAGAGTACCAGAAAAATAAACCCAGGCAGTACAGCTGTGCAACCCTGGGATCTGGGACAAGTGGATAATGAGATTGGAAGAGGAAGAGAAGTTAGAACAAGCATAAAGATTTATGTCTGGATATACATAACAGTAAGGAGTTGGTACCTACAAATAACTTTAGGTGTGATGAGCTCACTGCCTGAATCTTGGAGTATGACTATCTCCTTCCTGCCACCACAGATACGCAGGGAATGGGAAAAGGAAAGGCGTTGAAAGGTCTGCAGCCAACCTCTCCTGCTCAGATACCTGCCCCTTCAGCTCTCTTCTGGAACAGATGATACTCTAGATGTCTTCTTTTCAAAATCTGTCAGATACTGTCCAAAAGACATTTATTCTCCTACCACTCCATGCATCAGCAGGGAAAAGGTAGACAAGGAAGGAAAATTGGCAACAGAAGAGGGCACTTTTCCCTGTCTGATCAACTGTTGGATGATAGAAGGCCACAGAGGTGTGTCGCCATGTGTGCCAGCCAGGTAAAGATAGATGCCTCTTCTGTCAGTAGATGGTGAAGGAAACACAGTGATACAGGAAGAAACAGATTTTCTGGTGATGTGAAGAGGATGCTAAGACCATCCTGCACTTGGAGAGCAGCGCTCAAAACATGTAACATTTCTTGCTAAAGTTTGCAGTCCTGCCCAATCCATTCCCAGCCACAACCTCCATACCTGTGTGAACACAGTGACACTTACTAATGAAAATGGAGTGCTATTTATTGTGTTTGCCATCAATGGAGAGGCTCCATCAGTAGACACATCAGCACTCAGCTGTCCCACAGAGACATCAGAAGTGCAACTGGAAGAAGCACAAACAAATGCTTTGGTGTGAGGCCATGCCTGTAAGACAATAGCCATCAGCTAGGGAGCCTATGAGCATGGCCCCGAGGGGAGCTGAGTGGCTGCTGAGTCCCCAGCTGCCATCCTCCCCCAGAGCCTGGCAAAAGCAACCTGGCCACCACTCCTCGAGACTGCTCAGGCAGCTTTAAAAACACACTCTTTCATCCTTATGCACGAATTTACTTATTCATGTATTCTCAACAGAAACACCAACAGCCATAATTGGATCCATTACTGGGTTATTAGAGATCTCAGTCACTGCCGCTGCAGCTTCACATGGTGCTGGGGGAATGCACAGGAAGAACAAACAGGGCAGAGGCATGGCCAGTGGCAGGGGCTTTAAAAATCCATTAAGTTGTTGCTGTGGCAACTAAAACAAAATTTCTGGCAGGAGCTACTATATGTGGAGAACTGTAAACTTCTCCATTTGTGGAAAACATTGGTCATGTGTCTGAAAGGGAGGTGGAGGAAAGACAGAAATAATGGCTCTTTTCAGAGACTGTTACAGCAAGAGCCAAAACCGGTCTGCTTACAAATTTATTCTTATGGCGAGCCCTGACGATGGATGGATTCCACACATGAGAGCTTCCCAGGAGCCATGCACCGAGACAGAGCTGGCATGTTTGGAGGAGCATTTCTAGGTATTCAGTCCAGGTGCTCTTGAATGCCAGGAAAGCCACTGAACTGCAGCACACACACAGCACTGCAGCCCACTCACTTCTATGTTCACCTGCCTCCTCTGCCCCACCGTCTGTCCAGGGTCTCCATGGAAAATTGAAGCTTGTCTGGGAACTAGCTTTCACTAAGATAATAGATTCTGGAACACCAAAGTTTCCATTCGTAAACAGTGGGAAATGAAAAAGCAGTAGCTAGGTCTGGAAAAACTAAAATCTGTCTAGAAAGGCTGTTCCTGGTCTAAGAAAACACCACAAGTTTTCAAGAGTGGTCAGCAGGGCAGTAACCACCTGGATGAAATGTCATGTATCCCAACTCTGGAAGGTGTCCACTACTTCAACATCACAACAGGGGTTGCAAACTTTCAGACATCTCAAGTTCATGTTTAATTATGATATAACACCTGCAAAAGCAGAATCAGTGTTGATTTAATGTTGATTGATTTACACTAAGCAAGCTGTGCTGTGCCACCTGTTTCATTTTTTGGGAGATCTCCCAGATCACGTCTGAGCCTGCTTAGCTAATACAGACCAATGGCCCCACACCCAACCTTTCCTGTTCAAGGATCATGGTTCATCAGTTTGTTACTTATGAAGTAACTCACTTAGTTTGGAAATTCAGAACAGCACAGATTCCTGATGTGTAACTCGGAATTTTCTCAAGTTTAGTGTATAGATTGGAGCTACTTAATGGGCACTTTGCAAAAAGATTCAAGAGTGACAGTGGATGCTGCCAGCAGAAAATTTGCCTACTGAGAGATATTGTATAGGCAAAATGACTGATGACAATATCCAGCTTTTCTCTGGACTCAGCAACTTAAGTACAAAGACTTTATTGCAAGTTAGACTCACTTGTGGGATTGATTTCCACTGTGAAAGGAGGAGCAGTGGCAATGGGAGCACAAAGATATGGGGACTGGTGTTGGGTCAGCAGAGGGGAGTGGCATCCAAGCAGCCCCATTATAATGCTACCAGTCTCCTCTCCTCTGTCCCCTGGTGACATAGAGGCTCACAGCTTCCTGACCCTGGCTCTCATGGCTCACATGACTTCACTGCATTAATGATCTCAGTGAGAATTTTTAAAGCTGATTGACAAAAACCTGGGAAAAAAACCCCCTAGGAGCTATGAAATTGCACCATTGCCAAAGGGGAGCTTAATACAGGGCAGAAAAGAGACACTGGCTAAAGGCACAGGAGGTCTTTAAATAGACACCCTAGGTCTGGTCTGTACAGCATTAAGGATTGTGGTGAGTCTCCGAGGTCAAGGTAAGAAATTAATACTTACAAAGCTCAATGAAGCTTATGCTTACAATACAGCACTAATTATCCTGTTAATCTAAGTAAAAATCCTTCAGTTTTGCAAAACCAGCCAGCAAAAGGCTGCAGATCCAGAGCTCAGACATTTAACCCCCAACTACCCTAATGCTAGAAAGCAAATGAATAGGAAGGTTTTAAAGGCTTTGAAATTTTACTCCACTCTACCTCCTTATAACCTTCTGCCTTCATTTCTGCCTTGTACCACTTAGATAAGAAATTGTTAACAAGGAGCTTTAGAGAAAAAGTATGCTACCTGTCCGTAGCTTTTAAAACCTTAAATCTGCAGTATATGAATGTTGTTTGTCTAGACAAAAATCTTTTGTTGGCATAAACATCCTCCTCAATCCATACTTCGGTCATGCATTGAAGTGTATGTCATAGATCAAAATCTTATGTATTTTATTTCAGTCAATGCAGTTCACTGTGTGGTTACGTCTAGTGAACAGAATTTTCTTCAGTGCAAACTTCTTCTTTTAAAGTAGCCTGCTGCTTTTAGCCACACAGACTTTGGTTTAAATGCTACAGTAAGGAAGGAAGAAAATCAGTCTATCAAACAAGAGAAAGGTAGACCACACACAGATCACTTCTCAATTTTCAGAGTCACTGATGCGGTGAGGATATATGTTGCCTGAGAACAGGCTTGTCACTGGCTTTGGGTGGTGAAAGATCAGCAGCAGTTAAGGTTGGCTGGGAAATTTTCACTGTGCACAAATGACAATTTAAGTCGATATTATAGCTGTTAAACACCTGCATCTAAGCATTTCCCAACTTAGAAGCAGACCTAGGCCTTGAAAAAAGAGCCTGCTCTCATAAATTAGGACCCTATCATCGCTAATTAGGTAAGTACAAGTTTTACTTTAAATTCATAATTTTGAGGGCAGACCCTTGTTTGTTTGGAACAATTAAATTGTAGAAATTGTAGTGAAGCACACAAGCTATACATATGATGTCTCTGACCGTGGAAATATGAAATATGGAGAGTGGGTTTTTTTCAGGCTGGTCTTCCCCTATGCAAATACAAAACCACAAGATAATAATTTTCAGTCTGCCAGTGTCAGGTATGGTAGTGGAGGTGCCACAGCTAAACACATTTTTTTGTTATTATAAAAGTAACCAAATCCTATTTTAGAAACAGTTATCTGCCCTAGAATTTGTACTTGGATATCTAAATATCATACTGGTTTTTTGCTTAGAAACTCCATTTGCAGCCTAAATTTATTCATGGGCCATTTATACCCATTTCCACTTGTGGAAATGTTGTCTTTCAGTTTAAATTGCTGTTCTCCCTCCCTGGTGTTTACTCCTCTGACGCATTTATAGAGAGCATTCATATCTTCTCTCAGCTTCTGTTTTGCTGGATTAAACAAGCCAAACACTTCTAGTTCTCATGTATACAATGGATTCTCCACCGTGCCTCTCATCCCAGAAGCCTTTCCCTCTATCTGTATGGCAGTCTAATGTTGATTTCCTTGCACCTGGTGTTTGGTAGTGTGCAGAGAAGTGACAAAGCCATGAGACTGCCTTCTCCCTCAAGGGACAGCTTGCCTTATACAATCTAGAATTGCATTTGGTTTTCTGTATACTGATAGGGTATAGGAATTTCTTTCATTAACTAACATACTCTAACCTCTAACCCTTCTCTTCCCTCAACCCCCTAATGAGCTCTCAGTTTATACCACACTTCTTGTTACCAGTCCTTAGGTTATAGTCTTTTTTTTCCTGGTACTGCTAACAAATATTAAATTTCTAATATATTTGCCATTAGTCATCAGTTTTTGCTGTATGACATCCAAGCATTACTCTCAGTAATGGCAATATTCTAATTGCTTTGCATCATGCCTTTTCATATATCCATATCCACGGAAAAATCTGTGCTGGAATGTAGAAATTGTGCAAGTCATCCTAGGCAAGTACCTGCTTCAGACTAGGAAGAGGATTGGTTTTCCTCCAGCTCCAGCCTCCACCAAGTGAGAAAATCACTATTTCATCAGCATGTGGTTTCCTCCTGATACGAGCACAAAGCTGCATTTTGCTATTCCCCGAGACTCCAAACCCTCTTACAAACATCCTGAATCCTGGCTGTGTGACTGGAGACCTCAGGAAGAAGCCCGGGTGATGTTCCTGCATCAGTCTGGTCGCAAAGACAGAAGAGGAAACTCTCCTGTCCTGACAGTGTTTTCTGAGTACCAGCCCTCCTTCCTGTTTCAACTCCATGGGCAGAGAGAAACACTCAAAGAAGATCAAGCATGGCTTTCTTGGTCCTCAAAGCTCTTGCAGCTCTTCATTTTGTGAACCTATTGAACTCTAGGCTTTTCACAATTTCCTCCTTACAATATCTGTTTGCTTTTGGATGGTGGGAAGAGAAGCTGCTTTCTTCTGCAGCTACTGTATCTGAGGCATTTCCAGCCCTTGCACTAAAAAATTACTTTCCTTCCCTAATTACCTCTTATTTCTCCACTTCTACTTTACTTGTTTTGTTGAGTTGAAATTCTTCAGGGCAGCATGGCATTGTGACTACAGCACTCATCAGAGACTGCAGGATGCAACTCTAAAATACAGCAATGCTAGTAATGCTTCTCTCAGATCACTCACAGCCTTGCTACCATAACAGAAGGCATGTGGAAATGCTTATCAATAACATTGATCACAACCCAGATGCTTAGGCTGGCTAAGTATTTTCTAGTGCTCAAGAAAGCTGCATGAGAGTGATAGTCTTGCTCCAGCAGGACTCAAGTTGTTTTAGATGACATTGGCCCAAAAGCAAATTGGTTTAATTAATACCCTACCCATATGGGCCTGTAAGCTGAAGAGCAGATGAAGCTCTTGTGAGAAAGGAAGAGAACAGAAAAGCCTGGTCCTGAGACGGCTGTTTCCAAACCTGTTTACTTAACTATTAGCGAGGGTGGCTTCTCTTTAATTTATTTACATAGAATGTTTCTGTAACCATCTGCTCTTAAGCTAAACGAAAAATTATCATCTTTCTCCTGCTGCTGCGAAGACTCCCTTGGATGTTCTTAATAATACAAAAAAATCTATCATTTTAATGCAGACAGCTTGGCTAATAAAAATGATCTGTACCATTAGTAATTATGCCACAAATACAATGCAAACAAGCAGCCTTTCCCTGAAGAGGCCAAGCATAAAACACCTCTCTCAACACCAGGGGCCAGAGATGATGGCGCAGGCGCAGGACTTGGCTTCTCAATTCTCTACCACCAAAGAGCAGAGGGCAGTTTATTGAAGTTACTATCACTGGTTTTAACAAGCTTTAGGTGCTTCAATCAAACCTGCCCTGGCCCCATTTTCCTAGGGAGTTTTTCTGTTAATACAGAGCCATATTCCTGAAGAGAGCTATCTTGGTGTCCCAGTTTCTACAGTCCTCACAGTGTCAGAACCCTTTATGGCTCTGACGTATCCACCTTTGCAGTGAAGCAAGCTGATGCAGCTGGCTCCAGTTAACATATAGGAAACTGAGGCAGAAAGCAACTTAAAGGACCAGCAAAGATGATGAAATAAAGTGTTTCAGCAAGAAAGTCAATTCAAGCCACAAAACCATTAATGAGCAATTGAAAACATCACCCTAGGTAGAGCCTTCTCATACAAGCCCCACCACGGGCAGTTTACCAATGAATGGAAGGACAGCACTATTGGCCAATCTGTTGCCTGACACCACTTCAGTGTGGCCAGTGCCAGAGCAGCAGGCATGATACCTAGATGCTGTTGCTCATTGACTGCTGCTTGCTTCTACAAATGGCAGCAAATCACTTAACCTCCACAAGTCAGTTTTCTCCCCCAAAAGAAGAATTAAAATGTTTAGAGATTCAGGGATGAATGAAAGAAAAACAAACCAAAGTATCAGAGAATGAAATGTTGTTTTCTTTTAAAAAGTGCTAAGGGAAAAGGAGTGAGATTACACCTCAAATTATATCAATAAAACATGAACATGTCTCTTTACTAAATAATTCAATTGATAAAGAAATGTGTTTAAAGAAATATAATCAATGTCTTGGGGATTTCAGACATTTTTGCAGAGATAAACATTCTAAGAAATAAAATGCAAACAAATTGGAAGGCCAGTACATGCCCTGAATTCTTGCAGCCCAGGGGTCTGGCAAGTCCCATGTGCTGCATGAACAAATGGGAGTGGCACTGGCGGCTGGGTAGGGGGCCGCTGAAGGGTTGCTCATGGGAGCACACTTAAAGAAACTAAAGATTTAATCATTATGATCTGTTGATCCTAATTTCCCTTGCTTCTGTGTCTCAGTCCATAAAATGGGGCTAAGGGAAGGTCTGCCGTGGAATTCTGGGATGGGTCATATCTGCATTTCATTTCAAAAGCTAAAGATGCACAAAGGAGGGCACTTCTTTGCTAGGCAAGCAAGAAAAGTGAGTTACAATGGATGATACCAGGCAGGCAGGCATTAATTGACTCCTCTGTGAAAGTACTGCAGAAAAGCATCAAAACCAGTGCATCACAGGACAGATCATGCAAAAACATAACCAGCAATTTCCTGAGCTACAGCTGAGGAAACAATCCATGCAGAGAGAGACGGAGCTGTGAGCCAGTCCAAGAAATGCAGGGAAATACAGGAGTTTTACCTGCCAAAGTTTTATACTGAGGTTAGAGACGCAGAGAGATCATTGACATGGATGGTATCTTGCCCATGAAGGGGATTATAAAGAATAAGCCAAGCTACTTTTAAAAACGATGCTTTGGATAGCTGAAGAGCAGATCTTGGCTTGGTTAGGGCTGCTAGGCAAGATTTACAACTGGTGCATAGGGATCAGCTACTTTAGTTGCACTCATACCTACACAGAGCCTGCAAGCTGCAGAGCTGAAATGGTTTCAGGGAAGCTATCAAATTCCCGAGCCCCATGCCCAAATCTGTCAGGGTTTGTGAGTGACGAGCTGCAAACAGAAGCAAGGTGAAATGGAGGCTGTTGTGCTACACCAGATAGCAGTTGCTCAACCCCCGCCTCATCAACATTTTTGCCTTGTATTGTTTCAAGGCCTATTAATATTCATAAGAGCTATTTTATTGTGTTTGCACTTTTCTATCATGCTCACAGGCCTGATCCCTTCTTGCCTTAATAGGATGCAAACCTCATGAAATCAGATCTTATTAGCCAAACTCCATCAGACGTCCTCAGCAATACAGTACCTCAGTCCTCACTCCTGCTAAAGTGAAAGGGAAGCCTTTCATGGTGTTGACAGGTGTAGAACTCTTAATCTAATAAGACATTTCAATCTTAAGAGCAGAAATGAATAGGAGTAAAACACAGTGCAGGGAAAGCCACTGAATGCTGCTGAGTCAAGCCCCACAGCATCGCAGCCAAGAGATGCAGAAGTCCTTAGGAAAAAACTTTCTAATCCTGGCTTGCAATAAACTTGATCGAACAAAGGTGCTTGTTCATTAACATCTTTATCTCACTGACAGAAGACTTGACAGAAGACAGCTGACTTACCCCCAAATGAGTTCCTCCAAACTGTCTTAGACCACAAATCTCTTGGCATCCTCCCACATGATAGTGATTCTGTCCTGGTGTACAATCTCACCTCTGGGGACTTTGGAATGAGGAAGAAAAGGCAGTGCTGAGAAGTGGTGATCTTGTCCACCATCTCTGCTCCCTGCCCCTCCTAAGCTTTCAACCTACTGACATGACCAACATGGGTAAATTTTCAACTCCTGGTCCTGCAGAGCTGAGAGAGGAGGAGGAGATTGGAGCCTGCAGTGCAGCACCAATGAGGATGCTCTGCACTTCTAGGACATGTGCCTTGAGTCCTGCCTTATGTCTGCTCCACACTTGTGATGACAATGCCATAGATTGATTTTTCCAGATCCCAGTTGAAGCCCGTGCCTTTGTCACAAAGAAAAATCATTGTTGGAGATGGAAAGTGAACAGATTTTGTAAGTCAGTGAGTGAAAACAAATACAAAATGTAGAGTGTCACACTGCAGCTCAGTCATTTTCCTAAATAGAACAGCACATTAGCACAATAATTTAAAAAGAATTTCCAGCTGCAATAGCTAACAAAGACCTCGAAAGGAGGCTCTTACTGAGTAAGAGTTGCTGAGGTCTTGACCCTGAACTGCCCAAATCCTTTCTGCTTAATTCATGACCTTCACATTGGATCAACAATAACTGATAGTAATTTGATGGAAAATTGCTAACCTAATACTTTAGACACTTTGCCAGTCATGTTTGATACAGAATGGTTCTGTGGTGTATATCTCTCACTCTCAACACCAGGGAGCATGATCTCTTGCCAAAGATCACATCTTATTCAAGTAGATGGTTAAGAAAATGAGCCTAGGCCTATAAGGATCCAGACTGCTGACAGCAGAGCTGGAATTCAGTCATAGTCTTTCTCACTGTGGAGGGGTAAAAAGCTCTCTCAAATAACCCACATTACCAAAAGGTTCCAAGTGCAAGAGCTCGGGAGTATCTTATCTTTAGTAATTTCTAGTTACAAGCTTTAAAATATAATTTTAAAATATCTGTTATGTGAACATCAAAGAAAGGGGGAAATCTGTTGCTATTATTATCCATTCAAACTTACAGCAAGGAAATTCAGCCATACTGTACAACCATTATCTCTAACTACAAGGATTCTTCTGAGTGAGAGGATTAAGGGGAACTGGTACTGTGACCAAAGGACAGCTGTGAAGTTTCAAAAAATGCTCAGATATTTAGATTTTCAAATTATTGTGAAAGGTATGTACTGTAATTTTTAGCCAGTTGAAACTGCAAAAGTTAGCTGGACAAGAGTGGATTATTGTATTGACTAAGACTTTGTACAAGGGTACCACCCCAATTGAGCATCCCAATGTATAAGGTTAGGAGGGACAGGAATTTTGATACATAAAACAGTTTTAGGAACACTGTTCATCTCAGCTTAATTGCCACTTTCTCTGAATCAATCCCTGATTAATTTACAGACCTCGCAGAAGGTTTCTCTAAAACATGGGAATAGGTTATCCATAGGAACAGGTTCTTGGAGCAGAATTACAGGGTACTGCAGCAGTTGCTACCTGAAGATTGTATGTGCAGCACACTGAAATCAGCCTAGCAGAGTATGATAAAGGATGTCCTCCGGATTCCAGATATCTTAAACAAATGCAAGCTTTCCCAAGCCTTTCAATCAGTGTCACAGACACACAAAACCACCCCGCAATACCATGTGGTTGTCATTACTTGTGCAGTGTCTGGAGAAAAAGATATGTTGTGCTTTCCCTGTTGCATTCAACTAAAACTTCAAGAAACCTGTTCCTCAAGCTGTGCCAACATCATTTAGGTTGTTGGTGTGCAAACAAGGAGGTAAACAACAATAACAACCACAAAAAATCGTGTTAATTTCAAGCTCCATTAGAAATGCAGGGTTTGGCAGCAAGAAAAATCAATGTTTGTCCACTGGAAAAAAAAATAAACCACCAGCACTGATAGGGACAAAGGGCTGTTTTTAAGAGGATGTAAAAATCTTGGTACTCAATATCCTCTGAGCTGGAGAAAAATTATTTTCTTATCACAGAGACTATTTGATTCTGACACAGTGAGTATTTTCATGTGAATTATCCAGTCCCAGATACTGTCTGGCAATGTTTTCCTTCTTTATACATCTGATCATCCTCCCTGGCCTCATTTAGGGAAGAAGCATTTTAACTTCTGAGAAATAGCAGGTCTCTATTAGACCCACAGTTTGTTCATCTTCAGGAAAAATCACAGTCATTTGCTGCCATGACTATGTTAATTTGTTTAAATGCAGTGAAATTCTAAAGCTCTGGGCCCTCCCAAAGCACCAGTGTGCATTAGGCTAAACTGCAGTCTACCTCATCTACGAATTCACCCAACATCAGGGCTGCTGCCTGATGGGAAAATCCCAAGACTCGCACTCTCCAGCAGCCTACTTGTGCTTGGGGCCAGACCCTGCCCTTGGCTATGCAAACCCAGGAGGCTCCTCTCCCTTTTAATGGGCTCTGCATCACCAGGAGCCATGCCCCTATTGCAGAACTCAGCTCTACCAAGTTGCTTGGAGTATGGTGACCGATCCACCCCCTGCAGCTGCCATCTTGAGCATTTATTTTTACTTATAGAAGCATTAAAATTTTATAGAAGCATTTTATCCTGGGGAAAAAAAAAAAGAAAAAAAAAGAAAAAAGAAAAAAAAAAAAAAAAAAGAAGACAAGCCAGAAAGCCCAAACTACTCCGTTTAAAATAAAACAGATATCATCATTTTTCTACCCTTTCCTGGACATTATTAGTTCCCTGCTGGCACAGTCCAGCGTGGACAAAGTGACAACTATGTATTACACAAGGAGGGAGGAGGTTGCAGCTAGAGAAAGTATATGGTATCAGCTGTGTTCTCCTGTCACTGGCTGGAAGTTAAACACTTCTAGCCTGCAGGTATTCCTACAGGAGTGTGAAGACTAAAGTTCATCCAGAGATGAAATCTAGCAGTTCTGCTCAGCAGTCCTAAACCAAAGAGAAACCTTACTGCCAAAACCCAAGAAATGATTCCCCTTTGTTCTCAACAGATTGGCTGTCTTCACTGTCAAGAATGAAAAATATCCCAGAGAAGATCCATTTAGCAGAGACGACACATTAAACGACCCATACCAGGGAGGACTGATATCATCCTCTGGCAAGTGCACCTTAATTTTCTATGAGAAATATCACATTGTGTGTCAGCTTTCAACAACCCAAGGATCTCAAAGTAAACTGGAACTTGTGGAAATCAGAGAGCCAAGATCAAAGTGAAATGCACCAAAAACTTTGAGTTAAATCCCATCTCTAAGTGTTGGAGAGTTTCTCACCTTGTATCTCAGTTATGAGGAGGAATCCTACTAGTGAAAAGACCAACACCTGACAGTGAAATGTGTAAGCCAAATCAGAATGGTTAATTTCCAGATTTAATGTACAGCGCTGGCACGTGTAAGCTTCCCCCTCCACTTGCAAAACTAACTAGTTGCTTTGCAGCTTGATTTTCTGCAAGTTTTAAAATGAGCTATAGCAAAAGTGAAGCTGCTCAGTCTCCAATGTAGACAAATCCTACTGGGATATCAAGGAGAAAGCATATGCTAACACGTGCCAGGGATCCACTAAAGTCTCAGATTGTATCAATAAGTAAACAGACAGCTTTGCAACTCTTACCAGCAGATAAGAAGGAAGTACACTTCAACAACACTACAGCATCTGTTATGCACTATCAACTAAGGAAAAGACTAGGCAGTTCTGGTGGGGGAGGGGAAGGCCAGTAGGTGAAGAGATCCAACATCACTTGCTTCAGAGAACAAGCCACAGCCATGTGTCAGTTCATTCACGAATTCAGACACCAATTTAGGCTAAGTCGATCTTTAATTTATAACTTTCTGCATTTTGACAGCCCTCTGGGACTGTTAATTCATTTGGTATCTATAGAGTATATATGAAAGGATGAAAAAAACCCCAGCCCAAATATATTATCCAGGCAGCAAAGCAGAGAGAAGACACCTTTGGGTAGAAAGGCGCTTTTTTTTTCCCAATGAAAGGACTTGCTTTTCTTTAACCTAAAATACTTAGATGTAAGGTTCAAAGGTGATTTTTCATTATAAAGCTCTATTTCCAACCCAACAATTTCTCAAAAGATTAGGCTCTCATATTCAAATTTCACAGGCCTGCACTCTCTTCAAAGACACTCATTTCTCGGGACACTTGATCAAATTGCTTCTGACCTTTTCCAGTACGTTGAGAAGTGGTGAGGAAAGCAATAGGGAGAAGGATGGTAGTGGAGGGATATGGAGAACAGGAAAAATTCTCATAGAAGAAGAATTCTTGTTAGCCTATTCTTGAACAGTTCCACAATCAAAAGGTTTTGAAGTAGAAATTGGCATGGAAATATTTCTGCCTGAAGGATTTCAAAGAATAATCCTGGAAGGGTTCCTTGGGCATGGCCAGACTCCAGTGGGAATTAGTTTTCATTTGACCCAATTATACATGTTTAAAAAGCACATGCTGAGTTTGCCTGTAGGGTTTTCTGTTAAGCTCATAAAAGAGTTGATTTTGTCCTGCACTAAGTGCTCTACCTCAGTCCTGAAAAATGCTTCCTAAAACCACAAAACTCATGAAAGTCCATAGGACACTGCATATTCTTTAAAATTAGGCAGGTGCTTTGCTGGATTAGACCTGACCTGTGGTTTTCCATGAATTCAACCTTTGGTCACAGAATGGCTTTCTAACAGAGATCCTGATCTCTCCAAAATTTTGCAAATGTGGCATTTGCAAATGTTTGCAAATATTAAGTTATCTTAACAAACTTTGCAGACCCATTCAAAATAATCTAGAGCTGGTCCCAAGCTATATACTGATGATGATGATGATGATGATGATGATAATAATAATAACAGTAATAATAATACCACCCCAAGTATGTTGTAACAGACATATTATGAAAAAAAAAAATAACTGAGAGAAAGATCTGCTTCAACTCAAGTTCAGTATAAAATCCTGCAGCACAGAGGAGACAGAAGCAGAAACCATTGCCTTGCTCAACAGGAAACAGTCTAGTTTATCCAGAAAACAACATGCTCTTTATAGTGCTTTTTAGAAGGAAAAAAATTATGAGAATGAATGGTTGGATTCACAAAATTGGCGGTGCATTAAGTTTTATGTAACAGCTTGGAGGTGAGAGCATTCACCAAGGATAGAATAAAACTAGGCTTAATGGCCCCAAAGATTCAAATTTTTCTCTCCAAACTGCTTGTGGAGTACTATATATTTAGGCTGCCCTGTTTTTTGGAATGGACTTCTTTTAGCATTTTTTTCTATGCAAAAATAATTAAACATGCAATGGCGCAAGAAGTGGAATTAAAGCACTCGCCCTGCCAACTCAGCATTCTCACCATCAGTACCTCCACAAGGCTGCAAGAAGCATGACTAAGGGCATCAGCCTCAAAACACTCTCTAGCTTGTTAGAAAAGGAATGTTCTTAAAGAATGGAAATCCCTCTGACCCAAAAGGATGGACTTAAATCTGCCTCTCCTATTTTCCCCATGAGCACTTAAGCTAGAATTCTTCCACAGAGAGGACAGGATCCAGATAATAATTTCTTGTAGTATCTCCTTGCCTCCCCCTTGCTGTTTCCTCACTGAACATCACTAGAAAATAGAGGTTTACATGAGAAAATGGTTAAGTAATTACCTCCCATCCTTTCCCCAAACATACTTACATTATGTTGTAAGTATGTTGACAAGCTCAACCAGATATGAAAAATAATTGCAGTTAAAAGAACATAATTTAAATTTTCGTATAAGAAGACTGACCTTAACAGAGCAGAAATGGACTTTATTTCCCTGGGGGAAAAAGGAAGTTGAATCACACATAGGGTTAACGCAAGACTGCAGATAATTTAGCTCCCTATTTATTTACCTTATTCCCTAAATTACAGCTAAGGAGTACTGCATTCAGTGTATGTATGAACAGTCAAATCAGGTACATCATTAGCTGCCTCAGCTTCAGGAAAGAACATATCTAATAAGGTTACTTGCAAAATTATTAGTGCAAATGATTTACTGAGAATGTCTGTAAGAGGTCCAATTCAGACACCTCATGACAATGAAAACAGGGAAACAGCACAAGAAAATTAAAATCCTACAAAGGTTTCTAAACTTGCATACAAATTACCATATTCCATTATAAATTTCTGAATTATTATTTGAAAACTATTGTCATAGTATTATTAAATATTATATTGTAATGCAAATGCAGCAAAAAGCAGAGACAGGATTTCTCTGCAAAAACTGACGATAGGTAATTTCAGAATTTTGCACACTTTCTCTTGCCTCCTTAGTGTTCTCCTACTTTCTCTTCAACACTCTAGAGTTCTGTGCTCTCTATTGATCCACAGTAGGGCACAGACTATGAAGCTCAAGCTCAGTATAAGCTGCTCACATTGGAACCCTGCAACTCTTGGAAAGCACAATAAATACAGAAACTGCTACTGGAGCCCAGACTGCTGCAGTAGTAAGAGTTTACAAGCCACCTACTGAGATAGTTTGCAATGTATTTTCACATTTTCATCTGGGGATGAGGGAGGCAGGGGGAGAAAGCCGTGGCTGCATGAATGAAACACTTGTGGCCACACAAACTACTCCTCTGCTGGCAACAGCTGCCACTAAAGGAGAAGCTGGAAGAAGAACAGACCCATTGGGTAAATCCACTTGCTGTAAGCACCAGAAGGTTCAAATCTTCTGTGAACAATGAAACAGACAAACAAATGTTTGATAGAAATATAATTGGAGAAAATAAAAGCTCTGCTCAGCTTAGCAATGAAATATACTGGTTATTTGACCTGTTGGAGGAATAAATCTATAGCATGCACCAATTACATCCAGACTGTGACGTGAAAAATCTCCCAAAATGGTTCCTGAGGAAGCAACATAACCTTTAACATGAAAAAATGTACTCTATGTTGGGACATTGCACTTCAAGGGTCACTGTTGTTGCAGTTTTATTGCTTGCCCTGTAAGTACTGCCCAGACATTGTGTTACACTGATGTACTATTCTACTCCATGAACTGAGGTCCTGCCAAGCTTAGAGCAATCTTTTAGAAGTCAGCCATTAGATTTCTTCCTCAGGATGCCATTGAAAGGAATGATGTAAGACCAAACACAAAAATTGGGCATTAAGAAGCAGGAGCACTCTGGAAAATGCACTACAACATGAATCCGCTCATAAAGAATTTTAGATAGACTTTTGTTATAAATGGGATTTTGTCAGGTTATTTCTTGGTAAAGGAGTAGAAAAAGTGCAAGAAACATGAAATGTGAAAGAAAAATGAAGGTTCTTTAACAACATTTGAAAATCAGTGGACAGCAGGCAAACATTTGACCTCTCACACCAGTTACACGGACCACCAAGGTCTGCACAGTCTTGACATTATTCTCTAGTTGAGTGAGCTCAGGGAAGTGATGGAGACCTGGTAAGCAAGAGCTAAATAAACAAACGAACCCACATACTGCAGCCTTGCTAATGCCATTACTATCTTCAGCATTTCCCTAGTGGTCACTCTGAAGATTTTCTCTCTCTTTACTCTATCTCCTGCTCCATTTCACCTGTTCCCACTCCATGAAGACCTGCTTCCATGGGTACTGTGAGCAAATCCTGCCCAATACATCACCTAAAGGCAGGCAAACAAGGAGCCCTCTAGCCAGTGCAACCAGGCAATGCATCACCTTGCACAGCATCTCTCTTCCTCTGGACTTTTGTAAACTTTCTGGAGAAGAGATCTTCATTTATTTCTTACGTCCAATACTGAAAGACAGAATGAGAAGATCTGAAAAGGTGACTTCCATCTAGCTTCCTGACAATCACAAAAGTAATGAACAGTAGTAAAGCTGATTCACGGCAGGAGATGTAGAGCAGGGGTTCATAAAATTATTGTGTAAGCCTAGGTCTGAAGACAAGGACACAGAACTGTATCTGCAAAGCACAGGAGGAACTCTGAGATGAAACCTGTTCACTGTTTTGAAACATGTCCACAGAAGTATTGTTTTGCTCTCAGAAGTTACAAAGGAGAAGGAAGCAGGGAAGAAACAGAAACCACATAAAGAAAATTCCCCATAGCTGTTTCCTCAGGATTTTTGCAGCTACCGTCTGGTTTGAAATGAAGGGATTAATTCCATAAGTTCCCAAGCACAACATATTTTATAAGTAGGAACAGGAAGGGGAGGTAGTTTGGCATCGGGGTAAGAATTTAGGCGAGTATGCTGTTAGTCCGTGATCGAGACACAGAATTAACATCTCATGAATGAATCATAGCATACAGACTGCCAATCTGACAAAGCTAACCTGAGATACACCAAGAAACCAAGTCTCTAGAACTACCTAGTCCTTTGTCTTAATCTGTGCCTGTGTCTGGCACCTCTTCATCCCTGACACAGTGTGTTTATGCAGTTATGGTCTCCAGGCCCACACTGGTAAAGCACGGGTGACAGTCATTTTGAAACAACCAAAAATCCTGCAGCATGGGCTGTCTGAACACATTTGGTTGGTGCCCGTGTCAGAGACGGTTGTGCTCTGATAGGAAAGATCTAAAAAGCACTGGAGAGCAAAGTATCTGAGTAAAAGACAGACCCAGACAGACGAGCAAAGCCTTTACATTACTATTTGCCTGAATTAAGCCTAGCCTAAGAAGAGGAGTCGTGTACTAGGGATCAGATTCACTAGAAATAAGAACCATTACAGTTCGTGCATTAAAGGGATCAGGCAGCACCTGTGACCAGCACTTGGAGCATATCAATTCTGCATTTCCATGCCTGTGGCACCAGAGGAAAAAACAACATTATGGCTACAACTGAATCATACTCTTTTGATGATTCACTCACAACAACCCTAGGGCACAATAAAAAATTGTGGCTTCCACGGTCTGCTGTCTCTCGTAAGGGCTGAAATTTCAGACAGCCATGACTTGAGTTCAGATGCATTGCTAATGCATCACTTGTGCATTGCTGTCAGCATGGTGAGGGAAAAAAGAAAGAAAGAAAGTGAAAAGGGTTTCACATTTGGACTTTGTGAGGTGAAGGCAGAGGAGATATTCTAATGTGCATCAATGAGCTACACTATATGACAGCACATACAGGTCCTTGGGAAAAAAACACTTCCCCAAACACCTGGAAAAAATGGTGCTCTAAGGAGAGATGAAGGCTCAGAGAGGAAGAGAAAAGCTAGGATAAGCAAAGTGTTCAAGGTGACAAAAAGTTCAGGTGTCTCTTTACAGCCAGAGAGGTTTTCTTTCATCACTGCAAGAGACATTACACCACTGGGAACAAAACCACCCTGCAGACTCACTGTTGTGATCCCCAGCCAGGCATCATGCCTTTGCACTGGACAACAGTAAATCTCAAGCAGACCTATACAAGGAACTTTCAGCCCATAATTTGATACATCTGGTTTTCCTTCTTTTTTTCTCCAAGCACAACTTGTCAGGAGGCTGGCTGCAAAAATCTTGATCTGCTTTAAAGCAGTTGCAAATGTCTTCCACAGCCTGTTGTTCTATATGCAAGCACTGTGCCAGTGTGGTGGGTTTCAAACTAGATCCTGCAGAAGGGTGGGTAATTTGTCTTGTGACTGTCCATCTCCAGAGTGACTGGCAGCAAAAGGGCGATGCTGAAGAGAAAAAGGAACTTGTGGCTTCCAAGAGTAGTAGAGCTAGGCCACAACTTCCTGCAAGAGTTCCAGGATAAGACTCAGTCATAATAATAACAACTGTCCAAGATACAGCACCTTGCTTGTACTCTTTCTGTTTGCTGAGTTCACCTTTCTGTTAGCTGGAGTCTTTGACTGTGAATGCAACTGTGCAGTCCTTGAGCTGCCCATGACACAGCCACCCCCTCCCAAACACATCTCTCCTGCTGCACTTCTACAGCAGGTTCCCAACAACATTCCCCAAGATCATGTTTTCCTAAGTTCAGAACAATGGCACAAGAGATTATCAAACAGTTTAGGAGGATGTGGAGTTTGGAGTGGGGGAAGGAAGTGACAGATGAAAGAAAAGGTTTGGGATGTGGATGCAATTTCCAGTATGAAAACAAATAACATTCTGAACTTAGCAATTCAATTCAGTCTCCAAAACTCATGCTCCTTGAACATTCAACTCAAAGATTACCTTTTGTGGGTAGGAGGGCTGGCAAAGCTTGAGCGCTGTGATACCTGCCAAATGCCAATGGGAATGACAAAATCACTCTTAAATTAGAATGTGCGCTCGTGCAATGTGGCTCATACCACAAAATAACTGAGGAATATAATTGTTCTCATACTCCCTGACTGGTAGCTCTTAAAATAGGAGGAGAGTGGTCTTTGCTGAAGAGATGGGGGTTGCACAAAGTTCATATGATAAAACAAATTCTAGGCACTCAACCTTCTACCTTAGAGCAACTTGCTATTTTTAAGTAATAACTAGAGCACCCTGGTATTATTAAGCAATAACTCCTTGAAAATGCAGCACCCAAAGTGAAAACAAATAGCTCAGAAATGCAAGGCATCCAGGTGTTAATTTTCCTAAGTAACAGAGAAGCAGAATCCACCTACATTTCTGACATCTTCCATTAGTAAGTTTTCTAGATGAGCAGTTCATGACACTGAAGAAACGAGATCGTTAGAATGTGAAATGAAGGGTGATGGATGGAGACCGTAGGAAAGAAAATGATAAATCATGATCTGAGCTATGTATGTGCAATTCTGGAGAACGTGGCTTCTTCTGATTCCACTGGATTGTGTTAGACCAATTACAATCCTCTGTACTCTTCTGCTGTGAAATTAATCCATGGATATAGCCCTTATGAATGAACTACAACCAAGAAGGAACTAAGAAGTCCTAAATATGCTACTGTATAAATCAACGTGGAGCACACACCTACAATATTATGCACCATTATGATTTTTCCACCTTGAAAAGAACATAATAGAACTAAATAAAATAATGTTGCAATTCTGTTGGTTCAGAGTTACAAAGCAGCTTCCAGGTGAGAACAAAATAAATAGTTTAGATCTCTGCAGCTTGGAAAAGATATGACTGAGAATGAATATGATAGAAAGCTTTAAAACTATGAATGGTATACAGAATTTGAATAGGGGATGATTATTCATTATTTTTTATACCACACAAACTAGGAAGCAGCCAGTAAAATGATTGAGCAGCAGGTTTAAAACAAATGAAAGAAAGGATTTTTTAAAATAACACACACTTGAATTGGGGAATTAGACCATGGATTTCTCTGGAGGTCAAAAATATAAATGGCTCCAAATATAGTTAGATAAATTCACTGAGGACAGGTCTGTCAGTGACTACCAGACATGATGGTTCAGATGGAATATTTGGCTCAAAAAAAAGCCTAAAATGAAGACTGCTAGAAGTTAGAAAGATACATTGGGGTATATTCACCCCAAACCTCCTCTAGCAGAGGAGTGGAAAACACACCATAACACTTAGAAGTCTCAAAACCATCTCACTTTGAAGGCAAGCATGATCACGGACCCAGGCAGATTCACTGTGCCTGTGGAATGGCATGCCTAGCATCACAGATCACCTTGGGAGTGCCAAATGGAAAGAGATTTAAGAATAGGATGAATCAGTTTCACTGGATTGCAGAACAAAGGCAATTATTAGGATTATGCAATTGAGAGGAAAAACAAGTGCAGTAATTCTGAAGGAGCTCTGCCATAGACTTTCATTGCCTCCTTGAATCTTGGGAAGTGTCTGTTTTGTGCAGTCCTCTGGGGAAACGAAGAAAACAACAAAGTGCATTAATATCTACTTGAAACTTAATTCTGATTTTCTGCTCTGCATTCTGTCCAGTGCTTCCTCCCACATCAAGGTGTAGAGGACAAACTCAGCAACACTTCACTACTGAGTATTATTTCAGAAAACTAAGTTGGAGATGCTTCCTAAGCACTGGCAGAAAGGACTTGAATTCACGATGCAATATGATGTCTCACGCATTCAAATCACGACTTAGAAGTATAGTCTCACTAAACATCTTGAACTTTTTTTCTTAGGGCATTTTTTCTTAAGGCTTATGATACTGCCTTTCTTATCCCTCACTCACTCTTTAATACAGGCAAGTACACTATCGTGCAGCCACAGTTAAATGATATATAGGAGGAAGGCAAAGGAAACAACCCAAAATGCATGTGGGGGCAAGTTAGCTTTTGGTTGTTGGGAGAGACTTTTTAGATGCAGTGATTTCTTATGATTTACTACATGCTTGGATTATCACAGATTAGGCTGCTTCCCTAGACAACAAAATCCTCTTTCTGATCTCCTCACAGTGTTGTACGAATCACCAAGCATAAAACGTATTCACGCTGTAATGATTTTCTGATAATCTCATGACCTCTAACAGAGTGCACGATGCAGCTCGATATGGTACACATCACATTAATATTGCTGACAACTCACTTGACAACAAGGAGTTTACACATCATCACCTTTTTCCTACAATACAAGCAAAACGTCCCACGCGCATCTGAAAGTTTTTCTCAGCTGTTTAAAGCATTTTGGGGTTAACTATGTTACACTTAAGTGTTTCAACACTACTATCACAGAATCAGAGCAAAATTCATATCCCATTGCATTTGTGATTTTCAACTTGTCTTCGGCAGCACACAAAGACCAAACATCATACACATACCTGACAGGTGAAGGTTCCATGAGGAACCCTGCTTGCCCAGTGGAGGGACAACCTTGTAAAAAGTCATCTGTGTAAAGCATCAGAGTTAAGAGTTCAATTATTTGAGCAATGTGAGGAACCTGTACTGTTACTTAATATACATGTACATCATTTTCCTGATGCAACTTGCCACTGAGCTATCTTTGTTTTTCTCATTTCACTTCCTACATTCAAAATGTCACCAGCCATCACTTCCCAATAGGCATGTCACACTGAAAAAGGCCAGTGACTCCCAGACACTAATTTTTTTTTCCAGCACATTGGGTATGTATGAAATCCTTTCAGGTCCAATGTCTCTGAAGACAATGTTGTTCAGGTCTCCATGGCCTCCCTGAAAGGTCCCTAGGCCTGTCTGTGCCACTTCACAGTTCTCAGTCTGCAAGATGGGGTTGTTGTTGCATAGAACTTCATCTCCTCAAGGCCAGTACCTCTTTCCTACCCTTCAGTCTTCTGCACTTTGACTTCTTAAGGTGTTTGTGAATTCTTGGCTAAAGCTCTATCCCAAGCTCCAAAGTGACAGGGGTCCTGCAGTCTCACTAGGGGTCAGGCAGTTCAGCACCCCAAAGAGTCAGTGCCGGAAACTCTTAATATTGGTACGGCCTCAGAATTCATTTGGTGCTTTTGCCTTCTGTTTCATCCTAAACTTGGACAAACAATAATCCGGGTGCCAATCTGGGATCTTTGTTCTCTCATGCACTTTCTTACTGCATTCTCACTGGATAGGTTTTCCCTTTACTTGGACTGCAAGCTCTACTAGGACACAGCATCTCTCATATTCTGGGGAAAACCCAATTCATATTGCCAACAACAATAGGTTTCAGTGAAAATTCTGCACATGCAAGAACTATGGAATTAGGTACAACCTGACAGTATTTGGTCATAATATCTGTGACATCTTTCAGAATGATCTGCTTTGGAAGAGTTACCAGCAAAGCAAAGAGACAGCACCCACACAGTGTGATTCCATGGAGTCACATCTGCCTTCACTTACAAGCTTCTTGCAGTCATTGTAAAAATGCTGAAAAACATCTTTTCATGCCAGGATCTCTCGACAGCAACTGACACTGTGAATGGCACAGACAATGCTGGGTGTAAGTTTACTAGAGGATGGGCTCAAGAGAGTCAGCCTGTCGCATCATGAAAGAGAAGACTCCCAGGGCAAACACAAATCTGAAGCTAAGTGTTAGTGCTTTTTCTCCCAGAATGGCTCAGCTTTGTGTTTTGCCAGTCAGGAAGTCAGAGTGCACTGAGAAGCAAGGATCTAGTGCTCAAAAAATTTGATACATTTCAGACACATTAATTTGCAAGCATCCCCATGTGAACAACTTCTGCCACTTAAGTTTTTCTTTTAAATGTAATGAAAATAAAACTGTTGCACATTAAACCAAAAGAAGATGCCATGTTATCTTACTTTCTTTATTGTTGTCTCTGAAGTATCAGCCTCATCTTAAACAATCCTTTTGTCCTCCAGGTACACCACAAACAAATATCTGCAGACAAAACCATTTCCATCTCTTTTTTCATGAGTGAGCGTTCTTTGCACCCTGTAGTGCATTATCTCTAAAACGTCTTCCAAAGATCAAATCCATCCCACGGTTCCTATAAAAGGTCACGTTTTGCAATGTAGCCTACAGAACAATGACATTTCAAGGATCAAAGAAAAGGTTAAAATATTCCTATAAATCTATTCCTGGGACTTTTAAGTATTTTCTACGCAGAGGGAAATGTCATTTTTCTTCAGGAGCAACTGAGGGCTCTGTGATGGGTAATGGGTCTGTTACGTTTTATATGGTGAAAGAAAGATGCGCTTTACTCCCCAGCTCATGCAAATGAAACCTAATTTAATTTTAAACCTCATTTATTTATTTAGATTTAATCTAAAACTCCCACATCAAAGCAAACAGAAAAACAACAAATACTACTGGGGCCTTAATAAAAAGAAATTGCGGCAAGCCAAAATAAAACTCAGAGGAGCAGCTTCTGCATAACGTTATAAATTATGGCCTTGTAGAGCACCCCAGCCCGTGAAATCCTTTACTCAGTCAGGCTGACGCCAAGTGAATGCTGAGGATTTAATTCAGTCGCTTAATGCGCCGTAAATCTGAGCTGGCATTGAATTTTGAGATCTGGAGCTTGGTGGTTAGAATTACAGCAGTGAGGTGGAGAAGCTTTTGTGGCGAGAAAGCAGACGGTACCATCTTTGGGCTCCCAGGAGGCCATTTCCAGGTTCTAAATGAAATGAGCTTATGGCTCCCACTCACTTCTTAATTAGCACTAAATTACACTCACACAGACGGCAGATACTGTACACAGGGGAAGGAAAGTGGCAGGCTAGAAAAGACTGGGAGATGGTGAGAAGCCACACTTTCTATTCCTCCTGTTCACAGTAGCATGACTGTCTCACCCCTGCTGCTCGGGTCCCTCTGTCTCACGATACATTTGTAACTTCACACGTTCTTTACTTGAAATGATTTGTAAAAGGGAAACTGAATGGCTCAGGAATCAGAAGGAAGATATAAAACTTCACTGTTTTAGCTGGAATTGGATTTATTCACACCAGCTCCTAGTCAGGCAAAACTCTCCACAACAAAAATCTAAATACTGCAGAGTCTAATGGGCTGCCTCACTCTTGGCAGTCTCACAGGCGCCACATGGAGGACCAAACAATCAAACTAGTCTTCAATTCTTGCACACCAAGGATAAAACCCATTGGCAAGAGAAGCACTGTGCATTTTAGCCTGTTTTGATGTTCACAGTTACGAAGCAGAACTATTTAACTTTACAGTGCTGGCATGAAAATCTTTAGGAGTAAGGTACTGAGAGCACAAACCTGATAACGGCCAAAAGAGAAGCTCACCTCATACCTGACCAATGGGAATTCTTCAGAAAGGCAAACAATGTTCTCTCAGTTTCCCTTATGAGTCTGAGATTCCTCTCTTTCATATTTGTGGCTACAGCTTAGGTAACTGGCCTCTGCTCCTTCTTGTAAACATCAATCTTGGGCTGGCATCGGTGCCAATAGTGGCTTTATGGGGCACCTTAGTAGTCAGGCTAAAACCAGGACACCAGGAACCAAGTTTGACAACATTTTGATCTCTCACAGCACCTCACAGACCTATTTGTAGGCAGCCAGCTCACAGACCACAAATACTCCTGCTCAGCCCAGACACAACCTCCACATGAATTTGCATATGCTTTCCTGTTACACAGACTGTTTTTTTGAATTTCAGATGTTTCATAAAGCCATACTCAGAATAGCTGAGACTGCTGTGACCATTTTCTAATTGTAGTTCTATCATCCATATTCTAATCATCTTCAAACTCAGTTATAGGCTACATCAGAGGTTTCTGACTCTAGATGGAGAATCCTCACCCCAGGCATCTGAGTCTGTCCCCACACTCCTCATCATGGCCATGTAATTTTCATAATTTATTGAACTCATTCACTGTTGTTTGCTGTTGCTTTTTGTTGGGTTTTTTGTTAATTTTTTCACATTTCCTTTCCTTCTCTGGATCTTCCTTGCATATTAATTACCAGTCATTGAAACATGCCAGAAGACTTTCCAGACTGAACTGCTAAAAGGTTTATTTTTGTACTTCTTTCTCTTTTCTAATGTCCATATATCCTCACTTACCAGACTAACTGTATAAATTTCGGACATGTTCAGAGTTGCACCAAACTTCCTTTTTGTGTCTTTTCCAGTGTTGAAGCATCCGATTCTGCTCTGTGTTCTCTTTACACTCCCAGTTTACATCCACTTTATAATCTGAACAGAACCCCTGCAATTCTTAAAACCCTCGGTCCCATGTCAGATCTTAGTAATCATAACCTACAGACAGGATTTATCTCAGTTGTGACTAGGAGACAAAGGATTTTTAGCCCTAAGAGCCTCTTTGATATACAGAAATAGAATTGTACAATAGAGTATGTGCTTGTGCAAAAGAAGACATTGGACCTATAAGGACCTGTAAGACCAGGGCTCACTTGTCTTTTGTGCTGTCTAGTGCTTATAAAATATTAGGACATGAACAAAAGATTCCAACCTTCAGCACAGTCCTAATAAACACTTCCAGCTACTACATAAATAAACAAACAAACTGAAAAATCCCCACACCATCCCCCCAAAAAAACCCAAACCAAGCAAAAAACTCCCCCAAAAACAACACCCTAAAGAAAACTATGTTATTTCAGAATTGCCTTCATTACTTCTGCTAGATGATTTTGCTCTGTGCAACAATGTATTCTGTTCCACTTTCTTAAAATAAACAATTGGTCTATAGCTTGTCAACAAAGCTCCATTTTCAATCACACAGAGACAAGGCTAAGCACATCTTGCAGCGCTCCTATCGCTATAAGAAGGGTTTGGGGGCACTTCAAGCTGAGAATTTCTTTTGCTTTGCCTTAGAGTGATTTGCTGCCTAAGATATGACAGATTCGTCTTGACAAGTGGACCTTACGAGTTTAAGGAAATCCTAAAGCAAGAAAGGAATATTTATTGACAAGCTTATGTCTTGCCCTGGATCCAAAATTCTTCTCCTTCTAGACCAGAGCACCCATTAAAACAATGAAAACTGGAGATGATAACACAGTGGCTAACAGGAGAGTGGATGGTGTAAGGGCAGATCACCTTGCACAACTTGATTCAGAATACTGCACGTCTGTCACAGAAAGAGTAAGGATAGTTTGCTGATTTCAACAGGACCTGTGGCATTTACTTTTTGTATTGAATGTTATACCTTCACCTTCTGCAGAGTCAGACTGAACAGAAAATAAAAAGTACCAACTAGGATTCCAGCAAAGAAAAAACTACTAGAGATGCAATGAAAAAAAAAAAAAACCCCAAAACAAACCAATCTTTTCCTTCTTCTAACGAATAAACCATAATCCTACCTGCACATAATGTAGAACATCTTTGAACTTTACAGTGCTGCCAGGATTAAAGGAGATTAATTTTTAAAAAATGGGAAAGATATTAAGATTCTTCAACATGTATAAGGCACAGGCAGCAGCTTAGCTATATAGTTTGAGAAGCAATTTGCATTATGTGTGTGAGGGAAGAAGGCAGTTGCTCACCTGTGCTGCCTCACAATCTTTACAATCAACAGACATAGAAAAGACACACTGATGAAGGCAAAAATTTGCAGGGGAATTCAGAAGACAGGTTGCCCTGTCCCCTTCTTTTAGAAAACTCCAAGAATAAATCAAAGAAAGGATGAGGAGAGAACAAGCACAGGGAGCTGTCAGCACACTGCAGTTTTCAGCTGTTCAGTTTCCACACCAGGGAATCAGGGATCCATTTCACGCGCTGACCTGACCAAAGAAAACAACAGTGAAGGACAAGGACATGTAGAAGGGGTGCTAGCTTAGAGTTAGTAGTGCCAAAGGTCTCGGAACTGGTCTGAATAAATCAGCACAATTAGAGCCCAATTACAGCCTTTATGTGCTACCACAACATAAATATTTAATAAGAAGCATGATGACTAGAAGATCATTATTAATCTGCAGCTAAGCAGTATTAGTGAAAGTAGATTTTTGGACAAGACAAGCTATTCCAAGAAGTTACACAGGAACACAAGACCGTACATTTAGAACAAAGACACCTGGAAAATTTGGCACTGTAACTGCACATGCTTTGGAGGTAGAGATTCCAGGAAAGAGGCAGAAGAAACTCATACAATGTGAAGAACAACCCCCCATCTGAGACCATCTTCTCCTTTTTGCTCAGACTCCAAGGAGATCACGGCATGGGAGGTGCAGCAAGAGCTCCCTGGAGAGCATGGGTGAGAGAGGAAGGTCCAGACCTACAGGCAGGAGTGAAGAAGCTGGGAAGGTCCTCAGAAATGAGACCTAGGTGGAACCTGGAAACCCTTCAAATGCTTTTCATTGCAAGAGTTACAGGGAAGATGCAGACGTTAGCAAGCCTAGTAGTTTTGGTTCGAATGTGAAATACAGCCCTTATAAGAGACACTATAAGAGATACAAGGCTTTAAAAGATTTTTCTAAAGGCTTTACAGAAAAAAGCAGATTCCAGCTAAAGCAGTGTCCTTAAAGTGGCTAATGAAATTCTTTAAAATTCTGAGACATGAGATAAAAGACACAGGAGGATGTTGGAAACGAGAAGTTAAATTACAGAACTTCCTCAAAGCAGAGGAAATTGTTCTCTGTAGTGCAAAAGATAAAAAGCATACGGAAACTAAAATAGAGGCTTAAAAAAGCCTTTTAAGTTGCAGTCTGTATGCTTTCAGCCAGGTACATATTTCCCACATTTTTACTGTATGCTTGTATATAAATAAGATTTCTTAATAAAAAAAGGTCCACTAGAAAACATAAACGTACAAATTTAATTCATTAGAAGAAGAGTTTATAAGAAATTCTGGGCCATTAGAAGTGTAAGTAGCATGGCAAAAGTCCAGACCCAACAGGCAGATGAGGATGCCCATGTTCTCCCCTAGCAGGTAGCATTCCAGTCTGATAAGAAGAGTCAAGACAGAAAGCATCTTGCATGACAGGACAGCAGCAATTCAACAAAGCACCGAGCACGGAAGACAGCACGAGCTGTTGAACACAAGCGTGGTGCTGCCTGCCTTCAGGCCGTGCAGATGAGAGAGCATCGGGGGACACAGCACACTCGTAGGGTGCACAGATGGCACACACAGTAACGTCTGTTAAAGGGGTTCCAAAGGCACAGGCAAATGTGAACGAAGGCACCCTCTGCTCTTATTTACAAACCAGGGACGTGGGCTGGGAGGTGCTGTGTAGTAGCTCAGTTGTCACACTGAACCTGCATTTGTAGGACTGCATCTCAGCCCTAGGCAGGATGCTGCAGGAAATGTACTGAGCTTTCAGGGAAGCAGGAGAAGAGACAGCTCAGGTTCCCACCCTGGACCAGATCACTGTCCTACACTTACAGATTCCTGAATACACACAGATTTTCAAGGAAAGGCATAGGTTGTCTGGAGATTAAAGACAAATTGTCATAAAGCTTTAAGGAAGTTCACTCACTCCTTCCTTCCCTCCAAATTTTGTTAATCTCTTCAATGTGGCAGAGATGAGGCACTATATCCTGGGCAGGGAATGTTACAGTCAGACAAAGAAGCACAGCTGTGCCATCCTTTGTCACCAGAGCTCTGGCTGCCAGGCTGCCAGGTAGGGAAGCTAGACTGAAAAGCTGCTTGCAGAGACAGTAGACACCTGACAAAAAGTCACCCTGGCTGATAAGACACTGTTGCAGCACACAGCATTCTTCTCAGTTGTCAGAAGAGGTCCTTCCTGAAAAGCTTCTTGCATAAGGGAAGGCATGCAGACTCTTTGTTTCAGGAGGACAGAGAAAGCAAAAAACTGAAGAAACACATTATGGAAAACCAAGAAATTCTATTATTATGACAACACATATAGAATTAAAGAATTTTAGAGTGGTTGGAAGGGACCTTGAAGAGCATCCAGATCTGAACCCCCTAATGTGGGCAGGGACAATTTCCACTAGACCAGATTGCTCAAAGCCCCTTTCAGTCTTGCCTTGAACACTTCCAGTGATGGGACATCCACAGCCTCACTGGGCAACCTGTTCCAGTGCTTCACCACCCTCACAGTAAAGAACTTCCTAACATCTAATCTAAACCTTCTCTCTTTCAGTTTGAAGCCACTCCCCACTGTCTTGTCACAACTGTAAGGTTGCAATAAAATCTTTCTGGAGCCTTCTATTCTCCAGGCTGAATAGCTCCACTTCTTTCACCCTGTCTACACAGGAGAAGAGCTCCAGCCCTCTGATCAATCTTCCTTGATCCAACAAGTCCATGGTCTTCTTATATTGGAGACTGCAGAGCTGGACTCAGTACTTCAGGTTGGTGTCTCATGAAAATGGAGCAGAGTGGAAGAATCATCTCAACCTGCTGTTCACATCGCTTTTGGTGCAGCCCAGCATATAGGTGGCTTTCTCGGCTGCAGGAGCATGGGTTGGGTCATGCTGAGCTTCTCACCCACGAACATTCCACGGTCCTTCTCCTCAGGGCTGTTCTCAATCCATTCTTTGCCCAACCTGTGTTTGCACTTGGGATTGTCCCAATCCAGGAGCAGAACCTTGCACTTGGCTGTGTTGAATTTCATGAGGTTCACACAGACCCACCTCTCAAACCTGCCAGGATTCCTCTGGATGTCATCCCTTCCCTCCAGAGTGTCAATCACAGCACACAGCCTGGTGCTGTCAGCAGCCTTGCTGAGGGTGTGCTCAGTGCCACTGTCCATGTCACTGACAAAGGTGTTCAACAGTGCCGGTCCCAATACAACCCCTGGGGAGAACCACTCATCACTGGTCTTCACCTGGACATTGAGCTGTTGACTGCAACTCTTTGAGTGTGAGCATCAATTCCCTATTCACCAAGTGATCCAAATAAGTTGTATTTCCACACATGCTACTGACTGAGCTTGTGTTTTGGCAGTTCCACAACACAAGCACTTTTAGAGAAATACCAAGTCTCCCAGAGCTAGCATTGTTCTTTCCAGAAGCAGGCTGGGCTGTTTTGAAGTACTCTGCAGAATATTTCATATATGTCTCTACGTGATGAACTAGAAAAGCCATGACCCAAGATGGATTAAGCTGGAAAAAGATATTACCTATGATTCTACAAACACAGATCTCTTGACAGTTATATTACAGTACTGGGAAGACACCAGGATGTGGTATGGGACCCTGCCAAAGTTGTGTAACCTGCCTAGAATAGTTCATGTTAAACATATTTAGGATTGGATACAAAGAAGAGATTATTAAAATCAGACACTAAAGATGAATGGAACTTTTCTAAAGAAAGATATTATACAACAGGATGAGAATTTGTTCACTGGGTAAACTTTTCCTAAAGCTAAAATACATATGTCTGACCCATCATAGGAAGTTAAGGGTCAATAACAAATTAATGGGATCAGTGGCCCCATTAGTCTTCCCATAATGAACACCAGCTCAAATCAAACCTTCTTCCCGAAATACTTGAAGACATTTTATATTGGCAACAAATTTACCTTATTGAACCTAAAATCATTTAAAAGTGATTTAAATGTACTGAACTCAAGACACTCCCTAAATGCAGAAGGCACTTTGAAACAGTACCACAGCAGTAGGTAGACTGATACCATAAACTAGTGCATTAACCTTCAACTCTTGGAGAGCTGAGTGAGGTCACCAGGGTAATAAATTTTGGTGTTGCCCCACAGGCTTTGGTGGATATTTGCCCATTGCAGAAGCTGCACAGTATGGCAGCATGCTGCAAATGGCATCATCTGCTCAGAAATAGCACACAGCTGGGACAGATGGGGATAGCACAAGCAAAGCTATTCTGAGTTCGCAGCCTTGGAGAAAAGGATGGATAAACAGAAATAGAATATGAAGTTTACAACAATGGAGGATTAAGAAGTGCTGGCAAATTATGGGACACGACATGCCCATTTCCTGCTCTGACTTCCTTTCTTTTTCTGGTTTGTAGTTACAATTCCAGCTTTTATCTGATCTCTTTCACACAAAAGTCTGTGCAAGCAGTAATGAAACCAGGCTTAACTGTTCATATTACCAAACTGAAATGGCACTTTCATTAAGTCCAGTGAGCTAAAAAGACTGGCTAGCACAAATTACCAGCTGCATTCCTACCTCTCTTGATTTCAGTGTATTCTGCAGTTAAGACACAAAGTAAGATGCCTGAACAGCAGCTTGGGAGTTATATGTTCAGCCTGCTCATCAAGCACAGACTGGAGGCAGATTTTGAAAATATTTTATTTCCCATGGAGGTACTTAAAACAAATAGCCAGATTCTCAGTGGGAGCTGGATATTGCCCTCATGTTAACAACTTTTGAAAAAAACTGGTGAAAAAAACAGACTTTAGGGCAAATGTAATACTTCTGAAGTCAGGTTGCCATTACCAAGATGTGACTATCGTCCAGTGTGACAAAAGATCTTGAGCACACTTAAGAGCAATGAGGATATATTTTCAATCTCAGAAAGACTCATCTCCGTGAAGACCTAGGGGTTCCTGTGTCTTGGTAAGAAAAGGAAGCATGAATTACAGCCAGACTGTTGCTCAGGGACTGCTTTAAACTAAACCTATGTTCTCCAGAAACCAAGTATTGAGGGAATTAAACAATAAACCCAAGCAGTATTTTCTCACTTATTATTGATTTATTCCCTTGTGTTGCAGGTAAGGAAAGGAAAAAAGGAAAAGAGGGAAAGTAAGAAATCCTGGTAAGCAAATATTCTTCCACAGCTCCTCATATCGGTGCTTAGGACAATACCAGTAGTCAGCACCTTGCCACAGCTGTGTTTGAGTGGTTTTAAGAACAAAAGGAAAGCATGCAGATCACCTGGACGTTTGGGATCATGTGAGAAAAGTCTCTGTATCGCTCAACCTTCTACCAGAGGACATTCCTCAGATGGGACCCTGCCACATTTTATAGCAGAAGAGACAATTTGTTTCATTGCACATGTGCTCATGCCTGTACTGCTGTCAGGATTTCAACATGTTTTCCATAGAGTGCAATTGGTTCTGAACATACCTTGAATCTGGCAAAGTCACAGAAAGCAATGCAACTGGTCCTCCCTCTCCACCAAAAATGACACCAACGGTGGCAGTGTTGTGTTGGATTTATGGGAAAAATAACTTTTAAGATACTCATAAGACAATACCTTGCTCATTAGCTTTAACTAACAAATGGAGCTCACCTCAGCTGTGTTTGCCTGGACATTCTCAATTCTGTGTGTTTTACACTGGGAATTTACTTCAATTATTGAATGGGAACTCAGGTGCTGAATGTAAAACTAAACCAAATATTCTTCCACAAAGCAACGTGGAGGAGTGTTGAAGGATGCTGCAACAGAAAGGCCTAGGATTACACACAGACTCATGTCCCACAGAGACCTATATGCTAATTCGAATGAGATTTTAAGAATTTTTTATTGAGAATTTCCATTTTCCATTTAAATACATTGTGAATCTATGTTCTTTGCCAGTGAAATTGCTTAAAATGGCATGAAATTGAATGCCCTTCCAACAAACACCACCTCACAAGACTGATAAAGCAAATGCTGATATTGAGACTAGACAAGATTAAATTCTATTATTTAGAGTGTAACAGTTTGTAATTAGGGCAGCACTGGTCTTTGTTGGAAATGTAAAATGTGTTTGTATCAAATGCACAAGAAGGATCATCAAATTCTACCACTTTTTCACAGCTTTGAATCAAGATTTTATCACATATTAGGGAACTTTCTTGAATAAATGCTTCAATTGATAAAATAAACCTATTAATATTGAATAAATCCCTACTAATCTGCAGATGCCATACAACAGCAAACCCAAGATGCTGAAAAGGACAGAATGGCTCAATGAAAGTTTCTGCTCAGATACAACTCTCTGTTACAAAGAAATTGCACTGAAGACACTGGACACCGGTGCAGTTTCCTAACTGGCTACCAAAGCCATCGCTTGCGCTTTTGCTGTGTGCACCACACACGGGCACACAAACAAATGAGACTACAGTGCTATTTGCTTTATGATTTGCATTTCACAGTGGCAACAGGACAGGCCAAACAAAGCACTTCCTGAATAACAATTATTTACTCCCAGACAATTAAATCATTTCAGTTTAACTTGTATTTATATCAGGGTGGGAAGCAATACGCTGTAACTGTTCAAGAACACAAATCCTTACATGGTTGTTTCTGTTTTTTAATAAACGAAAAATCTATTTAACTAATACCTGTTCAAGTAATTAACCTATTATAAAGGAAAAGTAAGTCAATGCACCAAGGTTATGCATGTAAAAGAACTTTACTTTGTTTCTTTCATTTAATTTCAAGGTCGATGTCAATGTTTCTTCATATCTACAAAGACAATTATTTCATGCACTGTCAGGTTACTTGCAAATCATCACAAATGCATCAGGGTCTACCAGGATACTGATTTCAAAGTGCATTGATATTCCACAGTCTTCTCCCTCTGTAGTATCTGGATGGATTGGATTCCCTAGTCTAGCTTTCAGTTATTAAACTTTTCCTTCTTTCAGATGAAGAGAATGAATACACAACACAGACATGTTATGCGATTCTTGGCTTTTCAAGGTTTGATCTCTGTAACTGCAGACTGTCTCTCAACTGTGTTATTAATTTTCATATGGACTGACTTCTGCAGTCTCACAGCTCTCTGTGAAGAGATGCTCCTGTGCAGGACTGACACACTACAGTAAAGCTGATGGTCTTCTTATGCACATTCTTATGCACTATTACTGTTCTCCTCTTTTCATATTGTGTTGCTTCACAGGTGTTGCTTCAGGTAACTGAAGGTTAGCTGTCCCAAGTTTACATCAACTGTTATGCTGGTACAAACAAAACTGCTCAAAATTTTCCAAGCTGAGTACTGTGTTTCAGTAAGAGATTGTTGTTTGGCTCCTTCTGATTCTTCTGAAAACAATTAGCCACAATAAGAACCCTTGTAGTGTTCAAGAGCTGTCATTCGTAGCTTGGACCTCTAGAAATTGAAGTTGTTTCCTAACATAATTTCAAAAACAGTATTTATTTTAAAGTGTTTATATGCATCTCTTGTGTTATGCAGTATTATTCCATAGATTAAGACTACTTTGTCTGCTGTACAAAAAAAGTGACAGAGGCTCTTTTTATTCAAAGTGAAGAATCTTACCACAAGTAATTCTGATACTTGATCCTTTGCTTAAATTGAATCCTCATGAGATCACCCTAAACAATTATCCATATTCCTGTTACTTTCAAACTCTACATACAGTTACAGCATGTCTTATAAACTGCCTTGTAGCTGAGTTACACCTATGCAAGCTTTTTTGGTGTCTGTTTTCCTAAGTCACTCCCACAACTCTGTTTAGTCATCACTGCTGCTTCTCTGCATGGGGTTTTCACTAAGAACATATAAGCAGATACAGATACCAAAGACATTTTGTGTTGTCTCGCAGCAATTGAGCTCACTTATGGGGACACAGTACTGAAAAAGACCTATCAAAATTATTTATCTACAAGCCATGACTGGACCACTATGGACAGCTCTGGTACACAAGAATAAACATCTGAGGCTGGCCAGCAGAAGAGGAGTGCACTGACAGCCAAGCTCTGAAATAGGGGCTTGCAGTGAAGTCAAAAGCCTGATGGCTTTTGTAAAGAATTATGATTCTGACCATTTTTCTATTCCCCAGGCAACAGTGCACACTAGCTATCTTCAAAAATCAATCTACTTGTTGCATAAGCAGTTACTGTATTGGCCTCCTATTTTCTTAGTGACCAACCTTAGAGATAAGCTGTCCATTTCAAATACCACAGTGAGGCTGCTGTTACAGCCAAGATCTTGACAGACACACAAAACCTTCTACAAAAGTCAAAAGTCACATTTTCCTGAACCAACAGCTCAGCATGTGCTTTTTCCTTTTGATGCATACATTTCATTCACAAAGATACCTTACGGACCCAATGACATTAAGAAAACGACTTTGATTTATGGTTGCCACAGATCAGACCCTACCAAGCAACTTTTAGAAATGTAAGCCAGAGATCTCTTCCTGAAGCCCTGCCACCAATCTCACATGCCAGCAGCTGCCCCTTGCCACAAGCGGATGGAGTGGGAACGTGCACATCACAACGAACTACAGAGCAAATCCTGCTATCTGATGAGCCTTTCCCAGGCAATTCTCCCCCTCTCGGAAAGCCAGAAAAATAGTGCAGACAGTTCTTAGGGAGCCCCTTTTCAGTTTAAAGAGAGCGCTTCCTCAAGCGCAGCTTCTTAACAGGTGGACACCTCCCAAAATTCAACAGTAGGAAACACTTTACCTTTAACAAGCTCCAGCCACTCTAACCAGATTGTCAATAAACAGAGCATATTGCACAGATGGACTAATAACGCAACCCTAATTCAATTGCCTACAACCATCTTCTGTGCACACTCTATTAAAAGCAGCCATTCGGCTTGCAGCAGCTCAGAAAGGAGGACACGGTCCCCTTCTGAAGGAGAGCAGGGAGGAGTGCTGACTTTGATCAGCTGGCAGCTGGGAGGCAGCTCCCTCAGCACCACACTGACAAGTTGCCTGCAACCTCACATCTGTGTGGTGGCCTGCAGCCACCTCAGTGGGGAAAGCAGCTTGCTCTTTCTCCTTGGCTAACCTTTCAGCCGTGTGGCTTTTAAGTGACTCAGCTACCTGAATGAGAAGTCTGACAGCCTCATCCACCATCCTGCATCAATATCTGTATCTGAAGAGACAATTCAACAGCAAACACTCAAGAACTGTTAACCTCAGTTCTCCTCCTTGTCCTGTTGTCCAAGTAGACCACACAGAGGCTCCCATTGAAGCTGGTGTCCCAGAATTATGGTCAGATCTTGGTGTAGCTCACTGGTCTTTAGCTTATATTCAACTTCTGCATTGTTTCCATATGCTTGCTTTCTCTCAACACTAACTAGACAGCAGTATGAGCAACATTTAGGTATAGGAAAGAGTAACGGGAACCAAAACCCACTGGTATTATTTTCAAAGTGTGTTCTACCTCTTTTAAAGTCAGACTGCCAGAAGCCACAGGCTGATGCATAACATTCATCATTATCTTTTGCAGACAGTACCTTTGAAGTGCACAAGATTCAAATCAGTTGCAAAGAGGGGACCTGAGGCCCATTGACAGCCATGCTGCTTGGGGCCAGGAAAGTCCAAAGAGCTGGCTCATGCTTCCATCTGCGCTCCAGACTGAAGGGATGTAACACAGGCCACGAAGAGTCTGGCTCTCTTTCCAAATGCCATTTCCCTGTCTGCCCTGGATTCAAAGTTGGAGCTATACTGACCACCACAGCACACATGCACAGTGAGGATGATTAGAAGAATTTGAGAAGAGCTTTTCATGCCATTTGCTGTTTGTGTTTCCTGCCTTGCTGTGAGAGCATCCCAGACCATCCATGCTTCTTCAGAGAGGAATGTATTTATGCAGAGCCATGGCAATTTTTACTTCTCCCTTAATCTACTTTCAGGATTGTCACATGGCCTATGCAATCTGCCCCCTTTGAGCATCCTCTCCCCCTCTCTCTGCTCCTGGATGGTGTTAGCATTCCTAGGAGAACCCATAGCTGCTGAGCATCCCGTTGAAGTTAATGTGACTGGATGGTCTGCTGTGGCCAGCTGGGATCTATCCACACCACGCTCACGGCCAAAAGCTCTCTCCAGCCCATGGCTTAGTAGGATTAGCTACTTCTTTGCTACTTTCCCTACCTCATTTTAATATGCAATTTACTTGAGCATTACTCTGGGGCAAAAGTTACTGAATGTCAGTACTGATGTCATCCAGGATAAGGGCTTGGATTTTTGCTGCAGCAGTCTTCTCCTCTGACATCTTGACAAGCTGTTGGACAGAACTGGTTGAGAGCTAGCAGCACTGTTTGCACTTCCAAGAGCTCTTTTACAACAGCCACCCACAGGAGAAAAGGCCAGTGGATGAGTAACTGAGCAAGAAGAGATTTTTATGTTAATACAGCCATGTCCATGTGTTTTTAAGCAGTATGTTCAGGGAAAAAAAAAAAAGAAAAAAGACGTTGTGCATTTATAACCAGTTCTTTTGAAAAAGCAGCTGCAATAGCAATGGAAAACTCAAATTTAGTCAAAGAATGCATTGTGATAATAAAAAATTAGTTGAATCCAGTGCCTGTGATAGCCTCAATAAGCCGAGCTAGAACTAAGCATAATATACATTGACAGTTCTCTCAAGTCCTGCCAGTCACTTCCAAAGGGGGGACTGAGTACTAAATATCTTGTTTTAAAAGATTAGGGCTTTCCAGATACTACCCCACTGCTAACCTAACCTGAAGCCTCGCTCTCTTTTTTAGCATTAAAAAACAGGGGAAAGTGTAATTCCAAAACAGGTGGCATGGAAGGAGAAAGCATTTAACATGTTCTAGGCAGAGTCTTTCCAGCCCATTTCACCTGTGATCCATGTAAAATCAGAGATTCAGTGCAGTAATTCACTGCAATACTTATGGACCTCAAAATGGTTAAAAATGAGTAAAGATAGACATGTCTGACAGACAAGAATTTAGCTGACTGATCTTGCATGCAGATAATGAGCTAAAAAAAAAAGTTGTTGCAAAAAGGAAAAATGTCTATCAAAGTCCAAGTATGCTAATTATCAAGAATTTAATGGAAACTCACTTCCTGACAAATTGCATGTTAGGAAGTGAGACAGACAGCTGAATATCTTAATATCAGGTCTCTCTGGGGGAAAAAAATAAAATTTAAAAAAAAAGAAAAAGATTGTTTTCTTCATTAAAAAAGAAGTCTCATTGGAAAAGTTAGCTGGGGCTAGATGAGCTCTTGGGAAATAAGGCAACGCACTGCTCATTTCAAGAATGGATGACAATGCTTCTAACAGACACCTGCAGCCAGGTCCATCCTCCTGTAATAACCCAATTAAAGAGTTATGATTCATGCAAGGGAGACAGACTAGTGGAAGAGACACAACAGATAACACGACAAGTGAGCTAGGCCAGCTGACAAGTAGTCCAATGAGTCAAGTCTAAGAGAAAAGTGAAGTTCTGAACACTAGTGAAATGATTAGACAGAATCAACCTCTCCCACTGCACAATGTTGGCAGCACAGGTTACACTGACTGAACTGACTGACAGAGAACATGCAGGACTCGCTCTCCTTTTATTAATTTCTTCTATTGCTATGCAAAGTCCTAAGTAAAGGCCATCTGGTTCAGTGCAGACACTTAAATGGGTTCTTCAGACAGCATGACTGACCAGGCTTCTACACTCCCAACTATGGATAACCTTGGAGCTTTGAGAGAAGAGCAAACAGCCAGATGAAAACCCCATTGCTCAAGGATCTAGCTGTAGTCATACCAATAGTTCTGAATACAGTAACACTTGGCTAAGTCTACACAGGTTTTCAAAGTTCAGCCAGATTAGGCTCACAAAGTTTTAAACAGAGATTAACTTAGAAAGAAAAGAATTTTTAAAAATCAACCCCATTTGCCAATTTATCATTTGGTCATTGCAAAATTTCACAATTCATAAACAATAATACAATTCTAATACCATAATATGGTATTAGAAACCCACAAGGTACTGTGGTTTGGGTAGCAATTCAGAAACTATCAAGTTCTGCTTTGTGGGTGGTGGTTATCAGTGGGAAAAGTAAAGTAAGGTAACAAATCCAGTAATCCTCTTTCACGGGGAAGTGAAATCCATCAAATTACCTCCTGTTGGATAAGAATACACATACAAGGAGCTATTCCAGTTTGGTGGACACGGATGGGATGGATCATGAATCAGAGCCCTCAGTTTGAATTCAGTGCTGTTCCCTGAATACTATCTTTTGCTCACCTGCACATGTAGCAAGAAGCAGGAAAGATGCTGCAGCAGCCAAAAAAAAAAAAAAAAAGGGTATTTGCATTAAATGAAGAAATCCATACAGTAGTTGCTCTTCCCACCCCATCACTGGCCAAAGACTTCCTAAAAGCTCAACAAGACTCATAATGCTGGTAAAGGGCAGATCTCAGAACAGCAATTGCTTCAGAAATTTTCTGGGGACCAACAGGCTTTACAAGAAGCATTTGACAACACCTAGGAATTTTGACTAACAAACAGCTTCATCCCTGCTACCTCCACACACCAAATATGATTTGCTAGAAGGAACTGTAATCCTCTAACAACCAGTGTTAAGTTTCTGTTCAGTTGGGCAGTTTTAAACCAATTCTTAACTGTTCACTTTCATATGTAAGGATGAGACCACCCTGGCTTTCATATTTAGACAACTAAATACAGTTTTCCATCTGAGATCAAAGACAGGGGTTGAACAAGGAGGCTGTGAACACAGGGAAATATGAAGTGCCAACGTGCTCAGAAGCAGCTGTCCTGGATGTAAGACACCAGAGAGAGGGAAAACACCACCCGCAACTCAGATTAAGATGAGTACATCTAAAGTCTCAGTCACAAACATCTCCAGCTGGCTCACAGAATTAAATGAGGGATTTAATTGGCACTATAGAAGGAACTGCATTAATTCTTATTTTCAAGGACAGTGATAAACCTTCAATTTCACATATAGCAAGGATATTACCCAGAATATCTCGCTGTCTTTAAAAGGCAGCCAGGACTGTGACTGCAGAATAAGTGAAATCCCACACTTGCCAAGGGAAAAGGAAAAACTCCTATTCTCTAACAGATCACTCCTTCCTCTGAGCTCAGGAAGATTCCATTCTCTGTTTATCAGTTACTATTAGTCTGTATTCACATGATCCACTCCTCCTCTCCTGCCCTGCTATGTTGGCTGCCAGCAATCTCTTTTGCAGGAGGTCAGTGTCAAGGCTGGGATCACACTGTGAGGTGCCAACACTTGGAATTGCAGCTGAACTGCTGGGACATGCATGGTGGGATGGCTCATAGTGGAGCTAGGTTACTGTGCCTAATGCTGCAGCAAATCTTGGGGACATCTGTACATTCTGTAACTTAGGGAAACAGTACTTAAGTTACTAAGAACTAACTGCAAAAGCCCCCAAAAAATCAGTGCAAATTCAATGGCCTTCTAAGGCAGTCAAATGACAGTCAGTATTTGATTTAAAAAAAAAAAAGTCCATTTATAGTTTATAAACCCTAAATTCCAGTGGTCTCTGATGTGTGACGGAAACAAACATAACATCATTATACAAATATTTAAGAAGGAAACAAACATGAGAGAATCCAATTGAAGCTGCAGAGAGATGCACACTGTCATAACCACATTTGCTGAAATTCAACCAGAGTACCAGGTTTCAACAGCTCAGCTGTTTTTGAAAAAATGGACTAGAACACCTAAGGAGACCTCAGAACCCAACCAGATTAAGAAAGGTGCTTTGGATGGAGAAGCATGAGGAATTCTGAATAGTAACATTAGAGTTTTGGCAATCCTTAAATTTGAAGTCAGTTCCAAATCCCTCTCCAGTACCAAAGTTCTTTGTAGTAGATAAGTGCTGGAGAGATGTGGCTGCTTTGCAATGCCAGAGCGGCAGTAACTGTAATTCAGTCCCTTCCATCACAGCCCAGCATTAATGTCTGGATGAGGGGATCAAGTGCACCTCCAGTAAATTTGTGGATGACACCAAGTTGGGCAGGAGTGTTGATCTGCTGGAGGGCAGGAAGGCTCTGCAGAGGGACCTGTACAGACTGGATCGATGGGCTGAGGCCAGCTGTATGAGGTTCAACAAGGGGAAGTGCTGGGTCCTGCATTTGGATCATAACAACCCCAGGCAGTGCTACAGGCTGGGGGAAGGGAGGCTGTAAAGCTGCCCAGCAGAAAAGGACCTGGGGGTGCTGGCTGACAGCAGCTGAACATGATCCAGTGTGTGTGCCCAGGTGGCCAAGAAGGCCAATGGCATCCTGGCCTGTATCAGCAATAGTGTGGCCAACAGGACCACACAAGTGATGATACACCCATGTAGTCAGCAGTGAGGCCACTCCTCAATGCTGTGTCCAGTTTTGGGCCCCTTGCTACAAGAACGACACAGAAATTCTGGTGTGGGTCCAGAGAAGGGCAATGGAGCTGGTGAAGGGTATGGAGCACAAGTCCTTTGAGGAGTGGCTGAAGGAGCTGGGGTTGTTTAGTCTGGAGAAGAGGAGGTTCAGGAGAGACCTTAATGCTCTCTACATCTCCCTGAAAGGAGGGTGTAGCCAGGTGGGGGTCAGCCCCTTCTCCCAGCCAAGCAGCAACAGGGTAAGAGGACACAGCCTTCAGCTGTGCCAGAGGAGATTCAGGCCAGACATTGTGAGGGATTTCTTCATGAAAAGGGTTGTTAAACATTGAAATGAACTGCCCATGAAGGTGGTGGAGTCACCATCCCTGGGGGTGTTTAATGAACAACATGACGTGGCGCTTAGTGCCATGTTCTAGCTGACAAAGTGGTGATCAGCCAAAGGTTAGACTCGATGATCTCAGAGGTCTTTTCCGACCTAAATGATTCTGCATTTCTGTGATGTATTTAAACGTGAAGGGAAAAAAATTCAAATCAGTGAATATATAAAGAAGGCAGAAAACAAACAAACCAAAAAAAAAAAAAAAAAAAAAGAAAAATAGCAAGAGAGCTTGGCCAGACTTCAAAGGTCACATTAGAAATTGTATTTCTTAACAAGTTCTTCATCAACACAGCTATTGCTCAGGGTGGCAGGGAAGGTGACACATGTGAGGGGACACACAAATCCTATTTCAGACCAGAGGTAAAGACAACTCTCCACTCTAAATCCTGCTGATGTGCAAAGACCAACATTTCATAAGACCATAGTTTCCCTTGCAGTTCCCAGTATTACCCTTGGACAGCTAAAGTGCCTGTTGATTCTTCCAGGGACCCTCACACCAAATGCCAACATCAGCCTGCTCCCAAAGCCCCTCCTCCTCTTTTAGTGATTTTGAAGGAGTCTCTGCCATGGAAACGAGACTCTGGAAAGAGCTGACTCTAAATGGTGCATGCAGTGAAAATACAAGGACTGACATTTGTGTGTGCCAGCCTTCCCAAGAAAGAAGGGAAGCTAGCAGGCAGGAGAGTCTTGTGGTCAGTGGAGATTTGCAGGAGTATGAATCACAGATTTATGTGTCCGTATCTGTGGCTGAGGTTGATGTATTGTCTAGTAATAATGTGCTAGACTGGGTCACAGATGCATTCAAGTGGCTGGAGGCTTAGATAAGCAAGATGATAGGTGTTCTTTCAGTAAGTAAAGACCTCCCAGAGCCCACAAGAAGGTATGCTATACTCAGCCAGAGAAACAGATGGCTTCTCTCCACCCAAATACTCACCTCTTCATCCCCAGTGCGATCTCTGTGTCTCCATGGGCTGTGCACACGTCAGAATAAACCTTCTGCCTTTTTAGTAGGCAAGAAAGATGGGTTTGCTTTCATCTTTCAGCACAAATTCTAAAGAGACACAGGCAAAAGGGAGGTGTTGGGAGAGACAACATTTTGACAGTATGCAATAACAAAAAAAAAAAAAAAAAAAAAAGACAGAAGCCACAGACAGAAGAGCAAAGAGCCTCCCTGCTTCCCATGCACAATCACAGATGAAAGGGAATGGATGACAGATCAGGCAGCAGCAGGCTGCATGCAGAATAGATAGTACACTGCCTCATTCCACTGGGACCTCCAAGTCTTGAAGAGCATGCATGCAGTTGCTACTTCAGTTCCAGGCTTTCCCTGAATTCTTAGCTAGCATGGATAAGGACAGTTGGACTTTTTCTGATGTTACTATAAAGGGTAATAATCTAGCTTTAAACTAACTATGCTGTGACCACATTTGGACTAGCTGACACTCTGGAGAAAGCAATCCCCCTTCCTCCATTGCAAAGTGGGTCATTAATTAAGGATCTTCCACTCTCCAGACTGCACCTGTGAAGTGGACAAGTGATTTTGCTGCAGGGCAATATTTAGCACAGTGACCCATTAAACCTACTCAGCCAGAACAGACTAAGTAGTAGGTGGAATTTACAAACGGAGCAAGACCTCCAAGGACTTTGTGGGTGGCACAGGAAAATCCTAGCATCTATCAGCTGAGATCCACTGCTTCATTTATATTTCACAGCTGCCCAGTAATTTCTAGCATGGAAAACATGAAATAGCTGTTGAAAGATGCAGTTCAGTTCTCAGGAGACAGCATCTGCACCACACAATTCAGTAGAAAGCCAAGGATGAACCTGGCCTTCCTCTTAAGGAAGCTCACTTCCACTTAAGGAAACCTTCACAATGCAGGATATGTAGAAGAGCACAAAGCAGAAGAGTGTGGGGCAGGTGCAAGTACATGCACATGCTGGGCGCACTGCTGTTATAATTTAGTGTTTGGTGGGCTCATTCCTTCTTTCTCAAAACATCTTTGAGCTGCTTTGGAAAACAGCGACGGAAAGAAGTTCATGGGACTGGCAAGGGATTATGTAAGGGTTAGTTATCCCACCAGGAACTGCTCATTCCTTCTTAACCCAGGTAACTGTACCCGCCTTGGAAGCATCTCTCAACTGTGCCAACTCAAGGGCTGTGATGTCCCCTGAGTCCTTCTCCTTTTCCTGCCTCCCACTCTACCTCTGTGAGCATTATCACTGTTCTCTCCAATGCTTGTGACGTCAAACTTCGCTAACTTTTCTCATCCTCTTCTTCTACTCCATATCCAAACTGTTACCAGCCCTTTTCCTTTTCCTCATGGAAACAGTATCCTGGCCAGAAGTACTGTCACAATAAGCACTGTTTTCTGAAGCCCCGTGGGAAAGACGGGATCATTACATGTCAGGACACGTGCTCAGTCCATCATTATGCAAGTCAGTGCTGGAGCCATTTTGTTTCAATTTGCTTCCCTTCAGGGCCCAAGGATCTGCTCACTCATTATACTAAATGAGGTGGTTTCCCAGCTTGAAAGTGCATTTTTTAAAATCCTACTCTGCTTAATGATTCTTTTTGTTAATTTTAAATAGATTTTTAGAAGCATTCTTTCTCCTGGTAAAGTACCCACAGCAGTGGAAACTGTGTGTGGAGCTTCTGCTCCATGTAATGCATCCTTAATGACTCAAATATTTTTTTGAAGAAAGTTCTCTATATGTGTACAGATGAGTTGTATTTCACACTCCTGATTAACACAGAATGCCATTCAGCACAGGAACTGTGAAAACTTTTCCTTATAGAAGCAAAGAATTAGGGATATTGCATAGAGCATTGGAACACCTGAAATTCAAACTCATGCTGTCACAGTGTTGCAACAGGTATTGCAGGTGACGTGTCTATTGCTCAGGATCTGGCTGTGAGAGAAACATAACCTCAGAGATCACTTCTTAAAGGTTGCCAGCTGTGAGTCTGATCAGTCTGCTGATGGGCACTGACAAGGCACAGGTGTCCAGGGAGAGTCCAGCTGTCAATGCAGGCCAAACCGCTCCCCCACACCTGGCCCCCTTCAGAAGAAGGTCAGGGAGGTGTCAGACCATGTCTTTCCTTAGAGCTGCCTTCAGTGAGGGCAGGGAGTGTCCTGCTCTGGTGAGGGGCTGTTCCAACAGATGGTCCTGCTGTTCAGCCACTCCCCACAAAGGCTGTGGGGCCAGAGAGATGTGCTGGCACAACCACAGGTCAGCACAGAAGAGCCCAAATGGCCTCAGAGGAGTTGCTTCCTCAGACCTGCATTTTAGGATGAAGCTAGGTTAAGATGAAAGCTGATAAATTGCAGGAGCAATGGAGCTTCCTTCATCTTACCTCAGAAGAGTTTGTGCTGAGCTCTCCACACTCGACGGACAAGCCACAGACTGCTGGACATTAACTGCTGTGACGGTAATTATTGCACATACAGAAGGAGGCATTGGAGAGACTCCTCTTTGCTAACAGGGCTGAATGCTATTAATAGTTTAGCCATAGAAAAAAGGATTTTGAACGGGCAAAAGATGCAGAAAGACAATCCATACAATGAGGTGTTTTTGTCACAATTTTACTCCTCTGCTTTCCTGTTGCATTCACTTGATGGGTTTCATTGTAGAACACAGACAAATCCTTTGGACCAGAAACTGTTTTGTCAAAAGCATGTAAATCACACACCACAACACTCACCTGAACTTGGTGCCACCAGGTTCTGTCTGATCCAAGCCATAAAATCTTAAAATTTGAACAAATTTGAAATAGTATCACACCTAGTCAGCATCTAGCATACATCCAAAACAATAAGACCTCAGAACCAAGATATTCCTCTTCTCAAGCATGTTTGGGCTCCCTGTGGGGGATAAAAAATTGGGAACTCCATGGGAATCAATACATGACAAATGCTTAAGAGCCCAGAAAATGCTAAAAGCAACGTGAAGTAGTGAGAAAGAGGGGACCACTAAGTGACATTCAAATTGCATGTGACATTGCATGCTACAGACACAATATTCAATTAACACGCAATAATATTTAAATAGTAGGTACAGTGAATATTTGTCAGCATTTGAATAACCATATGTTCAAACATAACAGAAAAAATACTTGCACCTCTTCAGGTTTTAATGGGAGGTGTAGGGTGATAATTCTCTCTTGGCCAGCTAATTTAATCCTTGGACTAACAAGTGTCCAAGCCCATCTTCCAAGGTTTGTATTTCCTAAAAGCACTGTCTGCTTTTACACATGAAACTGGAGCATTTTTAGAGTAAATAAAAAATTATTTCCTCTACCTTTCAAAGGGGACTGTGTTTTAAAAAGGGTTGAAGTAGAGAAGTGGTATCAGGAGCACTGATCAGTTACCTTGTTGAAAGTGGATGGCTCACAATACTCCTGGGCAGCTGTTCTTCAATTCCAAGTGGAACCTACAGTTTGTACCTCAAAGCTATACCATATAAAGCTAGATTTCCTATTGATTGCTTCTGATAGCAATGGTAAGCACTAGAGCTAAGCTGCAGCAGTTGGTTAATTTTATTAAGTTTGGGTACTGAAAAGCCCTGAAGACTTATAGAGTGGACTTTAATATTTCTGTTTAACAATTTGAATCCTTTACTGTCTCTCCTAATGTGTTTGTGCCTGTTTAATCTTCTGTAAACTCTTATCTCTGCCCTTCTGATATATACAAAGTACATTTGAAGATGGCAGCAAACAGAAATGAAAATTCTTGGTAAACAGACACATCCCTCGAAGGAAATGTTTGCTGCCTACAGTCTGCATTGAATGCAAAACGCTACATTATGTGAGTGGGGGTTCACAGACACCAAGTCAGACTACAGCAGAAGCCCCACACTAAAGCCTGCCTTGGGCAACCATTTATTACCTCAAGATACACCTCTGAAAAATACCGATGCAAAAGATGTTATCGGTTTTGCCACACGTTCAGTTTTTCAAAGTCAATTCCATTGTCTAAGCAAAACTGGGCATGTTTCTGGCTGTTGTCATGTGAATTTTCAATTCATAGAGTAAGGGGAAAGAAAATCATTTTGTTGCTTTGATGAAGACGCCTTGCACGTTTTGACAAACTCAAGTCCCTCCAGGGTGCTTACTGGCCATGAAGCTCTTTCATATCTCATTTATTATCACAGAGAGACAGGAAAACACTTCCTCATTTCTCTTGCGAATGAGTAAATTAGTGAAAACCACAGAGACTCAGATTCATTAAAAGTGATGGAGTGAGACTGGCTGCAGCCTCTGCACAGTGGGGACTGTGCTGAGCTGACTCAGTGCAGTCTGCCTGGCAAATGCAGGTAAAAAGATTAACTGGAAATTTCTCTACTGAAGCACTAACTGCTTACTGCAGCCAAATTCCAAGACAGCTTGATGCTGTAAAACCTGAACTCGGAGCCCTCAACTCAAAAGCTAGTTGAATGTGTCGTGTTTCTCAGCTCCATCACTGCACAGATTTTAGATGCCCATATGCTAGACCTGCATTACCCTGCAAGTTTCAAGCCAAGGCTATTACCATCACCAACTGTTATCGTTTCTACTAAGTGACAGCTGATGGCTAATATTTCTGAAGCATCTTTCCTCTCAAGTTTGCCAGAGGAAGAAACAGCCCCCAGAACCCTGGGGATTAACTTCAAGACCAGCTGTCTCACATTACAAAGCAAGGAAATGCTTGAGATGCAAGTGAAGTGGGACAAGCCATTTGAATATCAGCTAAACCAAACCTCTATCATTCCCCTGAAAATTTGCTAAAAACTTCTGCTTTTCCTGAGATTTTCACTGTTGCTGTGTACCTCCATGATCAACAGCATCACAAGAAAGAAGAGTGAAACGCTGATGGCAGTTCAAACTCCTGCCTGTGTGGTGCCTGGGCTTGCCCGAACAGAGTGGCAGGAGTGTCACTGCCTGATAAGGTTTTGTGTAGATTGTGGGTCGTATCTGCTAGTTTTCACTGGTGATGCTCACAAGAGCAGGATAATGCAGGTAGCTGATAAAACCTTGTGTTACAATTATATGTGAATACTCTGAAATCCACAGGGAGATGAATCAGAGTGAACTGTGGGTTACAGCAGCAGCCTTTAATTTCAGAAGTAGGGCAGCAAAGGAGGAGGAGTAATTGGAGTTACTCGACTCTACACCATAATGTCTTCACACCAGCGGACAGCATGATGCATACCAGCCTCATAACTATGTTCAGCCCTCAAGTCAGGCTCTAAGCTCTCTGCCAGCAATAACTGATTATCTGGCAGTAGGTTCAAGAGAAGCCTAAACCTGGCAGTAGAGGGGGACTGCTGCAGTCTGTGACTTAAGCATACCCTGATTTCTAAATGTGGCACACTACCTATCTACTTTATGTTTGACTCAATCTACAGCTCCAAGTCTTTCAGTTTTATACCTTTTTTCTTCCTGACCCCTGCTGACCTCAAAGATTGCCAAATCAAGGCACTGGCAAGTTATTTATTCAAGTGTAAGTCTTGATTCCTACGATGAGTTTAAAAAAATCTACATGGATTAGATTGTCATAAGATCCCTAACCAGGTGGGATACCCCTGTATGGATGACTTAACACAACTGACTTCTAGCTCTACTTAGCTCCAGCTTCCAGAAAATCTGTGTTCCTACTGAGTGTGATAATATATTGCACATGCTTCTTTTCCAATGCTTTCTCTCAGAGAAAGCTCTGATCCTTTTGTAAGCTGTTCTCTGGGGAACCCTATCACCTCATGAAGCTCACATCTCACAAACTCAGGAGTCACAGGCATGTCACAAATTACTGCATCAGATACATGAAAACGTGAGATTTTGGAACATCCAGCATACAACTCAGCCACCTAGGTCCTTTTACCAGAGTATCCATTATTCTGCTGTGCTAACATCCATGGAAAACAGGAAATAACATCCATGCTGAGCTCTGTGCAAATTCAATCCTCAGAAAAACACAAGGAATGGCAACACAGTCAGAGGAGAAAGAGGCAGAAACATGGTGATCACCTTGTCTTTTTGCACAATTCAGCAAAACAGTCAGTCTCTGAAGTGGAAGGGTAAGAAAATATAACCCCAAGGGTCTTGCTACTACTGGGCATCACAAGGGATGAGGCAGTACTTTCTCCTATTTTTGAGGTAACTACAAACCTTTTTCTCACTGAAAACTAGTAGGCAAATTGCTCCTGGTGAAAATAATTCAAACCACCCCTTCTCAAGATGACTGATTAGACAACAGTACAGTGAAGCTGACATGCAAGTGGGTTGGGATATGATGGGGAGGGAAGAGATGAACAGCTGCTCTCTGCCTGATGTATGCTGCCAACAAAACAACGCCAACTACAGATAAGTCATCTCAAATAAGCAGACAGCAAAGCAATGAAGGCTAAAAAAGCTTATTTCCAGGTGGGAAGAGAGAACAGTGCATGATGTGGAAGGTATGATGCTGCCCACAATGTGTCCATGAATATACCCCTGATGCATGTAATGCTGTGCAACTCCCAGAGACACTACATGTCCTATTACACAACACATTACTTTGAGCTGTACAACCCCAAAACCACCTTTATTTCACAGCCCATTGCCAGTGTTCTTCCGTGCAGAAAGTTAGTCTGCATGAGTAATTCTCTCACGAGTACTCAAGAGATATATAGGCTGCACTTCCATTTCATGTTTGGAAAGAAATACTAATTCTGAATTACATATAATTTCTGAAGAAATACTATGCTGAAAAGCAATGTTTCACCATTAGCAGAAGTAGTTTTCTCAAACAATGTTGTCGTAAAACAGCTGCTGTGTGCCTTTTGAGAGGCAGCTATACTTCAGCAGTGGGAAACTTGACTCCCACATTGTCAGCAAAATTGTGGCCTTGCTCCAAAGTGTGGTGGTGTCCTTATGAGGTAGATCTAGGAGCTGTTCTGCTGATTGAAGGCAATGTCCCCAAGGGAAAAATCATTTATTTCTGGCAGAAATGTCAGATGAATATCCCTGTCTTGGAGCTTGCTGACGGACAGAAATGGGTGTGTAGATCTGGGGCCATAGGTTTCCCTTTGTCCAACCAAATCCACCTCAGCTCTGCAGAAAGATACCAAAACACTTTGGGAGGAAGCAGTGGGTCTGACTGATGCCGTGTCTCTGGAAACCAAGTATCAAGCAGGAAGTGAAAGTTAGGAAAGAGGGTGAAATGAGAGCCATGTTTGGAATTTTCAGTCATAAAAGAGTTGGTAAAAGATTTTTTTTTCTCTTTTTGCTCCTGTTACAAAGAAAGCAAAAAATCACCAAACCTGTTTACAACCAGTTGGATTCAGTGACTGTACCCCACCTCCAGTATAATCCACCAGGATTATGGAGATGGCAAAGGGCCCTGAGCTACTACTGGAAAGCTGCTATTTAACCATCTAGCAAGGACTCAGCTCTTCGTTTCTTTGCTTTTGCAGGCTTGTGTTAGATGCGTGTGTAGCATCATTCTGCTTCATAAATAACGTCTGTACTTGAAACTTCTGCTTATTTACTTACTTGAAGTGCTTAGCCTCTGAGAAAGCCTTCATACACCACACAGACCAAACATTTCATCCTTCTTTGTTATTGCAGAACGTTTAACAGAGAAGCACAGTGTGTGAAAGAGGGAATCTTGTGTTTGCCAATTCATACAATTGACCCATTCAATCTTGTCTGTTTCCAACCCTCCAGCGCTTAGGCTTATACATAAAAAACAGAAACAGAAGATAATCCTAAATCCAGCATTAAAAGCCAAATATTTACACTGTGGCCAGTTTACTCAAGATTCACTTCTGAGGGATCCTCACAGACATGGACAATGCTATTTTTTAAAATTCTCTGGTCAATAATGAAAACCAGGACTGCCAAGAAATACATAATTCAGCCTTAACCCAAACTCAGTGACTTCATGCTAAGCTTTTATAAAGAAATAAGCCAAAAAATTACAGAGTAACATTCAAGAACTACATCTATGTGTAATCTGTCCCTGGCTAGCCACCTTCCTTCAAAAGGGAAAAAAATACACCCCAATTAAAACTCCTTTCAGCGCACAACTGTAACCATGGCACTGCTACCACAAGTCATCTGGTTTCAGCAAGTTTCCCAGCTGCTGGCTTCTTCTGCATCAACTAGGATGCAGGGAGTTTCCCCTCACTTCCTTGCATTACATCACATGCTGTCAGGGTCAGGGTTATGTGGAAAAAAAAACAAACCAACCTGATTCCAGCTATTTGTTTTCACCACAGATTCAATTATTTCACTCTAAGAACTGAAAACATAAATTCAGTCCTGGAGAAGCAAAGCACAGAAACTCTGCAATGCAGACTCAGGCGGACTTCAGATGGGGGTAGATGACCACAAGGGGATGCAAAGCCTGCAATTTAACAAGCTATATCATTCCACTGTGAGCACTGAAGGCAGAACAAAGTGGCTACTGTATGACCAAGACTATACAACATTGCTTTGTTCCTGTTTATGTTGAGATAGTCACTTGTTTAAAACCACTACCTCAAATATTTCGAAAGCCCAGTGACCTCACCTAGCCAGTTGGAGTCAGTCTATGGAAAATTCACTCACAACTCTGCCAAGCGTCCTCCAAAGATAAATCATGCTGGGATGAAAAAAGGGAACATTGATCCTTCCTCCCCTTTTTCTGCATATGACATTGCTTCTCAATATTTCATATCAATACTTTTTCAATCTCAGTTACTTCTCTGCAAGAACCTCTGTACTGACGCACAAGTGATAACTGATGCCAAGTCAGAAGTATACCAGTAAAGCCAGAAACTTCCCAACTGCAGGATCCAGACAATATCAGCTACTGTCTACCTGTTTGTCCACTGGCTTCCTTGCACTGGCTTGTTTACAGCTACTCCTCACTTTGGCCAGTGAGCCAAAGGAAACGTCTTTAATGCAGTTCTGCTGCAATATCAGCCCTTTGCCTGTGGCTGACACAATTCTTATGACCACAGTTATTTTTCTGTTATGGCTGAGATGAAGCATGGTGGTGTCATCCGAGCTCAAAGACCCACAAACTCACCCTGAGAATCTTTCACGTGTGTCTCACCCAGTGTCTTGTGACCATAAACAAACTTGCACTGAAGTAAAAGCTGTAAGAATTAAAACTGGTTACTTCTGTTCAAGCTCACAGAGACATTTTCCAATCAAAGTATCTAAAATCAACAGGTACTCATCAGTGTGGCCTTACACAATGTTTTTCCAAATAAAATTATTGGATGAAAATCTCTCTCTCTAAACACTCTAATTTAATCATAAAAATTTGTATTTGACCTAAGTATTACATGTCTCTTCATATATGAATAAAAAAGTAGAAAGCTGAGGGATAAAGAATTGACCATGTGCAAGAAGCTGGGGAGAAGATGAAGGGGGACTACCAATTTGGACAACAGAGTCAGCACATGGAGATAAATTATACCCCTCATTGTTATGCAGGAATGTCTCAGGCTATGCAGAAATCTGCACACATGTATTTACTCCCCATGGCTGGGAGAGGGTGACAGTGGGTTGAAAATAAAGCAATAAGAAATCTGGAAAGCTCAGTCCTGGTTCAGATGATTTTTTTAAAAGAAAGACACCAGGACACGAACGGTCATGTCCAGTGGTTAGAATCAATGTCTGCAACTTTGGATGCAGAATAAAGACAACTGAACTAGAAAGCGAGGTTAAAGTCAGAATATAAGATGAGGGAAAGGACAGATACAACACAGAACAACAGCCAGAAGCTCAGCTGTTAGAGCTAGAAAGCCACCTTCAAATCAGCTTTCATTAATCACCAAAACCAGTAGCTCAACATGCTCATCCACATCTACCACTGTTCAACTGCAAGGCCAGCTTACCTTGTAACTGCTTCAAGTCTCAGCTGAGGGGCAACTGGTTTTAATGCCAAGGGTCACTGTCATTGTTTAAAGAGAAAATAATTCACTTGTTGTGAGGGAAAGGAGGGTGAGTGGTTTTGACCGACATATTGCATTTGGCTTTATGAAAAACTAATTGCAGTTGTTTAATCCTGTTTGTTTTTCTGTTGGGTGATGGCTACAGATGGCAATTTTTCAATCTTCTAGAGAGTGAGTGCAGCTAGGAAAGAACAATATGCTACCTTATTTACCAGTGCATTCCACATGGGCAATTTATGGGTAAGTCTGAGTTCAGAAAAATATAACAGAGAAGGATATAGCATTTTATATATTAATTTTTATAAGAGAGAGGTGGAGGTGGTAGCAATAGGTTTGGAAGACACACACGGTCTTCAGGGAAGCAAGAAGACTCTGCTGTCAACAGGCACAAATTCCGGGGGCTGCATGCAGAAAATGAGAGCACCCACCAAGTGTGAGGGCGCACAAAAGGAGGCGGCTGACTCAGCAGCTGTGCAAGTATCTTCCATAGCTACAACGAAAATTCTCATTCCTGGAGGATGACATGTTCTCCTGGAGTGGTAGCTCTCTGAAAACCCAATTACTCCATCCAGTTTGATCCATATTAGGTATGCCTCAGTGATGGATAAGCTTGGCAATAACTCTATCTGCAAGAACTCTCATCAGAAGAGTGAGCCCCCAGCAGCAAAAATAATCAAAAAGCAGGCAGGAGCAAGGCTAATCCGTTTAAGCGAGACTAAAACAGCCTTTATTATTAATAATAATAAAAAACAGGCTTAACTAGTGATGCTAGAAATTATCTGTGTCGGTCAAGCAAAGCACAGATCATGCAGCTCCTGAGTGTAACCAGATCTGTGGGTAAGGAAGGAAGAAAAAGAGGATGGGAACTGAGGATACTTGGAAAAAGACAATATACACTATCAGCTCTCTGAGTCTCTCACAGCATTTCATTGGCTTCACCCCATCAACTCAGAAATCAAAGAGCTTCAAGCATCAGACATTTGCGTCTGCTCCATCTTCATCACAGCCAGACACAGCCCTGCGATTAAAAGAATGGAGAAATAAGGAGCTTACAGATTCACTTTCCTCGGCTGATACGGTGACTCACAGCACCGAGGTATCGATCCACAGGTCTGGCCTCTGCCGATAACTACACGCCATGGGGGTTAATTTAACTCCCCACCACCTGGCACTGCCTCAGACACTTTGCAGAGAACAGTTATAAATTATATAGCACTCCAAAGGTGCAGAGGAGGACAGTATTTTTTCAGCACATTCCTTTTGTTACCCATCCTTCTGCAAATAGATTTTTTTTCTCTGCTTCCAAGTCTCATTTGTTTTCTTCCTGAACTTACATTGCAGTCATCTACTCAAGCACAAACTGCTCACAGGACACTGTAAATTAGAATCACAGAAAGGAAAAAGAGTGAAAAAAGAGTAGACTTCCAAAACAGCCAGTCATTTTTATCTTATATATCAGAGTACAGACACGCATGCACATGCATGCATATACACCAGGGAAAGCAATTTCTGCAAGGAAGCTTAAGTAAACATACAACTAATCTTCATCTTACAGAAATGCTGGTGATTTTAGAAATAGCAGTACCTTGAAAGAGTGTAACAGTGAAAAGTGAAAAGACACAGACAGAATTTGTTACAGTGATAGCTCCTCCACTTCAATATGGCAGTGTTGTGTAGCAAAGGGCAGTTTGGAAAAAAAGAAAGATCAAAGCCTCCTCATTTTAAAACTTCCTTCATCCAGTCCTAACTTGCACCTGGTTTACCAATAACAAACCCTTTAAGGTCAAACAGACTCAGGATGAAACCAGTTCAATCCTTCCAAACTTTCCGATTGTACGGAATAGATGTCTTGGTTTTACAGATGTGCATCACAGTATCTCTCAGCAAAATTTCTGGTGAATATAATCTCATGGCAGAACTGAACATCTGACTACCCATTAAACTCTATACTCCTAAAATGTTAACCATCAGATTTACGCTCATGATGTTTCCTAAAATCCCATCTCTTCCATTCAGCCTATGTACAAGCTACTGCAGGAATCTCACTGAGATCACTGTATGTTTCTGAACTTAGGTAAACATTTCCCTTGGATATTACAGGGTAGAGCAACTGTTATCATGTGCTGTCAGTTGTGGCAACCTGTGAAATGTTAAATTGATACATGGACAAAAAAGCTTTCCTCTTGGGAGGTGGGCGATCTTCCATCCTTAATTAGTGTCTGAAGAAACAGAACTTTGTGTTTTGTAGCTTCTTTTTTGTTTGTTTGCTTGGTGGGGGTTTTTTTGTTTTATTTTAAAAAAAACCCCACAACTTAGCCCATGTGTCTTCTCATAAATTGTTGTGACCACCAGATCCTTTACCAAGTTACTGTATTTTCAGGTATTTCTACTGTTTACGAAATCCTCTCCTCCCATTTCCCTGGCACTCAGGCATGAGCTCCAGCTTAAAATCTGAAAATTACAACAGAAATTGCCAGATATCAGTATTTTACATTGACATTTCAGCTTTTGAAATGCTTGCGGTTAGAAGTATTAAAAACCGAAATTCTGTTTTATGCAGTCTGTTAGCCCTGCCTGCAGCCCTGCCACAGAGGCTTAGCTCAGAGTATAAAAATTCCCATGTTCCCGAATCAGTGAGAGACTGTCTAGCCTGCTCCTCTATCTCTGACAGTAGTCAATACCAGAAAATTTAGATAAGAGTGCAAAACCACACTGGAGCAGACTATTACAGAATATTTTGCACAGAGTATAACTTCTCTCTTTCCCCTTACTCCTTTAACTTCAAGTGCCGTGCAGTTTTCTTAAGGATATAATTCTTTCTTTACCATCAGTGATGATTGTTTCATGAGCAGAAGGTAACTAACCATGCCTGCCTGAAAGGGAGAACAGGACTTCTATCTGATAGAGAGTGACTACTGCTCTCCAGACTCTCCTGAGCTAATATGGCTTATTTCACTTAGAGTGTGTCTGCAATTAAGGGGAACTTAGGCAAAGTAAGCCAAATTAAGTACAGGTGTAAGTTTAAGGTGCATTAACTAAGGAACTCCTATACAGATGTTTTCAGTCAGAAGTCAAAACGAGCCTGAGCAAGCTAATGAGAACTCAAAGCAATTTATTTCTTCAGTGTTGAAGGGGTTTAGTGAGTTCTAATATATCTGAAATTCAACTCTTTTCATTAACTTGGTTTCACTTAACCAAGTACTTCTGGGTAGACAGGCCTGTGAAATCTGTATGTGACAGACCTTGCTGAACCTTTACACACTCGTGATTCTCCTGGACGTGGCATGTGAACAAATGGAGGAAAACACTAATTCATCTTTGCATGTAATTTTGTCAGATCCTATGCAGGCACTTGCTTGCTCAGGGCTAAGATTTGCTAGTAGCAGACAGAAAAAGGAGATATATACCTCAGCTTGAGATTTTGGCAATCTTCTGCACATAAGCACATGTAAAATGCAGCATAACAGCCTTTTCATTTCATCTCATTCTTATCTGTGATGCTTTTAGAAATCAAAGTACGACATTTGTGCATTTCGTGATTATAATTTTATTGACAGAAGAAGATATAATAGTTACATCTAATGTATCCCTAAGGGTTGATAATTGGATGTAGATTGTATTCTGGGATGGGAGATCTGACATAAATGCATCTAAATCTCTGAAATAGACTGGAATGTGATGGGCCGGAAGGTAAAGGCAGGGGAATGATGCATAAGGTATGAATATAATATGCACTTTCATTTCATCATTTCCAGCAAAATTTAATAGTTACATTCATTCACTGTCCCACTACAATCTCCTCACAAAAGGATATAGCAAACAAACAAAAAGAGGGAATGAAGACTGTGAAAAAATATGAGTAGTGCTGGGGCTCTGTAATTTCTACAAGGAGACAAAAAGTATTAGCTTATGAACTCAGTCTCATTCACAGCCACCATTTTCTGAGCGTGGACTACAAATCAGAACATTATCCCTCTGGCTTTGAAGCATTTCATTAGGCAACAACAGCAACTGGATGTATCACTGGTCAATCATGCTGCTGCCTCTTCCTGGCTGGTGGAAAGCTGAAGAGTGAACAGGCATAGGGGCAAGGAGACACATCCACCACCGGGTGGTTTGATTCTTGGACTGATGAGAAATGGCTTTTGCAATGACACACCAAACTCCTGGGAAACCAAGCACTTGTCTTTTTTTAATTGACCGCATGATGAAGTTAGGATGTGCAACACGGGGGGTGAAAGGAGCATCGTGAGACATAAATGGATAGTAAAGTATCACTGGGGATCAAGGAAAGACCCAAGCCCTTGGAATGGGAAGCACTATCCTCTCAGCTATATAGGAAGGGTTGGATTTAATTTCTCAGTGCCATAAGTGGTACTACACAGAGATGACAGCTAAACTAGTTTTAACCAGTTATCCTGCATATTAAAAGCTCTGCAGCTGCATTTAGCACCAAAGTACTTATGTGGAAATTCACCTATGCAGTGTACAGAACAAGTGTATGCTCACCTGCCAGAATACTGAAGGAAAGTCTGCAGAAGTCAACAGGTGTCTAGATGCCTAACATGGTGTGTCTACAGGCGAGTGGCAATTCATCCCATGCCACTCCAGAATTCCATACATTCTCCTGAATGAAACCAAGAGGTTTTTCAGTTTTGCTCCAGACCAAGCAAGAAAGCTTCTAAGAGCTGCTAGGTCATTTAGTGGCCAGGAATCTCACCTAGTCTCAAAAAGTGAAGTCCAAGCCCTGGTTTTAGTTCAGGGAGAGGAAGAAATTCAGTTGTGTTCTCTTACATTGCAAGTGATAGTACTGAACATAGAAAGGAGCCTATAAAATTTTACTTGAAATTCCTCCCTGGAAACAGGATACTATTCCAATGAAAGTTTCCATAGTGCAAACCATTTTTGTTTGTCAAACCATCATTTCCTAAGTATTCAGTTTTCTCAAAATGCCTTCAGGTAGCTTCAGGTATGAGATTTCTGAAATGTCCTGTTGCAGTCCTTGCTTCACTGTCTGTGCCACACTGCCCACGAGACTGAGAAGCAAGGACATGAAAGATCAGGTGTGAAGACAAGGGCAAAGTTTTAATCTAGCAAATAAAACTGCAAGTTAATTCAAGGGATTTAAGAGAGATGCAGGTTTCTTCCATTTCAGTAGAATGTCTATCACCACACTTGCTGCAACTCTCACAAACCAATATATTACAGCACTGTTAAGGTAAGTGCTTGGGCTTCACTGTCAAAAATGTTTTTGTCTGTTGCATTAACACTGAGAGATTTAAAGGTGATTCCTAAGTGCAGAGATTTGGTTTTCCTTACAGTATATTACTCAGTGTTTTTCAGCCTTTGCAATTTACAGACCCTGAAGGCATTTTCCAGGGTAGGTGCAGAGTCTTACAAGCAAGCCTGAGTCCACAGCCAATTGATTTTTCCTAGTTGCTTTTAAGAGACTCCCACTGCTCCCCCTCAATTAGCACATGGGTCCCCAAGGGCCTGCTGACTGCAGCTTGAAGGCTGCTGCTCTGCCACAGCAAGCCAGTTCAAGGGTTGTTTACACAGAACACAGCACTGACCGGACGCTGGTGTGGGAAGCTGTACACCTCTATCAAATTCAAGAAAACCTGTGGCAGCATAGCAGAGAAGGTAGTCAGAAATCAGGCCAAGTCAGAAATATTTTTAAACATTGTACTTCCGGAATTGTAGTTTTGGAAATACATGTAAGTTACAAATTAATAAGTATCAAGGATCATGGCAATCAGAGCATATCCTGTTCTGCTGATTAAGAAAATCCTTCAAGAAGAAATTACTTGTCAAATGTAAAGAATAAGAGCTTGACTCAGTCAATATATCAAGCAACAATCAATTTATTAATTTATTAATTCAAATTATAAAGCATGAGTACATCGAACCAGCTAGGTTTTTTCCTACAAAAGCTTACTCTAAAAAAGCCTCAGCTAAACAAAGAAGAATGGGAGCTGAAACCCAAGTGAAGCATCATCTCTGCTCTATGCACATGTAACAGCATTAGAAGGCTGCTGCCACCTATAGTTAACCACCGGCTGTATCCACCCAGCTCCCAGTTACGAGAGGGACGCAGCTGCCTAATTGGCTCATACAACATTCGAAGGTGAGCCAAAACATTTTCACAGTTGATACACACCCACTTCTTATTATCAAAGCAGCTTGTCAACACGCCTACAAAATAATGCCATGGGAAAAGAGCAGAGGTTAATCTGTAAAAGGGGCACGACAACTGATGAAGACGCACAGCTGCTGCGTCTGGCAGCCAGTCCATATAAAGCAGGTCAGCAGCTCCACGGGGGAGACTATGCTCAGGCTGGCTGAGGGGTCATAAAATAGACTCCCCTGTCTCAAAATCACTGTAATCAACTCTGACTAAGGAAAAAGCAACTCTAGAGCTGCTGAGGCACTCAAGAACAACAGGAGCACATCAGGACAAGAAAAAAGTAGAAGCAGGCAGCACACTAAATACGCCTAGAGTCTCAGCTGGGAGTCTCAATCTGTGCTTCCAAAGACAAAGTAACACAAAATAAAAGTCACCAAGAAGCCCAACCACTTTAATTTGTCCTTAAGGGCTGCAAGTGTCACAAAAAAGGAATTCCAGGTAAAGTATGGAAATCATCAAGCTTCAAAACACTGTGTTGTATTGAGACAGAAACATTTCAGAGGGAATCTGGTAAAGGAAAGACCATTGGAAGAGAACCACTCAGGCGGGAAGTAATGACTCTTCTTTCAAGCAGCTGCTGGCAGAATTCTGCCCTGTCCCAACTCCTTTGGCAATTTTATTGTAAGATACTGAAGAAAAAAAGGCAATTCTTAACTATCAGACATACAGTAAAAGATTATTTTAAAACATGAAAAGACCAAGAAGAGGGGAAGCAAGAGTAGTTCAGGAGAGCCCAGCGCTGCCGAAGAATCAGCTGCTTGCTCACCCTCTTATCACGCCTCCCCTGCAGATTGTTTGCTGCAGGTATCAGGTATCAAGCATACCACCTACAGACACAAGCAGAAGGGTGAGGAGCTACATTTGAACAAGAACAAACAGTGAGGAAAGCTGCCCAAAACCTTCAGCTGCACCAGCCTGGTGTTTCCCAGTGATTTCCACTGCCAGCTGAAGAAAGATGTGGTGATCTTCTGCACGCACCGTTTGCCTACTCAATTGTTACTGCTTGTTCAAGCTTTGTCTTTCATACACTACCCCATATTTCACCTGTCAGAACGGGGGAGGAATCTGATTAGCTAGAAGCAGTTTAAGCAATAAGGGCACGGTAGACTGAATTTCTGGGCAGCAAAAGGCCACCTTGGGTACTATGACAAGGTATTCACTATCTGATTGCGTAGACTAAAGAGGAACCTGGCTCTTTTGTCTCTTCAGTGTGTGTGCAGCTCCCATTAGCATTAATGCAAGCTGCGTACAGGCACTGAGAGCCTGCCAAAGAAGCGACAAACAGCAGCTTTTCATTCAGCATACATGAGCAAAAAGGGGGCACAAGACACTCAGCCATCTATTGCAAGCACCTGACAACTATTTAAACATTGAGTCAAATCCAGGAGTTTTATATAACAAAATGATTCAGAAAACATTCACTGAGAAAGCAATGAGAATACGATACAGACCCTGCTGCATGTTTCTGCATGGAGAGGATAGTTCTAAAATGATATATGATAATATAAACAACAACCCCCCCCCCTTTTTTTAAGATTACCTGGGGCATAAATCCTCAGACTTAAACTAAGCCAAGTTCTCATGAGACTAGTATAAATGATTGATTTTCTCCTCCAAACAGAATATTCAATTTTTTGGCCTACACATTAGGTATACATTTGGAATAATGGTATAATCACTGACAACAAAACAACAAACCCAAAAAAACCACACCCCAAAACCTACAACCAACCAACCAACTTAAAAAGAAAGCAAAGATTGAAATGACTCTCCACCTGTGACTCAACACTGAGACACACATTGTAAAAGGAAGCAAGAATTTCTCAGTCTCTAAGATGTGGAAAAAGAACCACCATATTTCCTAGAGTAGCCTTTCCTAGGAAATGTCACTTTTCTACTAGGAAAGTTTGAGCAAGGATCTACAGTACAACCTGACATCAGCAGAAATTTGTAGAGGCTGTCAGCCAGACAATCAGCATCAAGGACTATCACCTAGAACCTGAAAACCAGGAGCAGCCAAACCAGCATTTTGTGCCTTGCAGGTGGTCTAGGCTGCACTTAATGATTTTTATGCAAAATTTCCACCTCTGTTCCACAGCCTGGGGCCGGGAGAGAATATTACCAGTTAAAGGAGCAAATATCAATGGTTCTTTGCTGTAAAAAGAGACATTACTACTAACATTTGCAGTTTTATGCTGTATGGAAAAATATTTCCTCAAATTATAATAATAGTAGAAATAATAATACAATGCTGTGTAAGTTTATTGAATACAATACATTCTACAAAGCCCCAGATAGCTTGTTAAATATTTAACAAACACAAATATTTAGTATTTAATAAGAACTAAATATTAATGGAAATAAAAGGTAATAGGCATTTTACTGATGCTTCCAAAATTAATTCCAGTCAAATGATAATAATTCCAGCCCATCTATAAGAGATATCAGCAACACTGCTCAAAACTGAGGGATCCAAGATGTTCAAAACTGATGTAAGACAAGTGCTGGTAATTTTTTCATCAATTCATAGTTATTTCAACAGTGGCTAAAGTTAATTGAAACAAATTCATAATAAACAGTAATAGATTTACCTTCCCACTCTCAGGGACTGTTGGAAGGATTAGTTGATATTTGCTCATAGCTTTCAAGTTGGAAACTTTCAAGTATGAACGCAATTATTGTATTCTTACAGAACCCTTCCTTAGCAGCTTACTCTTGTCTGTAATTAGAGGGATCAGATTATATTTTGTATTACAGTAGCATTTTCCTTTATCGACATCCAGCAAGTGGCTACAGAAGGCATCTATGGCCCTTTAATGACTTTATTCTTTTTCAGTTAGCAACCATCAAACAGAGTAATCACACCCACAAAGAAAATTAAGTAACCTGCAGGTATACACACAGCAAAAAGCAGAATGCTCTCCTTCTTAAACTGACTGGGCTCTGAGAAATTAGCTAACAATAATAGTTTAATAATGAAACAGATGCTAAACATGGCTAGGCTGCTTTATCCACAAATAGCCCAGTAGGAAACTTCCCACCCTTGTTCACTCCACAAGTGAAGTTGGTGGCAGACTGCAGAGCAACCTTCCCTTTTACTTCTCACCTACTGGAAGTGACAGGCTGTGTTTCACAAGTTCTTGTCATATATTTTCTCGACATGGTCCTCCCTCAAATGGAGTTGAGGAGGCTTATTTCTAATGGAGATTGGCAATCCCCTACCAGTACTATAGTAACGGGAAGGAAGCAAATAGCAAAAAGGGCAATCCAACTGGTTCTCACTGTGTACTGAAGGATACAGTGTCAGAAATCATATTCTCACTGCCTGCTCTATGTCCCTGACTGAAACAATCTAAGCAGGAGAGGAAAGGTTCGTGAGAAATACATCAGCGGCAAAATTACTTGAGGTTTGTGTCTTTGGAGAAGATGGGTTCAGTGCTGATTGCTATTGTGGGATGAAGACAGCACAGCTGTTCTTGTATTAGCTGCTCAGGGTCATACACTTCCACCTACAAAATCTCTGCTCTTGGATACACATGGCACAGAATCTCTGGCCACGAGAGGCCAGTGGGAGCCTGAAATGGCATTCCATCACTAACCTATACACGACTGATTGTGCTTGCATGGCCTGCATTTCTCACTGTCCTGCTGTACCTGGCTGTGGAGGCTTTAACCAACCATGCACTAAACAGACCAGGGGAAGATAAAAAGAATGCACTTATCTCCTTTTTTCCCTCCCCTTTCCTCCTTCCCAGGCTCTGAAACATGCACACTCTCTGTATCATATGACAAGAAAGGCCAATCCATTGAAATGTAAAAATGGGAAGGAGTTTCATATTCTGCTGTATATAAATCCCTGAATATCATGTGTGTGGGATACAAATAAAACCCCTCCACCTGTGTCATTTTTAGCAAAATCCAACTGCCAATGCTTTAACACAACAACAAAAAATTTAAACATTTCTGAGGCAGCTCAAATAATAGCCTTGCAGGCTGAATGTGATAGATCTTCTATTCCAATTCTACACCTCTCCTCTCTCGGTCACACTACGAATGCAAGAGGGAGGCTGCAGGGTATTTGTTTCCAGCCATCAATAATAAGTGAAGTCTGTTTCAATTCCTCTAAACCAATCAGCTAAAAAAGATTAAAACCAGCTACCATTTGATGCAACTGTGACAGATTCAGGAGAGGAACTGAACACAGCTGAAATATTTATCTTTCTGGAAGGCTTTCACTGATTCAGGGAAGCAATATCACCAAAATATGCAAGCATGACAGTCCAGGGCAGAACTAGGTTTTAGACCTGCTACAGAGCAGTTTGTAACAGCCATGTTTCCCTAGTTTTAAGATTAAAGACTCCCAGGAAAGCTGGTGCTACTAATTTCCAGATTTCCTGCTAATCCACCAACTAATACTAGAAGAACACTGAACCATCACTGTTTCAACCCAAAGCACAGCTTGAAATGTGTCACTTCTGCAGCCATTTTTAGTCCCAGGCCAAAATGGCATGGTCACAATTTACACCCACTCTCACTAATGTAGAGGTTTAAATAGGAGTTTTCCAGCCTTAAATCAGTGTCAGCCCATTACTAAGGGAGCATATAGCAGTCAGGAATTTAATGGATTTAAAGAGCGGATGTATTGATGGCCGTGAAGTGGAAACTATTTATCCTGTAAATACTGTAACAGCTAAGACAGCTCATTATAATTTATTTGTATCAAATGCTAGTCTAGGGAAGGGCTGGCAGCTGCAGGTTCTGTTACTGGAAGAGATGTGGAACAGAGGTGCACAGGGGCCTGCTGCTGTAGGCAGCTGTGGCTGTGGGGTGACCCACAGCTGGGAACCTGTACTTGCACCTTTTACCCCTGCTAACTTGGAGTCCTTCTCTGAGTAAGGCAGACACATAAATATGCCTTCAGGTCTAGTCTCCAAGCTGTGCTACCTGGGTTTCTCCATGCACTGTCATGTATGACTTGGAAGTGCTGCATGGGCCAGGCTAGACGGTGGGATTCTCATCCCAGGACAGTACAGAGATTGCCAGCAAGCCACTGTTCCATTTGGAAAGCACCACATAGAAATATGTAGTTCAAATTGAAAGTCACCACAGGCATTTGCAGTACTCTTGGACAGGCTGAGATGTCAGAAAGCTGGGATGCTTGCTTCCCTCTCCTATCCTTGCCAAACCCAGAAAATGACCTTGATAAAAAATTTTGAAAGTGAGAAAGATGGATTTTTCAGCCAACTAGCAGCACATCCAATAACTATTGAACTGTTCTGGCTGGATTGGAGCCTGAGAGCATCTTAAAGCCCCTACCTTAGTGATTCTCAGTCTCCAAGTTGTTCAGTTCTGTATAACCTTTCAACTGAATTATCTGAGAAAAAATTGGGAGATAATCCCAATGATTTCCACATAAAACCCTGCTAGGCCCTGTGAGCATTAGAAGACTGGAGTGGGAATGAGAAGGTCGGAGGGAGGAAGACAGTAACTACTGCACACTTTATTTTCCTTTAAGGAGTACAAAATTTCTAGTTCTCTTTTAGGTTTGGTTTTTTTTTTTGGTTTTTTTTTTTTTTTTTGGTTGGTTTTTGTTTTGTTTTGTGTTTTTTTTTTTCCCTAAGATTTGTTTACTCTGCTTTGTTATCAAGCCAATTAGGATGCAAACCTTCCTCCTGCCTGCACAAAAAGATGTCCGCAGGCAAGCGGCAGACCTGCTGTTTCTCATTCCATGCAAAGGATGCTGCAAGTCAGCATTCTCTATTAGATGCTCTTTCAGCAATAACCCCAGTACTAGCTTTCCCTGAAGCTACAATTTGAAGCTTTTTGACCACGGAAACACTTTGTTATTACATGAAAACATTTAATAGTCATCTAGTGATCAATACTTATGAGTTTCGGCAAATGCCTCACCTCTCAGGAAGAAAGGGATACTAATTTTGAGAACTCTTGAGTATATGGCACCCAGAACATGTCTCCAAGGCCTGCCTTGCCTCTCGGTCAGCAGTCCCCCTGAAGCCACTGAAGCTGCCACTGAGACACTCCAATTGCAAGACACGTGTGTCAGGCTAGAATCTAAAATTAGAGGTGTGTGTGGACACACTATGATGCTCCAGTCAGTTCAATGCACTTCAAGACACCAAAATTCATCAACGCTACTTCTTGTTTTGTTGCTAGCATACAAGAAGTTGTTCTAGAAGGAACTCGATACAAAAATACAGGGATGCTTTAAAGCTGCTACTAGAGCTACCAAGACTTTAATTCTCACATGTTACAAAAAAAAAAAAAAAAAAAAAAAAAAAAAAAAAAGAAGCCTTTCCACTTTCCCATTCTTGGCTGTTAACTTTCATTTGTTTAGATGCCAGCACACTACACTTCATAAAAATTAACACTTTTTTTTCTTTAAACACTTACAAGCTTATTTTCCTCTTGCCCGTACCAGCTGTTTATCTCCTAACTTGATGATTCTCTTTGGAAATGTGAGTTGACATCTGGGTATGAGCGGATGCCGTAAATTGCCAGCATTTCTGTCTACTTATGCAAGCAAAGATTAGTTCCTCCAACTAGAGTAGCATCTCTCCTAAGAATGCTAACATTATGATACATAACAACCTTCCTCTTTCACTGCTATTACCCCTTTCTTTTCATTCAAGTACCTTTTTCTTTTGCTGAAGGCAAAGCAATGCATTAAGGCACTAGGCAATACAAATAAACATAATTTAAAGAGAAAGCATTCCAGAAAGTTCTTTTTATCACTTTCAATGGGCAGTAAGGAGTAGGTGTGAATGAAGTATAGACCCTGGAGCAGATCAGAGAAGTGAATCCATGGGCTCTGCCTAACTGAGTACAGCAGCTGAGGAAGTCTATAGTCTGGATCCAATTCTTTCCCAGGATAGAAAAAATGGAAAGGGAGAGGCAGCTCCACAAAGCACCAGGTAATTCAGTGTGACCCCAATTTGACCTGTGAGAGGAAAACACTCCATATTTGTTTCCCCTCATGCTCACTTGTAACAATTTTCACAGCTTTTACAATGTTAGGTATCCCATGCTTAGATAACAGCAGGGGACATACACATAATGCCTATCCCCATGCCTCATGTATTCTCACAGAACTTTACAGACTACAGGACTGCTCCTGTGTCTTCCACCACCCAACACACAGGAGAATCCACCTTCTCCATCCTCTTAAAGGATGACATATTGAGACACTGGCAAGACAACACATGAAAGGTATCACAGTGCCAAAGGCTTGCAGTTAAACTGTTCCTCCTTGAGCCAACTGGCTGTTAGCAGGATGGCAAACAACAGATGCACCTGGGCTATACTACACACTACTCATCCTATTTCAAGCTTTAAAGGTTAAAGCCAACACCTTAAATTACAGGAGGATGCAAGGCAGGCATGGAACTGAAGTGTCACATGCTCCCTTGAGAGAAATGTGTCTCAGACAAGGAACAACACTGTCAGAAGCAGTTTTACACATAATCCTTGCAGACAGAAAATCAACACTCTGAGGTTTATTCCGTGACTCTTGGATTTGGGAGACTCAAGGGGTAACACAGTGGTCTCCCAAATACAAAATAGCAACTGTTTTTCATAAGCCGAGAGTGGATTTTTTTGTGTACTAAATTAAACCTGTCAAAACTTTTTAAAAGCTTCCACGCCCGAAGCAGGGAAAACTTTGGCACTCTTTGTACTTGGAAAAGCTTTCTGAGTTCTAACTCATAAATAATAAGCCTGAAAAAAAATCACACCATGATGGGCAGAAAAGAAAGCACGGAGCAGCATGGAATAAGCTGTGTGTTTGTGGTTTCTATAGAAGTTATTATTTATCTACCATTGGATATGGAGTATAGTGAGGAATAGAAATGAAGAAAAGGAGGAGGAAAGTGAGTTGGGTCTCTGCCCAGAAAAGGAGGATGCTATTTAGCTGAACAAGAATCAGCTCCACAGAAATGCTGATGGATGGTTGGGAAATAATGTGCTGTTATGAAGGGGGAAAAATACCATACATAAGTTTTATAGGCTGTTATATACGAATGATCCCTTAGCCTCTGCTTAAAGGCAGCTTACCATTGTGGTCTTAACACTGGTGAGAAAAGGAGCTGATGCAATCAGGCCTTCTACCCACTATGAGTATTCATTGCCATTTAGATAACTTTAGAGTGGCAGGAGCTCTAGCTAATCCCTCTGCTACAGAAAGGACTGCTCCAAATGCTCAAAGCTCAGGCCATCGCATTTTAGAGTCTCCTTACAACCTTGTTTCTACACTTCAGGAGGGAAGCCAAGTCCTACACAGACATCTGGGGACACTATGGGAAGCAAAAATCATGACCACTTAGGATTAAATGTATGCAGCTTACTTTACAACACAATAGAATAAAATAGTTTTGACGTAAGGAAAAGGAAAGCAAGAGGCACACTTTGCTATTAAATTACATAAACACTGCCTTGATTGAACTGAGACTCCCCTATCAACAGATCAACTTGCTTGCTCACTTATCTCCTCCTGCTTCACACTGTTCCCCCACACACTCTCTCTTCCAAAACAGCCTCCCTTACTCATTTAGCTTGTTCAATCATACGGGAAAATGTTTCTGAAAATAAACCAGTTCTGACATTATTCTGAGATCTTAAGTTCTTGTTTTACCCAACAGCCCAAGTTACTGCTCTGTCCAAAGCAGAGTATTCAGGTATGTTCAGAAGTCTAGGCAGATTTGTTTGCGTGATGTGTTATTTGAAGAAGGGCTAAATTATTTGTGATTCCCAAAGCCCAGGAGACAGTAATCAAAGGAAGCACCACAGACACAAAGTGCTCATGGAGTCTCTTTCATGTATTATGCTTATCCATTGCAGGCTTGCTGGTCACAGTGATATTTTTCCATTTTGTTTTTGCGTTACTTACCTAGAGATGGTGCTGACCAGAGATCAAGAAATGTCTCCAGCATACAACACAGAAAGAATCGGGAATTATAGTGCTTTCCCAACTTGTTCAGTGTCCTTCCCACCTTGCTTGTAGTCACACTTTCTGACAGCAACAGTTTTCCATAGAAGTTTTATGACATGAGGCTTGATGTAACATAGACCTGGGATTTGCTAATGCATTGAACCATTTGGAGAAGCGAAAGACAAAAATCCTTTTTGAGCACAGGCAGTTCTGGCTCTCTTTTCACAGGAGACAGCAAAACGAAGGCTAGTAAAGGAGACTTGGGGAAAAGGAAGAAGATTTCAAGGAATGAAACTGCAATGCCGCTGACATTCACCTCACTCTCCTGCTTATGCCAAATAAAGAGAGATGGAAGAACAATCCTGACCCAAGGACTTTATTAGGTGTCTTGAAGTTGATTAAGAAAAAGAGCAAGAGTCCACATACACCTCTGAAAAGGGTCCAGCAACTAACTACTTGTTCTCCCACAAGACATGCACACAAACCAGATGGGAACTCCTTGCTGAACACACAAGTGGTGATCTTTAGATTTTCACTACAGATGTAGGTATCTCTTCTGTGCCTATGTAGTCCCCACTGTGATAGGGTATTGATACTAGGTAGGTGACACTGCAGACAGATCTGTAGGTGGGCTGTGCCCCAGCCCATCCTAGAGCAATCTCATCCAGAACAGAGCTTGCAGCCCACGTTGGCTTCCATTGCCTCAGCCAGTAAGGTGATCACCAAATGCACAAAGACTGCTCCTCTGCCAAGAAACACGCCCATTCCTTGCAAAGCACTTGGTATGCCACAGGACTGTAATTAGAAAGTATAAGCATCACTGCCTCCTGTTCAGTATTATTTGGATTGAGGGGTAACAAACAAATTCTCCACTACTAATAAGAAAAATAACCAAAATGCCTGAAAAGGCCTGACAGCTCACCAACACAGGGCAAAGCTCCACAGGAACAACTGTCCCCATGGGAACTGGCAAGTACAGTGCACAGGAAAATGAGAACTGTTTGAATTAACAGGGAACATTTGCTCTAAATAAAAGCTATTTTGAGGAATTAAAGCAAACAAATGTCAGCTCCATGTAGCAGCGCGCTGGGATGTGATGTGCTGTAATGTGTTGTGACACTTCACTTCATAAATTAAAGCTCTTTTTTCTCCCCCAGGGAAAGAGAATTCAAGTGCAGTCAAACACTTGCATTTGGAAGGTCTGCAGGCTTGACACTTACCCGTTTGTGACTCCACTGATCCCCCTGAGAGGGGACACCTTTGTGCCTGCCCAGTGGGCTCCTCTGTCCTCTCCAGGCCCCAGGAAATAGCCACACAAGAAGCCTGGAGCTCACAAGCAGACAGCCATGCCATTGCCTTACCCTGGTGCCAAGCTCCAGATAACACTCATCAATCGACAAGGTGAAACCAGCTGATGTCTCAGCCAAAACTCTTGATCTGAGCTTAAACTTATTTTATATCCTACTTATCCATCCAAGCATTCATTTGAGATATTTACTGTACATGAAGCTACCAGTCTCACAAGACTAACTATGGAATGGAAAGGCCAAAACCCACCCACTTAGAATATCATCCCACTTCAGCTGGTGTGATTCAGAGATGAAATGAGTGTGGGCTTAAGTGTCATCACTCAATTCTCTGGCACTGAAAGCTGAACTGCACAACGGTAACCCTATTGCTAAAGTAAACCAGATCAACACAAGGGCTGTAATGATCTGTGAGGAAAGACGACAGTTCTGCTTTTCTGATGCAGAGCACAGAGGAGCACACATACCCATCACGGTTCTTTGTCATACACAGGTCTTTGGGAAGACCTTCAAAAATAAAGAAGAAGGAAACAAAATGAGAAAAACACAAGGAATAAGACACTCTAGATGACCTTGTTTGTAAAAAAAAAGAAGAAAAAGAAAACACCCAAGCACTACCAGTTTCTTCAGCGCATTCAGCATTTTCCAGTCATTGCCTGGAAGGTGCCAATAATGAGCTCAGAGCTGTACAACCTACAGAGATGCCAAGGCAGTTCATCAATTAGATATGAAACCCAGAAAGCCAAAAGACACCATGAAATTACACAAGTAGACAACTTTAGCTCTTCTATCCCCTCTTATTTTTTGCATACAAAATCCAGAGGAAAAAGTCTTAAATATGCGTATTAACTCAAAATGGAGTCTGAGAGGGGTTTTGTGCTGGGCCCTGCAAAACAAGAGGTATAGGCAACTGTAAGATGTAACAAAGCTGAGTAAGATGTAGTCACACATCCCTTTTTAAGATCCTTGATATGCAGTTACCATTTTGCAGCAATGAAAACTGAGGCACAGCTACAACTGCAGCAGAGCATGCAACTGCATCAATATTAATGTGCTGAACATTTAAGGGTAAATGTAACATGTCAAAGCTTGTTCCAAGTGTGCCGTTGTGTCCTTACAGTGCAGCCATGGCAAATGACGTTTATGTGAGGAGACCTAAGGCTGCCTCCTTGTGTGGTGTGCACAGCAGGGACACAGTTACCTGCCAGAAGCTGAGACCTGGTGGAAAAAGATGCTCAGAAAGCAGCCTCTGCACCTTAGTATGTCCACAACAGAACCTTGCCAGGCATGGGTATGCAACCGTGTTCTGGCTTGGCCAGACAGTTTTAGAGGCAGCACAGTCCCAGCACACCACCCTGCATGAGACCTCAGCCCTCGCCCGCTCCTGGTGCTCCTCCCACTCCTGGTACCACCACAGCTGCAGGCTAGCATTGCCTATGGTGCCAAAGTCCCACAGAAGCAAGCTAAGGAATCTAAGCCAATGAGCATGGCAATGACCTCTCACATTTCCTCCTTCCCCTCATCATTCTCAGCCTGTGCAGTGTAATGCCAGATGGAAATTCCAGCATAAATCCCAAAAACAGCACAGCCATGTCACTGAAGGTGTGTCCCGGAGTTCATTAGCCTTGTATCTCACTCATCCCTGTAGACCAATTATTTCCAGTTTCAGAGCAAACTTGTCCACAACTACCTCACAAGTTTTCATATCACGAGATGTGGATGTGCTCTTTTAAATATTCAGGGGAGCCTCACCCAATACACCTGCTCTGACTGAAAGAAAGAGTCCTTATCTGAAGATCTCTACAACATCACTTTTTTTCCCTGTAGTTAGGTTGTTGGAACAATGAGGAAAAGCTTTCTGCCAAAAGCTACCAGATGTCTTTCTTATGCTGTGAAATGGTTTGTTAGCTTAAGACAACAAACTCCTTTAAAAAAGTCAACAGCATTCTGCCTAAGTTCAGCCCTAGCAGGACTATCTTTTTCAGCTGGAACACTGTGACTACCCACACAGACAGGCTCACCACAGAAAGATAGCTGCTTAAACCTGAAGCCTTTGATCTATTGCCTAAACTCTCAAGCAATAAGGGACACTTTGCTCCCACTTGTAAGCTCAGACCACTACTAGGCTCAGATAGATGCATCCTCAGAGTTCTCAAGGGAACATTTCAAAGTTTTAATGGCAGTGGCAGCTGCTCTTTATAAGCTGAAGGCAACGACACTTCATTTTTTAAATGCAGGCAGATTCTGATTTATAAATATGAAAATTGAATGTATGCAAAAGCACAACCCTTCTTCTCTTTGCGCATACACAATTCAGATAACTGAATTGATCAGTCACCAAACCGAGCTGAAAGTCATTATGCCGAAGAAAAGACCTTGCTTGCCTAACCTCAATCCAGAATGAATCTAAACCTCTACTTTCCAACCCTCTGAATATGAATAGGGACAGCATGAATATGCTGACAGGTCTTTTATTATAGCTAGAGGGTGTAGCAATAATTAAAAACCAAATCTTGTATGTATGCAGCTAAGACACTTCCCAAAGAAATACACTTGACTTTGTCTTTTTGTGAGATTAGGTTGTCAAAATGGTATTTTTTAAAGTCAGTAAGATAGCACAACGCTTGGAATTTCCACATGAGGGAAGCTTAAAGGAATTGGATGGAAGGGATGGAAGACTACTGCTCTCCAAACTCCCTGTACTAGTCTGTGCATGTAACTGTGTGCAAAACACAGGGGCTCAATGTTGCAGCTGAAATGTGACACACAGAGATAGAGAATTTCCAATTCACGATTTCTTCAGCAACAATTCACTTCTACAAAGCCTACATCCATGCTTTCTGGAGAAAACAGACAGCAATACACTGGCATTTTGACCAGGTTGCTGTAGGAGCCCTAACACTTGTAGGTTTACTACTTCAATTAGGAGGTGAAACATAACCCTCCACCTACATCATTCTAACTAATTTCTCAGCTGATCTTTTGAGCTCTGCAAAGAGCACATTTCTCACTGAGCTCTACAGGTAGCACAAGCAAGTGTGTGAAGTCAAAAGGGATATGAATTATTAAAACCTCTGAACAACTAAGGTTGAAGGGCAAAAAAACAGAGAGAAGAAAAGGTCTTTTTTTAACTAAGGAATGACAACATAGTTATTTTAAAGCACTCAAAAAGGTCTTTTCAAGGTTGAAACAAATGGCTAAAGAGAAATAGCCTTGCACATTGAGGGCTCTGGCAGACTTCAGATAAAGGCAAGGGCCCATGGAGATCATTAGCTTTGGGATGGGGATCATCTCCTGTCCAGAGAGGCTTTTCCCATGAATTTCACCACTTTGCTGCTGTCTGGTCACAAATCTGGAGAGAGAATACAAAAGCAAAGCAAATTTATGTCCGACTATTTCGATTCCAAATGTGAACATCAAGCAGCAGCCATACAGACTTGTGTCTCAGACAGTGCTTCAGAAAAATCATCTGTTCCCACGGTCTATGTTAGTCAAACTTATCCTCATTGTGCTTGGGAGCTGTTTTCACATATGTCACCCTAGAAGACTTCACAGCTTTGTCTATGAACTGCTTTCAGCGTATTTCTGACCAATAAGAACAATAACTTTTCCTGGCATAATAGCTTGCTTATCAATTTAGAAATGGCAGTGGGCTAATACCTGGTGCTAGAACAGTAGCTCTAGGCAGTATCTAAGAATGGCTCCTCAGGTGTTATTTGCACAGACACCTGCACTTAGCAAGTCACTCTGCCCTGGTCTAGTAGGTCACAAAGGTTTTGCCACACTGCTACAGAACTCATCATCTGCATCTCACTTTCAAACCTCGTATCTGCTGCTAAATGCAATACTTTTTAAGATAATAACTGAATAGCCCATGTTAATATCCAATTCCCCCTTTGTTAGGCTCCTGAGGGATTCCAGGCAGCTGCTTAATGCTTGCCATCTCTAGGGATTTATATTTTCCCATATGCTACTGAACTGCAAGATGAACAGTTGTGTCATACCACACATGCCTGGCAGAAGAACAAAACGTGATGGAAACGTGAATTATTGGCTCTCAGCCTTCAGGACTTTACTTTTTCCTCTTTTTCAGAAGACTTTTTATTTTTTCCCCCATCTGTCCTGCTCCTTCATTTCATAAGAATACTGTTGCCTGAGTCAAGAGAGAAGTGAAGACAACCTGTATTAGGTCAAGCAAATTGCCGCAGTGGGCAGCCCGGCTGGGGTCCTCATCATAGGCAAGCAGTTGTGTGCTGCAGACAGCTTTACCTGGGATTGCAGAGTGCCCCTGCCAGGCTCCTACCAAGGCACAGAGGACAAAAAAGTATCTCTAATAAGCTCCATTTTCCTGAATTGTTGAGGAGGAGGAGATAGAAAATCATTCCTGTAACACCTCTGGAAAACTTGAAGAGGTTATTGCTATGGAAACCGCTCCAGCAAAGCAGGTGCAGAAAAGGGGAGCAGCAGAGAGATGCACGGAATAGAAATTCTTAACACCTGAAATTAAACCCTGCACACCTCTGGCAATGCAATCTATTTTGGATAACAATCAACAATCTGCCCTTGGTTTTGTATCAACAAAACCACAGGTAAGTGACAAGGAAATGAACACATTAGGCTGTGTAGGAGAGCACTGGCTGCAAAACCATACTAAAAATCAGTATATATGGCAGCAGAGAAAAATCTGGTACAGAATAGGGACTACGTGTCCTTAACTCCAGCTGAACTAATGCAAACCTTACTGTGGAGCTTGTCAAATACAAGCAGAGAAGCAACAGAGTTTCTTTTCACCAGCCCCTGATGGTAAAATAAAGCTAGGCTGGAGGAAGCCTTTAGCACAAGAATGGAACAGAGGAGCTCTGATTGCGCCACACCAATGACTGCGCCACAGAAAGAAAATACCCTACTGAAACGGGGCCTGAAAAAGGAATTGTTCAGCAAAGAAGGAAAAATCAGTTAAAAAATGACGTGACAAACAAGAAGCTCTTTGAAAGTGACTTTACCCTACAAAAATCCTGTGAATCCACATCAATGGCTTTGTGTCAATTTTAATACTGGATATGAAATCTCTTCCTTTGACCATACATGCCTGTGTGTATATTCACATTTTTGCTTCCTCAAGAGTGTGGCCTCAAGTGTCCCCAAGGATACTGTGAGTAACAAACACATCAGTTGATGGGTAAGGAACCGGCTCACAGGTGAGCACAAAGGGTGATATTGAAAGGGTTTACATCAGGCTGGCAACTGGTCATTAATGGGTTCGACATTACGAAAAAGTTTTTCACCCAGAGGGTGGTTTGGGCACTGGAGCAGGCTCCCCAGTAAAGTGGTCACAGCACCAGCCTGACAGAGTTCAAGAGCTATTTGGACAATATTCTTGAGCACATGGTCTGACTTCTGAGGATGATCCTGTGCAGGGCCAGGAGCTGGACTCAGTGATTCCTGTGAATCCCTTCCAACTGAGTACAATCTGTGATTCTAAATGTAATATTCAATCACCACAACAGAGTTTTGATATGTGTTTAAATGTTCTGCAAAATTGAGGCTTGTGCCTATGCAAACACATTCTCAGTAAACTGGAGGTTTTGCATGGAAAGATGGAGTCTTTCCTGGTGCAACTATGCCATTTTGGTGAGCTGAAAATCTTTAGATAAACTCTTTCATAATGGATGATATATTACCAAGAAATGGGGGAAGCGAAGAACTACAACACTAAGAAATCTTTTGAGGTCTTCATACCTTCAGGAAAATAAAAGCCAGTTTTTCTTTATTTATTTATTTAATTCAGGAAAATAAATCTAGCCCCTGGGGTAGATTTAACAACATGCCTTTAACTTGGCTTCTTTCCTTTTTGGCTGCATGAACATCTGTAATCCCCAAATTCCTGTAGCTATTTCTACCAGCTGGTGAAACTGAAACTGATCCAGCAGAGGAAGTCTGAGCCCCACCAGTGCATTGAAAAACATAACCCCATTGGGCATGACACAGCTCCACCACAATATAAAACCATGCAGTGCATTTCCAAACTTAAACGAATGCAAACCATAAACCAAAGCATTTCAGAGACACAACTGTAAGGCATGGATGAGATGAACTGATTGCCTTTCCTTACCAGAGAAATCACACAAAAGTAACAGTAAAGGCCTCCCTAGGAAGGAATAGGTGATATAAACTACTCTGGGCTGCTAAGGGTTAACCTCAGTACTCGCAACATGTCTTCAGTCAAGTGTCTAAGCTTCTGCTAGAGGGGAATTTTACAAATAAACTTACAGGCTTTGCAGATCAATTTTCTACTTGGTTTTATCACTCTCTTCTCCCGAACAGACCCACTGCATTTCAGTTTATTTTTCAGATGCATTTTAAAGTTTTAGTACCATTTTTGAAACAATACAGGCCCCCCAGTACTTGAAACCACATATGGAGCTTTGGTAGTATTTGTATTTCCACCAAGAATATTTAGTAATAAACAGCTATGAAAAACATCACCCTCAGGCTCCAGCACTGTCGAGCATGCAGTACAAACCTTCACTGACTGAATACCCAGCAAGCATTTAAATGATAATATTACATTAGAGTGGTGGCTGTAGCTGTGTAAATAATTGTGCATTGTCCCTGCTCATTGATTTATTTTCATATGTGCACACGTACACGTCTGAAAAAGCACTTAAAAAAATTCAAAACCCAGACAGCGATAATTTAATAAACTCCAAAGTGAATCAATAGACTACTTAACAGTAGAGAGATAAACTGCATTTAATCAGAGTTAGAAGGGATGGAGAGAAGGCTGTGCAAGATTCAGCCAGCAATACCAGAAGCACAGAGACTCAGAGTGAGAGAGAGAGGAGCCTGAGGTAGGTGGAGAGGGAGACCAGGCAGTACAGGGAGCACAACACTTTCGAAAAAAACGTCCAGTTTCCAAAGTGCTGTTTACAGAGCAATGGGAGTCAAGAGATTTCTTGACAGACAAAAAAAATGTAATAGAACCCCGTAAATACTCAGGACAGGATGACCTTCAAAGGAGCTCTCAGCAGCTGATAAATTTAGCTTTTGCTAATGCAGGGGCTCTCATACAGCTGTGCAGCAGTCATCTAAAAACTGGGTCTTGTACAGTTGTGACACAGAGGTTCCCTTGTGAGAAAGCACTGAACATTTTTATTCCAAAGTTATTTCTAGGGACTCATGGCATTTAAAGGTATTGAAACTGAGGCATGAAAATTAAGTGATGTGCCAAAATTTACAAAGCATCTGTAGCAGCTCTGAAAATAGGTTTATGTCACTTGACTATCAGTCCTGTGTTCCTGTCTCTGGCCTTTTTTTTCTGTTTTCACTCTGCCCTACAATCTTTAAGATAAAGAACTGACTGCAGATTACAGATTCCTGCATGCAGTGCAAGCAGCACACTAAAAGAGAAAGCAATGTACAGCAGAACCACCTCTTCAATACATACGAGGACACTGTAGCACAATCTCTTCATAGTGTGTCTTTGACTCACAATTTATGCTGTTTCAGCAACAATTCAGAACTACCCTCCTCTTAGCAGTGTCAGCAAAAAGGCCAAAACCAAGAACAGACATGGGACCAAACTGTTTCACTCCCTCTTCCCATGTTAAGTGTAAAGTACCTCAAGAAAATGTGGAGAAGTTGGAGGATTCAAAAAAATTATTTCCTTTGTTTATTTCTTCTTACAAATGAACACCTACACACATCTAGTATTGAGACAACACTGTAGTATTTCAGGAATTCTGATATATTATATTTCTTTATTCTTACTAAACAAAATCTTGCAAGGCACTGTCATTGTGATTCCATGTTACAAGCTCTCCCTGACAGCAAGAGTCTGAAAGAAACTTTGAAATGTTTAGAGAATAACTGAGTGGATTCATCTCCAAAACTATTCCTTCTCAGACAGCAGAAGAAACAGATGAGACGCCACCTGAACCACCCTGTTTCTCTCATGTCTGGCACTCATGCTCTGATTTTCCCCTCAGCTGCACAGTCTATAAAAATTATTATTAGATAAACATAGTTCAAAGATCTTATCCCGAACCTACAGTCTGAGTCTCAGACAATCTGGTTGCACACAGAGCCAGGCTAAGCCTTATTTTCAGTCTCACATTTATGAAGTTACCTCAGACCGAACAACTCCAACCATGCCACTTTGACAGGACAAATTTTCAGGGCTAATATCCACACTTGAGGCCCATTATCTATGGTTGTAGTACCAAGTTGCTCTTGCCCTGCAGGGAAGGTATGCAAAACACACAGAGAAGATTTAGCAAAGCCTGCTATAAAGTCTTAAACATACAGAGCCCAGCATATTTTAAGAAAAAACTTTCTGAGTGTAACACTCCTCACTGTACAACATCCTTTTCTTCCAAACCTTAGCAGAAGGAAGGAGAAGGGGGAGATACCTCAGCTGTAGTAAGAAAAATGAGATTTTCCACTGCCTCAAAGGTCAACTTCAGGAGTTTTTATAATCTTAGCCTAGTGAAAATTCAGTGAAATAAACCATCTTCTAGCGTCTTATAATGTTTGAGAATTTCCTGGGACTGAAAAGGAAGTGTCACATGGCGCCAACCACACTGAAATGCTAGATCAACTCTTTTCAGTAAAGGTGTTTCTCTAATTTCTGGTCAACCTCACCTCACAGTAAAAGCATTAAGTAAGTTCCAGTATCCCGTGAAGACCTGTCAAACTACACAGCTGTGGGCCTCTCCTTTACTTTCCATCTCTCCCTTCCAAATAACATTTTACATTTTCTTATTCTCTTTCCCGTGATTTTTCTAGTCTGTTCATGAAAGGAGCAGAATGAATGCCATCACCATTGACACAATAAATGTGAGGTGTGATGCACCCTCACAACAACGTGGTGATGAGCTGGCAAGTAAGACCAATGTAGTACCATACCAGGCAGCACAGACTGTGCTCTCATACAAAGTTCTCTCTCCTCCATCTGCAAGTCACATTTTCTACTGCAATGGTATCTGGATAATGAGCAGGTGTACTGACACTCACATCCATGGATGAGCTACAGATCATGCTGCCTTTCAGCAGAGGTTATCCTGTCCAGACTGCTTTCAAACACAGCAGCCAGCACTGCTCTCAACAGACCTACCACGCCTTCCAGGTGTCTCTGAGCATTCGCAGCTGATTAGCACTACAGATGATGACTTAATCAAAGACAGGCTTTGATGGAAGTCACAATGTTGGGTCAGGAAAAGCAAGAAGGGGAGGAATAGGGCAGAAAACAAATCTGCTGACATTGGCAGTGTGGGGCTTAATTTTGTAAAACCTCGGTCTTCCTTCTTTCAATCCCAGTCGCTGGCAGTGTGCACTAGAAGTGGCATTTTGGAGGTACAGCTAGCCACTGTAAGAGTGAGAAATTAAAGGCTGTGGCATGTGAAAGTATAATACAAAAAAAAAAAAAAAAAAAAAAAAGAGAGAGAGAGAAGGAGGAAACAAAGTTTTAGGTTAGTTCCTCTGGTTTTACGCTGAGGGGAAAAAAATTGGAAGTAACTTCTGTTTTCATGCTGAGAGAAAAAAAATCCGTGAACAAATCTGTATGGATTTGCAATCTAACTTTTCCTGGCTGTCTCATTGAGCAATCCAAAGTGCCAGCTACTTCTTTTCTCCCTGAGTCATACATATGAAGCACTCTGCCAAAAAAAGCAAGTGAAGACTCATCTGTCCTAGGGACTACTGGATTGAAATCTCCAAACCCAGCACTACCATCAGATCCTTTCCTTAAGAGTGTATTAAACACATTTAAACAGTATCATTTTATTGCTGAGAAAGTCTATGGCTTCCCTTGCCCTGCCTCCATTCTCTTTTCCTTTCTTTTGGGGAACAGCAGCTGTAAGAGAACAGAACAGTGTTACTAGATGCACAGCCCTGCTACTTTTCACTACACTAAAACTTAAGTGAATGTTGTATATACCAAATGGAAACTGAAAATCAGGATTACTTCAAAGAAATGTAGAACCCAGCATCTTGTCTCGAGGAGTTGACTGCATGTATGCCTGTCTTGAGAACATAAAGCAAATAGGCTATCCTACCTGTTGTGCCAGGGATTGAAAAAGGAGGGGGAAAAAAAGCAGGCCAAGATACACAGCTTTTCGGCAGAGCAGAAAACAACACTTGAATGTAGTGATTCAGTTGAAAGAGCAGTTCAGATTTACACAGGTAGTTACAGCATCCAAGCACAAACACAACCCTATCTCACACTGAATCTCTTCTGTATCACAAGACACCCAGATAGGAGAATTAAAAAAAACAGAGAAAGGGGAGAGACATTTTGTATTATGTCAGTCAGCAAACTCACAGAAAGGAGATAGAACTACACAGTTAATGCAAAGCAAAGGAGCTATGCTGACACTGATGACTGCACAGTTGAGCACAGAGATCCTTTCTCACAGTTAGCACATAGTCCATCTGCAAGGAATAGTCACAGGCTATTTAACAAGGTGCTAGCCAAGTCTCTCTAAGCCATGGAAAACTCAGCAACATGCATAGTTTATGACTCCAGAAAGCACAGGCTAGTAATAAGCATAGTCAAAAGGAAAGCTAAAAGATCAGTAAGTAGAGAAAAGGAGAGGCAGAGGATGCCCAGATGATAGAAGAAATGCATATAAGATGTTATATAGGAAAGAATTAGGGAAGAGGATTGAAGATGACAGGCAAGTAATGATAAAAAAAGCACAGTCACAAGCTTATCACTTGCCACTGGAGCAACCCCCATCCTCCCAAATTCAACTAAAGTAGAGAAAGCAGAAGGAAAGATAAGGGTATGAACCATTTTCCTTTTACCAGGTGCTAAGAATTTTAAAGGTACAGTGTAGAAAACAGGGAATTAATTGAAGCCAAATTACTATTGTTATGTGCACTGAAATTAAAGATTACCTCAATTCCAGATGCTTAAATAGCATCAAGTTCATTAGTTCCATGTATTTTCTCCACAGAATTCTCTTCATTCTAATTAAGTAATTCAAAAAAATTAATTGCATTTGTATTTGATTAATGAAAATATACATTTTGTTAAAGCAACCGTATAAGAAAAGCCTGGATTCAGATTGCTCTCTAGCTGCTTACGTTATTTCACTTGAAAATAGGAAAGGTTTTAAAACCCATTCTCAGTGAAGAAGAGTAAGGGCAGGTCAGCACATCCTCAAGACAGTCGGGGACAGTTATTTTGCTTCAGGTTTCCCTGGTAGCACTGGAATTCCAGTCCACCTTATTTCCTCATCTCAAACGTAGTTGACAGCATGAACAGGGGTTGTGAAGAAACTGGAGGACATCTCTGGTTCTACCTATTTCTGCTATATTCACTACTTTTGCTGATCACATTCATGACTGTATTGACATCTCACACTGAATGAAGTTAATTTGGTTTCCTGAGGCTTTCCTCAGTTCAAAAACGAAGAACAAACTGTCCATGCTCTACTGGTGGACAGCATTAGAGGGCATCTAGATTAGCTGTGGAAAAAGGGCAGAGAACAATGAAACAACATGCTTATTTCTGCTTAAAAACTTACGTAATTTATTGGCCCTGAAGGTCACTGCCAGTTTACAAGAAGGATATGTTTTTCTAGCTTATCTAGACTAAGATAAAGCTATGGAATGCAGGAAAGGAGCTTTTCTGTACAGTGAATCATATCAATTAGCTTAGTTGATAGGAAATACAAACACATTTGATCATACATCATTCAAGGGGACTTTTTACTTAATAAAAATGCAAAGTATGTTTTTGGAAGGATTTACAGCTCCTTTCTGCTCACTAATCAGCCATTTACTGGCCTTTATAAACCAGAAAGCTCCCTGATGTCCCAAGAGGGCACAACACACTTGAAAGAAGGCAAGACTGTCAGTGCTCATTTCCAGCTCTGCTATGCTCCTTATCACTTACTTCCAGCTGCAATCCAGCATCTTTACAATAAAAATGGAAAAAGGTCTCTCTCTGTCATCTCATGTACATTCTATCCTCTTGAACATAATCATTATCCTCATAAAAAGCAATTGCCAGAACATGGGCCCTCAGATCCTCCCAGACCAGTTACCTGGCAGATGACTAGTGAATCTGGAGGCTCTCTGTGAGCAAAAGATTTGATATTCTTCAGCCCCAGAATGGGATTACAGCAGTGCTGTGCCCATGGTTGACATGATTCAGAGCAGAACTAAGGAGCCCGAAACACGCTAAGTTTACAACCTCTTAGGGTTGAAGCAGGCGCACACACACGTTGAAGGCAAATGCGCACAAGGCAATTTAAAAGGTCAAATATATACTTCATCCATCCTTAAGGGGAAACTGGTTTCTTGGATTTGGATAGATTTTTTTTATCCAACACACACCACAACGAGCCTATAGTGGTTTGCAAAAAGTCAGGAAATGACTGATGCCTCCTTTCCGAAAAATCCCAGTGCTTCTGGCTGCAGTATCACTAATGGGCAAAGCTGCCCTAAGCTGACATTGCTGCTGAAAGCAGTCCTTCCTCCCTATCCCAGCTTCTTCTTATTACCCTTAGGCTGCCCTGACCAAAAACCCCATGCCAGCTCCTCAGTCTGATTTACCATAAAGTTGCACAAACTTTTACACTAACAAAAGAGATGAGCAAGGGAATGAATGGTTGGGGGCAGAAATCAATCCTGTCAGAGGCAAAGATGACTGGAAACATTATCTTAACATAGTCAAACCACAGCTAAAATATGCAGTGAAATTTAGAAATTGCTTTATCAGGAAGCGGAAATTCTTCAATCTTCTTCTGAAAGCAGTTCTGTCAGCAAATCTTTCCTCATATAAGCACGGTTCTGGTTACAAACAACTACATGTATACACAACTGTGTACATGTAATTACATACCCACATGGTAGACCTAACCAGGAGGATTCCAGTAGAGCCCAAAGCTGAGATTCATCTCCTGAAAACAAGGAATCTGCTTCACAGTTGTCAGTGTCTTTCCCATAAAAGCTGAGAACAGACGGCACTAGAGCTGTCCTTACTAAGAAGACACTCTAAAACCTGTTCGCCATCAGTAGGATATGTTTACCTAAAACAAAGCCACAAATGAAAATGCAGAAGTCCCAAACCCAGCAACAACAACAAATAAAACCTGTTCCATTTCATATAGACTACATCATCTCCTGAGTTTGTGACAAGCATTGACAGATAGAACAGCGACCTTATGTAAATTGAGTCAAGCTTACACACAGTAGTATGAAATTATTTTCAATCAGGAATTGGCTGCTTTCCCACACTATAATCTGCACTTTTGAGAACAATTATATTTCATCCCAACATGGAAGCCTTACATTCTGCATTACAGAAATTTTCTTGCAAACCAGCAAACAAAAAGCACCACAAAATTTATGCAAAAGCAAAGCTAGTTGGCCTGAAGAACTGTTATGATTGTAACTTCCAGAAATAATCATTGTAAATCTTATCAAGTCTCAGGAAAAGGAGAACTTTTGCATGACAGACAAATTGGCATCGTTTTGGAAATGGTCACTGCCCTGAAAACTAAATTCATGCTAAGAAAGAGAATACCATGTGACTTATTTCACAGACAGCGTTTCCAAATGACTCCAGCTGGTGCTCCCTGAAAGCACAAGCAAGTCAACACTGCCGACAAAGCTGCTGACTGCAAAGAGAGACATGGCTGGAGCTGAACTGGCAGCCTGCAGTATGGAACCACAGAACCAGACAATCTGTCAGGCTGGATGAGGCCGCCTCAAACCTCAACCCCTCTCCTCAAAGTACAATTAATCTAAGTAGAGGTTGGCTATATAAATAAATGAGATTCATGATATTCCGTAGAATCATCAGGATTAGGAAAAACCAGGCCCTGCCAACATAAAAGACAGCCTAACTGGGCCATGTTCAACCTTCTGCACAGCTCAAACAGCATTCGTGAGAACTCCGTATGGCCCCACAGGCTCTTTACCTGACAAGCACCTAATAAAACATCCACCTCATTTAGCGATTATTTTTGTGGAAGGTATTACTTTGCTCCATCTAAAGTATCACTCCTTCGTCTGCAGTTTCCAGCCAGGACTTGTTTTCTTGCCCTCTTTCCCCTCGGCTCCCATTGCCCTCCCCCGTGCTGCCCCATGCAGGTGGGCTGCACAAAGGGGATGAGGGAGCTGAACAGCTGCTGACTTGCAGAAAGATAAATGGCTGGAACAACTCCCCCATATCCTGGGATTCTTCAAACGCAAGGGCCTTAAATGGCCCTTCAAGCTGAGACCTTGGAATATGGGCCAGGTCACACAGATAAGGGAAATTAAGGCTATTCACAAATATAATTGACACATAAAAAAATGATGAGTATTTTACCAGCAACTATTTTCAGCAGTGAATGTACCTGCATCTGCTTGCATGGAGTGGTACATCTTACATAACACCAGACTAAATTAACATTGCTGCATCTTTCAGAAGGCTGAGAAGATCTCTTCAGCTCCTCTGTGCCTTCCAGTACACGTGACCCTGGTATAGATGCATCAGCAGGGGAATCTCACATTTTTATCATCATCTTTTTTAAACAAGCTTTTATGTTGCTGATAGTGGCTCCTCATATAAAAGCAGAAAAAACAACCTTTGATGAGAATTGATAGGCATGCCCAGGATTGAATTAAATCAGGTATTAGATCACTAGTCCAAGGCTGACATTCTGCCCTAATGGTGGCAAGCGCAGAATACACATATTTATTTGATTCTCATGCCTTCAAGGAAGCATGGTGATGGGTAGCAGGAAACTGAACCACCACTGCTGAAGGTGTAACATCAATCAGACCAGCACAGGGACTGTCCTCAGTATCCTTCCTATGCCCTTAAAAGTTACAAGAATTATCAGTTGCTGAAACCTTTGCCTTTTAGTATTCTGTATTAACAAAAAATAAACAAAAGTTCACAAAACCTGCATTTGCAAAATAGCTCCAAAACCAGTAATCTACACTGATCCCATGAAAAAGACAATAGTTTCAGTCATATGGTCCCTATATAGAAAATGCATGTCTAATACAAACAACATGAAGCAAAAAATCATTAAAAATACTATGAGAATTTTTTAGTACAACAACAAAGACATTCTACACTCGTGAGTGTCTGTGTGGAAGAGCATTAGTTCAAAGTCATATAGGCATCATGAAGTTCCAGTGGCTTCTGAGAACGGGGTGACATAGCATTTTTTGTGAGCATTCATTTCTGTTTGACATGGACTTGGTGAACAGGGCTGTTAATATAATAAAACAATATCGCCAGCTCTGCATATTAGCAATGGAAATTTGAATTTTAGCTTACCAATCTGAAAACTATTTAGACTGGAATTCAGCCAAACATTAATAGGGCTACATGCAGACTGGGCTCTAGACCCACTTCCTGAATTATCACCAAAGCTAGCCAACCACATTGTAATTCCAAGACTGAAAAGGTTAATATTACCTATCTTTCACCTATACTAGATTGTGAGGGATCAAGTCCGATGATTTTAAAAGGGAGATTTCCCTCATTTTTGCCAAACTTTTATCTCTTCTGGGAATAATTAACTGAAGTGAGTTTGAAACTCAAAATCTCCCACAAGCTCCAAATATACAAAATGCCTTTGTAACTCCACCTTGACCACATAATCTACTAACAAACCTGTCACAGTCATATAGAAAACTGCTTCTGGGATCTCTGTAGCTTATTAGCATGAAAGCTGTAAGGGAAGAAGGGTTGAATGCAAGAGCCTCTCACAAAATATTTCTTTTTATTTAGTTAGAAAGTGAAAACACCATGAGCATATTTCAAAACGTAAGAACTAATCCTTGTTTAAGAAAACTCCTTAATAAAAAGTGTTTCCTTTTATGATTTTCTTTCCTCTACTCAGTGCATTGGCAAGTACTTAGTAGTACTGGTATTTATTTCCTTTATTTTCATTTCTTTCTTCAGGTCTGACATCCAGGCAAGTCACCAACGGTATGTTCAGCCTCCACATTGCACAGCCCTGCTGTTGAACTGTATTTTATGGGCCTTGTTTCCTGTGACAGACCTCTTGAACCCTTACCAAGATGGATTCTCCCACCTATCAAGGACAACCTGATAGTACAAGTGGGAACCCTGGAACTGAGCAGTGAAAACCATAATGCTATTTACGAGTGAGCAAAATAAGGGAAAGATTAAAGAACAGTTTAAACTTTGAAATTAACAGTGAGCTTGCCATTAAAGTCTGACAGAACTCAAGGTTGTGCTAAATGATATATACAACAGTGATGAAAAACTCCCTCCTGTGCCATTCTACATGCTGTTTGCTCTCAGATGATTTTCGTACACCTTCTTCAAAAAAGCAGAACAACAAAAGATTTCTTGAAAGTCATCACAAGTCTTGAAAATTCATTATGTCTATAATCTGAAGCAACTTAGCCTTCTTCTCACAGCACTGTCAGTATTTTGGGTTTCGTCACAAAGCCTGCAATATTAGCATTCTGTATAAAGCCTAAGCTCCCAGAGTCGCATGATGAGAGAAGAATCTCATCTGGAGTATGAAAAAAAAAGTTTGAGTGTGTGATCATTAAGAACAAAAATATAAATTATGTGCATTTTAATTTTTTATATAAGATCTGCAACTGCAGCATCTCATTATTATGGCAACCTCAGAACTTGGGCTCAAAGGCTACAAACAGATTTCATTCTCATTCCTGTCTGGGGTCTGAAATTCCAGAATCTCATTTCTTTTGAAAGACTTGGCCTGTCCACAGACCACAAGTGAAGGTCTCAAATGCCTAACTGCAAGTCATTTAGGTGTATATATATTTTAACTACTATTACAGAACTAACAGCTTTTGCCTCAAGCCTTCACTCTCACTTAAGGGTCAAGAAGTACATCACCAGCCAGCTGAAGTGCAGAATTTATTCCTGTCATAAGTCTATCTCAAAGCATTCAGTACAGGCAGTGGGAGTTACGATGTGATAAGAGTGTAAATGTATTATTTAATTTCTTCTTATCTGTACTCTAATATTCTGAATTTTTATATTCTGCTTGACAAGTAGAGAGCAACAAATCATGGCAGAAGAAAAACTCCAAGTCCCAACCTAAGCTATGTTATGATCTGGAAAATCTGGCACGGTATAGATAAAGAATCATCTACAGCACTGAAGATCACCTCTGTACATGTGTGAGGCTAAAACCTCAATTTTTCAATGTACAACTTCTTTAGTCCCTGCTTCAGGTGGCACTTCTCATGTTCAGAATCTTCCTATGACCATCCCTTACTAGATGACTTGTTTAGCTGTGTAGCTCACTTGTTCTGGATGATAATGTAACTCTTTAACCAATGTGCATTCTTCCAAAGAGACAATTATTGAAACTTAAAAACTTTCAGTTAATTGGTCACTGATAAATATAAGGACACCCCCTCCAGGACTCCCTCCCTGATTCAGAAGAGAAACCATAAGCACAAGATGACCCTGGACACCTTCACTGGAACACTCACTTAAGGGAGACAAAGCAATTCAACCACCTGAGTGTCCAGGTAATCAGTATTACTTGCAGGGCCAAGCAGCTCAGGTGTCACATCTCAGTTCTCTGATAAATTGCAGATCTGAACCTCAAACACTGTCTAAATGCAAAGAGAGACCACGTACCTGAACTGCTCTTTGACTTGAAAAGATTAAAATTACATGAGTAAAATAAAAAGGTTCTCAGAAAAAAAAAATCAAGTTTATAAGCTACAAAAGAATCAAATTACAGATTTAAAATTTCAAAAGTGAAAAAAAAAGACAAAAGATTACATAGCCCATGGGTCTGAAAGTGTCAAATCCCGAGCAAAAAGAAACTGTTGCTTTTTTAATGAAAAATAGAATATATTAAAAGCTGTTATGAGTTTCTTGGCTGAGGAGCAGTGCTTCTCAATGAACAGAAGAAAATTCTTTGGGGAACTACCAACTCCACAGGTGTTACTCTACCGTTGTTAGATCACACCAGAAATTACGTAAGGAATGAAATTGAAAGGTCAGAGCTCTTTTAATGATTGTTTTACAGCTGAACAGAAGCAGTGTACACTGCATGACACAGAGTTTATCTCTTAGGTCACTAAAAAGTGCACAGCTTTGCAAGATGGATGGTGCCAGCAAAGCCATCACACAGGCAGACCAGGGAGACAGACACCTTCTTGTCCCTGTATTTTTCATTCAACGGCAAAATGCGATCTTTCCAATGTTCAGCCACGGAGTCAAGCAAGACAGTGGAATAATTTATCAGGCAAGCCCTTTAAGCATCTCTCAGACACCAGTAAATATGAATGTCTCAGTGGAACACAAGCAATTTTAGGTCTCTGCCTCATTCCCAAATCTAAGTTCCCTCAGAGAACTATGTGCTCTCTATTTGGACACAGATGTTAAATGTCAATGATCAGCATCTTCTTAATAGGAAACAGGCTTATCTAAAGAAAATGTGCTTATCTAAAGACCCTTGCCACCTGCAAGGCAGTAAATAAACACCAACATTTTATTTTTTTTTTAGAATCCTTCAGAGTAATATGGAAATTAGACCACTGCTTAATCAATCGACCAATCAATCAATGAATCACAAGCCTCCCAAAAAATACACAGAAGCATTATGTGCTTTCAGAAACCCAGTGATAATGGTTCATTTTATGTTTAAAATCTAACTAAGAATTGGCCAGTGAATCGATCCTTCCCTCACTGGCAGCAGAGGCATCTCCCCCGTGGTCCCTGCCACATGCAACATCTTTTCTAACCATGTTCTCAATTAGGCTGCCCAGAAAACATTTTCCCTCTGTTGTTTACCTCTGTCTTTTTAGCCTCTCACCTTTGGCATTTCATTATTCTCACTAAAAATATGGAACTGTATTTTTAAAATAAGTTTGCAAGGGAATAAAAAGGATCTGTGCAGTGCCCTTTGGTGCAGATGAAAGTTCTTTGCTCTCCTGGGTCACCAGCTAGCAGAGATCCATCCACATGGGTTAAAGCAGACACTTAAAGAAAAACCTCTCTTTGTTGAAACAGCAGCAGAATGAAACATGGAACCTTTATCACTGCTGCTCTGCGGAGTTAATCCATTAACTCTCCTTTCCCTTCTGCCTCTTTTCTTTCAATTTCTAGGTCAAGCTATCAGGTTTCATTCTGCTAACCAAAAGAGGGGATTTAAGACAGCCTCCAAGCAATCGTGTGCTATGAATCAACCACAGCTTTTACAAAGCTTACCATGCAGAAAAGCATGTTCAAAAGATGGCTGCAAGGAAGCACGGCAAGGTGGTAAACTAAGTTATGCAGGAGCTTCAAGGCAGCAGAGATCAGATGGGCAAGATCTCACGGGAGAACAAAACCTGCCCTGTTGCTGGCTGAATTCTCAGCAGGCAGCAGGACCTGGTGTGGCAGTGCCTGCAAACAGCCACAAACACCAAAGCGTGTAATGGTGCTCACGGACTCACTGCAACAAGCCCTGGGAAAGCTCTGATGGGGCTAATAACAGAAGGATTTCTGTACTCTGTTTCTTCAGGCTCTTTATTCAGACTATACCCATTTGGGGCTAACTATCAGCCAGTTTGGAAATGGTAAAACCATGGCTTTACCTTTTTTTTTTCTTTTACAATATAGGGCAAAATGTAGGATGGGTACATTTCCAGCACTTTCTGGTAACTCCTTCTGCCAGTATTTTATCATCTCTCCAACCCTGTATTCTGTATTCTGGCCACCACTGACTCTTCCCTTTTGCCCATATTTCTTCCGTTCTTTACTTCAAAGTTTGTCAGGAGACTAAAAGGTGGAAACATCCTCATTACCATTCCAGACACAAAGTTGTCTTTTTTGTCACCATCTAGACAATATTATCTTTATTTCAACACCTCTGAAAACTCTCATTAGGCTGTTTTCTCTCAGATCTGTGATCTGTTTTCTGCTGTAGCTAAATGTCATAAAAAGCTGGCATTACCAGGCAGACAGTCTCTCCCAGCCACCCCTCCAATTGTCTTTGATGTAGCACACTGGGTTTCTGGGAAATCCACTAGAAACAGATAGGCAATTGGTAGGCACACCTCTTTCTGGTGTATTTTAAAGAAATAAAAACCAAACCAGCTGCTAGCCCCTCTCTCCCCATACAAATTCCTATTCTGAATGACAATTACGTTTCCCCTGTTATTATAATGAAGTGCAAAGGCACCAGTAAGGTTATCAGTTATGCTTAAAAATTCTGCATTTTAATCCAATTTGTCACCCTTAACACCTGCTTACTTTAGTTAATGTAAGAGCAGCCCTGTTTGCTAATCTGATTCATTATATTGGACCAACATGCTGAGACTTCAAGATTTGCAGGAAAAGTTGCCTTTATCTCTTTCTTCTCAGGATAACATGTACACTAAATAGTAGGTTTTGTGCTCCTGAGAAAACAGGTTTGAGGTAAGCGGCCCCTTAGGGTTCATCTTCTCCAGCTGACTAAACCATCTATTCAACACCTGAGTGAAAGAGAACAAAACCAGGTGTGTCTTTAGGAGTCTCAGACATCCTTTTCTAATGTTATTCAGGACATTTCTGATGGTGCACCTCCATGGGACAGACTGCCCCAGCAGATGGGCTCTGCAAGTTAAATTCAACTATTCAGTTATGTAAAAGTCTGCACACTCGTCCCTTCCATATGTTCATATTCTAATTTGAAATCCCACTACCATTGGAAATTGGTTTAGTTAGTGCCTCAACTGTGAGATTCAAACCTGGCTGTTGGAGCTTTGGTCACAGAAAAGCTGTAACCGCCCACCTGCACATCTGCATACATTTACTGATACAAAAGGGGGCTTCAGGGGTTTCTGGTCAGCTTTTCTCCCACTGCAATTGAGCCTGCTAGATGATGACAACATTTGAGTTAAAACCTGCCACCTTCCACCTCCTCTACCTTTTTTGGTGGAGACAGGAATGAAAAATCACATGAGGAAAGAACAGCTTTATTTTTTTGTTGGTTGAATTTTAGGTCACTTTTGGCACTGGCATAATTTTCCTTCACCATCAAAATTAAACATAATTTGAACTATATCCAGATGTTCCCTTCTTCACAAACAAAACACTTCAGCTCATCATCAGGGCTTACCCTTTGCTGGAGGGACTGAGAAGTTTTAGCTATTGCACTATGTATGTGTTAGAAATGCCTATCAAACTCCTGGCTGCCCTGTCATGTCACACCACTCCAACAGGGCCCTGTGTTTGTTAAACAATTACTTGCATTATTCCAGTTCACACACGACTGCTGCGTAACTAAACTGAACAATCCATAGGACAGTCACCAAAGGCAGGTATCTTGTGATGCCTCGAAGACTTTCACCTGAAAGAGCAAATCTCCCAAGAATAAGGAGTTCTAACTGCCACTACCTCTCCTCTGTCTTTACTGAACACAGAAGAGATTTAACTAATTGCACTGTGGAGCCCTGGGTGTAATCAAAGAACAGTTTGGATTGGAAGGAACCTTTGAAGACCATCTAGTTTATCCCTGCTGCCATGAGTAGGGACATCTTTCATGGGATTTGGTTACTCAAAGCTCTGTGCAACTTGACCTTGAACACTTCAAGGATAAAGCACAGTTAACTTTTCTGGGCAACCTGTTCCAGTGTCTCACCACCCTCTGAGTAAAGAATTTCTGCCCAAGATCTAATCTAAATCAAGTGTATCCCTCTTTCATTTCACCCGTGTCTTGTCATTACAGGCCTTGGTAAAATGTCTTTCTACACCTTTCTTACAAGAGCCTTTTATTATATGGAAAGGCTGTAGTGACAGCTCCCCAGTCAGACCTTCCCCAGGCTGAACAACTCCAACTCTCTCAGTCTGTCTTCACAGCAGAGGTGCTCCAGCCCTCTGATCAACCTTTGTAGGCATCCTCTGGACTTGTTCCAACACATCCATCTTTCCTGTTCTGAGGACTTGAGCTGGATGCAATACTCCAGGTCAGGTGTCACGAGAGCAGAATTGAGAGGGAGAACCACCTCCCTTCACCTGCTGACCATGGTTTTTTAGGCAGACTGGGGCTTGACTGACTTTCTGGGCTACGAACACATGCTGCCAGCTCATATTTAATATTTTCATCTACCGTTTTCCCCAAGTCTTTCTCAGATGAGTTACTCTAAATCTATTCATCACCCATAATCTCTCTTCACTATCCAGTCCTTGCACTGCAGCCAGGAATTTCTAACAGTTTTGAATGAAACAAATACAAGGTAGCATGGTGTGATGAAAAGATTTAAAGAGGTGGCAAATAAATCATACTGGTCATCTTAAATAGAATAGATTTTTTTTAATCCCATCTACCATGCTGCTCTATTTTAGGCTATTTTAAAGAGTTCTGTGGTATTTTATTGGTACTATTTTCCATATGGCCTATAAAACTAAGTCACCTTAATACTCTAAGTCCAACTGTGCATGCCCTGGCAGCAAAAGAAAATTGTAACTGCTATGTTTTAAAACCTGTAACATCCCTACAATAGTTGTTAAACATAAGAATGAACTTTCAGTAAAATTCCAGATATCCAGATATACAGGCACTTTCCAGGATTAAAGGCAAATGCATGTGTTCTGGCAAAATTCTTTTTCCAATAGAAGTGCCTTTTTGTGGCCCTTATAATTCTGGAAATTACCTAATGCAGGCAAGGATGTTATTTGAAAAAGATGTGTACAACTCAAGCTTATGGTGTGTAGCCCCAGCCTTACAGAGCAGTAACCATTTGGACAAACACTTGCTCCTCTGAAGAATCACATGAACTTCATTACTACTCTCTACGTGTCACATAATGCATATAATGAATTCTGCACATAATGAATTTGATGATAAAGGAAAAACAATATAAAGATTCTAAATCATAGCAATAGTGAGAGGAGCAGAAACCAGACAAGATTGAAGGAATGTAAAAGGTACTATCCAAGGGATTTATGGATTGCACAAAAATGCACACATGTCTGGGAGGCACTATGCAACAAGGCATTTAGATTACAGTATACACAAATATATTCACATAAAGAAAAAGCAACAAGGCTGTGCATGCAGTGCTAATGCTGCTATTGCCTGAATTTTGAGCATAAAAATATGTGGAAGACAATATTCTCAGGCTTTTTTTTTTCCACATTGCATGCTCAGACAGTAGAAAGGAATGCTAAAAAGAAAACTCCATATATAACACCAAAATCCAGAGGGCTTGTCTTCTACTGAACTATAAAGACTACAAATCAAAAGTATTTGTCTTCATGGGGTTTTTTTTCTGAGCTGGACACCTTTTCTTACCAAGGTCATACAATAAATCAGGTAAAAGGTCTTCAAGGAGTCATACAGTAAGCACTAAGCCAGTCTTCACTGGAAGATGTAAAAATCACTTCTTGTCACACAGAAACACTTGCATGATAAATTTCAGCTTCTTACTTGTGCAATTCTACAGATACATCACAGCTCTGAAAAACCCTACCCACTGTCTTCAGACATTTTATTCACCCCTCTTGTGCTCAGAAAAGCCCCCTTAAAATTTCTCAAACGTATTTCCTTTGGGGGAAACCAAGCTCAAGAGTATAATGCCTATGGCTGACAAGGAAATCAAAATTAAGTGACTGAAAGCAGGTTATTAAACTGCGAATACTGAGGTAACTGTAGATCCTGTATATGTGAGGTCAGATGGTTTATGTCACATAGACACATGTAAAGATATCACAGGGAAGCAAAAATGTGTGCCATTCTCACAGGTAACAGTCTACCTCAGTTCCAGCTGGCTGAGGTTTCCTCTGCACCACAAACTTCACTATGGTGGAGGATTCAGAGGCTGGTACAGATAACACAGATTTTAAACATAAAAAGCACAAGTACTAAAACAACATATTCTGCTGTGCATTTAAACATAAGACATTATAAGGTGAACTTACTCCTGATTTGCTATGCTCTGCCTTTCTATTCTTTCAGAACAAAGTTTTGACTCCACAGAGGAAGCCTGAAATATGAAATTGGATTGTGGGTTGAAAGCAAGAAGACAACTTCAATATGATGGACAAGTACTCATTTAGCTTTCCTTGTGAAGTCTGAAATGAGACAGGCTAATTATATGTGGGGAATGTGTCCTATCCCTGAAGACAATGACTATTAAGGGGTTTATCAGAAAGAATATGTCAGAAACAGATTTTCCAGCAGTTACATTGAAATTACATGTGTAAAAATGTGCACGTGTTTCTATCTAAAGCATCACCAGAAAGCAAGAATCTGTCCAAAAGTAATTGTCCACTGACATATGATTTGAAGAGCACATAAACATGAGAGGGATGTGACAAACCATTCTCCTTCTACTCAACCAGGCTTATAAATGGGCTGGTCACTTCCTAGAAAGAAAAAAAGGAAAGCAGCCAATTTTTACATTCTACTTTCAGAACACTTCTAGCTTGTGCAAGATTCACTATTTGGTATGGAAAACAAGAGATGGACAATGCACTGGATTGTTTTTTCTGAGTGTTTCAGGTACACACAGTCCCAAACTCCAACTGTCACATAATATGTACCATCAGTTGAAAAGGACAGGCAGAGTCATACTTCTGCAGTTTTTGGAAATAACAAGCCCCTTGAAAATACCTGGCTAAATGTCTGTTGAACTAGGATCAAACTTCTCACTCTAAGTTTCAAGATATCTTAACAGCTGCCAAAGCTAAATGCCAAAAGTTGAACTCCAAGCTGTATATTTGGACACCATTCTCCTCATGCACACAGAACAGAGCCCACTAAAGCCAATACGAGAAACAGATGCCTAGTGCTCCTGAAAACATTGGGTTATATGCCAGTGGACCAACAATAACTTAAAACCAGCTATCAGAGGAGGAGTAAGGTTACTTTGCTTTTTGTGGAAAACAGACCAAAAGGCACAGTGAAATCAGCACAGATTTATGTGACAAATGCATGTTATAACTTAAAAATAGCATTACTGCTGCATAAGACGTCTATTGCCAATAAAAGCCTCACTTTTCTGAATAGCAGTGTATTAGTCATCCTCTGATGCCTAACAAAGAGAAAACTGGACAAGCTGCAAGAAAGACCAACTGTGATGGATAGTGAAGAGATGCTAACAAAACTGTTTCAGGCTTTATACTTACTTGTCAGTGCTTTAATTCCTGCTTTCAAAGACTCTTGTATCATTTGTCTTGCATACAATTATATCTCAGAAGGTGGGTGCATTTCCTCTACCTTTCAGCACTCTTCTGGCTAGGGATTTATGTGGGTCTATAAATGACCAAACAAAATGAACAGCTATAAATGGCAGCTGTACTCAAGTGATTAAAAAAAGTCAGTAATTTCAGTTTCAGAGATGTATAAGGACAAAATTTCTCTAGTGATTTCAGGATTGCACAAACCACTGAAGGAGGGATTTTTAAAGGAAAATAAAAAGAGTCAGGTACCGAAATACTATGAAAAGTCAATGCAGGTGAGAAGCCAGCATCTTTAGTGTCTCCCGAGAATTTAAGCCTTGAGGGAACAGCAAACTCTGCTTTCCTTCAGTGCACTGGCTCTAGATACTGGACCTGATCTATTGCTTCTCATTCAGTTCCATGCAAAGTATCACAAGTTATTTTGCAGGGCAAGATGATCATTAGGAACAGACATTGTTGTTAACTAACATCAGCAAATGTCTGCAGGAATGGCAAACCTATTGTGAAATAATGGAGGTGAAGCCCTTTAGAAAAACCCTCGGTATTTACATATCTTTATTAATAGTAAAACACATTAATGAGCAAAAAATGGCGCAGCAAGGAACCTCTCAGAGGCTCTCAGGAGATCAATTAAGATAGACTTATTTGTAATAAAACTATTTAAAAGGACACATGAAATGTAATCCAGAGCAAGGGAAATACCCTGTTTAAAGAAATGGTTGTTTCTTATACCAATGATGAGCTCTCTACACTTGTTTTACAAGTGTACAAATACAAAATTACAATGATTCCAAAAGACATGGAAGGTTTGAATTCTGGTTTTTCCATTTGTTGGTTATTGCCATACAATGAAGTAACATGTCAACCTAAGAAGGTGACCTTGCTTCGTTCAGCAAAATATGAAGTTCACCTAGGAAGTGGTAATGATAATTTTGCCATCCAACAATGGTTCACCTAAAATCTGTCTCTCATAAGATCCATGTTTACCTCAGAACAGAGACCATCTTTACTGAACATTACTGGATAAATGGTTGATGCTACCAGCAATAAAATTCTGAAACTGGGGTGAATCAGGACATGACAAAAACATAAAGGACTTAATCTAAACACTCATCTTGGAAAGGTTTACTTGAGGGACATCCCCAAAGATCCTAAATAAGATATGTTCTCCTGCCAACAAGTGTTGTGCAAACTGTCTAATTAGGAGATGTTCTCAGCTGCCAGACACAGGCTGCTTCAACCTGGCATTTCTGCCAAATCACTGTAAATGAGATGTGGCCCAATCTTTGTAAGATGCCCACTGCCGTTTCCCTTGTTGAAATGCTAGACATTCTTCTCCACAGACACATCTAGGCAGTATTTGAGTTAATATTCTAATTAATTCACTTGGCAATACCATTAATTAAAGGCAGATTCTGCCCTGCTTATTACAAGACCCCTAATTTCGACTCCCTTCACCAGATTTAATTAATACAGGAGTTGGTTGAAGCTCCTGCCTTTTCTATCCCACAAAGACTGAGTTACTTTTGCCATGAACTGCTCTAACAACCAACTAGGACACATTCACTGGCATTTCACAGTATGGGGAGCTGGAGGAGGGAGAGCTCTCAAGTCAAAGAGATCTCTCACAGTTTAGTGCGAAAGCCAAGCTGGAAGAAGAATAAAGAAAGAGATGATGCTCTTTGGTGGCACATAACCATCCTGCATGAAATTTACAACTGGTTTCCCATAATGCCTCCCCTTTTATAGCATCATTATCACACAGTAATTTACAACCATCCTCACCAGTTGTATTAACAGTCTCTTGCAAGTTTATAAAAAGAAGATTGTAGCAAGAAATGTCAATTAAAAACACATTAAAACAGATGCACTGTGAGAAACATCAAGGATCCAGTCCCAGCTTGCAGGAGGAACAGGTGGCACATGCAGCCTCCACAATTTGTTCAGCACCCTTCAGGGCTGAGCAAAGACAGACCCCAAAGGACTTCAGAGGGAGCTTCTTACTGAGTTGAAAGGTGATCTCTAGGATGCAAGGAGAATAGAGGAGTATAATTAAAAGAAGATAGTAAATTGTCTTGAGGATGCAAAAAAAGCAGTAGACATCTCAGCTACTTGACACTGCAGGAATAATACAAATTTCTTTGGTTAGGTACAGCTACTTCCTAATTACATGAAGGTTGGGATCAGAAATTTCTTTCTGAGCTCACAAAGTATACTAACAGCTACACACATCCTCCAGGTTGTTGTAAATGTAAAAAAAAAAAATCCACCAATACTATGCTAATTTGCACAAAAACAATTTATGTAAATATAACTAAGGCAGGATTGGGAGTCAGAAAATGCAGGCTAACCTTCTTTCACTCTGCCTGATTCAAGCAGGGATCTGAAGAAAGCAAGACAGGGGTAGCAAATTGTTTGTAGAAACAGCTAACCTCAAGTGGATGTGCCTCAGAGCAGGGAAGCAAAAGAGGAGTGGAGAAAGGGCTTATGCTGACAGTGCTGATGGTCCATTAACTACAGCTAATAATGGGCAGTTCTGCTGCCCAAATGATCAAACTCAGGTTTAGCAGCAGTACGTCTTCTCACTTTATAAGGAAGGAATAGAAGGGGCTTGATCCAGCTTATCAGTTTTGAGCTTTTAGTCCAACTGACAAGAATCTACTCATTAATGGAGACCTAATATCTGAAGGAATTCATAGTACTGACTTACCATATCACCCAAACATAACCTCCAGATTCCCTAATTGCTCTTGTGTTTCTCTTCACATCACTTGAGCAAGAGAATCAAGGGTATTAAGACCACTTTCACGCACTTGATTAAAAGAATACAAACTACACTAAGCTGAAAGCTTTTAAAAGCCCTATAGGCTTATGAAAAAAGGTGAGGTCATTATGCTCTGGTATTCTTCTCAGCTGCCCTCAGTGGGTATCAGTCATCATTACAGCACTTGGAATCATAATGGACTCCAACAGTTTAATAATGATTGCAACACCCTTCCTAATGAGGTTGGTGCTGCCCTCTGATGTGAATATTCATAAAACTGGGCTGGTAATGGGTTCTGTCTTGATTAGCAGGCTATATGGTTCTGTATCATGTTTGAGAGACATCTTTTGATGCAAAAAAAAAAATCATCAAATTAAATTCTTGTTTCAAGCTGAGTAAATGAATTTGACTTTAGGTGATCAAGAGGGGAAAAACTTCTAATTAGAGATGCAAGCAATCATCTTGTTCAGTGTTCTTTCAAAGAAGGGCTATAGGGACACAGAATCCTAATAAACCTTCCCTCAATCACCTTTTAGATAAATGTTAAGGATTAAAATTAAATGTAATTAAAGTTTGTTAATCTGATATGGTTTCCACTGATAGTCCTCAATATTTTTTTCGTTGTCCTGTTATCCTTTGCTTATTCCTGAGTCTCTCTCTTCTCTTACTACCAGCATCATCTCATCCACCAGGGAAGGCAGAAAGGCAAATTGCTGCTTGGGATATCAGACCGCAGCTGTAATTAAATCCACAGATTGGCATTTGCACTCACCACACTGCCCCCACACTGCATATGGCAGTCGCTGCTGCATCTGCTTTGAACACGGGGATTTTCACAGTTTCCATCACTGCAGAATCAGAAATGTGTTCCAAGCAATTAACATACCAACACTTCTGTTTCCTTTTCTTGAAAGCAGAGGTGGGCACCTAGTCCTCTCTTTGCAGTTGTTGACAATTTCACCTCATCACTAGAAAAGTATATGAAATTAGCCTCCAAATATTAGGATTTAAGCTTCTGACCATTAAGTTAATAGAAATATTTCCCTTTTTTCCTGGGTCCAGAATGAGGCCATTACACTCTCTGGATGCCCTTGAAGCCAGCCGACCCACAGAGCTGGAATTCATAGGATTACCCTTACAAGTAAGAAGTTTCCTGTCAAATAAAACAAAACTTGCAGCTATCCTGCTGTTAATCTAGCCAGGCGGAAAGAGACTGATTTGAGCTAAGCTGCTGTTCGCTTTTGCAAAGAAAAGAAACCAAACATTTATCCTTCTCTGTTCACACAAGATGTTCACTGCACAACAGGAAAAAGAAGAAGAGGAAGACACATTCTTTGTTCACCAGTAAGAACTGGACTAGACCGAAGGAATAATAATGATAGCAATAGTAATAATAATAATAAATAAATTAATTAATTAATAATAGTTTTGCACTCCAATATCAGAGTCACAGCAGAAAGAAGCCTGCAACAGAGAAGGGATTTCTAACCAAATCCCTCTAATGGGCAAGACGAGAAACAAAAGGAAGAACTGGAAGTGACTCTAAACGAAAGAAGGTCTTTAAATCACAGTGCAAAACCTGAAACAGATGTCTAGTACCTCTAAACCTCTAATAAGGTGTTAATTTGAGCTATCTATCCCATTGCAGCTTCATGTAACGCTGATCTGAATAAAGGGGACAAGACTGCCAAAAACACAGAGCAAACAACATCTAAGAGCCAGGTTTCTCCCTGCTCTCCTCCATTTATAATCAGCCAGAATTAACTCGGGCAAAACATTCCTTCCCATCCCTGCTCGGATGCTCAAAAGCGTGATGAAATAATGAATTCGTTACGGAATTGAGGCCTCTGCCCTCCCAGCCCGGCTCCCCTTCATTAGCGCACGCTCCGCGGTTGCCGGGCGCGCTGCGCTTCCCCTGGCCAGCGGTGTTTGAAACCCGCAGCACGTAGGTGCTCAATCGCAAGAGCTCTCGGTATCTCGGCGAGCAGCTGCTGTGTCACTGCCAGGCCTCTCCTGCGGCAGACCTGTCACTGGCCTCGGCAGCTCAGTGCCAAGCCCACACGGACCACCGGGGGCCAGCAAGCAGATGGCTTATCTCAAAGTCTAATTATCGGTGCTGACTGAAAAGCCTGCAGCCGAGAGCAGCGTGGGGCAGGACTATGCTGGGTTACTGTTCAGGGGAAATGGTGGCAAAATAGGATGGGTTAAGGATAGATGACTGAGATTTTCCTGCCAGGCTTCCAGTGCACCACAAGGTGTTAGGAAAAGCAGGGCTGAGTTCTGGTCTGGGTTCTGCTGACATCCGGCTTGTTGTGAACAACACCCTAGGAAACGTGAAATGGCTTTTACACAAACAGAAACAAAATCAAAATCCTCCTACCATTCTTTTCAGGTTTCACAGAAAATGGTGCAGCAGGAATTAACTATACTTCCTTCTCTTTTGTCTGCAGTAAACACTGTATGCTGCACTAAGCTGCACAGACCATACTCAATCGGAGCTGACAGCTCAGAACAGATTCCACCCATACCTTTTTTTTTTTTTCCAGAGCTTGCAATGAAAAAAGCCCAAATAAGTGAGCTAGCAACTCAATTTTAACCACACCTGTTTCATTCACTATAAAAAAAGAACAGCAACATAGGCAGCCATATTAAAATGAAAAACCAACCAAGAAGTTCTGGGTTTTGTTTTTAAATCTAGGCAAACTGCGAGCTAACTCTCAGCTCAAATTAAGAAATTAGCAAGGCTGACCCAAGGTGAAATCAACCCAGCATGCCAATGCCCCTCTGAGCTTGTCAAACAACCACCTCAGCATCCTTGGGCTGGCTTGGGATGTCCCTGTTCTGCACTGGACCTTGTGATTCTGCCTGCTTTCCAGTAGCAGTAGGTACTGAGTCTTGTGCTAGATGCCACTGATCTCATGCTTCCTCCTCTGTCTGCAAAAACTCTAGGTTTCATCATCTAGAAGAGTGTGGATCAGTCTAAGAGTCAAGGAACTCATTTCAGTTTGGAAAAAACAGACTCTCCCTTTTCAGACAAATGACAAGTTGAATATATCTTATCACTAACACTACACTGTAATGTAACACTGTACCCTAAACTGTGGGTGAAAACCATCAGTTTTCTTTCAATTGTGTCAGTTACCCTTCTGTATCTGAAAATGTTGATAGCTGCTCTGTTCCTGTTTAGCAACTGTGAAAAAAAAATTCTCCAATGATGGAACAAAAGCCTCATTGTGGCAACTCCTACAAAGGAACAAAAAGTCACAAAAGCAAGGAGAACTGCATTAAAGGAGATGGCCTTAGTGAGACAGACATTAATGGAACTATTTAAATGAAAAAGTGAGGAAAGGAAACTCAAGCAAAATATTCCCTAATTCTGCAAATTAATTGTAGTACTAATGAAGAAGACAAAAAGGGCCATATGTAGTTACATGAAAAGGGCCATGTGCTGTTACATGACAACCACATGGCTGAGGGCATCCCAAGGCTTTTCAAAGAGGAGAGCATTTGTATCGACATCATGAATTAACATTTGTATGTATTGCCTTCTACAGCCTCGAAGCAACCAACATTTGTTTTGCAACTCAGTATGTCACCAATTCTGTGTACTTCCCACTAACCTGCCTTTTTGCACTCATGTGCAAAACAGTCTGTGACAGGCATTTAGAAACTCCATTCCACACAGCCAGACATCATAGGGTAGAGAAGAACAGCAGCAGGAGATGGCTCACCCTGTCTTCAAGGTTAGGGAAATGCATGTAACTGGACGCAGAAGGGGAAGGCAGAAGAAACCCCTCTAGCTGAGTATTTGCTTTCCTAGAATTTTGTGAAATGCATTATGTTGATTAAAAAGAGACCATAAAATGTTAGTTTGACTTGACAAATAAGCTGCTTTTCCCATTGAACCGCTTATTCTAAGTGTAAGTAAGTTGGAGCAACCTGGGCATGATGTACATCAGCAGGCTGGCAGTGCTCTCCAACAGGCTGCCTGCCAGTCGGGGGCTGGAAGTGCTACAGCAAAAGAGCTCTGCAGGACACGGCACAGATCTGCTCAGGACATCTTTGAGCAGTTAGTTTGAGAGTAAGATGTCCAGAGCAGCTGCAGTTCGAAGGAGGTTTGGACTTGCCACATTAACAAAACACTGCTACTGCTGCTTATTATGACCATAATACAAATGCCTTTGGAGGTGTTCCCATGCTCGGGTGTATTCAGTGCTTCATTTGTTTCTCCTGAGTGGTACAAACAGGCCAAACATGGGGCAAGGACTGGAACTTCAACAGAAGGCATGAAGGAGGACTACGTAACATTTGTAGCTCTAGACTTCAATTTTACAATAAAGGCGTCAATAAAAAAAGGAAGAGGAATTTAAACACTGTCAGTAAAGTACTCCTTATTATGTGTCCCCTGTGTCCCTAAGAGCCTATATGACTTTAGAGTTCACAGTATCTTTTTAATAATTCCAGCACTTCCCACAATTGCACAGAACACCATAGGTATAAAAGTATTCCATATTCTAAAAAAGAAAACTTATACTGGAACGCATAGGCACAGAGAGATACAAAGCACTGGCTGGAAGGGACAATGGGTAGGATTCAGCAGACTGCTTTCCACAGCAATCATTATCAGATGTTTACAGGCAGATTCTGAAAAGCACATAAAGGAATTAACTAGCCTAAAGGAAACATCAGTTATGCCCTAAAGCAAGAACCTTGGGTTTGTTTTAAGAATTTATAGAATTTTATATTTAAAGAATAATTGAAAAATGGATCAGACCAACACCCCACTTTGCCCAGTATCTCTCTTACTTGGTAACAACACTTGGGCACAAGGGAAGGGAACAACAAGGCAAGTTTATACTGAATTACCCTTTTTCTGTATGCTCTCCTAGTTTCTAGGTATTTCCAGCTAAGGCATTTGAACTAAGCTACACCCGGTAGCCTTGTGTTTAATAAGTCCTGATGGATTTTTCTTTCTCAAATTCTTCTTTTCACTTTTCAGACCTATGTGAACTTTTGCATCAAAATAACCCATGACACTAAGATCTCAGTTTACAAATGCTATGAGGAAAAAGAAACATTGCCTTCCATTTGTTCAAGAACTTTATTAATGACCTGAAGTTCTTATACGAGGAGATATAGTGAACAACTGTTCTGTTTTGATACCCACAATTTAAGAAGCCTGTATCCCAGATTTCCTTCACTTAATTTCTTTTTCACAGTACTCAGAGATTCAGTCTACTTCAATACAGAAATTGTTGTAAACCTTGAATTATATTTGTCATTTTTATCTACATCTCTCCCAGTTTTTTTGGGTTTGGGTGTTTTTGTTGTTTTTTTTGTTTTTGTTTTGTTGTTGTTGTTTCGGTGGTGGTTTTTTTTGTTGTTGGGGTTTTTTTTTCCCTGATGGCAGGACTGGTGATACAAGGGACAAAGGAACACAAACTACACAAAAAACTGGAGATGAGGGTGCTCCATGAATTTATTCAGTGCTATAATGATGTTTTCAGTGTTCAGATGTATTCTGTGTTCCTCTCCTAACAGTCACTCACATTCCTAACACGAAGTTTGGCTTTTGAAGCCTATTTGGTGGTAATTTTGAGTGCTATTTATATTCAGAAAAAAACTGAACGCTCTGTCTCAAATCTTATTACAATGCTCTGAGTCTCAGCAAACTTCTTTCTGCCCCATTCTTCCTAAGGTCAGTTTGGATGGTCATTAAGTTCAGTCAGGATTCTCTTCATTTCACCAGTGAGTCTAACTTACTACCTTATATTCAAAGATAATACCTAAGAGAAACATATTAGTATTTATCCTTTTTCTACCTCAAAAAAACTGGTCCTAAATTTCTTTGGGAGAAAAGAGGAGGGAAACTGCATTAATCTGCCTGCTTATATTTTCCCCAAAGCTTAACAGATATTCTAGATGTGACACCCTGAGTGTCAAAATGATGGTAATTCTGTCACAACTAGACATAAGTAAGCACTTCCATAAATTACAAAGGCTACTAGTGGGCTTTTGAAGACATATCCAAAAATGAGGGAACCTCATTTGGAATCTCTGCTCCAAAGCCACCTACACTGTTTAGCCTGTGTACCAAGTCCTGCTTATATGTAGCTCATGTTGCATAGTCAGGACACCTCAAGTTCACTCTGCTAAAACCACAGCACTTTTACAGCAGGTCTTCATAAGAAGTTCCTAGTTTTAAGCAGCAGAGCTACTGGAGAGCTCTGCTCAGGTGTTCAGCGATCACTGTTCTCATCACTGTCAGCAGCTGACACTGGTTTTCAGCTCCAGCTCATCTGACACTTCATGGTTTCCCAGCTACCCAGTGACCTCCATAAACCTCCAGTAGAAGCAATATTGTGAAGCATTTAATCTCATCTAGCTTTACCTCCCTAACAGTTTCAGGTGGAGATTATGAGACAACACACATGCCATTAAGCATTCCTTGCTATGTCACCTACTTCACTTATTTTACTGCTAGAAAGAATAAGAATTTTTCACCTTGCTCTGATTCAAAACGCAGAAGTAAATAATTGTGCTTTGAACTCTCACCTTACCAAGCCTTTGACTTCTACCTCGGAAAAACTTGAATATTTAGAGCTCTAGCCCACATATGTCTCCAGTTTTTTTTTCTAGTCTCTTTCACAGATCTCTAGGCTTGTAGAGACAGACCTGAAGTACTGTGAAGCCACTCTTGTCACAAGATTATCATTAATATTCCTGCGATAAAGAGAGACTATTAAATTGGGTACAGAAGACTGTTGTGGACAGACCTAAGCATAATTCCAGAATCTCTTAATACAAAAATACAGCTAAACGTTTTGACAGAGAAACTTTAGGAAGGACAAGTATTCCTCCCTCCTTCCCTTACCCTACTATTCTCTGCAGATTCAAAGCAGCATCTCATGAACTCACGTACTCTGAGAGCAACATTGTACAACATGTTACATCCTGACAGGCACCTGTGATTTAAGGTGCCTGATAAAAATATTTCATGGGAGATTCTTGATTGCCTCACACCTGGTCTCTAACACAGGAGACAGATGAAATCAGTACTGCAGTATATAGTTCCAACTCACTAAAGCAGAATAGTCAGATTCTACTTGCTTACATGAATATAAATTAATATAATCAATAAATGAGTATAAATTGAAACATTTTTGCAGAAGCATCAGGCATGGATGTCTACTGCTTATCCTCTCACAAAGAGAAATTAAAACTAAAAAAAATCCATTATTAAAGTGAGAATATTATGTCTATACTTTTACTGCTAATAGATGTATTTCTTCTACTTCATTCCTTCACTTCCTCTCACTTTTGGCTTCTCCTTTTAGTAGCTAGGAATTTCAGAAGAATCAGCAAGTTTAATCACTGGATGGGGCATTAGTCAGTCAATACAAATCTCTTTTTTCAGTGTCAGAAAATGGTCTTGCTCTAGTAGAGACCGACCTGCAGAGAAGAGTGTAAAATACTCAACCAAGAAGATACCCCATACACATTAGAAATAATTATGTGACAAAATACCCTCATATTTAAAATGTATTTAGGGAGAGATGCATTGACTTCGTTTTGATGTGTCTATTGCTTTGAACATTGGCTAAATGGTACAATTTCCCAAGCACACTACCCATTACCAACAAATCCAAATTTCAAGCAGACACGATACACAATAATGTACTTCAGCTGTTCTCTCTAACTTTATTTGCATCCATAATGTAATGGAGAACGTACCTGTGCTGACTAAGATTTTTGCCTGTCATGGCAAGCTGGATGCCTTGTTAGTAACAATTACCATGCACTTCTCCCAACAACAATAAAACAGTCTCTTGTTGTGCCACTATTCATGTCATCCTAGAGTTTTTTCATAGTTTTAGGAGACTATCCCAGTTTTTAGACACATGGGAGTGAAACCTGTATTTTGCAAAATCCAGTAAGTCATGTGGTAAACTGGAATCCAGTTGTTACTGGCAGGAACAAGAGCAGCTGGGCCAAGAGCACAAGCCCAGTTCCTTTCCTGAAGTCTCACAATACTCAGAGTGTCACTAACAGCCAGCTTATGCAAGGTGACAAGCACACAGCTTTCTGGAGAAGTAAGCAAAGGCTACAGTGCTGCCTTATCTGCTGGGCCATGGCCTGGAATTTTTTGCAGCATCTCTGGACAGGTGAGATTCTGGGAAGGGTTTGGGTCCAGCGTCTCTCAGGCAGGGCTAGGGCTTTCAAAATTAAATTCCTTTGAATTAAGGAGCTAGTCTGTATAACTTCATTTGGATGAAAATGTATGTGTTGAAATTAAGTGGAATCATACTTAACTTAAAGAATTAAATTCTTGGACTGCAGAGACAGCACATACAAAGCCTGTCGGTGTAGGGCATGTTTGCTGTGGGAAACCAAGCACAACCCTTTCTAAGTTAATTAATGTTTGGTGTTAATAGATGCTTCATAACTGAGCTGCCATTTTCAAAATTCCTGTTCTTGTGCTGTTGAGTCATTCGAACAAAGTGAACGAGGCTACAGGAGCAAAGTGTTACACTCAACAATGGTTTCACTGATAATCACATTCCTGTATCTGTTCTTCAGCTTTCATACACTGTACTTCTGGGATATCAAACTCCTGGGGGTTCTTGAGACAAAGACTTATTGCTAATGCTGAAAACAATGGTGTTCTATGACCCATGACTACATCCATGCAAACATAATACCCTGAGGGACTTCAGGCTGTAAGCTTAGAAACTAAGAAACGTATCAAAAATCCAGTTAACTATTTTTTCCTGTTCTCTCTAAGATGTTTCCCTAAGCAAAGGTCTTCACTTCCTTTTAGCACAGCCTGAAAAATGACAGCAGAGAAAACTATATATAACTCTTTTTATTCTGTCTCAACTTCTGAATAAAGCTATAGATCCTTTTCTTTACTACAGATTTTCAAAGCTGTGAAGATTTTATTGTTTGTTTTGTTAGTTTTTTTCTTTAAATGATGCTACCCAACTGTGAAGGGGATAAAGAGAAAAATTAAATCATATCTACAGACAGGCAAGTGAGCCAAACAACATGTTGAGCAAGAAGATCCAGTGGGGTCCTCTTCCTCACCCCACCTGATTTAATAAAATCCAGGCTACACCCAGTCAAGGATAATCATGGGGGCAGGAGGGGACACTGAAGTGCAAACATATTAATTTTTTGGTTTTGCTAGGACAGGTTGTTGGGAAAAGGCAGATTAGGAGGGCTACCCAATGCAAGATGACTCATAAGCTCACTGTTGCAGCTCCCCAGGGATAAACAAAGTTTTCTCTGATGAAATCAGAGTATGTAGAAAATTTACATGACTGATTAATAGGTAACACAAGAATATTCTACTCATTTCTCTTCTAAATAGGCAACTAAACCAAGATAACTTATCTATTCTTTATGTGTACCCCTTACATTAAAAAAAGGAAAAATTGAAGGTTTCCATTTGTTAAGTAACATGAAGTATGACTATTAAAACATATTTCAGTCAATGACTTACTCAAAAATTATTTTAATAGTCATTATTGCTGAACTTGAACACTGTGATTCATCACCTTAATTCTGAAGACTTTCTCTGTTCCCTGACTAGGCTTCCTAACCACTCCACTGAAAATACACAAAAGAACTTTCTGTAACTGCTTCCTTCAATTACACTTCAGAAGGATGAAAATACTTCCAATACTTCACTGGTCTTAAATGGATGATGAAATCCAGGACAGACTTTCCAGAATAGAAATGATGGCTTTGCCAACAGCACAATGGCTTTGATTTCCCTGGTTATGAAGGGCTACATTTTAACACCATCTTACAGAAAAGTAAAACCTGGAGCAAAACTCAGAAGAGATTCATAATCCAAGCAATGGCAGTTCCAGAGGAGCTCCTGGCATCAAAGTTTACCCGAAGTCTGCTTGTTGCCTCAGCTTTCACAAATATTCTCTAACTGCAGTAAATGCAAGTGAACAGAAGATGACAAGGGCAACAGAAATACTTTTTTAAAAAATTTTGAAAGTAAATCCAAACATCTTGTAAAAGAAATTTTGAATAAAGCATGACACAGAAGCTAGGTATCTTTGGATATTTCAGCAGGTCTATTGAAACAATCTCCACTTTGAACAAGAAGTGACAGCAGTCATCTAATCTTTGTGCTTAGCAATGCCACTGGCTCTGCTTAAGGAAAACTCCTAGTGGAGAACTACAGAAGTTCCATGGTACACATCCACCTTAAAAGACTGACCACTACAAAACGAACCCAAATTCTTCCTGTTTTAAAGTACAGTTGAGGAAAAGCAATAATACTATAGCTCACAAAAGCAAATTTTAGTGGCAAGTAAATACAATACAATGAGGAAGAAAGGGAAAAAAGAATACGAAGTTCTTGGCAGTGGGAAAAAGGAAAAGAGCCTGCATAGGAAGTAGAGCAATTCCACTGGGAATCTGAAATGGAAAGGGCATGTTAAGGGAAGAAAGATGAGAAGCACATGTGAAGAGGGACGAAGTGTAAAGCAGAACAAAGGTTGCATTTAGGTGAGAACAGAACTGTGTAGGTGGTTTCTTTTTAGATGGCAGGACACCAGATACCAGCTAGGTAGATCATTACTGTTTTTCTTACAGTGTCTTAGGTTTCTAACACCATTCATTGCTTTTTCATTAATGTGGCCTTTCCTTTACTTTTTTGCTTCATTGTAGTTAGGTAGTTCAGTGCCTATGAAGGTTATACCTCTGACCTGAACTGGACAAGTAAGAGATTTATTCAGAGAGCATTTTATAATTATTATAGTGAACTCACTGTCCAGTGGCTGCCTAGTCCCCATCACATCCATTATCAACAGCTATCAAGTCCTCTAAAATACAGCAGCTCTTCAGAAACTGATGTTTTCCATACAGAAGGAACATGTCAGAGTTGAGTACTGCACACAGATACTCAGCCACATGATCAATGCTAATCATGTCTCAGCAAAATTCCATCACTCAATATGGTTTTATATCTGCTTTACACAATGTAGTACAGTTAACTAATATGTTTATCAGAATTGTGCAGGAGTAAATGACACTACAAACCACTTGTCCATATTGACATTTATTTTGTTCTAAGCATGCCAACAAGTCATTAATCTAGACTATTTATTTTTAAGTACATAGCTACATGATCTGAACTTTAAATTAAACCAGTGTTTGAGCATGTATATAGCAATATTTCTTTAAAAAGATCGGTCCTCAATACTGTATGTTATGCAATACTAGTGGATCAGATTACTATATACCCATACATTTCATAATGTATTTTTCTAAATATTATTTCTGGAAGTCCTAATATGGTCTACATATAAATCTTCTCTAGTCTGCTTTACTGGATAGTCATCCCTGATTGCCATTTTGGAATACCTCTATCTGAGTTATGCATCCATTCAATTGCTTTTCCAATTTTAAACTATGTTTAGCATGCAAAAAATGCCAAAAAAAGGCTAATTTAAAGGCAGTGTTAGTTGTTTCTTTACATGTGTTAGCATATTTAGATGTTGAATGGTTTGCATTAGAGGAGTACTGAAAACCCCCTCCAATAATAGTGCAAGAGGTACATAAAGGTTTGCCATTTCTTCTTAATATCTTTCATAGGTTGCACTATAGGAACCCTGCAAAACTAATGGATAGCTAGTGCTGGGAGGTAATAATGAAACAGCAAGCAATTCAAAATCTTGCACCTACCATATCTAGATGCTTCTTATATATACATATATAGGTATAATATGAGCATGCATATATATTTTACAGATGCTACAAAACAAAACTTGAATGGAGGAGCTAGAAATAAAATTTTAAATTAGACAATTTCTTCTTTCAGGAGAAACCCTAAGCCATTAGATGAATACACTTACAGTTGTCTTCATTGTTAAAATCAGATAAGGTTTTTGCTTCAGGGAACTAATGTATAGGAACTTCTTCAAAGTAAAGGAGTGAATGCAGGCACAAGATAAACTGGGCAGGCTCAGTCACAGAAATAAATTAAAGTGCTGACCTCACCTAAATTCCTTTGTGGCAAGATGGACAACCTTTTTTTCTTTTTTCCCCTTATTCTGTCGAGGTAACTAATTTTCATTACAGTTAAGTGGACTTTTCTTGTTCTTATTTAAATCAGACATTTAAACCAACATGATACTGTTTTATGATACTGTCTACATATAATCTCCCTGTTCCAGAGGAAATTAGCTGTTCTCTTAGAGGAATCTCTCATGAAGATTTCCAAGTTTTTCCCACTTTCTTGCTGTTTCTGGCTCCTCAAGAATTCCTGTTTCCTTTTTCTCTTTTAACTAGGAAGAAACCTAAGAAACTCAGATACAGTGATTCAAACCTTCCTCCTTCCTTTTCCATTCTTATTCTTACTTTGATAACTCACTCTGATATCTCTGCTGTCCCTTCTTCTAATCCATCCAGATAACAGCAGCTTCAAGCTGTCCATTCCCCTCGTTTCTAGTCTTCACTGCACAACCCCAGACTCCTTCACTGCTGCCAGCAATGACTTTTCACCATTCTCTTGCTTGCCCTCTTACTTTCAACTCCCAGTTGCTTGTCCACTTATACTTTTCACTTCTATTTCTTAAATTCCACCTTTGCCTGACAGGTTTTATAGGACATCCATTTCACTGAAAACATATGAAAACTTTGGTACAGCTAACTCCTGGAACATAATGCAATACCCCCAGCTACTGGTTTCATCTGTGAGAACACATCTCAAAGAGCTAAGTTTAGGGATAGTTGAAAAAGTCTGTATTTTGCTCTAATTATGGCAGAATTTACAGGAACTTATGTAAATTAAAGAGAAGAGCAATGCAATGCCAGATCATTACAGACCAAAGAAGGCCTTGAGAAGCTTGGAAGGTAGTAGTAAGCTAGAGCCCTATGGACAGCAAAGGATGTACTTATGGGTAGCCACACTGCATTGCTCGTCATGTTTTACTCAGGAGATCTTTGTCCAAAAATTTCTCGTTTGTGAATACTGGGCCGTATGGACCTGGCTAGGCAAATACCATCTGGGCAGACTAAAGACATCTGAAAGCAATTGGGTAAATAAAATCATAAGAGGAGATACTAAGAGTAATAGTTTTTGCTTGCCTTAGACTGATAAATATTAAAAATACTTGACCTAGTTATGGATGGACATGTTATGCCCTTGTAGGAAAAACTGTCTAATTAATTTTAATTTTATTCAGACTACATATTTATGGTTTCTTCTAGTCCCATGCAGTGATGGTCATTTTCTGTAAACAGCACAGAAAGGACACTGACACTCTCTTCAGTGAGGATAACTCAAAAACAGATACAATAGAAAAACATGCTCATTTTAGAGGAGGCAAACATCAGGCACGTGTTTCTCTAGGAAGAATATTACTTAAAGCTGAAGTTCCTAAAGTATGGCTATTCCTACAAGGCAAAGAAAACTTCAGATAGACTGTAGCTGAGCTCTTAATGATCGCTTCTCTTTCATTAGCTGTGGGTAGGAAGAGTAAGTAAAGGACTGCAAACGTATTCATGACTGTCATTAGCAAAAAATGGCACTGTGTAAATCAATTTCCATGGATCCTGCTAGGATGGGCTTTCTAATTAGTCCATCATTAGACAGCTAACTTCTCACCACTTCTCAGACATCAAATAGTCCATCACCAACACATCACCCAAGTTAACAAGGAGAATTTTAATGAAAGCTAGTCAAATTGGCTTCTACCACAGAAAGCAGATAATAGGCTTTGTTACTAATCTTTCCCTATCCTCATTTCTATTCGTTATTTTAGTTTCTGTTCTTATAAACCTTTTAGTTTGCATCAATAATTTTTAACCTCCTTTTACTAAAGAATAGAGCAGCTGTAGCATGAAGGGGGTGGAGGAAAATGCTTGGATAAAGCCAAATAAGATACAAGCTGAGATTGCTTCTGGGTATTTCAGAGCTTTCCATCTTATGATGCTGAAGAGAAATGTCAAGCTTGCTGCTTGTGGTTTTAAATGGAAACAGCCTGTGAAAAGCATTTGACTGATTGGCTCAACAGTGTGGTTTAGATGAGGTTTCCACCATGGTCATTCTGCTTCACACAGGGCAGATGCTCCATTCCAAATGGTGGGGCTTGGGCTTGAAAATCCTATCAGCATGCACAAAAAGGGAAACTCCCTTAAGATCAGAAGTGACTTCACAAACAGATACACAAAGGAATAAAAGAATGCTTAAAAAAGATGAAAAATCTCTCCCTGAACAGTGTACTCAACAGTGTTGAGTAACAGCATTTATAATTTTTATAACTTTTTTTTTTAATTGAGGGGAAAATATTTAAAAGCCTAAATTCTACATGGACATGTCGTTAATTTAAAACAGCTCTTCCTGCCTGAAGGAAAATCTGCTGCCCTACTGTTCAGACACAAGTCTGCCCATACCAATTTTCTGGTTTTCTGTATTTCACCTCTCTTTCTTCTTTATTACCAAGGACATTTACATGAAACAGCATTTTTGCTTTTAAGAGTTCATCTGTTCCTGCTGCTTATCCCCCCACCTGAAGTCATAATCCTCTGTTTGTGATGACATAATAATTTCCACTGCAACCAATTGTGATGCCACAAACGGAGGATTATGACTTTAGGTTGGAAATAAACAGCAGGAACAGATGAACACTTAAGAAACAAAGATCCTGTTTTCATGCAAATGTCTTTTGTCATCAAGAACAAGGTTAGAGAAATTCAGAAAATATACGATAAAAGCAAGCCAGCAAAATGGGTACTAAAGAGAAACTCTCCAAATTTTCCAGGAGGCATTCAGCTGCTCTTTCAAATTAACTTCCTACATAACTAGGAATTTTAAATGTTCCTGAAACATAGGTAACTTTCTATTTGATTGAATTTCCAGCATAATGTGAGCTGAATTATTGACATCTTCTCACCAGAGGGCTAAGGCACTTTGCCATAGGGGTCACGACTGGATGAAAAGCCCCTAGACAGTGGGAACAGAGGGGAATCATCAGAAATAGGGCCAAGAGAGGTTTCTAATGTCAAAGCTCAGCTGGGCTATTTTTCTCCCACTTCTTCAAAACCAAAAATTCTCTAATTTCAGAAGTATCACTGACTGAAGAAATACTCAGGTGATCCAAACAGCATGAGCAGCAGAAGCAATTTCTGTTTTAATTTAGTTGGATCAATTTTGAGGTTGCTGCAGTTATAATTACAGGGCTGCAATGAATGGTGAAGCTCCCTCTGAATTTAGTCTGAACACAGCCTATAAGATGCAGGCCAAAAGGACACACCTAACAGAGCAAGTATTTTTGCTGTGGTTAATGAATGGATAGGAAAAAATGAATCCATTTAGAAGAAAAACATCTGAATTTCTTTCCTCTTGGAATAAAACCAACTCCTAAGCAAAACAGTTTAAGAAAAGTTATCAACACTTTCACTATGAATTTTCTGCTTTAAAATGGCTGGTATTCTAGAAATAAATATTAAAAATACAGGCTCAGAAACATTTTCTGTGTTCAAAAAAATAGTTTAGGTTAATTGTATTTGGTTTTGGCTCAGATGCCCTCATAACATTACCACAGTGGTGATCAGAACTGCTTTCCTACTTCATGAGAAACAGAACTGGGATGGATGGATGGATGCATGGAGGGATGGAGGGAGAGATGGAGAGACATGTATGTATGACCATACTCCTCTCTCAAATAAAGATTCCAGAAATGGGAGGAGAGTGGGTGTTAGGGGAGTGGGGGCTGGCTGTTGAATGTGTGTGTATACATTTATTTATTTTACTATAGTAAATATACTTACTTACCATACTATGCATCCACCTGCTTGTAAGTAAGTTTCCCATCTGGGACTTTTGCCCACATGAACCATGGCAGGCTCTCAAATGCAAACTGTTGTGCCTGTCTCAAGCTGGGAATGTGGCCTGACACACACCCTGAGATCACACACAAAATGGGACAGGGGCTCAGAACTCCGGTGTCTTGTGTTGAAAGGTCACCTCACGTCCTGAAATGGATCTAACAGACCGAGGCCGGTAACAGTAATGTGATTTCTCATTTGTTCTTTAGATTTTACTTTTGAAAGGTGCGGGGATTTTGGCTTAGATCTATCCAGCCTAGTTTTAAGCAGCTGACTGAATCCCTGAACGAAAGGCACAATTTCCTTATCTTCCTACACAAACAGGACCTCCAGAAGATGATTCACACCAGGTTCTGAATCACCCTTGTGAAGTGCCTCACTGACCACAGAAGGAAGGCAGTGATGAACATTTATAAAGAGCATTGTCTACATGTACACACCACTCAGCTCTCCAGTTCTCAAGTAATCTAATTCCATCCCACAAAACGTCTTGCCCACTCATGCATACAACAGATGATCCATGGTGTTCCAGTGCTAGCAGCAAACATTTCAGTCTGCCACCCACAGCACTACATTCAGACAACCACTCCTTGGAACAGGTCTCATTTCTGAGAGTATTTTAAATTTTAGGCAAACTACACCTTGTTCTTCTGGTTTTTATTGCAAAGTTTGCTTATTTTGGTTTTAAAGTAGTATTTTACCAATCTAAGTGAAATTCAGAAAGAAAAGGATCCCAGAAAGAAAAGCGGGGGAAAAAGAAACATAAAACCAAAGGTTCCATTTTTAAAGAATTTCTTCTTTAAAATCTATTCTTCTATGCAGCTGTTTTTTTAAGCCAACAGCAGTGCTCAAAGAAGCACAGAAATCAAATCTCTAAAAATTGGTGTTTAATAATTAAGTTACATAAATTGAATATAATTAAGTTATACCAGCTGGGCATGTGCTATGTGTATTTGAATGATGAGGTCGGCAGTAAAAAGCAAAAGAGAATAGATGATAAAAAATTTCTATACAATATTCCGCTTACATTAAATGTGCCAAGATATTCAGACTCCAAAACAGCCTTAAGTAGGTACAGAAAGCTAGTTTACATTTAAAATTAATTTAATAGATCAAATTAAAAAGTGAAATATGAAAAATTAAAACATCTCTCCATTATTGCCAGTTTGATAAAATGGAAAGGAAGAGTGACAAATGAAACAATTTCACTCTCAAATCTGCTTGCAGTTTTTGATGTGACCCAAGCCATAATTCTCAAGTCATCACAGAAGAAAAATTACTTTTTCTTGATAGTCTCTAAAAGTCAGTTTTTTTAATAAAAGCTTTTTTGCTTTTACTACTAGATCTTGTAGAGAATTGTTCAGAGAAATTTGAACTCAGCAGGCTAAATCATAGTATTTTATACACTTGAAAAGACATAGTGTCCAAAACGTCTCATCCATAAAAGCACCTGAGACAAATCTGCAGTCCAACATGCAGTGCCAAAAAGAAAAAAAACCACCAACAAACAAAATAAAAGTAATCCAAACCCCAAACAAACAACGCCCCCCCAAATAAAAGGGATACAGGAAATTATAAAAAGTAATCCAGTCTATCCATTGTCCACAGAAGAATCAAGGTTTATGGTTTTCCTGAAAAAAATCCAACAGCAGATAAGAAAGAAATTCAACAATCAAGACTCCATGATATCCCAATCTGCTTCACAATTTGACAGAATTCTGTTAGAAGTATTTTCCCAGCTTGCATCTACCTTACTAGAGCAGTTTAGAGTTCTTTCCCACTTCTCCTACCCACCACTGTACACAAAGAATTTCATTTTTTCATCAGACTTTTAAGTGTTTGAAGATTATTTTTAAAATCCCCTCTCCCATCTTGTCTTCCTTAGATTAAATATCAGCCCAGATGTTTCAGTTCTCTTCCAGAAACCAAGTTATCAAATGCTGACCATCCTCACTGCTCTCCCTCTGCACTCCCACTGCTTCACCTCCTCCCTGGAAGGAGGAGGTGGTTTTGTTTGCCCAGAACAAAACACCACACTTCAGTTTAGGCTTTAGGGATTATTTCACAAGGCTTCTTCTGTGCACTCTGACATCCTTTTCACAAGTTTAACTCTTCAGCCTTGGTGGACCACAGACTAAACATTACATCAGATCTTTTTTCTATGGAACTGCCTACTAGCCAGTTATTCTCTACTCTGTGTACTCATGCATTTTATGCCCCTTATTACTCAAAAGTCTAGGAATTGGTGCTTTTCTTTACATGGTGTCATCCCACTTTCCCCCCAAACCTCTTCTCCAAACTGCCAAGATTATGCTCAATTCTCATCGTGTCCTTCAACATATCTGCAGTCCCTCACAAGGTGTGCATCATTTGCAAACTTAGTAACTGTAATCCAGATGACAGAATGAAAAGCACTAATAAATGTGCAGAGTATTACTGGTCCAGAACTATCTCTCTCCCTCCAAGAGTACGGGTACAGCAAGCAGCCTGATTTTATACTCTTCACACTGGAGACTCAACTCCTTTCCAGGTACAAATACTACATCAGGAATCCTCTACTTTATTTCCCAAAATAGATCTTTGGCAGACACTCAAACTGCCCATAAAATGATACCCAGATACTATTAAACATGTTAGGGAAATTATATGGGCAGAGACAAACAGAGCAATCTACCATCTCCTCATCAGAGGACCTCTATGTCAAGCTTTATCTGAGAATGCAAATTCGTGTATAAGCAGATGCATCTTCACATACAAGGCAGTTAAAATGAACACAGTAGTAACAAATTTAAGTGTTGAACATTTTGATAGGCATCAAAAAATCTAGTGTTTTAGTCTTTCTATAACCAGAAAAAACAGGGACTCTGAATACAAATGCACCGTGTTCATTGTACATTAATTAATTTTTCTACTCCTGATAAAGATGAGGACAGACTTGGCTTTGGTTTCTCTATACCTCAAGTGAATCCAGGCATTTAATTATGTCCACAAAAAGGAAGTACTTTGACAGGCTTCATCAAGGAGATCTCAAATGCACATTATAAATGCATCCATTCTTACTACAGCTCTTGTTTTAATATTATCTGACTTTAGAGAAACTAAGAAAAAGGGATCATTTCTTCTTCAGAAGTATATTAACTAATGACAATACTTTACTGAGACTTTTTCTTAAATAAAGTCTGTTAAAGTACATGTTCAGTGACCACCTATGGCAGAACCAAACACAACTCAAGATACCAGCCACTGTTAAAGCGGTTTGAAGGAAATCAGTGATTTTATTTGTCCTGAAATTCAAAAACTTATCAGTAGATTTTTTTAAACTCAGGAATGCATCTAGTTCATTAGGATTACTATAAATGGTATACACTTTTTAGTATGGTATCAGGAAAAGAAAAGACATCTGCTAAAACAGAATGGCAATAAAAACATTAGGTGGACATCCATCTGCCTACCTTAGAAATCCAATACAACTGTATTGTTGTAATTTGCTCTAAATAAATGAAAATCAATTAATCTTTTCACATGAAAAGTTTATAGCAATAAGCTTCGACTGATTTTAAAGTTAAGAATATAACTGGAAAATAACTACATGCAGAATGCCTTCTAAAAGTGTAGCACAAGGAATATGTTTTGCTTCCCATGTTAATCCCTGCAAAATCATATACTGAGATAAAGTCCTTGCTCAACTCACAACAATGTAAGCATTGCAGTAAACTGCAGTAACTGCTGAAAAAGCTGGCCCTACTGATGCACTGGGAGCTCTTCGTCTTAAAGAGGATTTCACACATTCTAAGCTTCTTCAATCGAAGAGGAAATCAATGTTTACCACCCAGAGCAACACATGGAATTAGTTCTCATCCAATCTCTGAAAAGTCATTTATTTTCTATCCTTGAAAGGGCTCTACATCTCAGAAAGTTAGAATACATTAAGTAAGGTCTCTACAAATAATCTTTAATCCTCCATTTCAAAGCCTTCACTCTACCTCCACAAGCTACATTTGGGAGAATAATAACTTTTCCAAAAGAGAATTGTATATTCTAAATGCTTGTTTTTAACCAGTTAATAAAACTGGAACCATCAGTAGGGACCTTTACTTCCAAGGGCAAATCTATTGCAAACACTACTTCCCCCTGAAGCACTCACCAGAAATTGTTTCACAATTTATAATCAAAGTACTGAATCAGATAAAAGTCACAAGCTAAATTTCTTGTCAATGATATTCAAAATATTGGAAAGATATGCAGTATCAGCTATCACAAATATTAGAGAAGAAGCTTACATGTTAATAAAGCTGACATTGCAAATCCCTTTGCATTTAGGCCTCTATCCATGTTATATTGCTGTTGTCATTTATGAACTTGTGATCCATTACAAATTTACAAGTCAACAGAGCATGCCAGCTGAATTTAGATACAAATGACAGAGATCACAAACATCTACTGACCTTTCTGCCAGAGGCAGGATCAGGAGGAGGGGGAGGGATTCTACTTCTCCATTTTAACTGCATGCCATTAAAGCAGACATTGGAAAACAATTCCATTACTATCTTCCCAACTAATAAAATACTTAAATTCTGGAAGACTCTTTCCAGTACTACTGATAAACATTCCAGCATTAAACAAGCATCAGGTTTACACACCTGAGGAGTCACTGAAAGCTATTCTCTCTCCATTACCAACACATTCTTTGCTTGTCTGCTTACACACAGTACACCTGAAATACACATATGAAGGACAATGTTTGAAGTTGATTCATTACAAACAAAATGCTACCAAGACTAACACCATCTGACAAACCACAGGCTCACAGCTTTCAGGCTGGCTGGATAAATGTGTTCAAATCTGAAACTCAGCCCATGTCCTGTGAGATCACCCCATTTCATCAGCCACTCACTGCCATAAGCAAGGCAAGGAACGCATGAGCCGACAGCCGGAGAGCTTCGGCTGTGCCAAGAACTCAGACCTTCTGCTCTTCAGAGTAACTTTCATGTGCAATCTTGACATAATTATCTACATTTAAAATCTCTTCTGCAGAACGTTTGCAAATTTTTAGCCCACTTTTTAAAATTCAGATGGGAATCCCACAGTTTGACAAGCTTTAACTTCTTCATCTCTTGAATGAAGAGTTCTGGATATGGAAAGAATAAATACTCCAAAAAAAATTCTCCATGTCTGCTTAAACAGACTAGGTCACAGTTCCTGTGAAAACTACTGATGTTCAATTTAGCATGATCAGATTTATTTTTAAAAATTTAGATTTACATTTCCAAATCATCTTTAGAGGGAACAAAATAGCATGGCAGTATTATTGGAGAATGCTGCATTATTAAAAATATAAATCCCTCCAAAATGCAGATAAGTCATCTTACTTTTTTTTCCAGTGTTGAGAAGAGTAAAAATGGCTTCCCAAAATTTCAGCAATTTAACATCTTATTCAACTAACGTACTTTGGTTTTGACACTTTATTCAATTAAAGCAAGTGTCTTGTTGCCTTTGTTGCTTCTCTGAGGAATAATGGGTGCTCTCTAAAGACACACAGGTTTGTAAAACCCATGCTCAAAGCAGTCAAATTCACATCTTAAAACCAATATGTGTTCAAGATACCCAAACTTTCACTGGATTTAACTGCTGTCTGAAACACCCAATTAGCAAGTCTGCTTTCCTAAATCACTGTTGAAGTGACCCAACAATTAAAAGGTGTTCATATACCACACCAGAAAATGAGTTTAAAATTTAAGTAACATTACTAAATTAGGAGTTAAATTGCCCACACATGAATATAGATTAAGGCCATTTTTCTGTTTGGGGTTTTGTTTGGTTTGTTAACTGCACTAAAAAGGAAGTCTTTCTACTACTGAGTTAATTTAGGGCATGATTTTCAGAGACATGCATCCACAGCATGTATGCGTTACAGCATCTAATTAAAACACAATCAATCAACTACTGCTCTTGCTCGGAAAAGTTACAGCAAAATTCTCAACTCTAATTTCCATCGGGGAAAAAAAAACTACATTATGCCAGCCCCTCCTCCACACCCCCAGTTCTTTCAAGGCAGTCTTTCAGTCTTTCCTTCCTCCAGCTGCACATGAAAATAACTCCTTTCCCTTTCTTTTTATATATATACCTATACATATAAAAAAACCCCCCTTACTCTTCCTATATGTATCTTTATATATAGTCTTTCAGCTGTTATTTAGTTTTCTAACATACCTAGGCTTTACCATTGGTTTCATCTAAGTTCCACAGCCTGAGAAGTGTATGTGTGTCAGCAAGACATCGAACCATTTGTTTCAACCTTGCCTGAGAGCTGGAGTTGGGGAGCCAAGGTAGCAGAGTGCACCTGCCCTCCTGGGAAACCCCACTGCACAAAGGGGCACCAGCAAGCAGGTCACACCACATGGAAACAGGTCACAGCTTCAAGGAAGCTATGGCAAATGCCTCCATCCCACCAAAAGGAATAGAACAAAATATTTACATGTTAGCTCTCTGGGTCTTGGAAGAGATCTACAGTACACACACAATTTTTTCTATGTGTTAAATGGACACTCATTTGCAAAGTGAATGCTTTAACAAAACGCTTCAGTATGTGCCAAGGTTAAACTCTGATGTGTGATGACTTCAACAGGATTTGCAAGCTTGCCTGTGGCTCCAGTGATAAGCTCCAAACACATCTTAACATTCCTTTCAGGACTGCTTTCAGTGTTTACATCCCCCTCCTGCGACTGCTGGCGCAGACCCCCATCTCACCTGTTGGGCACCTTTTCCTTTCCTTTTACAATGTGTCCTTTCTCTTATTGCTTTAGTCATGGTCTTCCTTCTTCAGGTTTCCCACCTCCACAAGCAGACTGAACCTTCCTTTTTCTACTAACCTCCCTATCCTTCCAGCAGCAGAAAAAGAGAGCAGAGAAATAGAAGCAACAATGTATCATAATTTAGCAATAGTGTGTGGACTTAAGAGTCGCTGTCAGACTTCCAAGGTAAAGATGAAGCAAAAACTCTTCCTTTTTTGTCAGTTTTTCATCCAGTAGGCAAAAAAAATACCAGTACAGGAGAAGTTCAAAAGGAAAGAGATAATAAAGATCAATTTCAAAAGCCAGCAAATATCTGTAACTCTGTCCCAAGTACTGTCATAAGGGATTTTGCAGCATGAGGAAGAAACACACACACATCTGCTAACTTTATATTTGAGAAACTAGGAAGCAGATTTGTTTCCATTTCATCTCCATATGATTTGGGTGCTCAGTAGGCATCTGTGTGTGTTTCAGGACAGATTTACAAATGAGCAGCATTTTGACCTTGGTAGCACCTATGCAAGAGCCCAAGCAAAAGCTACTCTGTATTTACTCCAGTGTTTGAGAGCACTTGATTTGCTGTCATCACAAGCCTCCCACTCCATACTTTCATTCTCTCCTCAACAGGGACTATACGCTGATTGCTCACACAAGGAGATGGGAAGGTAAGCCTAGTTTTGGGATGGATATGCAGTACAAAAGCAGCAAAAGATATGAGAAAATCAAGTAGGAAAGCTTAGTGAAAGAGTTTCAGAGAGAGAGACTAGGCAGCTTTAAGAGCTCAGAAATTGTGGGACCAGAGAACAGAGGACTCCAGTCTAGACTGTCAGACCTGGGGCTTAGGAAAAAAACACTGCCAAACACTTCCCAACCTCACCTCTTGTTTTTTAGAGCAAACCTGTTGTGAGATGAAATTCTGTTTCATGTTCTGGCCTCCACATTTTCCTCCCATGGGGTGGGGGTCTGGACACATGCATAGAGTAACACTGCAGAAGGCAAACAAAGCTCCAAGATGCCAGGGAGTGGACCACTCCCATGTGCTGCTGCTCTTACTGCAATTGTATGGACAGCTGCCTAAGTGCTGTGACCTGCTCAGGTTTGACATAAAATTATTTACAAGAACTTGGAGAGGAAAGAAACTCTGTACCATGCCACTACCTCATAGTCTGGTCACGATGCCAGGAGGTGTTTTTGCACTGGTTTTTGCCACTCTCTATAATGAGATATACAGTCTAATTCCTAGAACAATCTACAAATTTTGGCTAATAAATGCTATGCAAATACATGAGCCTAACACTCTAGTGATATCCTCAAACTTTCCAGCTCTGCTTCATGGCACAGTTTAGTTGCAATATCTGATCTTTTATTACAAGTTATCAATTCATACTACATTGATAAAAACCATATTATCACCCATATGTGGAGTTCATTTTCTGTGACTGTTTCTGAGTTTAACAGAGTTGTTGCTGCTAAGGAGGAGCACTCTCAATGACCCAGCAGTCTCTCCTATCTGTATACTCATGTGCTCATATACAATAAGAGTGATAATGCTGTGCCAGCTGAGAGTCCCTTGCTAACACTTAGTGTGATGTCAACTCTCCTTTTTCAAAGCATGTACTATTTGGAGGTGTTAAAACAATGCAATTCAAGTGCTAGTATGCATTTAATAAGATAAAAACAAGCAGTGAACATTACCCCTCTACCTGCATCACTGGAGTTTTGAAAGGCTTTTCATTACCCAGCGTATTTCACTTATTTTTACCTAGGTAGTTTTAGAACTGCCTTTCAAATCACATCCTCCTCTATCAGAGATATTCAAAAGCAATCCTTCAGATTTCTTTAAGGGCTATAGAGCACTGAGACACATGGATGCAATCAGCTTGGTGATGGCATGGCTCCCAGAAAGCTACACTCCTGGGGCATTCTCACCAGTTTTACTTGGAGTTCACACATGCAGTATCTGGCTGTTAAGTGAGAACTTCCAGCCACATCTGTGTACACTGCAGGGAAGGCTGGTACTTCTGTTAGCAGATGGCAGCTGACCACTTCCCTGTGTTGTCCAAATGGGAACTGAATATCCACAACAATGACTGAAATTGGAACAATTTTACTGGGAGCATTGGAGAATTATGTTCAGAAATAGCTACAGAAATGACATGTATTTTTCTATTCACTTCTCTTCCCAGTTTTCACTTAAACATGGTGTATAGCTTTTAACAGGCCATAGGTCATTATGCTGCACAACAGACCTTTGAAGAAGAGCTCTGGATCATTCCTCCTCTCCTCCACTTTCAGCACTTCTTTATCAGAGCTTTGTCCTGGAAATGGAACTGTTTTTTGTACAGTTGTCTGGGAAGCCCCCAGGACCACTCCTTTGTGGTAGGTACCTAGAAGACATGTCTGTCCTTCCACATCAACGGCAGGTAGAGTCTTTGGCTGAGATCAGTAACTCAGGAGAAAGCCTGGGCTCCTTTACAAAACACAGCACTCGCTTAAGGAGAGCATGCCAACCCCTTTCTAGGACGGAAGCTGCACTAGCTGGTATTTCTTTTCAAAGGCTTCAGAGAAACCTGACCTATGCAAATGGTCAAAGCCTTCATCAGCAAAAGGGAAGGACATGCTGCAAAGTTATAATTAATAACATTTGTTGCAACTTACTAATATTTATTAAGGCATGGGAAAACTCTCTAATGTCCCATGGGGATTAGGCAGCTAGAATGAGTTTCGATTTTGTTAGGGGTGGTTTTTTTATTTGCCCTAATTTTTTACACTGAAAGGTGGAACAGCAGATATGAGGGATATGCTTGGACATAAGTTGTCCTAAGGACAGAAAGAGACTTTGAGAATGAGTCCCCAAACATCACTGTGCTGCTCAAACGGCAGCTACCCCACTGGAGACGTGAACATTTCTGTACTCTGCTTGAGGTCAAGCACCAAATCCACTGGGTCTACATGGTCTGCACAAGCAAAATGAACAAGGTGATGGTACCAGCCACTTGCATGGCAATGCTAGCTTACATGAAAATGAAAAACAAAACCAAGCAAACAAAATCACCGAATCACAGACTAACAAACTTTGTCTTAATTTCATCAATCTACTCAAAGTATAAATGGCACCCCTGAGATCTCTCCAGGTGGAAATCAATTTAGTTAGTCTGCTGAAGGGGGGCAAGGTAGGAATCAGTACTGCAAGCATACAGACCCTTTAAATCGTTCCATTAATTCATTTGCTGACTCAGTATGCAGTGGGCTAAACAAGCTTTTCCCCAAAGTCATGAGACTTCAGATGAAAAGAAGCAAAATGAAAAGAGGCAGCCATGAATAACATTAAAAAAAATCAAACAAACACACAGAAACAGACAAATGAAGACAGAAAAATATTTACTGTTTTGAAGGTAAAGATATGAGATGGCAAGATAATAACCTGTCAATCAATACCTGCTAAGTGTCTTTGGAGAGGCAGTAAAATATACTATTCAAGATGTTAGCAAGAACATAACTCTGGAGAGAACCGAGTCTTGCTATGATGAAAAGCTTCCAGAGTTAGAAGAATTGAGAATATGGCATACTTTTCAAGGCAAGAGTGCAAGCACCCACTCCTGGATAAATATTCAGAAATAAAAAAGATTTGTCTTCATAAATATTCAGTAGAGACAATCTCACACTCCACAAGGACTCAGGAGAGAGTAGTTGACCAGACATGTCTTCAGTACCTCTTATATCTGGCATAAAATTAGTCTGTAAAATCTAATCAGAGCTGAAGTAGGGACATCTATGGAATAATTCCACCACCAATACAAAAGAAGCTTCCCTGGAACTGTAACAAGTCATTTTAGCTGAACTGCAGGCTGGATGGCTCTAAAACACATCCTCAGTTTATCTACAGAAGAGATGCAATAGGGACAGGAGCCTCAGGAAAGCAAACAAAGGTAGCAAACAAAGAACAGTACTTCAGGACTAAAATTCAGCTTACTTGTTTTTAAAGCGCTGTTGCAGGTGGCAGTGCTAACAAGATGGATGAGTAATACTGTGTGACTCTGGTAACTGGTAAGCAGATCTGGGAAAGGATAATTAAGCAGTTAAGTCACTCTCAGGAGCATGAAAAACTTTGATTTCAGACCTTGTTCTCCATATATTACCCAAGAGGAACTTACAAGCCACATGTTACCAATTTAAACAGAATTGAGTGCCAGATAATGTGATTATTGTGAACTTCGTCCACTCATTTAATCATTAGATTATGAGTGAGTTTTTCTTTAATCCTACCATCAAGAGCCTTTCAAATCCCACTTTTCATACTCATTTATGCCCCACATCCTTCCAAAGCAACTGGGCATTGCTTTAGAAATTCTAATGTAGCATTAATATTGTTCTACAGAAACTACAGAAGTGACCGTAGCTCGTTTGTTCCTTGGTGGCATCTACCTTCTTCTAGAGGATGATATACATAGATTTGAACTCTAATGAAGCATAGCAAAACCGAAAAGAACAGTTTCTCAGAGATCCACCTCAGCCTTAAGCTGGCAGAGGCACATAGGACAAAGGATCCTCAGAGGTGCATGCACTTGCTGAAGTCAGAGCTGTAAACAGCTGGCTCCAGCTAAGAGTTTGTGTTCGTGGAGACAAAGCCCCTTTAAAGCACTGCAGATGCTTAGGGCAAAAGGGCTCCTAATGCCTTTCACAACATTACACACTGATCCTGCTCAGTTGACCTGAAGCTCTCTGATTCAGCATTGCTCCAGCTCCAGTACTTTTCATGCCTATTCTTGCCTATCTGCCTGGTGTTCCCTAAGACCTTGATTTCCCAATTCAAGCAAAACCCCAGCTACAGCTCTAAAGCCTGGCAAGTAGACTCACACATCCTGTGCTTCTGCACACAACAGCTGCAGATTTACAAGCTAATTCTCCTGCTAAAACCATGCAAGATTGGCTCCGTGTTTTGTGGACTCAGCCTTATGGATCACGCCATAAAGACAGCTAAGCAACTCCCAGCTGACTTCATGTTAGTTCCTGGCTCCTACTGAATGGGAAGTGAGGATTGTCCAGGTCCCATTTGTTTATGCAGTTCTCATTCTCATTCTTGGACAGAACACTTTGATGCCCATGCTTCTTCTATGCTTGCCCTCCTGCTTTTATTTTTTTTTTCCTACATTGCACAAGTGTTTAAAATTGGGATTATCTGGCTGCCTACATCACTTGAGTACCTTTATGATTATTTTTATTAAATATATATTTATTTAGACGTATTTTCTTTTAATTTTTTTATAATCTCAAGTGTTTAAATAAACTCTATTGAGAGCTAATGACACCAGAGGTCGAACACAGAAAATAAGGAGCTTTTGTTTGGGTTTTTTGTTTGCAGACATAGTATGGACTATCAATTTTACTTGGCACAAAAGCTACTCTAGCACACCAGAAGATAAAATTTAACTCCTTACAACAAATTTATCCAAGATGGAAAGTCAAAGCTTTTCCATTACTTCAAAAAACATTAATTTAATCTAAGGATAACTAAACGGAATGTTTCACACTACCATATTACAATTGCTACATGTGATGTGATACAAAAAATACCAGTGCAGGAACTTCCCTTGTAGAAAAGGAACAAAACCAAGAATAACCCTGGCTACAAAGGAATTACCCCATTATGCATTATATATGTCAGTAGAAACAGAAAAGAAAATCCTGCAAAAGCGGTTTATCATGGCCTCCCACAGAACATTGATTTTATTAAGAAATGTTTGTATATGTTCTCTTAACAACTTCAATTGTTCCTCCGTTTCCCATAGGCTCAGAGATACTCACAGAGGTGTCACCGAGGCAGGCTCTCTATGAAGTTCCAGAACAGAAGCACACCAGTGTGAGGAAACAGTAATTCCCACATGTTCCCAGGGGAGATATTCAAACTTCTGCAATTTGGTATCCAGTTGTTTCCTCTTCCGACCAGATAGAATTAAAAGGTTTTGGGTGGCAGGTGGAATTAGAAAATGAAGGTGTGAATGATTCACACAGAGATGTCTGGTCTGTTAACAATTAATTATCAAGGGCTGTCAACACAAAAGTGACTTTACATCGAGATACAATCAAAGGCCAACCACCACTCATTAACTTTTAAAGATTATCAGCGAGCCGGAGGCAAAACATGTGACAACTACATAACACTTGTGAACCCTGATTTTCCCACTCTAAAAATCTAAAACACCGTGGATTTATTTGTTTACAAGCTTTTGAAAAAATCCATTTTACACATCTCAGTAGGGAAGAGGATCACAGCCTCCCCCTCCACCTGCCTCAGCTGCCTGCAGTGGAGCCGCTACAGCTGTAGCACTATATCAGGTCAAGGCACTGGAGCAGGGACAGGAGGAGCTCCGCTCCCACCCCACTGTCCTGTCAACACAAGAATACTTCCCAGCTACCTGCTGTGACGCTGAACACAAAGCACAGCACAGCTGAATCACAGATCCCCTTATGCTGCAGTTTCTGTCGGGATGAAAAGACTTTGTTTCACTGCTACAAATGCAACTGTACCCACACTTGTCATTGGTATCACAGTAATACTACAGAACCACTCCTGAGAAGAAATGGTTTCTGACCCTACCATATAATTTGCACTGCATTCAGTACCTAAGATGTAGCCACAGAAAAAACAAAAGCCAATGCACCAAGGCAGTTGTTCTGTAAGAAATTACAGCAGTATATGAACATGTTACTAAGCAGTATCATAATACAGAACAGAGCCAGTGGCTGAAGGTTTAACCAAAGCAGTTTTAGTGCAAGTGCAACACTTCACATGCTTTTAATATAGTCTAGGTATATACAGAAATTCTAACATGTATCAGTGGACCAAAATAATAGCCATCTTAGAACACAAAAATATTGGCTAGCATAGCTAAGTGCATGATTTTTTTTTCAGGTGCTGTAGGAAAAGAAAAGAATGATGAAAGAGAGAGGAGAAAGATGAGAAGGTAGCATAGGTTCTACACAACAAAACCTCTCCACTCTTTGTACAGAGATTTCAGTAGAAAAATATTTTAAAATATTTAAATAACCAGATGATAAAACTGTGAGCAAAAAGCAGCACTGAGTTCACAAGCATTAAATGCCACAAAGTTTTGCCCACTTTCTTTTGGTAAAATTACCACACTAAGTGAATGAAAGGGATCTGATAGATAAAGTTTTCGACAACTGCAGGTAAAATACGTCTAATACTCTGAATTAGCAATGCCTGCGGTACATATTTTTGTCCCTTATCCCTCACAGATATTACATTCTCATTTGTCTGTCTTGAGTCAGCACACATCTTTTCAGCAAAAATAGCAGAGACCAACACTGAAAACCACATAAGGATATGGGTGCTGCACTCAACTGGCTGCCATTTGGACTTGAAAGTATTTTGCCCCAGAGGAGCATATCTAATTTCTGTCCTATGGAACACTGCTGTCTTTCACATAAAAGCAGTATTCTGAGAGGCAACATATAGCTGTTTCAGTACTATTTAATTTACCTGAGAGATGAAGAGCTTAAAAACCCTGAATCAGAGACAGGGCCAGGACTGCAAAACACGATAGATGTAAAATAAATTCAAGGCTGTGCACTATAAGTTTTTCTTCTTGTGAAATGGGTTATTAAGAATACAATGTGACTGTCAGCAACATATTCATCTAGTATGTGCCCTTTTAAAAACATTCTCTTCTCAGTGTTTTTGCTCTATCTTTTGAGCATGCCTTTTCAAGGAAAACATCAGAGCTGACAAAGCTGAGTTGTCATCTACAAACAGACACTGTGAAAAGAGTCTATATCCTTCTCACTTCTTCTATTGTGAAATCTATAGAAAACCCTTACACATAGTATATGATATTTTTATATGAGCATATTTTAGCACTCACAAAGGCAAGCTCATACACTAAAACTCCAGCAGATAGAAGGCAGATGCTGTTAAAACCTTCAGACAGAGCCCTGATGACATGCCTCAGCTCTGACCTGCAGCCCAGACAGCTACTGCAGCTCTAACCCCTTGTGTTAAATTTATCTCTGTGCCAGTTTCCCTTAGTCCTGGACTAGAAGAAGCTGTAGAAGGCCAATTCTAGTCCACTTCTCCACCACTTCTCTGACATTGTACATCACACCTAATTTGCAAGCTCCCCAATTCTATTATTCCTCTCCTGAGACTCATTTCAGCAGACTGATGTTGTGCTGCACAATGTACTACCTAGCAACACAGAGTATGTTGTGAACCAAAAGCAATTAAAACCTCATCTAGAACCACCAATCTCATTTCAGCTAAAAAAAGAGCATTTCATTTTGGATGCTGCACTTCCAACACATTATGAAGAAAACAGCTATGAGAAACTGAAAATTTGAGGGTGGGATTGAAGCATGCAGTAACTGAACCTAAATTCAGAGTTTGGGTTTTGCATTTCTCCTGTTACTACAGGAACACAGTTTCAGGAAAACTGTGAAGAAATATTGTAGGTGTGAACTTTTCAGACCCACACTATTCTTACTGCCACTAAATCCATGGCCAGCTGCAGTGTTCTTGCAGTTTGGTGTGAAATCTGTTGTCCTTTTTTTTCAGATGCCGCAGATCATGCAGGCTTTTAGTAATGGATTCTTTTCATATCACTAGACCATTTTCTGCCCCAAACAAGCTCAAATGAGACTGTTAAAAACAATGAGCTGTTCCAGCAGCTCTTCTGCAGGATCAGCTGTTGGACATGAAGGCTGTATTGCCGCTGGGTTCCACAAAGCAGCAGCCTGCCTTGTCTCACAAGAGACCTGATCTCCACCTGAATACTCACAATTCAACTCTTTAAATTAATTTTATTATTTTTTGAAACACTGAAACACGGGAGTTTTTCTGCAAAGAGATTTCAAATTGCCAACTGATATCAGTGTGTGACTATGGTGGGTTGACCAGCCACAACTTTTACCCTTTAAGCTTGGAAATAACCACTGAAAGTTTATGAGTATTTCAAAAGTATCATGAACAGTCATTAATGCAGAGATCCTTTTCTTCTGACTGTCATTAGAAATTCAAATTCCAACAACTGCCAACCTCACTGCAGTCTCATCTTAAGGGAAAGCAGAGATGGAACTGACTGTCCCCAAAGAGTTATCCAAAAACTCACCTTTAAAAGGTTATGACATGAAAGTGACAGATAGAGAATATTTTCTAATAAAAGGAACAGAAAGCTGAAATTATAAAATACACTCAGTGTTTGGCACAATCATTTCAGAGGTAAAGAAAAACAATAGGACTTTGACTGCTGCATAATTTCACTAGTCATGGAAGAAAAAGATAGGAAGCATTTGCAAATAAAACACACAGCATTTTAATTTTCAGCTCCTAAACCAGGCATTGTGTTTGTCAAAAAGGGCCGGTTCTGAAGCTTGAAAAGGAAGTTGTGACTAAACTCTTTGCAGTCTCAAGGATCCAAATTGCTGACATGCTCTACTGCCCTTTTACATGAGAAGTTAAGAGATTCTAACTGCAAGAGGACATACTTAGTACAAGGACCAATAATTTAACTAGCCTCAGGAGGACTTCTCATCATTTTATATAGAAGGTTATATAGCCCTGCCTGATAAAAACAAGGTACCAGACTTGCACATTATGACACAGGATGAAAATACAGGAAGCAAACTCATCCATATGCATTTTTAGGAAAAGCTAGAAGTAGCTAGGTTTCTTCAGATTTCAGAAGGCTGTTCACAAGTTTCAGGTCAGAAAAATACCAAGTCATTGATCAATTTTATGATTTTACAATGGAAATATTACAGCTGAGTTAAAACAAAATGTCTGTATCAAATATTAGAACTACTGAAGTGAAAGTTCATGGTTTCAGTAGGCCAGCACCACTGCTTTCAACACTCATTTTCCTGTTGCTTCCCTAAGGCAGACAGGGAATTAATCTGGAAGGTTAAAGCACACATTTTCAGTTTTTCAAGTTGGAAAAAAAAAAAGAAAAAGAAAAATCACTTGAGTCCTGGACACTCATCAGTAGTCTACATCTGTGTGCTTGGTTACATTCTCAAAATACTGCCAAATTCATCTACAGTCCAGATGTTTGACAGAGCTCGTCAGCATTTAGCAGCTAGAAGGTCCCATGGCTGAACCTTTACTACCAGCAATTAAAAACACCAGGCAGAGCCTAAGCTGTCATGTTTAAACTTCAGAAGGAAAAGCTAAAACTGTTTTTCACAAGTTTAGACTTAAAAAATGTCTGGTCTGGAAAAAGCCTTCCAGAGTCCTCAGAGCACAGGCTCTTTACAAAGCGGTCTATTACCTACTTCTGACAGCTCAGGAGGCAATTTATGCAACTGAGGTGCAGAAACGAGCCGACAAAGTTGACTCTGACGCAAAAGAAATTAAAATGTAGAGACCTAAAGTCCTGATTGATACAGTGAATTGAAAACAGCTACCAAGTTAGCTGACTCTGCGAGACACTCTGCTTAAACAACACTTCAAGTCATTTTAATAAACATTTTAAGGCATCACCACCACCAGTGAGCAGCAGGAGCCTTGCAAGTGATGTGGAATCTGTTAAAACTCTATTTATATCCTACCTGCAGAGTGACAATATAATCACATTCTAGCTTTGTATTGATGCTCATTACAGAGACAGCATTACATGACCAAAGATAAGACTGACAGTGGGCACCTGCATGCAGCTGGAATTTCAGAAAAGCTAAATAAGACTTGTTCTCCTCAAAACTTTTGCTTTTATTTTAAACTGGGTTATTTAAACCTTGCTTCTGCAAGAGTCTGGATTCTGCTTAATTTTGACAGAAATGTACCACTAGTGCTGGTAGGGTTGATTTTCAGATTAGGCCATAACTTGAATGTATTTAGAAATTGAGCGTACAATAACTGAACATCCAGAGATCCTATGCAATAGAGACACATAGAACAGGGAAAATATGTACCCTGGAAAAAATGTGGTCCATAAAGGAACTTCAGCCTATAACAAAAGACTGAAACCTCACATGTGTAGACCTTTGAGCAACAGAAGACAATACTAAAACTACTTCTGGTGTTATCAAGATCATGAAAAGTAAATCCCTCATGTCACCATTTAGTTAAAAAAATGGCATCATTATGAAACCAACATTCTACGACTTTACTACTTCAAACCAATTCTATAAACCTTGGTTAAAAGTATTTGGAACTGTTTATAAAGCATAATAGTAGGTTGTGAATCTGCAGCTGGACAATATCCCCACATAGTCAATACAAGGAGATGAAGAATCTTCTAGGAGATAATCCAGAACAGTTACTTCAGGTTCTTGCTTTATTGTCTCCCTTGAGAAAACTTTTCTCTTTCCTTCCACTGATTGTGGAGAGTCAAGGGAAATAAAGCAGTACAAAGACAAGAAAAAAAAAAGTGATACTTAAAGACGAAAAAGTTTTATCTTATCTTCCTTGCCAAATACCAAAACATCAGGAATGCATGAATACACTGGCGGCAACACACAAATTAGAGACAGCCACAGCTTGACAAGAAGTCTTTGTTTTCCCATCTTGGCCTAATTTGTTAGTTTTTACCTGCATCACAGGTGCTCAGAACACATGGACTTTCTCTGGCAGAGATGATAACCCTGCATTTTGGCAGAGACAATGCTGTCATGACAAGTCTCCAGAGAACAGCATAAGCACAGCACATGGCAACACCCAGCAGCTGGGAAAAGTCTGTACTGGCTGGCTTCTCTGGGTTCAGTGATTTGCTAGTTACAAACAAGATGTGACTTTCAGGATTAAAGTTTATTGTTACATCTGGTATTTTCTGATGGGAGAGACTTGGAGGACATCTTGGGTGAAAGGTCTTTCATGTGATTGCCGAGATACTATTCCTTTTCGTGGTTTTGCTGCCAGGAGCAGTAACTTGAATTTGACCGGTGAATCAATGCTCAGAATTTGTAATTGGTGGACACCTATTTCTGGAGCTAATTTTAAAATTAATGAACAATTCTCTGCATTGAAGTTGGGAGGAATATCATCAAGCAACAGATTATAATGGTTTTTCCTTCTCATTTCTAACAGTTCTCCCAAAAGTACAGTATCTCTAAAATGTCTTTTATAATGTCTTTCAGTACATCTACTCCAAGAGAAAAATCCAATATTCACATGAGCACAGACTGTGGATAAGCAAAGTAGGACACACTTCACAGCAGAATGCAAAGACAGAGGCAGAGTGATGTTTGCTAAAGCTTGTCTCCACTATCAGTGAGGAAAAGAAGAATAATAGCAAGCTAGGAACAAATTACAAGTTACTGAAAAAGAAAAACCAACATAAAACCAATCATGTACTTTCACTGTTGATTTCTAATGATACATCAAAGCAGATCTGTAAGCCTATCTGCAGCACAAAAGCCAGTCCCACCTACTGTGCTAGCTATGGGTACAACTCGAGTCTTCAGTACAACTGCAGAAAGTGTTGCTATAGGTACTCCCATGCAGATGATCACTAGAACTCATCATAATAAACAGTTTTTAATAGATCCCTGTCAGGTGACTGCAGTCTTGTCCCTGTAGAGAGCTGGGACACAGGAAGCTAATCTGCTCTAGTTCTGCTCACAGGAGCTTTTGCATCAGGGAATTTTTAAAAGGGATGCAAATTAAAATTTATGTCTGCTCATCACTGAATCAGACTTCTGCACCAATATGTGCCAAAGACTGCAAGAGACCCAAAAAGGCTATTTAGCAAAAGCATCAAAATCACATATTCTTGACTTTGAGGAACAGGACTAACTTTACAAAAGTAAAAAGAAAAAACAAAACTACTTTGTGAACAGTCTACACTAAAAAACTGCAACACAAGAAGTGCAGTAGGTTTGATTGCAGTGTGTATTCTGTGGGATGTAAGTGTCACCTGAAGCTCTCCAGTACTTCACGCACAAGCCAGAAGTCACCTGAATACGATGTCACCTGTGAATTGCCTTTATTTGTGGGTAAGAACTGTGAACAGGTGTGAGGCAGAATGCTGCCTCCAGTGTATAGATTTTTTTAACACGAGCCTCACAGATCTCAGCAACAATGATCTGGTCGCCTCATGAATGCAGATAATTCTATAAAAGAAACAGAGCTGCAGATTAAGGGAGAAGAAAAGATTGCAAACTTTTCTTTGAAATCTGTCCCTAATTCGCTTGCTTATGGAGGACAAAAAATTAAAATTCAGTACATTAAGTCAAAATCAAATAGAGGTTACTTTTCTTAGAGCATTTTGAACTTGAAATATTTGTTATTGAACAATTTGTTTCCTTTCTCCCTCTCTGCACCCTCCCCAGTGTTCAACAGTACCCTTTAACTTCCTCACTTCAGATCTCTTTCAGCTTTTGGTAGTCTCCCTATTTGTGTCATGGCAACAAGCATGAGATGCCAGCTCCAGTCAGTTATACAATTGCTCAAACCACTTCAATTATCTGGCCCTACAGAGACCTGGAAAGTCACTGTTGGAGCCCTTAGTCAATATACATAAAGTTGTGCCATGAAGTAACTATGTCTTGAGAGCAGATGCATCCTGAGTGATGCTCAAGCATCAGAAGCCACGGGATCTCAGGTTAATGGAATCTCTGTTTTCACACATGCTGTGTCTTTATGGCATTTCTCCTTCATCTTCCTATTAATATGCAATAGCAAACAGGGGCCTATTGTAATTCGTAAAGTAAGTCAGTCTTCCAATTCTTGACTCATTTGTGTAGACTTCACAGGTTTCAGCTCCTGTCTCTGCAGGGAACTAAAGACCTTCACTCAATTCTGTATTATTAAACACAAATATATAAATGCTGCCATTTGGTCTGAAATGATAATAGCACAGAAACTCAGTTATTTGTGTTGCCGCACAGCAAAGAGTTGTCTTAACAGGTAGACACAAGAGGCTTAGTCAAAGGCTCTGCAGAAATCTAAATTTTCCATTTCCTTCTTTATAGATTTAAACACTTTGGAAAATGGTTTGTTTCATGCTGTAATACATCTCCATCTCCCAGATGGAAGATTTCAGGTTAGACAAGCAAGATGATTGTCTCAAGCATCTGCCAAGATTTCTATATACCCAGGCCTCCCACAGCTCTCCGAACACCCATGCCAAACAGCCAACTTCACAGTTGCTGGTTGCTGAGTATGTCATTAGACTAGAAAACAGCTAGACAGACATTCGGTGACCAATTGCTTACAGGAAAACATTTTTGAAGAGCATTCAAACAAGGAATAGGACAACTACTGTCCAGAGGCAAGTGAGTAAAAACAGCCTGAAGAAATCATGGGGGCTAAGACATGTCATGAGGACATACGCACTGAGAAGATAAGAGACAACACATATGACATCCCAAGATCAAATCAAAATCATAGCTTTCCAATTTTATATCTGCTGGAACTAAACCAGAAGAATACAGAGAAAGGGGAACAGGGCAGAAACTAAAGCAAAAACCCACCCAATTTATGCAGATCATAAGTTTTCCTCTTTGGTCAAACTACTGTAAAACACGTTCCAACAATCTGGCTGCACTCTACAAGTACAGGAGCATTGACAGCAAAGGCTTTTGTTTCCCTGAAAGAAACTGGTGTAATCATGTCAAGTATAAACAGAAGAGTCCATCCTCAACACGGCATGTTTCTTAATAAATGCAAAGCAAAGTTTAACTTTATTTTGCCTGACTGAAATATACACCCATGTATGTAACCCATTTAAAGAAGGTTTTGAAAGCAGACGCTGGGAAGCTCTAAAGCATTGTATTCCCTATTCACAGTGACATATAATCAGGTCATTTGTTGCAAAATCTTAACATGATTTATTATTTTATTGAGGCTACTTTTAGAAAACCAGATCAAGAGGTTGGCTCGATTAGTCAAGAGCCATACAAGTACATTTGAAAAATCAGAGACTTACCACCACACAGATCTCTGGGAACAATAAGACGATCTCAGATGGAAGAAAACTGAACGAAAAAACTAAAACTAAAACTAAACAACTCCTCAGCTGTTTTAAGGACCCTTATTCTTAAAACAGGCTAGAATTTGAGACACCAGACTTGTTTTCCTAGCCCTGTAGTCATGACCTTCTGTATGCCACTCTGCTCTTCTGCTTTCACATGTATGAAACTGATCTACTTTTCCTTGGTATCAACCCACTGATTTGACAGAAGTGCTGCAAGTATTACATTAGTGTTTGGAAAAGTACTTAAACACTTTCATGTGGAAAGTGCTGAAGGCAGGCAGAGGATTACATGACATTCTCTGCAGCTAACCTGCTTTTAAGGGAATATTAGGGTGGGGATTGCTTCTAGGCAGAGAACTTCTACATTTAGTTTCAGCCTGAAAGCACTTCAAACATCTGAGCTTGAGGATAAGCCACTCACTGGGGAGATCTATAATGGAAAGGCTGAGCTGAAAGTACGGTATGGAAGTCCTGCTGGTTGATACTACCACCTTCAGACAAAGTCTTCTATGAAGACTGTGAAGAAAAGACACAGTAAATTACATTGCAGATATACCTGTAACTATAAAAGGTTCAGCTTTCTCTCAAAAGCAACATACAGGAGGAACAGATTAGCTTGCAAAGATCATTACTAAAGTTTAGAGAGAAAGTACAACGCCCACAGTAAAGTCTTAAGAGAAGAAGTACTTTCACCACAGCCAGAGTCACTTGAGAGCTTTAAATACCCTGCATTACTTTGCCTCATAATAGAGTTCCCTTTCATCAGATGAAACAGCTACTTCTGTGTCCTTGCAGAAACAGAAAAAAACATTAAATAGCCCATTCCACAAGAACAGTCTCCTAAACAAAACTGATTTTCAACAGTAAATCAGATATCCTGTTTATTCTTAACAACAGTGGGAAAGTGCAGTTAGGAATACTTCTGATAAATCTGAGAATACAAATCCCACATGACTGCAGTGTGTACCTTTCAAAGGAATGATTTTTTTTCCACCATTCCAAGCCTTCTTCAAAATTTCACTGTGAGATAAGGGCTGTTCTGAGCAGAAGGCAGTGATGTAACTCAGCTTAAGCACCCAACTCAGAGTGTACTAGAACTGCACAACTGACACGATGGCTCACTGGGAAATAGTCCACAAACAACAATGCATTACAGCCCTTGCTTGGTCTAATCTGGGGAGCTTACTCCTTTCATGCAGGAATAGAATGCATGCTTCTGGAACATTTCAGACTGCATCACAATTTTAAGGTTATAAATGCTGCTTTGGCCAGTCAGAGTAAAGGGTAGAATATTAAGGATTCCCTGCCTTCATCACTCTCTCGCTGTGTAGTTTCAGATAATTCAGTGACCTTCTTTCTTATTCAGTCTTCTTGCCCATGAAGTAGGATTACCTGTGTTTCCTTTCTCAAAAGTCATGGAAATCAACACTCAGAGAAGACTTGCAACAATGCTTTAAGCAAAGCACACAGCGAAATGTCCATATCTTTCTTCTTCTAAAGACACTTATTCCTGCAGTTTGTGTGCTTTGGACTAGGCAGAAAGTGGAGTGGGACACAAAGGGCTGTGACAGCCATACTCTGCGTAGCTCTGCTGCACACAGGAGAAGAGAATACCTCAGTCTCCTTCCATCTGAAATGTCAGCTTTACTATGAACAGAGCATTTACAGAAATCTCCCCTGGAAGTTTACTGCCAGGAGAAAAAATGAATTTAACTCCACTCTTCAGAGTTTGTAAATTGAGAGTTTATTAAAAATGAACAATTAATATGCAAACACCAAGGCAACTTTGTTCCCAATCTGCTGTGGCTGATAAGACAATCTACTAACACAGGTTTGTCACTAACACAGGTTTATCTTTATACTGTTAACACTTCCTTTGTATCAGTCTTAAGATCTCTCTGTAGTCAGAGAAGATGCCAAAGGAAGGAAAATTAGACAATTACATGAGAGTTAGTCAACCAACTATTTCCTGCCTCCACTTTGCTGTTCTAAATATCTTTACCCTAACTAAGGCAGCTTCTCTGCCTATATGCAACTCATTATCTACTACAGATTTCTATGGCTATATTAATAGTGGTTATGTATTCAAATGTTACTTTGGAAAGATTAACAAAAAAAAATCCAATAGAATCCTTCAGTGACAATGACACAATCCATGGAGGTGACTGACATACCAGAAATTTATTCAGGTTAGAAAAGGAGATGAATGATGGCCTTTGAAGGACATGCCCTTTTTTAGGCAGTGTATACTTGAAGAGATTAAGTTACCTGACACAAGGAAGAATCACAGTAATTTTATCCAAGTAAAGGGTTTTACAAGTTTCTCTTACTTAGCTGAAGTTCATCCTTCACATGAGTAATAGCAAGTAATCAGTCTTACTTGTAGGAGAAAAATATAGCCATCTTTCACTGAGGAGGAAAGAATGTCATGAAGGAGAGAAATAATATAACAGTATAGCTATGAAAGAAAACAGTCTGCTAATCCTGATGAACAGTGTATTCCCTTTAAGAGAATTCAACACAATTATGCTGGATTGGCTGCCATTCTTCTGCCTGAGCCCATGTTGAAACACAATAAACATGAGGACAGGGGCCAAACTCTACCATACAGTATCAGTGAGAAATGTTGTACTCTGGGTTATACAGATTTAATGTCCACCAAGTAGATAAAATTAATACATTCCCTGTAGCCCTGTTTTGTCTGGACAGGCACACAACTCTTCTTCTGATGGCACAGCCTTACACACTCACACGAGTTTTGCTGCTCTGTTATTCTAGATTGAGGGGTCATTCCAAGCATGAGCATGCATTTAAGATTGCCTTCAAACCTAGTTACTCAAGAAATTAGTTTCTACTATAAGTGGTCTGAAGTACTTGAAACAAGCATCATTTCACTTGCTAAACTTGCTATATTGGACAAGTTGTGATTTAGTTTAAGATTGTGAGCTAAGATTGGGAAGTAAGATTAAAAAATATAATTAATACACGAGACTTCTTTCAACTTCTGTTTTCTAGACTATTTTAAGAAAGTCTTCCGAGGCCTTTGTTTATTTTCTCCTAGTGATAGAAGTCATTCAACGCCCAAAGGCATAATCAGATTGTTTGAAGAAGTAAAAAAAAGAGAGAAGCCTGTCTTTGGGCAAGGATCTCTCTTATTTCTGATATTGGAAACACACAGATGATCATAAACACACATCCATTTCAAGGTGGAAAAAAATTCATCTGTGTGTGTATTCATCAAGCTTTATTATTCTAATGAACACATTCATACCACTTTGCAAAGATGGGGCACTCACTGTAACACATTTTCACTTTCTCACTGAAAAGCAACTATTCAAATGATTGTGCTCCTTATGCCTGTGGTTCAAGGACCAGAGCGAGCACCTCAAAGGAGACAGAACATTAGCACAACATAGTGAAGAAACTTGTTCTCTCATCTTGAGCTTTTTCCATTGATCTAACACCCCGTGCAAAGTAGTAAGAGTGAATTTATTAAAGACAATAAAGTAGTTCATGGGATAATGGCAATGCTTTAGTGCTCCAACTCAATAATGAAAGCAACAATCAGCAAGCAGATCAGATTTTCCACAGAGTGCTAACTAATTAATAGGAGAAAGACAGGAAGGAAAGAAAACCTACACACAAAATGCAAAACAAAAAACATCCAAGACACTGCACCATCTCTGCACTGCTATTTCAGTCATGGCTTACTCTAACAAGGTCTATACAGAAGAAACACAAAACAAAGGAGGTATGGCAAAGGAGGAATTGCACATAGCTCTCCCCAGATCCATTCCTGTTTGTACAGGGTATCAACAAACAGGGAAGCTCTCAACAGGGAGGAAGCAACCTCTCTGCTAGCTGGCAGGAACATTTTTATTTCACTTTTTCTTCCTAAAGAAGCACTCAAAAAGCCTCTAAATGTTGACCAAAATAGCCATGCTTTCTCTGTCAAGGAACACAGAAAACATTTACAGATACGACACAACAAAAAAGCAATAAAGACACAGACAGAAAGACGACCAAGAGCAGCAGCAACAATACCTGCTGAATTTTCAGCAAAGGTTAATATATAGAGTGCCAGAGTACTTTTCTTTTTGTTTCCTTAAGCGATAAACTGAGTGAATAAACATCAACTCCAAAATTAAGTGGCTGTGTTCCAGTAGCCATCCTGAAGGAGAATTATGAATAGCTCAGCTTCCCCACTTCACCATTCATATGACTCTCCAAATCTACCATATCTGTCATAACAGATGCATTGCAATATCTGAACACGGCACATTGTGTGACAGGAAATGGTACAGATCAAATCACCTTGAACAAATCTGTAAATTCAAGATTTCCTATGAGAAAAGGCCTGGCCCCACAAAAGCTACTCATCTATTTCTATGCATTAGACCGCCCAGCACTGCATCTGCACTCTGCTTCATCTCCCCCTTTTTCTCCCTCCCTAATACTTCACTGCACACAGAAATGAGTCAGTATGATATTGCAGCCTATGGCTATGACTAGCATCTTTGGACTATTTTTGTTCTTTGATGCTATGAATGTATTTGATATCCACAACCAAAGCTGTAATTGAATTTGAGGGGGGAGGAAAAGGCCTATTTTCTTCGCCTGCTGCAACAGCAGCTGAAATCAACAACAATAATCTGTGAGCACAAAACACAAAAATGACAATCATATCTGACACCATTTTCCAAGCCAAGATGATGACAAGTGGATGAACAAATCAGTCTGGACAATCTCATGCTGCAGCATTAACAAATACCACAAGAGTCTAATGTTTCATGACCCAAGCATCAGCTGAGGGATAGACAGGATTACTTGTAAGTCTTTTCCACCTTTAACCCTATTTCATTAAAATTACAAAATCAAACACCTGCCTTGGACTTACAAACTAACTCTGAGGTTACTACTTGCATTAAATCCATCAGAGAGTTACACAGTCCTTTCACACAGGGACTGTTTGCCTGACAAAGCATATACTCAGTCACAGAAAGGAAGTGCCACAGCAAGAAACAGTGAGGTGTGGAGGCAAGGAAAATATGTTGATTGTGCTTCATTAGTATACAACCAGATTTAAGAATTTCTTTCCCAAAATTAAAACACAGTGAGAATTCATCTGAATCATACCACTGCATTTTTGCTGCAACTCTGTTTAAGTCAAATTTGACATCGTCCTAAAGTTCTTGAAGTGTCACGTCCACCTCCAAAAAACTGATTAGAAATGGATTTCTAGCAAAGCAATATGGGAAGCACCAATCTGAGAACTAGTAGAGCCAGTCTTTATTGAAGAAACACTGGATCATTTAAAGATTCAGAAGTTAGCTAAGTTTGTCTGCAAGGTGTACAGTGACTTCCCGCTGAGCAGCATGACATCTCATACTAGGGCCAGGATTTCACTTCATTCAAAACTGGAGTTGCACCATTTCAGTTTTTTCCCTTGACCTGAGACCACCAACATTTGTTGCTAGTCTGAACACAAATAATACAACCAAACAATACCCAAAACATTAGGAATCATCACTAGTATGCTCTCTAATATTCATGTTTTCTGTGCTTCTTTGCAGCCTGTGGCCTTGTACATTGGCCCTTATACAGCCTATCCACTCTAGCACCAGCTGATGCCAAGTTCTTCCTCAAAAAATGTCAGATCAAAGCAGCTACTTGCTGAGGTTTTGCGTTAGGTTTTTGTTTGTTTGGGGGGCAAGGAAAGGGGGAGTGGCAATGTCTGTTGATACTGAAAATGCATGAGAGAATCACATCAATGTAATGAGTTTCCTTGCCTTGAGAAGATGAGACTCAGGGAAAGGGTCCCACCACCACTTTGTACTGCTGCTTCTAGCCTAGGGTAAAGTACCCCAAAGAGAGTTTCTGGTAGCCAGCTAGATCATAATCTTTGGAGAGCTGGATAATTAATGAAGTGGAAACAAATAATTCTCTCCCTCCAAGACAGGCTACAAACACTGCCTTCCTGCAATAGTATTCTCCTAGAACTTGACCTTATAATAATCTGAAGGAACAAGAGCACAACCAGCCTCCATTACTGATCAACGTTTTCACCAGACAAGATTATTTGCAATTGTTCTAATTTTAAGTATCTGACTTTACCTGCAACTTTGAGCTCCCGTTTAAACCATACTAAGCTTAATTACTGCACATTGTGGGCAGTAACAATACTTTCTCCAGAGACATGGGGAACTTGTAAAAGTAGAAAAATAACCTACCTCCTATTTCTCCACCCCCACCAGCATAGTTGCCTACAAGTAAAAGGCTTAACATCACAGACATACTCTTTCTGTATATGTAACAATTTGAGGAAGTACCAGTATCTTCAAATATTAGCATGAAAAAGAGCAAAAATAGATAACTCTGTAAAATTATATGCTGCCTATGGTACCTAACAACACAGCCTAGAGGAAAAGAGAAGAGACCAGGGTAATTTATGGTCATTGAACCCCAAGATATGGTTTATCCTGTAGATATTCATAGTTTCACTAGCATTCCAAATGATCTCTGGAACAAAGACCCAAATACACCAATCCTTCATGCTGTAGTGAAAGCTGCCAATCATTTGGAGGCCTTCTGTTTAGGTGTGTTCACTGACAATAGTGTACAGAACAGCATGGTCTGCCTTTATGCATGGTAGATTCAAAGTGTATCTATATCATCAGCATTAAAGATAACCAAAAAGTATGAAGAAAAATCCTGTTCTGGCTCACTATTTCTCAAAATCTGAGGGAGAACTGAGAAACTGGGAAATTGGAGAAATAATAATAATAAAAAAAAATTGGAATGTCATCCCACAAAGCAGGGAGCAGAGACTCAGTAGCTGGACTGCTGAATCAGCATGAGCTAGGATAAAGTACTCTTATCAGAGTGAAGACTTTAGCATTGCTGCCTTATAATACAGAAGAACAGCCCAAGCCTCTGCTCTCACTGTGGTGCAAGGTTACATTATCCATAGGCTTCTGAGCAAAAGCCATAGAATGCTGCATAAAGAAGCACTACTCTAGCCTATACAGTCAAACAAAATACAAAACAACAAGGTCTCGCAGTGCTAGATTCAACTTAGGAAAACTTTAGAATCACAAAAACTGCCAGGTGACAGATGTTAGGAAGAAAATGAATGACAGGAGCATCAGAGCTCTCCCACTGCTTTGTTACAAGTGCCTCTTTGCACTGTTTGGATTTAAATGCAGGGTTGGCAGGCTGGATTTATTTTCATGTTATTTTAAGTTAAAAATTTAGTACAGCTGTCAAAGTAGCAGAGCTCTAGCACAGCATCTGGCTGAGGAGAAGCTACAAACAGAATCAAAGCAAGAGAATTTGACTGTATAATTTATATAAATAAATATAATTTATAAGTAATAAGTTTGTTATCTTTTACCTTCAAGAAACCTTGTGAAGAAAGAGGGTGCCAAACTACAGTGTAATGTACAGCTCCATGACCACACAGTAATGTTCTAAGAACTGCAAAGATGAACATTCTGGACAGGGCAAAGCATTTCACACTGTCCCACATGACATCCTTGTCTCAGATTGGAGAGGTATGGGCTGATTTGACAGATGGATGACTCAGAGGACAAGCAACTGGCAGGATGGTCAAACGCAAAGAGTTGTGGCCCATGGCTCAATGTCCAGGTGGAGGCCAGTGACAAGTGGTATTCCCCAGGGATTGTATTGGGACCGGCACTGTTGAACACCTTTGTCAGTGACATGGACAGTGGCACTGAGCACACCCTCAGCAAGGCTGCTGACAGCACCAGGCTGTGTGCTGTGATTGACACTCTGGAGGGAAGGGATGACATCCAGAGGAATCCTGGCAGGTTTGAGAGGTGGGTCTGTGTGAACCTCATGAAATTCAACACGGCCAAATGCAAGGTTCTGCACATGTGTTGGAGCAATCCCAAGTACAAATACATGTTAGGCAGAAAATGGATCGCTAACAGGAAGGAGGAGAGGAGAAGAACGGGGCAGGACTGGTGGATGAGAGGCTCAACATGACCCTGCAATGAGCTCCTGCAGCCCAGAAAGCCAACCATGTCCTGGGCTGCACCAAAAGCAGTGCGGACAGCAGATGGAGGGAGATGACTCTGCTTCTCTACTCCACTTTGGTGAGACCTCTTCTGAAGTGCTGCATTCAGCTCTGGGGTCTCCAGCATAAGAAGGGCATAGACCTGTTGGAGCAAGTCCAGAGGAGGGCAAGAATGATGATCAAAAGGGCTGGAGCACTTCTCCTGTGAAGACAGGCTTAAGAGAGTTGAGGTTATTCAGCCTGGAGGAGCGAAGGCTCCGAGGGATCTTATAGCAACCTTCCAGTACCTTAAAGGGGGTCTTGAAAAAAGCTGGAGAGGAATTTCTACAAAGGCATGTAGTTATAAGGACAAGGGGAATGTCTTTAAACTGAAAGAGGGTAGGCTTATTTTAGATATTAAGAAGAAATTTTTCACTGTGTGGGTGGTGAGGCACTTAGACATCCTAGACAAGTTGGGGATGTCCCATTCTTGGAAGTGTTCAGAGCTAGGCTGGATGGAGCTTAACGCAACCTAGTCTAGTGGAAGAACCATCACACACATGCCAACTTACTGGGGCCAAGTAGCCCATGATCCTTCTTATCTACATAAATAGAAGCCTTACCACTAAAGAATAACATCATCTGAAAGGCTTCAAATGTGTTAACAGTGATGAAAATCAAGGGGTTTGATATGCCACATTTCCTCGGCTACGTGTCTTCAAGAGTATTATTTTGAGGACATACTGTAGTGCCAACATCCCTCTGTCTTCAGGCTACTGAAACTGTCAGTTTGGTTCCATGACCCAAAGCCACACTACAAATGAGGTGACTTATGAAAGCAATGCTGTACCTTCAAAGAAAATCACCATGAAAATAGACGTGGGAATGTTATCACTTTCAGAGGTCGCAACCTCCATTACAAAGCCCAGCCAGTGTGTGTGTATGTGTGTGTGGGGGTACCTTATATCACAATCCAGCTCAAACTCACCTTTTTCAGCAGTTTAAGACAGTGAAGTGGACTGGTCTGAAGCAGCTAAAAAAGGGATGCACTTCCCACTGTTTTCTACCATAGTGATAGTCACAGCAAAACAAAATGGTGGTAGTTGTTGTTCCTAAATGCATCATATCTTAAAATTTACTTAGGAGCTAAGCACACTGCTTAAGATCTCGGTTTATTCTGATTTTAAAGAGAATTGCTCTACAAGCAGAACACAGAAAGCTAATGGGAAGGAAGAAATGAAAGTTATATATTTAAACTGTATTTATATATGCTAAACAAAGTAACTTCAGATGACTTTCAAAAGAAGACCGTTATAGCATTCTCTGCCTAAGTTATCCTCCAGTGTATCTGAGACACGTTGAGGTTTTATTTTTAAATTAAGAGAAGCTTTCTCACATGCCTAAAGTACGTTATGGCCTAGAAATGCTTGACCTGCTGCAACAGTATATTGATTTATTATTCTGAAATCAAAATGGTAGGTTAACAGCAAATAGACACTGTGAGATGAATCCTCTTGTTACATGGAGTGACCAAAGGAGCTATCAAACAAGCTCTCCAAAAGGAAATTTAATTCAGCCAATAATACAAGTGGGGGAAATGTACCAACTTGGAATCATGTGGATTCACTTTTGGAACTTGGCATCAGAGTTAATCACACAAAAGAATCATTGTCCTGGATTGTTATTGTGTGAGAGAAGGAAAAGGTTTTCCTTTCTCCTTTCTGCTGATCACACATAATACAGTTTTATGCAATGGAATAATTAGCTTCCTTTTGCCTGTGCAGTGGTCACTACCCTCTATTTTTGTGCCTATTCAAGATAATGTTTGCTCTCATATAATTTTTTATTCAACCTAACAAAGTGTTTATTTATACCATTCTGTATGCGCATTTTTAACATATGTGTATTTGTAGTTAGAAGTGCATAGAGTGTTGTTTTACCTCCACACACTACCAGTAAAGCAGAAAGGCAGTCACCTGTAGGCAGGAGACTTATTCATAAATGACACTTCTTTACTGCTGCTCTCAATACCATCTTTCACAACAACAAAATTAATAAAACTAAAGGAGGGAAACTCATCACAGCAATAGAGTTCACAAGTTAGTTACATGTTTCTATAATTATCAATTCAGAGTCTTCCTGATTGTGTCCAGCTTCTGCAGTTTAGAGGCTGTCTTTCTACTTTAAAAGACAGAAGTACATTTACTTGGTTCATTACACCAAAATTCCACGATTTTTGAACCACTGGTTAGTTTACCCTAAGCATTAAACACCTGACAGACAGTACCAGAATTCAGCTGCAAGGCAATACTCACCATCCTTTGCTGTGACTAGAGTTTAATTTCTTTTTGGCATTTTATTCACCAGGGAGTTTCTGCTTTGTTTTTCCCTTTCTACCAATTTTTGTAGGTTTCAGCAAACAGGAGAACTAGGCATTCTGTACAGGACAAATTAGGAACCTGATGACCAGTTATTGAGAATTTGCCTCGAATTTCAGTGGGCATAGTTGCTGCAGTCAGGCAGACAAACACACCCGATGAACAAATAAAAGAGCTCCTTACCCTCTTCTCCCATACAAAAGCAAGGGGCAAGGTACACCAGCAGATTTAAGACATATAAATGTTGTATCATTGTTTGATAAGTGTGTGCTGTTTCATTATTCCCTAGACATCAATTTATCCAAGCTCATTATGACAAACTCAAAATCAAAATCAAAATGGAAGTACAAACATTCCTGCAAGAAGACACTAGTTGTCTAAAACTGCCAGAGGAACTCAGAGGAACTATGTGGCATTCTCCAAGTACGCAAAAAATACCTAAAATTTGAGACTGCTGTTCCTAAATACCCCTAGCATTTTAAAAGAGACAGCCAAAAGAGCTAGAATGGTTGGCAATGACAAGTAGGTATCATCCCCTTTGCTGCAACACAGGGATTGGATATTTTTTTCTCCAAAAAATCCTTGGGAAGCTAAGGAGGAATGACAGACACTCTGCATTCTTGGGTGTGCTACTCTTCATGCAGGGGAGGGAAAGGTGTTGAATGATAAAGGGCATCAGAAAAAAAATCCCTGTTCCATATCAAGGGAAGGCAGATGAGCCCCATGCCAGAAAAGCCAGATTGTAAGACACAGAGCTGCACTCTGGGACCACTTGCAAACAAACCTGGTAGCAACTGTGATTCACACTAGCACATATGCTTGTTTTGCTGTTGAAATCTCAAGGACTCCATAATCCTAAAGAAGGAACTCTAAAAGAAGGAATAAGATGAACAATAAAATAAAAATACCATTTTCATCTGTAAAAAGCTAAATACTGCCTGTGTTGAAGGGCTACATAAACTGCCATCATCTAATAGAATGGTGAGCAACCAAGCAGGAAAACTAACTTCTAGTACCTGGTGCATCAAAAATGTTTGTAAAGACCTTGGAAGACCTCTTTTCTACATCGAGGTTGTTAGCTTCAGAGATGAAACCCTTATGTTTTCAGAAAAAAAATTTAAGAGATTTCTGAGCTATAGCATTAAATTATTTAAGCATGTTTCATCAGATTTCTCATGGCATGATAAACTGAAATCTGTTAATAAAAAATATATTAGGACATTCTCTACAACCTATGTTGAAAACAACAGATCACAGTGATTAAAAACATAAGCAGAAAACAACTTTCTCCAAATGTTACTGTTCTTGTATTTCTTGCAATCTGTAACATAACAAGGTGAATTAAGGACAAAGTAGCAGTTCCTCTGTTTTGCTCATGGGAAACATAACTTCAAACCATCATTTTAAATGCAGTTTTCAAATATATATTGTTTAATACAGCAGCAACACACTGCACCTTACAACAGTACTGCTCTTATTAATGAAGTTTGCAGTGCTTTAAGAAAAATGTGAAGAGAAGTGCTTTCAGCAGAATCATTACACATTAAAAATTAAGGAATCAAAAAGGAAGCACAGCTCAGCACACTTGTGATAAACATATTTCTCATTTAAATAGATCCAAAACAGCATCCTACCCTTAAAGCTGGTAACAGATAAGTACAATGTGTGAACAGCACCACTCCTCAGTGTTTAGCCACCTTCTCTTTTTGCATTCATGATGTTAAAAAAAAAAGGCATGGGGAAGGGGAACAGGGGAAGAAGGTAAGCACTATTTATGGATCAGCCACAACTGATTTAATCCAAATGGCTTTTGAACAAAGATGGCATTAGAAAATCCAAAAATTCAAATACCTTATTAAAGAAAGCTTCTTCTTTCCCTTCCCTAACAAACTACTGTCATCTCTTTACCTCTCTCCAGCTGGACTGCAGACCTCATGAGGAGCCATAACAAATTAGTTCATGGCTGTGTAAGCTTCTGCTTCATTACCCAGCATAATGATAATTCAGGGAAGAAACTGCAGCCCTGCTCTCTTTGCATCCCCTCTAACTCCCTATAGGAAGCACTGTCTTCTAGTGATTTTGTTAATGGGTAGCAAGTTTATCTGATGTTCAGTCTTTTAATAAAACTTCCTAATTGCTTTTAATTTTTAAAATCAATTGAAAAAGATTGATGGCTAAAAGGGGAAAAAAGTCAGGGAAAAAGGTCTCTCTCTTTCCAAGGGCAACATATGCAACTAGGAATACTGCCTCAAAAAGAGCCCAGTACAGATGCATTCAGACAGGGCCCAGCTCTAATGATGGTGAGCAGAGCTCCAAACGTGTCAGTGTGGAGAAGCCTAGATACTGAACAAAACCAGTTTTGTTGCAGGTTTAAGACTGCAATTCCAATGTACAGCTTAGAGATCTAAGAAAGACCATGAGTGTATCTCTCCGGCTGGTTTAAGTGTATGCTACCATCTTTCAGCACCAGTTGGTATCATTGCCTGCCAGGTCGTAATTAAGTTCTGACCCAAAACTGTGTTTAACAAAGGACAGATTTCAAACTACTGCCCCCTAAAATGCAACAAGACGCAGAAGCCACCACCAAGTTACTGACAGTCAGGGTGCTACTGGTATCTCAAATGCTGTACCATCTCAGAAGGACCAGTCTGCAATGGCAGGAGAGGCAGCTAACACACTATGCAGTTACTCAGGACTTTTGAATCAGTGATAAACACACACCATTCCCCAAGGAGTACTGCAAATGTATATAGCATGTGGCTCAACATCTGCAACGGAGATTGCAACTCTTCAGCTGAGGAATATCAAGAGTTTCACAGTCAGAAGGAGATCTCATACAGTTTCAATCTTGTTTGCTAATTAACACTCTTGGTTCTCAGCTGCTGTGGCAGAGAACTGTTTCCCAAGCTTTCCTTTTCAGTATCTCTACAGGGAAATAACTTAGTTTGAGAACTAATAATTAAATCAGCTTCCTCATTTTTAAAGAGCAACAGCCATTGCTCTGCAAGCCTATTGGGACTACATGCAAAGCTGCCTTACACTGCATGCATTAGACTCTCTAAGTTGCTTTGGCCTCAGTTTCTTTCTCAACTGAAGGAAGAAAGAGACCTGCAGCCAGCAAGACCATCTCTAAGCTTCCTTGAAAATCTGCTACTCACCCAACATTTTCTAATATATCTTTTTATTTCCACTTATAGATAGTTGAGTTTATAGTTCTCAGCCCCACTAATGAAAAAACAATTGTAGTTGTTCATGCACACACGAGAATTTGGAAAACACTGCACATCTGACTTGAGTCAAACAAAAATCCCAAAGCTCTCACAGATGTTTGACTAGTCATGCCAGAAAATATTTTCTCATTTCCAAATATGACCTAAAACTTCCTTTTTGCAATATTCCATATTCAATAGCTGTGGATGCCTCTTAGCTCTTTGAGAAACACATCAAGGTGGTCAGTTTTTGGGAACTTTCAGACCATGTGATGTTGCATCAAAAAGAAACTTTAGAACAGACCCTGGTTTGGTCACTTTACAATCACATAGTTATGGCACCTGCTCTGCATTGCTTCTGCCAGGAAGGAAAACTGGGAATATAAAGAAGGCAGGATAATAAGTGCCACATGTCTTTTGTCTAGTACTTCTCGAAGGTTCTCAATTTAGATAATAAATAATTAATAAATTTAATTTATTAAAGCAATATTTATTTAAGTAATAATAAGCTTTAAATCTCTCCAGATCTTTATTAGTACAACACTCTATTTTCCCCATATAGATGGGAATTGTGGAACCATTTCTGGTACAACATATTTAAATATCACAGTTTCTGTTTGCTTTAATTTTTAAACTAAACATCTACTTTACTTTTCAACCAAGAAGTCGACAAATGAACACAGCCACCTACTGCATGAATATCTGGGGCTAAACTTGCAACATGAGATCTTAAACGATGAATAAAATCAGAAAGCATGATACAAACCAAGAAAACTGAAGAAACAAGAACATCCTGTTTCCTTTGGTAAAACAATGTTCAGAGTCTCTCTGAGTTTTCTGACCCTTATTCATGCATAGAGACTGCATTCTTTCCCAGTAATTGCTCTTTGAGATTACACGGAAAAGTCCATGAAGCCAAAGAAGAAGTGATAGGACACCAGTAAATGAAGCATGAGTCATTATTGTCTGCCATCACTCAAGCACATGAATGTGAATGCTGGCACAAGCCTAGACATTAAATGCACTGATGACACTGACTCATAGGGTGCAGCAGTTAACTATCAATGTAGTCATCATCCTCTCTGTACTTCAAGCTTCAAGTGCACTCTGTAATAATGAGATTCTTCATGCTCTAGACAAATTCAGCAGTGGAAGGCCTGAGGCTTCACATCAATTCAGTTTGTGTCAATGGCTTAAAGAAAAAAAAAAATTAGAACTACCAAGTTTCAAATCTTTTATGTGTGAAAGGAAAAAAAAATTGCAGTTTATTCTATCTTTTACCCTTCCAAATCCACTACGGAAATAGAACCAAATAAAGCAAGGAGAGGAGGAGCAGGGAGAGGAAATGTTAAAAACAGCTCCTTCTCCTCTGGGAAAAAGCCAGTAAAACACTCACCAAAAAAAAAAAAACAAAAAAAAAAAAAACCCAAAAAACAAAAACAAAAAAAAAACAAAAACAAAAAAAAAAAACCAAAAAAAACCCCAACAACCCCCCCAAAAACAACAACAAAAAAACCAAAACAAAACCAACAAAAAAAAACAAAAAACCCCCCACCACCCAAAACACCTAACAAAACAAAACAAACAAAAAACCCCATAAAACAATAAAACAAAACAACCACCTTTTCCTTAATGTTACCTCATCCTGAAATGAAGCAAATGAGAGATTCAGTTCTAAAACAGATCAAGACAAGTGAGGTTATAATAATAAATAAAAGTGAAGTTGTGGGAAACCAACATGGGTCTATGGCTGCATGTATGTAATGAATGTACAGTAATCTCAGAAACACGCTTTTGCCTGATGCAAGAGCTAAAGGAAAAATAATATTTTTCTAAGATGGGAAAGAGGAAACGAAGGGTAAAATACTGATGCTTTTCAAGTCAGCAGAATTTTTGAAATCAACTTCAAATGGATTGACTATTTAACCTGAAGAGAAGCTAAAATTAATATTTAAACTCATCAGCATGAAAAACACTGTAACTGTTTCTTTTGAAAACTGTAGTAACAAATCCTGGCTCAATGAAAATCGCTACAATCTCCTCTATCACAACTCATTAAAGATCGAAGTGTCTGTAATTGAACCATAAATCTCCTTTGTTCTAAGAGAGACTAACTGAATAAAACAAAACTGTAGATATTTACAGTGATATACTTAGCAGTAGCAAAACAAAATATTATTTCAAAGTAATATTATAATGATCTCTTTTTAAAATCCACATCAGAGAAAAAAAGGAAAGAAAGAATGAAGAAACAAAGAGGAATGGCTCTAAAACTTGGAGTCCTGGTGTCCCAGTCACAAGTTCTCGAGGATAACATTGATACAATTAATAATCAATGAATTAATAACCTCTGGGAAAGAGGGATTATAGTCTCTACTTGGCCAGTACCCAAGACACTCTGAAGACTACTTTAATCTAAATTAACACAAGCTTCCCAAGAAACTCTCTGAAGATCATCTTCTAACTTTGAGTCACTGAGGTTACCCAGTGAATCAGAACTAAAACAAGATGACAAAGATGAGTTCTACAGAGCAACACAATAGTAATGGCTAGGGAGGGCTCTGGGAGACTGTCTCTAACTAATAATTTTTACAAAATTGAGTAAAGTTCCTGTTAACTCTTTGAAAATAAAAATACAAAATTTCTCATCTCTCTCTACACTTGGAATCAAGTTCCTGACCTTTGGTCTTACAACAGTGAGCACAGGTTACTCTTTGCCTTCTGAATTTGCTGAGTAACACGCAGGAGGTTTCCAATCAATGGTAGGCACATGGCACTGCATGCTCCAAACATGAGTTCATTTATACTGACAAGAAAATTTCCTTCCCCCTCATGCTGATGAGTATTTGAAGGATCTACTCACTCTTACCAACGTGTGTCAGGTAAAGGAGCAACTCAGGCAACAGCCAGAAGACAAACCTTTGCAAGGCAAATGCAACTCATGCATTTGTCAAGAGCATGCAAGTGGAGTACAGTGGGACACAGAAATGCACAAGATGACAGAGACTGGGAAAAACAATTACTTTACAAAATGGCAAACTTTTGCATGACTTCATAGCACTGAGCCCCTGCATGAGACCAAGAAGCACCAACTGAAGCCATCACAGCATTGATAACTTTTGCTCTTTGCTTGAACAAGCAGTAAGCACAATGAGAAAACTTCTCATGCCACTCTCCATTATAAAGTCCTGCTGACATAGAGAGGCTAGAGTAGGTAGAGCTGCTCTCAAGCAGCTCTGTTTTTAGTTTTCTGATTAAACTCAAAGGGTGCTTGTGCCAATTGTTCCTTTGCCCTGAAGAATCTCTCCTGAAGACAGAGAAGGAACTCACTGTGGTTGAGCATTGTTAGGAAAGTTCATGAAGAGACTGGGATTGTGGCATGATCAGCATGCCGATGTCCTCCAGCCACTTCCAAAACCATTGAAATTCAGGAATGGAGTTGTCTTGTCCGGTAGGACATGGAACCTGAAGGACTAAGTACTGGCACTAGATGAGCTAGATGAAGATGCTAGAAGGACAGATATAGCATACTGTTGATCAAAGGCTTCACATAACATAGACAAGCAAGTGTTTTGGGGAAGAGTCCTGAACAAAGGCCATGTTTATCTCACAAAACAAAGTTTTATACACAAGGTTCCTCCCCCAAAAAGAATTCTCTCTGTGATTTACGTTTCAAACATTCTCACCTCTGACATGTAAAACAAAGATTTCACTTCTTGTATCCAACTCCAGCACAACACATACAGTGAAACAAATTAAAAGTACAACTCAATACCATACTCAACTCATAAGTTGCTACACGTCAATGGCCCCAAACTTTACGGCAGCATTTCTGATAGGCAAAATATTGATTTCCTCCTGTCGACACAGATAGGCAAAAAGCCCTTCCACAGATATTCCCTATTATTTCTGTAAAGACTATCTTTGCTCTCCTTATAGTGAGAGGGTCATAGCCTCCCTGTGGAGATGCCTTTATGTTCTGTGTAAAATTGAAACAGGGAGCCTAATGGGTCTTGTTAGAGATTAAACAGGCACACTGATACCTAGTTGAAATTGAACTTAACACCTCAGGTTGCTTACGTCAATTTTCTGAAACATGGTGAAAAAAGGTAATTGTCAATTAATGAACCATTGACTTGGGGTTGGTAGAAATCAATAACATGAAACAATGTGAAACTATACAATCTTAATCAGTATTCTGTAACGAAAAGGCTTTTAGACAGACACAGAGTAATTGGCTGTTCCTTTGTGGCCCATCCCCTAAGCTATACAATTGTCCAACTAAAATATAACATCAGTAGCAACACAGTTGTTTGTTTTGGGGTTTGGGGGCTTTTTTATATGCACTAGGTTACATTTGTTAAATCAAAAGTTGCAGACACTGAAAGAACAAGAACAGAAGGGTAAAACATGAATCAAATCCAAGGGATCAAATTCAGGTCAGATACCACAGTTATGAACCCAAGCCTCACAATTCACTATCCTTCTAATTATCTGTAGAGGCTTGACAATAGAATTCACATCTCTTGGGTTCCACAAGAAACATAACATTGCTCAAGTAGAAATTTCTGTTGTAAAATCCTCTCAGGACAACTTCACATCTTTCACAGAAGAAAAGATCAGTTTCAGATTAAACTCATTTCCACCACATAGTAAGCATCCACATAGTCTTACAAAACCAAGAAAAAATATCAAGAGTTCTTGAAGAAGATCAGAAAGGTTAAATGTGCACTAGAGAAAATATGCTCAGGAAAACTTCTCCAACCCTTTTCCCCTCCTCATGACTTATGGTAAAATGAAAGGATTGTATCAAAATGGTCCCACTATGTTGCAAGAGCAACAGAAGTTCCAGAATGGAAGTTAAAAATCTGCTGCAAACCATGTGCCCAGAAGTACTAAAATAAAGGTCAACATTTCCTTACCTAGACCTACCCTTGGTTCATTATTGACTGACGTGTTCTTAGACTAGTTTTGCCTACTTGAAAATTTTATAATACAAGGTAAGATAAAAAATTTATTACATACTTGCAGTGAATATAGGCCACTAATTATAGGGCAAATTATAGGTGGGTTGGTTGGGTTTTAAATGGTGATTACACTGTTATCTCTAGGACTGGGAAGGATGCCCATGACAGAAATAATTAATGTTGGAAAAGACCTCCATGATCATCAAGTCCAACCTTCGACTGATGTCAACCAAACCATAGCACTAAATGCCACATTTCTTGTACACTTCCAGGGATGGTGACTCCGTCACCTCTCCAGCCCATTCTAATGCTTAAAACCCTTTACAGTGAAGAAATTTTTCCTGATCTTCCACCTGAATCTCTCCTGGCACAGCTTGAAGCCACTTTTTCTTGTCCTATCACTAGTTACCTGGGAGAAAAGGCTGACTCCTCCCATAAAATATGATCTTTTAGATCATAATCCATCCAAACGTGCACCTGTTTTAACAGCTTGAGGAGAAACAATGAGTCATTTAAAACAACAAAGAAGTAATTTATTTCTTCGACAAGTTAAAAATTAAGCTAGATGGTTCTTCTTTAGCACACGTCATTTGAGACTGTCAGGCATAGTACAATGACCAAAGACGTGGTCATTCAGACCCAAAGAGGCACCTTGGTACTTGAAGAATGAATAGCACAACTGAAAATTAAGCTGTCTGTCCCATGAGACCCCAAAAACTGCAGTTGTAACCCAGTCCATTATACTCCAGTAAAAATTCTGACTGATCAGCTGCAAGAAGGAACACTTCACTTCACCGAGACTGCTCTTCATAAATCCTGTATGCTTTATAGATGTTACACAATGGAATGTATTTCAGACTTCCTTAAATATGGTGGGTAGGTTGGAAACTAATAGCACATGGACAAACAGTCCTTACAAGGTTACATTTTTACCCAGTCCTACACAAGAGACCCAAAAAACATTTAGGCTTACAGAAGCTGGGAGATTAAGCACATTCATTTTAAGAGAAGAAAAAAAAAAATCAGAAAAGCTTTTTTTGGTTAGTTATCTTTGGGAGCTGGATCCTGCATGTAAATTTGGACAGTGACATGCCAGTGCTAAGGGTTTTTTGGTAGAAACCCACAAACAGGATTTTCTTTTCTCTTAACGAGAAACAACACCAGGTTATCACTTTCAGGCATCTAGATGTTATTATCTCTGATGCAGCGCTTGCAAGGAAATACAGTAGGGCTAGCAAAAAGAGGCAAACCAAAGAAAAAATGTTGTACTTAGTAAGGATTAAAATTCCCAAGGTTATTTCAAAAGATTATTTAAGCCCTCTGAGAAGGGAAAGCATGGAAGAGGTGTCAGCATTCAATTAACAATACACTTATTATCCACCATCAGCTGGAAATACTAGAGAACTTGGCATCTTGTTAACACCAGAATCACTCATTTGGTTACACATGGATTCTCACCCTCCAAAATGAAATGAATCCTAAGCTTTGGGAACATCACAGCACATTGGATACTGTCACACAGGCCATTATAGTTTTAATGCACAAGCTAAGCAGCAGTATATGGCTACACTTCACAGAGAGACTGGAAAGCTTTATTTGAACAGCAGCATGAAATTGTTTCATTAAGGACTTTTTTTTAAGGATTACTGAACTTATTAAATTTAATGTCAGGCTCAAAATTAAATACCCAAACATATTAAACATCTAAAAAAAAACTCCAGGAGTGCTACCTTAGTGTCTCACATTACATCCCAGATTTATCAGGAGTTCCGTATAGACACAAATAAGGAAAAGGTGAAGAGTCTGGGGAGAGCAATCAACACAAACTTGTATCCACAGTTCTGGTCTGTGGGCTAAAGCTGGTGGAAACCATTCAGAGTGCCACAGTTGTCCTAATGCCAACACTTCATGGAGAAAAGCGGAAATGCAAAGTAGAACTGGTATTATAGGGAAACTATATTAAAAAGGTAACAGCCTTTTGGGAAAGGACATTTCTGTAATGGTTATTCCTTCTGTTCCTTTAAAACCATTCTTTTTGGGGTTCACATAAAAAGCTTCACTGATACTGGAACATTTACCAGCTCTATAACTTCCTTATTTGTTAAAAAGTGTATGAATCCTACAACCTGGTTTAACATTTACAGGGCTTGTTAAAGGTCAGCAGCAAACAGCCATGAAAGCAAAGAGGCAGTGGTAGATTACCTTTTCAAAGTGAAAGAAGGAAAGAATCACTAAGGATAAAGGGGGGGGAAAAGTCAGATGTCCAGTAGCAGCAAGGAGTGTGAAGAAATTAAATCATCCTATCCTGGCAAGCATCCTCATTCTTCTGCAAATACCAAGGCTTTTATCATGCAGCTGTCAAATACCAAGACACTATTTATCATGTAATATGCAAGTGCAAAATTCAGTGGTAGAATTTTCATATTCTTCAAAGGCTTATTTAGACAGATAAAAGGAAGCTCTCTTACAGATGAATAACAAAAAAAAAAAAGTCACATATGACCTCCATTAATTTCAGTATGAAGGAAGTCCAGTATGTTTTATGGCATTTCTATATTCATTTCCTAGTATGGAAAAAATTTCTATTTTTAATAATAGCACAGCATTGCTAGGAGCATTGATAAGGAGCAGTCAGCCTCAGAAGATGCAGCTGAGACTTAGACGGTCCTGTGAAATTAACATACAACAAGCTTTGATTTGGTGAGATAAATAGAGTAAGATCAGTCTTTTTCAGAGACTACTAGTTACATTTAATGTATGTGTCACTAGAGAAACATCTCTAGAAAGGAGGAAGGTGACATGAAGATTTTGTTTCAAGCTGAGTACTTGACCTGTTTGCCCCTACTGTGACTTAAGTTAGTTCATTGAAGTGTCCTCTGTAACCAACCAGACTCGACTAGATTAAAGGGAAAAATACCATTATATTTTGTACCAAAACACAATCATACCAAATTGTACCAAAATACAATTATTCATTTCAGTTTCTTAAATCACTATAAACATGCCTCTGCTTCAAGAACCATCCAGAAGAAGTAGGCTAACTTCCTCAGATACCACGGGGTTTTTTAACAGTTTTACACCTGCCTTACACTTCATTCAGAAGTCTTTGAAACTTCTGAACAAAGACTGAAGAAGCTGAGATCCCAAGCAAGTCCCAAATGAGCCAGCAACAGAACTCCAAACATCAGTGAAACAACGACTTGCTGCCCAGCTGTGCAAACCTTTTAGAAATCCCTCAAGTCCTGCAGGTTTCTGCCCCATAGTATTCTCTCTATCTGAATGGCATGCTGGCTGGGCTCCTGAATCTCCTAAAGCAAACTGACAGGCAATGCCACTGCATGTTTGCTTTGGTCTGCAGTGCACCATCACTTAGTATCAACTAAAATCTCCAGCAGATCAGGTCTAGAAAGAGACACAGTAACAGACTTCAAGCTTTCAGTAAATAAAGCTGGGGAAAAACAACACCAAGACGCTCTCACCTACCTCAGCAGAGCCAGCAGTTCTCTGCAAAGCCTACAAGAATGTTAATCTAGCAAAAGAAATCGTGTTTTAGAGATGCCTTCCATTCATTGGGACTTTCAGAAGGATTCTCTGAAAAACACTGCAGCATCTCATAGGGGCTACCCACCTTTACGTGGGCTTCACCTACTTGCAGGAAGAAATGCTTGAAGAGCAAGATTGCATTGGCAGAAATGGTTTGTTCAACAGCTTTCAAAGCATTTGCACACTGGAACTGCAGACCGGGAAGTAAACTGGTAAGGTCAGAATGGAAAAATACAGTGCTCTACTGATCCTCACACTTGTCTTTCTCACCTCTCTCTCCTCCTCTATTCATGGATGCTCAGCCATCACTATATCTGACATGTAATTTGGTTAGTTCCTGAATACATCTTTGGTCAGTAGCAAAGAACTGAAGAACAGAAGCACTGTCACCACCTGTCCCGACATGAAACCTGCCTATATACTCCAATAGGTAGCACAACTCATAAGGAATGACGCTGGGATAATCTGGACTGTTTAGTGAGCAGAGCAGATGAAGAACCTCTAGGGCTTATAAGCCCTCTTACAATTTTTCACTACAGTTGCTCTCCACTTCTTTTACCCACCATCAGAATTCTAAGGTTTTGTGTTTTGGTGGGGTTTTCTGTTCTGTTGTTCACTGACACAAGACCCCATTATGTTTCTGTATTTTGAAATACAGTAAGCTGAAAGTGTCAATTTTATATTCTTTAGCATTGGTCCAACTATCTTGTTCTTCCCTTCTTGTATTTCTCACTCTTGCCCCAATGCTACCCACAAGAAAAAGTAGTGAAAACTGATCTGCCTGCACTATTTTGAAACAAAAGATATAACTGTCACTTCCAAAGGGCTGTCCACTACTACTCTCAATGACATCCACATGATAAGACAGTCATACAATGCAAATTCAGTATATGGAGATCACAGTGACTAAAGAATCTACAGATAGAAGGAGCATATTTGCAAGCAAAGATTCATAAAATTAGGTTACAGGAGAAAAAGCATGAGTTGGATTAGGGGTGTGTTGAAATTTTCTTCACTGCCTTTTTTTTCTTCTTCTTTGAATTCTTTCAAGTAAAGCCACAGATACTCCTTTTCCTTGTGATCTGAGAAGATCTTAGACAGCAGAGGAAATTCATGACTCAAGTTTCATACAATTCAGTGTCCTTCCCTCCATCCTACAATTGCACATATATTAGGCACACATGAAGAGTGCAAGACTGAAAAGGAAAACATTTCTTAAGCCAACTCTGTGGCTGATGGCATTCTGGTCCTGTCAGTGTGGCAAATGGAGTCTACCACAGTGTTCTCTTCTGTATTGAGAGAGAAATTACTCCTGCTCATCAGTCACAGAGTGGATGAAGTACAAAATCCATTCCCATGATGAATAAATCAGAGTTTAAAAAGGTCAGGATGTCTTCAGTATCTGCTGGGGACAAATCTCATTTAAGATTATTACATTCTTGTCAAGACCTTCACTAGAGTCAGTTTACTTACCTCCTTCCCTTCCTGTACTTCCTCCCTCCTTTTCCTAAAGTCACTCAGCTGTGCACATAATTATTGCTTTAGTTTTTAACATCACATTGTTTTCTCTAGCAAAGTAGGATATCCTACTCTGCCTGTAACAATGAAGACAATTTTGAGCCCAAATAGTGTCCATTCCGAACTCAGCACCAGAAATGGAGAAATACATGAGATGAGGCTTACACCCCTGAAAGACCACCCTTTAAAGGCTGTAAAACTCCTAGTTGTCCAACAAGATATGGACTTCAAAATCTGAAGGGATGGATGTCTGAAAGGAAAATCCTGACAAGTTTTAGCAACAAGAGCTATATCTGCAGTTAAAAGTTGCTGTGCAATTCAAAGATTACCTTTTCCTTATTTATCAGTTATAGTGGCCGAAAAATATCCTAGGTACTCCAAGAAAGGTTGAAGATTTGCTTTGCTGTCAACTCATTACTCACAGTTCCATTTTCCAGTGTGGCAGAGAGAAGCAATGTAGCTCAAGTGATCATCTGAGAACAAGAGGTTGTTCAGGACAAACTGAGGGCAGGGGATGGTTGGCTTCTCTGAACGAAAAGCTTTCTCATGGTCTCAAATCAAACCTATGACTACTAATGGACTCCAAGTAGGTCCTTCTGAGAGGGTGCCAGAATATTTTTTCCGACCTGTCCTTGCAAAACCCTCCTTATCTCCATCTGAAGTCCTCAATTTTTTTGTGCTGCAGGAAGAAGTCAGGTGAAAAAACACTTTGCTTTAGTACTCTGAAAATAGTTTTTAGCCAGAAGCTACTATAAATTCACAGGACATTTAAAAGGACTGCTGGTATGTCATGGAGACTCCAACTATTTGGAAATGCTCATATTTGTTCCACACTTTAAGTGTCTTTACAGATTTCTGGTCTTGGCTATAATTCATGACAGCAGCAGGAAAATGTGTGTGTGTGTTCCCTCCCAGCAGTTCACTTGCTGCTGCTATTTTCCCTCTAATCTAGTCAGTCCTTGATCTGCAAGCATAAAATTTGTTCCTCTGGGAAAAAAAAAATCATTACATGCAAAAGGCTTAAAAACCTCAACTTGGGAATTAGCAGGTACATTTAAAGGTATTTTTCCCCTGGTATTTGCCTCAAATGAAAAGAAAGCAGATACTGATATTGAAGAAGAACAAGATAGCTTTATACAAGGTCTGCTTAGCCCTTCATCAAAATACCTTCTAACAGAGTCAATAATCAATTAAAGAACTACTCTACTTCAGGAACAATTCTACACACAACCTGGAAGAAAAGCATTCAGCTACAGAGCTGACAAGAACAGCCCTGCCAGAGCCACTGGAGCCATGTGCTGAAGCAACCACAGCCCACGCACCCTGCCAGGTGTAGGAGTGCCTTCCTTCCCGCACCTCTCCCAGCACTGTCCCTTCCTGGACGTGTTAATAGGGGCCCTCCCAGGCCACCCAACACCATACAATCATAGGTCAGCAGTTCCACTCAAGAGGATTTGTGAGTTTTCACAAGCATTTCACATCCGTGCACAGGCCAGAGGGCACATTTTGCCATAAGTGGAATTGAAAGTGCCCACTGTATCACCAGAAGGTTTTCTGTTAACACCGTGAAAGTGCATTTCAGGTCTGACAATAAAGCTAAGGGTTACCAAGATTTCAATAGCTACTATGCATGCCATGGCTTTCACTCCTTTGGATGCTTAGTATCCAAACCCAGCTCCCTGTCTGGGTAACGCTACCTTTAAAAAGACTCTCCTGCTGACAGAAAAACGAGGAATTGTTTCCACAGCAAGGACTTAACCCGGAGGAGGGGTTAGAAATCTTGTAATAAGAGAAGGGAATGAGAAGGGAAAACAAGCTTTGCTAACTCTCCAAGTCTTATTTGTGAAATTAATTCGTTAATTATAAATAAACCCAGACCCATTCTTGCTGTGCCGGAATTTAGGCAGAAGAAAACGGCAGGTGCAATCGTGCCGGTGGGATCAAAGCGGCAGCGCCGCTGCTCCCGGCGGGCCCGGGGCGGGCAGGCGGCCCTCGGCAGCCCCCTGCTGGGCTGCGGAGCGCCGGGAATGCCGAAGCCCGCGGCCGCACCGCATTCCCGCTCCGCGCCCAGCAACGCGGAGCTGCCCGCAGGTATCCACAACCCCGAACAGCGCCCATCGCCGACGGCGGTCTGCTGCAACAACGCCGCCCTAAGTTGCCATTTCCCGTTCCCACATTTTGTCAGGAGCGTTTTAACTGCGCAAGACAGCCGAATAAAATGTTTTGAAACAAATACCGGCAATACGGCAGCGAACTGGGAAGGTGCCGACGCAAGCTCAGGAGAGCGGCGGGTGAGACCTGTCCCGGCGGAGCCGTGCAGGGCAGGCCGCTCCAGCCCCTCCCTGCGGCACGCTTGGCAGCCGGCTCCTCAATTTAGTTTTGTGTTTGTTTTTAACCGCACATGTCGGCATGCCGGGTGGTTAACTTACAATGTGTCACATAAAACAAGAACAAGCCTCCCAGTTAATCAAATACCAACAAAACGTCTCATGTCATATTAATGGTACTTGGATCAGACCCAGGAGGAGGAAGTTTGAAAGCCAAGATCCCTCTGCTTTCCTCACTATCTTAATCACTGTGCCATACACTGAAGTTGCTAGAAACATGAACATCAAGAGCTGACCTCTTGTATGCTATCACAAAAGAGGTTTCCAGTGATGCCTGCGGCTGCATCTCTCTTCCTCGCTAGAACAACGGGGAAGCCAGGCGAGCTCTGCAGCACACATGGGACTCCAAGCCTGTCCTTGCCTTTCACACAAGCTCACATGCAGACAACAGGTACTACTCAGCTGGACAAGCCATCCTTCAGTCTCTGGATCGTGGGAATGATGTGAAGGTTCGCTCACTCCGGTTACACGCACTCAGACAAAGGCATTATGTCTCCACAGGCACTCAGCAGCTTTTGTACTGGCACTCAAATACATGTGACCATGCAGTGGGGTGAAACATGCAGCCAGAGCTGAATCCAGGATTATCTCTTTCAGGAGCTGTGTGAGCACACGTTAAGCTTAACCCAGTGACCAGACTGTATTTTAATTAGAGCTGGGTTCAGCTAATCACAACCTTTTAAACATCTCCAGATATCACAGAAAACAGATTTCTCTATATAATGTAAAGTAAATTCTTAGACAAAATTCAAACTTAGTAAATGTGGGTTTTTTCCTTTTTCAATGTAAAAGTACAAGATCCATAGACTGGAAGAATTTACCCACTTTCCTGATCAATTAAGTCTAATATTTAGAGCTAAAAAACCCAACTCTCAAGAGGCTAGGAACAAAATACTGCAACAACAGTAACATTCTCAAGCTATAAAAACACTAACCAAATTTGGAGTCTCAATTTGCATTTCCCAAAGTGAGCCCTAACTTTAACATATTGTAATAACAATGTATTAAATCTTGGAAGTTTGTTCCTTGGCTTTTGGAAGGGTGAGTGAGAGGCACTGGGTCTTTTATAAAATCACACTTTCCAGTGTGATACATACTAGATACGAATGTACAGCTGGCTCAGTCGAAGAGGATGAGTTCACATAGCTAACTAGAATTATCCCACTTCTATATCCAAGAGATACAAGGGAAACTTCTCCCATTTTAAAGGGAAAACAAACTAATAAAAAACAATAAACAAATCCCAAACCAAAAACCAGAACACATCACTAACCACACACAAATCTCCAGAGAAATTGGGAGGATGGGGAAAGAGGAAGAAAACAAACAACAGTTTTGGCTTTGGACTTCTGCACAGGACAGAGCCTTTATTATTTTGGTTATACCTTTACAGTAAAATTTGAGTTTTGTAAAGGTAAAAAACAGTAGAGGTCAACAACATTACCAGTTCCTTAAAATCTTAAATGGATGAACAGGTACTTACGTGAATGCCTCACTCCAAAAACGAGGTCTCATTTGCTAAGAAATAAGTTTTATTTACTACTATAAATCTGTTCTTTCTACTGTAGCAATATTCCAATACATTCATTTAACAATCCCATATGCAAAGCTCCTCTCACAATTCACGGAAATGTCATGGCCAAGTTTTTTAACATTATTTGCAAAATAGATGTAATATTTTGTATAAAGAATACTTACTTCCTTTTGGATGTCATCTAGAAAAATACATTCATTTTTTTCATAATACAAAATCCAAAAACATAAAGCCACCTAAACTTTTTAGAGCAAGTATATCCTACCAAATATTACATACTTTGGGCAAAACCTGAAACCAGTAGTATATGTTACTGGTAGAGAAAGAGCATAACAAAGACAAAACATAGCCTTAGATAAATTCTTTCTCACCACACAAGTACCAGATAGATAGAAAGAGGACAGATTCCCCACAATACACCAAAGAAATGTATCACAATAGTTTAATAATCCTATATATCAATAAGAAACATGCATTGGTCTTCAATGGGTTCAGAAAATAAAGAAGAGATAGAATTACATATGCCCATACTAGTGCAAGACCATTCTCTGTAAGAATTGCTCTAGAACTCCACCCAGTTTCAAATTAGATGATTTTTTCCTAGAATATTATCCTAGAGGGTGAGCAAACTGACACAAAAACCCTTACCCTACAGCTCATTCATAAGTTCATAAACAGCCTTGAAAAAAACCTATTCCTCAGAATCAGATTAGCTTTTGTGATCCAAAATGATCAGTCCAGAAGAGGCCAGATTGATGCAATTGTGCAATCATACTGGTAATCAAAGTAGTGGCTCAAATTGTTCACAAACAGCTGAAATCAAGGCAGGCAGCCAGGCTGAGACTACAGATGTTTATGAAATGTTAACTGGGCATTTCACTCAGTTCTGAGGCAGAATTAACAGCCTCGCATACCGACCTTATGATTTAATTGCCTGCTATAATACTCTGATAGCTTAGCAGTTCAAGATATCATCATTGTTAACACACTGATATATTGATTCAATTTCACTCCTGACCTGGATTTACTGCATTGCTCATTCTTATTTAGTACTTCAGACTGTAGCTATATGTAAAAGCGAGATTTACTTGACTCTTTTTTTAGTCCATTAGGAACAAGCAGGAACTGCTTCCTTTTTCAGCTTTCAAACAGGACTGATAACTACAAGCCTGAAAGATTGATTGTGCTGCTTTTGGCTGGCATAGAGTTAATTTTCTTCACAGTAGCTGGTAAAAGGCTATGTTCTGGATTTGTGCTGAACACAGTGATGATAATATAGAGATGTTTTTATTATTGCTGAGCAGGGCTTACACAGAAAAGCCGAGGTCTTTTCTGCTTTCCACACTGCCATGGTGGTGAGGGGATGGGAGTGCATGGGAGGTAGAGAGGAGACACAGCTGGGACAGGTGATCCCAGCTGGCCAAAGGGGTATTCCAGACCATAAGGCATCATGGTCAGCATATAAAATGTGGGGAAGAAGGATGTGAGCAATGTGTGCAGTGATGTTTGTCTTCACAAGGCCCTGCTCTCCTGGGGATGGGTGAGCACCTGTCTGCCCATGGGAAGCAGTAAATTAATTCCTTTTTTTGCTTTGCTAGTGTGCACAGCTTTTGTTTTCCCCTATTGAACTGATTTTATCACAACATATGAGTTTTCTAACTTTTATCCTTCCAATTCTCTCTGCAAGCCCACTGATGGGGAAGTGAGTGAGCAGCTGTGTGGGCCTTGGTTGCTGGCTGGGGTTAAACCACAACATTTATTTAAGAACAATTGTCTGCATATTTTTGTTAACGTATTTGCCTCTCAAAATAAAAAATACATAGTAAAAGAACATACATTCTTTTACACAATTTCATATATCTCTAACTAGTATAAAAATAGTGACAAATGTCTGCCACTTTAGCCAAGTAATAAAGTACACAGTACAAACCTCTATTACTAGAATAAAACATATTCGATAGTAATTAACCAAGATGTACCTTCTGACAGAGGTTTCCCATTGACCTTTCATGCTGAAATATCCTTCCATTTGGATCTCACACTTTCCTTCCAGTTACTGCCCCTAGGCAGATGGTAAAACTACTGTTGCCCCATCCTATGGGCAAAGACCCTCAGGGAAAACCAGATGGTTTACTCACACACTTCACAACATTATTGTACTAACAATACTGATAAGAGGTTTCCCACACTTAAGTTATGAGAACCTTTCTTCTGGAATCCACCAGGCACTTGGAGGCTATTTATGCTGCCCTTAACAGCATATGGTGTGCACACATATAACACTTAGTGACAGAATGATTTGCAGGGCATGGAGTAGGCTAGAAAAAAGGGATGCTGAGCTGTCAAAGTAACCTCTCATTAAATCATATGAAAATAGTGGAGAGGAAAGAACAGGACATAGGGAGACGTGGAATAAAACCAATTTAAATAGCTTTCATGCTGTTTCTAGGAGACAATGTAATATAGCTGGTGAATGGAAGATGCCTGGTGTCAGCAACAAGCATACAGCAATAGGAATAGAGAAGGGCAGGGGGCTGAAAGAGGGAGAAAAGGGTATACACAGACACTGTCTATTAATCACATTTCAGATTGTCAATTTCCCCCAGAAAACTAAATTAAATAAAGTATGTGTATAGCCAATGGAGAATTTAAACAAAGAAGAGCTCCAGCTTTACTAAAACGATGATGATACATTTAATAGAAACATTAGGACTTTTGATGGATATGACAGTGTTTTATAATCTACCAGAAATACTAAGCCAGACTTTGTGCACAAGACTGAGCTGACACTACAGGTCATTTCTTTTGCAGAAACAAGAACTGCTTTGGCCAACAGAAGAGCACAGCTGCAGGGAATCAGTGCCTCAGAGACAGATGATACTGAAATGTTGCTCTTCAGCCTCAGGGCATTTACAGAAGTAGCTCAGGAAATGCTTTTACAGATGAGAGGACACGCCAGGTACAAAAAGTCCCAGTTCCAAAGAATAGACAGCCTCACTGCTAATTTCTTTTTCTACTTTTTAAGAAACCTGCCTTTCTATTTAAGGTTATCTGACAAGTCCAATCACCTTTTTGAGGACTCAGAAAGACAAAAAAAAAAAGAAAAAAGAAAAAAAAAATAGACAAATTATGTATCAGACAGGTTTTTTTTATTATTTATACCTTACAATCACAATTTCTGTTTCAATTTTCAAGTATCTTCCACCTGTAAAAGCCCAAAAACACAGTTTGCTTTTTCACCCTCCTCATTTTTAAATAAGAACAGTAATTTCTGTTTCATACACAAATAATACTGTGTTTCAAGGAAGGCAAAACTACTTGACTAGAGCCACAAAATAAGTCAACAGTCGGGCTAGGAATCATAGAATATCCTGAATTGGAAAGGACCCAAAGGATCATCAAAGTCCAACTCCTGGCCCTGCAGAGAGCAACCCCAGCAATCACATCATGTGCCTGAGAGTATTGTTCAGACACATCTTGAACTCTGTCAGACTTGGTGCTGTGACCAGTTCTCTGGGGAGACTGACCACATGCCCAACCATGTTCTAAGTGAAAAAACCTTTTCCTAATACCCAATGCAAACTTCCCCTGACTCAGTGTCTGTTCCTCCTCTTCTCCCCACAATGAAGATGCAGCCTGTGATGACATCTCCCCTCAGTCTCCTCCAGGCTGAAGGACCCAAGTGACCTCAGCTTCTCCTTATATGGCTTCCCCTCCAGGCCCTTCATCATCCTCATGGCCCTCCTCTGGAAACTCTCTAATAGTTTAATGTCTTTGTTACATTGTGGTGCCCAAAACTGTACACAGGACTTGGGTTGTGCCAGAAGAGAGCGGGACAATCCCCACCCTTGCCCAGCTAGTGATGCTGTCCCTGATGTCCCCCAGGGCATGGTTAGCCCTTCTGGCTGCCAGGCCACACTGCTGGGATAGATTATAGCTGTCCCTTTTCCCAGTCTTTGCTTCTGTCACATGACTGCAGAAGTCAATCCAAGCTGACTGGCCATTAGACAAAAAACCCAGATCATTTAAAGAGGTCCTGTGTAGAAGGATTGGACTGTTGGACCTTATGAGGTAGCGCACTGAACAGAGTGGTTTGACTCAGGAAAGTAGAGGAGAGCTTAGCAGATACCACAGCTTTGCATCTGCCAGCTTCACAGAACTTCAAGATACTGGTCTGGTAGACTACATACACACTTACCTAAGTGTGTAGTATACCACACTAAGTGCCACACATGACTTTGTTAAGTTACTTTACACAAGAAAGGGCAACAGAATTTAGCAGAAAGCTTGATACGAAAGGAAATGGAACTGCTATCAACTGCATCATTTCCCAAGGTAATTTCTTTGAGGTTATTTGGATACAGGCAGTTTGGAGACAGATCTACTAAACATTACTTGCAATAAGAAGATGCAAAACAGTGCAGGTAAAGTTTGCATCATTTAAATCTTGGTATGGCAATTGTTGCAGCAGACACTTGGCCCAACAATAATTGGAGAAGTGCCACCCATTCATCAAAACTGGATCTGTCTATAGGCATATACCTTTTTCACATTAAACACCTGTATCATAGACTTCAACTGAAGGTCTCATCACAGATAAGATGCCTGAAAAGGCATGTTCCTCTGGCATCTGCTGGTTTCAATAAATTGTCATGTTGTTATAAGAGAATACATCAACATGAAGTTAAGAGTCTAATTAATTTCAGATATTTTAAATGGTAGTACTTCAACTGAAACACAACTGTACTTTATTTTAGTTAGATCCATACAGATCTGGGTAAAATGCTGGTATCAAAACTCAATCCTGAATGAGCAATCCACAAAACTCCCAGATTCTTTGGACTGGAGATTCTCAAACTGTGGATAAGGAGTCCTAAAGCTTCCTACAGAAGCATGCAATATAGGTTTATCCTGCAGAAGATATAAAACAGCAAAGGCTACATGCCTCCATGGAGGCAGATTATAAGGCTCACACAAGATACTATGTTCTGAACTTGTGCAAATCATCTGATTTACAGTAACTATCTCTGTGTATTCTTTACCCACAGCAAGTGTAAAACAATTTGAATTAAGAACACCACAGTTATTTGGAAAGTAAATTTCCCAAGATCTGTTATATACTGCAGAGCTGCTAAGACCCATTGCTTTTAATAAAGCTTTACTCCACAAGGCCCAATCTGTTTGCAACAGAGAAGAAACATCTCTGCTAGGTCTGAAAACTACAGAAGAGGTAGGAGACGGTTCACACACAAGACCCAGGCTTATTGCCAAACTGATCATAGTAGGTTGGCTGATAAAATCTTCATGCTTAGTACTTAAAGACCATGGAAGAAAGCACTGGTTTGTAAACTCCCAAGAGAGACTACCACTGTTAACCAGTGGCATAGCTTTGCAACCAGACTGTACCACCTTGAAATGAGCTTTAGTATACACAGTACTACTTAGTAATGCAAAGCCAAAACAAACTACAGCCATGCCTCAGTATCAACAAAGTTGATAGACACTCCAGAAATGCAGGTTTTAGCAGTTTGACAGAGCAAAGCTACTTTTCCCACAAAAATTAGTGTAATAAATGGGAGATATATGCAGCAGAGAAGGTGCTGACATTTCCTAATGGAGAACATCACAGAAGATTTAATCACCACCAGATTTCATGGCTATCAATTTTCTTGATTAATTCAACAGAAAAGGACAGAAAAGTAAAGTGATCATATCACTTCAATGCATTGCACTGCAATATATTAAATGATCAGCAACAGAACTCTGAAGTGGACAATAGAAGTGGACAAGAGAAGCAACAGATACAGCAAGGTGTTGTTGTACTTGAGTAACTAAATCTAGTCCTCTCACTGCAATCACACTTCCATTTAACATTCAAGGTCACACAGAATCCACATGAAAGTAGCTCAGACATGTGGCAACACAGATCAGCCATGCTGAAATTCTTGCAAAGAAGGAAGCAGTTCTCACCATTTAGAGCAGTGCACTCCCGCAGAGCTCATTGCCCTTCACTGGCTGGGTGATGGTAAACCTGCCCTACACAGCCTGCTCTGTGAAGTGCTAAGCACACCAGCACTCCAGATCCTAATTGCTGCTGCTTCCCTGTGCCTGCCTTTCAAATGAGGGGAGAAAAAATAAAGCATGTTACAAGGATCGTAGAGATACTAAAGATGAAGTGGGAATAAAAAAACCCGTGAATTTGGCAGATGGATCACGATGTCAAGAGGCAAGGTATAGTTAGGCATAAACAGCCTTCTTGAGGCAGTGTGGAAGCTTCCCTTGTAGTATCACAAAGTGGCTTAGGAGAGAGGTGTTTAATAGGTTTAAACACTTTCTCCCGTCGGCGGGGATGTGCGCGAGCGCTGCCTGGAACGCGGGCTCGGGCATGGCCGGGCCTGCAGCGCCCCCGCGCGGCCCCGCCGCCCCAGGAATGCGACCTCGTCACCGGGCAAAAAGCCCCGTGAGGTATCAAATACCACCTACGGGGGCCGTCAGGAGCTGGACCTTTAACTCGTTTACTCTGTTGACTTAGTTAAATACAAAAAAGTTAAACTTAACAGAAGATAAAACAATCAGATTCAGGTTACACGCAGATACCAGCCCCTGTCTTGGCTATATCTCTTCTGGTATTTCTCTTGCCTCAAATGCTGCCAGGCTGCCACACTGCACTTAGGACCAACGTTTGCTATTCCATACCAGCTGTCACCCACACATACACCTACTTCATCTAGTTATACACATGATGGACATGTAAAATCGTCCCATTATTTCTAGAAGGCCATGGTGCAGCACTGTTTAGAAATATGACAATCCATGAAGAGCAAACTTTTATTTTACTGCAATATTTACATAGAACAGTACTTCCAATTCCCCTCCTTTCAGAAGGGCAGTAGGTATGCTGTGCAAGATAGGAAATTAAGTTACTATGATGCAATCTGGGGAAATAATGGATTGTGCTAGACAGAGAGACTCTGGAGAGCCTTCCATCCCTTATGCACTCATTACCAGAAGGTAAGCAGACATGGTCTCCAATTCATAGATCCCAGGAAACAAGATTGCAGTAGTCACAACAACATCCTTTTGTGTATTGAAAAGCATCTCATATTACTAGGGAACTGCTGTCAGAAGAGACCAGAAACCTGAAGAGCAGCAAAGATAAGAAGATAGTACTCTAAGTGGTATTTAAGTCAAAGAACTTCAGAGTTCTTTTTCTTTCATGAGGTATTTGCAATGATTCCTGCCACTACACGTTCTTTACAGTAATGCTGGTTGGTCTGTGTTGGTAGACAGCAGTTTTTAAGGAACACTTCCATTACTCAACTTCACCAATACCCAAAGTCAGCTATAAATTCAGCATAATCCTGATTGCTCTCCTTCAGGACAAATTTTTCCACTTCTTCTGCAAATCAGACTCTAATTCCAGTCGTGCTCTCAACATCCCTCATATTCTGCTACTCTTGAGGACATTGTAAATTCAAAAGGTACCTACTGAGCTCAGACTTTATCTCCTGTATCACTGCTTAACCAAATCAGCTCTACTGCTACAGTTCTTTTTCCTCACATCAGTAAAGGGGGTATATCCAACCACATACTTCTCCCAGACCACCCAATAAGTCACAGAAGTAGAATATTAACACCCACATATTTCACTATCATTCAAACCAGCAGGGCTGAAGGCAAAAAGCACTTACTTTCATTTTTAAAAGTTAGTTTGCAAAAATACTGAGCCACATTGAAAAAAATCCTCTTTTGATTATACAAGTCAAAGCCATAGTCCAAAACCTAAGCCTATTCCTGATAAACTGATGAGACGAGATGGGCTTTTACATTCCAGGATATAGTCTCCAGGCACATGTAATCATCAGCTTAAGCTAGTGACCAGAATTCTTACTTCAACAATGAACTGTCTGACTTACAAAGAAAAGAGGGGGAGAGAATATTAATACTATATCTTCCATGAATAGAATGATAGAATAATCACAACATCCTCCACATTTATTTCCTTCTGGCTTTATAAGAGTTGCAAAAGAAACCTACCTTTCACTTACCTCTATATACTGTAATTGCCAACACAAAGTACATGAAATGGCAGAACAAGAAATTACAACTTAATACAAAAACCTAAACAGAATGCTCAACAAGAAGGGATGGGAGCAGCAACCTCCTAAAACCATCCACTTGGTTCACATTCCCTTTAAGAGTGGCCATCAGTATAAATGCTGTATCAGCATCCTTTTCTCTTAAAGGAAAAATATAAAACATTTACGTTTCCTCGAGACATGCCATGGTATTTTAACAGTAAGTTGCTAATAAGAATCTCAGCACTCTCTGGGTTCTTTAAGCCATCCACAGTGATTATAAGTGATTTTGTTTTAAGAGCCACTGAACTGAAGACAAAGCTCAGGATGTATCATCACTTGTGGCAATGTTAGCAGCTTCTGTTCAAAAGAAAGCAACATGTATTTTGCTGTGTATATACAATGTCTGTGACTTCTGCACAGTGGGAAAAAAATCTGGTCCCTGTATAAATCCAGGGCATGTCATGGCAAACGAGGTTTTTAATTAAAATTGGCATTTTTGAGCCTCCTGCTGACAGACAGCATCTCATTGCCTCCTCCTCAGATGGCTAAACTGGCTTCCAAGAGAGACAGTGAAAAGAAACAAAATCACTAGAATACCTAACTTTGACAAGTCTCTGCTGGGGGCAATTTCAATAGCAGGATGCTGCAGAGAGAGGTAAAGAGGGAAAAGAGCACTGCTTAGGAAGTCTCCCCTAATGAAGACTCAAAACATCACAAACAAGACAGTAGAGGAAGCCTTTTGTTCCTAAGCCTGAAGACAGGATGATCAAGCAGGACAATTTTAATCAGAAGGCACATTGTTAAAGAGAATGCAGCACTATGTCTGCACCTCAGTGGGTAAAGCCTTTTTTTGAATGCAAAAGAAGGCTTAGGGACTGGCGAGACCTCTGGCTGGGAGGCTGGCTAAACTGTCAGCTCTGACAAAGCTTTATCCCTCTCAGAAAACAGGCAGATATAGTTCAAGCCAGACAGATAAATCAGAGTTCTTGGCCAGAACATTTTCCTCAATTGATTGCAAAGAGTTTATATAGACTGCCAGCACTGTACCTTCGGGAGGCTCTTCCTGCAGATGAGGAGGCAATTCTTCACCTGTAGTCTCAGTTTCATCATCCACCATCTGTGTTTCTAAGCTAGGGCCCTGCAGAATAGAACAGCAAGAGGGGGTAAATTGCAGAAAGATCAGGCAGGAACAACAAAAATGGTTACAGGACTAGAGAATATGCCAGACAGTAAGGACACAAGGAGCTTACTTCAGCTGATGAGAAAGAAAGCTGCTGGGAGATTTGTTTGCAGTCAAATTAGAGAAAGCGGAAAGTTAAAAAAAAAAACAAAAAAGCTTTTCAAGATGGCATACAAAGTTACAAGAGTCTTAACTGACTGAAAACAAGAAAAGGAACAGTGAAGCACAATTTCTAAATTACTATTTCCAAACACATAATACACTAATAAATTAATGTTTTCATTTATCAAGGGTAGCAGCAGATCAACCATCAACTAGAATTTTTCAGGGAAAAAACCCTTATCTTTGTCTTATCAAGACTAGATTCTGAAATGCCACTTTTTTCAAAGGAAAACAAAGCAAAGTGGTTTACAATTTTCTAACCTATGCAGGTCCATTGACCATGGAGTTTTCCCCTACAAGCCCAGCATATCCATTTGTGCCTCCAAGTGTAATATGCCAAACTAACCATTCCTGAAAAACTACTAGACTACGCTCCCAGGTTTTCCATTTCCATATTCCAGCCTTCTTGATCCTGTAAAGAGCCTGCAATGTTACTGCTGCAAGAACATGAGCAAAATTAAAAGGTTTGCAGCTGAACTCACTTTACACACACAATATTTTCGTGACATGTGGAGCTGTGAAAGTGTAGTTGCCTTTTCAGTTTCAAACTGTCATAGGAAAAAACCCCCACCACCTTCTTCCCCCCAACTTACCTCTTTTTAAGTACCAGCAGAGTAAATACTAGGCATAGCTAGAAGACTCTTAAAAAAAAAAAAAAAAAAACCTTCTAATTTTCTTTGCAATGTTAGTACAGTGAAGAGTGAAATGACAAACTTAGCAGTCATTAGGAAATGACGCTTTTGTGCACTTTGAAAACATGACTGAGTTTGTAGTCTGAACTATCTGAAAATGTGTACTAACACACACAGCTGGAATGTTACAGAAATACAGCTGGTGCATCAACAGCTTGCAAAATGTTATTATTTGAACTCACAAAGAAAAGGGGCTCATAGCCCTAAAGAAAAAATACCACCATGCTTTTCAGATGTTTTACAGCAGGGAAAGCAGAGACCACCCAGGTGAAGTGTACAGGTCTACTGTGATGGTGCCAGGGTCATGGCCTGGATTTCTGCCATCCATGACTATGCAAGTTTTACCTAGGTTATTTCCCTATTTCTCCTCAGTTAAAAACACCCAGTATCAACATTATCCAGCTTTGGTCAGTGAACAGTTCAAATATTAAGTCATGCCTTGTAGCAGCTATCACAGAAAGACAAAAAAAAATGTTTACCACATGGCACAGATGGGAAAGCAGTAAGTTGCCTTAGTCCAATTAAAAAAAAAAAAAAATTAACCCAGGAGTCAGTAATCAACATCAAGATCTAACCATCTCCTCACCTCAACTAAATAATGTGATCCAGATTTTAAGAACATGTAAACAATTCCAGATAAGAGCAACAAATTGAATGTAAAGTATGTGTTTGAATAAGTTTCTGTATCAACCACAGGCAATACATGAATTTACACTTCTTTCCTACCCATCACTGCAATAGAGAGAAAAGAAAAAGAGAAGGTGATGCTACAGGAGTATATCAGATCAGAAGACTTATTTTTCATATAAACCATGTAGACATGTAAGACATGAGGCACCAATACATGCCTTGGAAACATTGTGAATCACAGTTGTGGAACTCCCCTAGAACAGGTCTTGAATGTGAATTCTTTGCCTGTACTTTCTGGTTTACCACACTAAAATAATTTGAATTTTTTAAAACAAGTAAGAGTCATCTGCACATAATAGCCATATGCTGGCCAAGGAGACAATCCAACTTCCAGGGGCTATGGAAAAGCCAGTAAGAAAAGCATTATCTTCCTGTCTTGAAAACAGTCAGTATTCTCAATTTCCTACTACATAAACCTGCTCAGCAGCTATTCCCAATGACAGCCATGATAAGTGGTGCTCCTTTGGGTTACAGTTGTCATCTACATAAACACAAATAGGATGCAAGATGCTATCAAAACTGAGTGGTGGCATTATGGTTTTTTAGTTGTATCTGCTGAATTCAATACACTGGGCCTGCTGCAAACTTGGTAAACAACACTTACCTTACCTACAGTTCTGCCACCACAGTCATCTACAGCAATCAGGAAAAAAAATAAATCCAAGAAATTATCTTCTGAGAAGGTTTGTAACTACGCTAAGGTTGAGTCCGACAACTTTGTCTCAACCTTTCTTTTTACACTATCATTCCAAGAATAAGGTATCAGTTACATCTTTTTTTTTTTCCATTCTTAAGGATCCATGACAGACAAGTAGGGGAATGGGACCCACACAACTGTTGTAATACGTTGGGTTGCAGGTTCTATAATAATCCTATGGAGCTGCAGCACTGGCAGAAGGAATGTACACGGTGTACATGGATTGCTTCTGCTTTGGCACTCCCTCAAGAGCATCTAGGATGCAGGAAGATGTATCAACAGTTCAGAAACATCAGCAGATATTACTGTACAATATTCTTTCAATTATTTAGGGTTTGTATAACTAGCCTCTTAAATTGGGAGTAAGCTTCCATTCCTCACTAGAACCACTGGAGAAGCACAAACTTATATAGGTATTATTACAGGAAGTTAGGTTATGGCACAGAGCCTAAGAACATATAACTAAGAAAAACCTCTTGGCTCTTCAAAGACAGTCCCAGCCCTCAATAAGCAAAGACTTCATACAATTCCTTGATGAGTACTTGACTATAAGCACTGTTAAGACTTAGTGCCAAATTTTCTATGTCATATTTTAACACAATCTCCAAGTTGAACAAGTACACTCAAGCAGAGGCAACACCCACTCTTCCAAAATGAAGTTATAGATGTGAGATTTCAAGGTAGCTTACTCTGTCCCTGTCAACAGTTTCAATGAACTCTTAAAGAAGCTGAAAAGCTTTATATGAACTCAGTAAATGATAAAGATCAAGAGAAAAATCCTATAGGAACTATCACAGAAACTGCCTGAGAAACATACAATCTCCTGTTCTTATCACACTGCATCACTACTGACCTTACAATGCAGTTTAACCCAAATGCTATGGACTGCTGTGACCTGGCAAAGTAGTGTTTGTGGATTTATAACGTATTTCATAGAAGGCTATGTATTTATGGATAGAGAGGACTGCCAGTACTGAACTAAACAAGTGTGACAAATCCCATACAAGCATTTCAGAGTATACCTCATGCTCTTCCACATGATACAATATTTTGAGAATAATTCTGAATTTTAGCTATATGCTCAGATTTCCAATGTACTTAGAGACTGTATATTTTGTAAGTGCTGTAGTAAATGCATGCATGACAGAAAGCACATTCCTATCCAGTCAGGGTCAGCATTTTCCACAAGGTACAGAGCTATGTTTATCACACTGAAACCAAGAGCTCCATTTATCACCACGTTTGTACTAACAAATGATAGCAGCATGGTTAATCAAAAAAAAGAGCCATACTATCTCAATCTCAGCAGAGCAATAAGTACTCAAAATACCCACACAGTATAGAAACAATCCCAATACCAAGCGATCAGTGTCAGCCCATTTTGCTCATAAGTCCATACCAACATGAGACTGTCACTGCAAGTGCCCCAATATGGCTCATCTTTCTAAAGAGTCCCTACAGGCCATCTCAAAGCAACCAAAAAATCCTACCTGCACCAACACCACTTTTAGGCCCTTTAGACTCTATTTTGTACTTAGCATTACATCAATTATGGTACATAATCTTAAACTGAAGTCTGTCAATAGACCATTCACTGAGTCAGGAATTCATTTTGCTAATGAGTAGTAAAATACAAAACTCCCAAACAAAGCCCAAGAAGGGTAACAATGAGGGAGGGCAATCAAATTTAAAAAAAAAATCCTGTGAAAAATTATTAATGAAATTGAACAAGTTTGGGACAAATAGCTTCAAATTTCCTTCAGAGAACCATGTATATTACAGTTCTGCTCCTTCTGGCCATTCTCAACTCACAAAATACAAAAATATTTTTAAAATCCCCTATTATAAGCAGAACCAGAAGGAAATATACCATGTAAATACTCTTCTCTATTATACTCAAACTTACAAGTAATCTTTCCCCCTTTCAGAACAGAAGCTGGAGTAATCTAAAGTTCACAGTCACGGATTCAGCAGCAGTTTACTGTCTCAGTTCTGAGACTACACTTCAGAAATAATTCTAAAATCTGCAGCTTTAGCTACTACTTTCCCTGTGCATTTTCAAGTGAATATTTCCTGATCTAAACCTCCATATTTCCATTCTTGCTTCTAAACACTTTATTCCAGATTTTCCTTTCCCTCATTATTCTTCATTCATTTACATTCTGGACTTGAGCCTAGAATCTTATTTCTTCCACTGTAAGAAACTGCCTCATTCCTCCTGAAGCCTCTCCTTAAGAGCCCAGAAGGTCAGACTTGCTTCTTTCTATGCAAATTCTCAACTGCCAGCATAGTCACATGTCCTCATGCCTGCCTAACAGTAACTTTCAGACCTGCTATTCTACATAGGCACAATTCCAATAAAGCAATTAAGCAGAGGAAAATTTGTGGCAGCCTGGGCTTCACACCTCCACATCTGTGATTTCACTTGTAAGCTCCCCAGCACAGGTCCAATGCCTTTTTTATACAGTATCAAATATATGTCAACTGCTAATCATAAACATCAGATGCACCCCTAAAGAATGACAAGATTCAGTGGGTCTGTGTAAAGAAACAAGTGAAATAATCCCCAAACACAGGATAGCTTGTTAAGTGCTTCGGGATGCTAAAGTATCCCAGTGAAAGCATTGGTTATTTATGTACCAGGTTTAAAGAACACTTATCTCAAATCCACAAGACTAAAATCCACAGTTTCCTGCACTTTAGTATATTTTGCCCCTTCCTTACACCACAAAAACGAAAGCCCAGCTCTCTCCATCCCAGCTTCACTTTCTCCAAATGCATGAGAGAGGATACATGTTATGATTGGGCTGAATGTTTGCAGATGTCAAAGGGCTTGTCAGATCCAGTAACAATGAAGCTGACCTTCATCAGGCTTTCCTAAAATGACATCATTAATGACAGTGTTAATCTGGGATCTCTCCTCTATCCACTCACCGTTACAAAGTTTCTCAGAACTTATCTTTGATATTTTATGTTTAAACAAATTAAATTGTTCCATCTTCCCTATCTGAAAATTGCTTGTGGCTCACAACACCCTTTCTGCTTTTTACACAATTACATATGATCTCAATTCCTACAGAAAAAAAAGGAGGCTGCTGTTTAAAGAAAAATAAAAATTAAAAACCCAGCCATTGGGTAGGTAGTTCAACATGATGACAACCTTTTCCAAGGAGATGAGGACCTACAGGTACTTCAGCTGAAGCACATTCATAATAAGAATAACAAGCAGCATCTCCTTATTCTCTGCTGCTCAGACACTGGAAACAAGTTTAAAACTATCCCTGTACTTTCGTTAGGCAGTTTGCAGCTGCAGCTTTTACTTCACCAATGAATTTTCAGCACACGAAGGAATTAAGACTTTAATTTAAAGTTTTCTAAATGCAATAGGAACATTCCATTGGATCTGCCATCATTATTTGTCATTATCGAGACAGCCACTGCACTCAGAGTGCTTCAGTAAAAACTTCAGGGGGCTTCAAGTATCAGGACTTTGTTATGCAAAAAGTCTTTTGTACCTTTTCTATGTACCCTTCTAGGTGCAGCTCCACACAGCTCTGGCTCTTTCTCTCCTTGTCTGGGCCTCAGCTTGGGGGTGTAGATGAAGAAACTGAGGAGGGTCAGAGCTGGCTGCTTCTCCTGGCTGGCAGCCCCCACCACCGCCATCCTGGGCCTGGGGCCGGCAGTCACCAGAGACCATCGGGGATCGGCCCCGTCCGTGCCTCCAGCGGCCCCGCCAGGGTTCCCTCTTCCTCACAGCACAGCCAGCAGACTCCAATTCCTCCTGACTCCAACTCTTTATCACACCCTTAGCCTTGAGGGCAAGGCTGTCCCCACTCTTCGGTGATTAACACAGCTGCAAGGTATCAGCCACAAGATTGTCTTTAGCACTATCTCTATCCACAATTACTGACTGCACACCCATGCGTCTGGGATTTCCAGTGTCAGTTGGATTTTTCCTGCAAAGGGAATAAAATTGATCTGCAACCATAAACTTTTTTTTTTCCCCTCTATGTTTAAGAAAGCCTCTTGATGGATGCTTTGCTTTTAATTTTGCAAAACAAAGTTCACTTATAATGAGAGTGTCTGTGCCAGGTTTCAGCCCAAGGGGCATTTGAGTTGCAGTTATAAATCCCCTGGAACACTAAAGGAAAGTACAGAAATAGAAATGCTGAGGGTGACAGTAGTGTAAAATTGTAGCACTTTGTTCAAAGCATTCTGTAACAAAGAATAGAAAAGTTGCTTAAATTACTTGCTCTTTTCTGAGTTTGGACAAACACATTAGGGAGGCTACAATTTTAACACTTAATTTTGTCTTGACAGCAGGACTGGTGGAGAGAGGCAATGAGAGCAAGATTTAATGTTGCAAATGCCAAGTCAAGATTGAGTTGTATTGTTCTCAGCAAAACAGTCAAATCCTATTTTTATAGCAATAAAACAACTTTGTACTGTCAGTAATCCAAATTAGGGTTTATTTGGCATAAATAAATTTTCAAGAGTACTAATGACACCACGGTCTATTCTCCATTCAGCAAGCCAGTAAACTGATGGGTTACACTTTTCATGTTTATGTCTTATATGCGGTAGATAACATCATTTATACAACAAACAGCCAATACAGTCTGCTCAGTGGTAGATCAGACAGTTCTGGATTTTGAATTAATTATTGTATTGAATTTTGCCTTGATCGACCATTTATTTTCCATCTGGATTTTACCTACTAAATCAATGTTAGCACAGAAAGAATGTAAGAGTGGTTTTCAAAAACCAAACCAAGCAAACCACATTTCATTTGATCATGTACTGACCTGGCTCAAAGAGAATAACTAACATACTATACTATAACTATACTTTTCCAGCTTGGTCCTTGACAGATGGATTTAGTGATTAATGCCAGTTTTACTCTGACTAAAGAAATGAGATAATGCACTCTACAGAAAGAATATTCTCCATTTTCCTAACAAGATGTGGAAGTATCACTCTAGGGAGCTGCAGAGGGCATGAGAAATTTGTCTGAAAAATAAAAAGTGCGTTACCTAATAATATAGGCATATATAATAGAGGTCATTAAGATTTTCTCAATCATGCTAGAGACTTATAATGTAATATCCTTTTCACCATCCTCAGTAGGGTCACAATTTAAAAAAAAAAAAAAGGGAAAAAGAAAAAAAGAAAAAAAAACTCATGGAAAGATGCATTAGGAAGTATTCTATAACTGTGGTTTCATATGACCTGATTTCCAGGCATTTATTTCCTTAGAAGTGCACTACTACTGTTTTAGCTTTAACGAGCTGAAATTTAAGTAATTTTTGAGGGATTTTACAGCTAGAACACCAGAATTTTTACAATAAGACCTGAATTCAAAGTACATAAGCATATACACAGCTTGAAAAATATGAGCATTTTCCCCCAAAAGAGTCACAAGAGACATCACTGCAAGAGTCTGAAACACAAGTCATCTTGCCAAAATCTTAATTTTCTTTTTAAAAATTGAATTTAAAAAATAAGCCACAAATCCATTTGAAGTTAAAAAATTGTTTCAAAACCCTCAAAAGTAATTTTAGATGCTAGAAATTGAGGAAAAATATAAAATATCTTCTTCAGGACAGAACTTATTCCTGTGTCCTTATTTCATCAGGAATTTCAAAATGCATTTTCTGCATTTGGGAATTAGCTAGGAGATTGCAGTATGATGTATCTATCACACAACTTTTAAATTTATTTTGTTGATAGCTAGGTAGTTAAATTTTTCCTTCCTAATAAATGAGTTTTGAACTCACATCAGAGCTTTTCAAGATCAGTGTTGCTTGTCATTCTATGCACTTATTGTAGCACTTTAAAGAATAAACACTTCAGATAAAATATTTACTAACTCTACAGAACAAAAGCTACATCTTCTGGTACTGTTAAGTCCTCCAATTTCACACCTAGCCTGCACAGTCAAAACTTGACTGCCAGGAGCACTGCCAGCAGTAACACCCCTTTTATTTCAGGATCCATAGAGACCTCTTTTTCTCCCAAGCCCACACCAAGAAGTAGTAAGAAAGATGACAACTTGCTGTATACAAGGTTCAAACCAGAGTTACTACACTCAGCAACCAAACAGCCATCACATAGAAAAAACAATTCATCACTATGAACACAAGCACCACACAAGTAAGAATTCATTCAGGAGGCAACAGCTTTTGGTAACTGCTGCCTTTTACTTTTGAAGATCTGTGAGGTACAAAGGTTCTCCCTCCAAAATGTTTTCAGAATGAATCAAAGCCAAAGAATTGCACTAAACCTTGAGCAGCTCCGCAGACATATTAAGACCAAGATTAACCAGCATCAGCACAAGCCACTTCTGTGATGTCCACTAAGTTCAATCAGAAGAAATTAAAGAGCTCTACTGTTTGTTTCCATCTATGTAAGAATATACCTTCTATATTAGAAGGTATATCTGGTCTATCCTAATCTTATATGGATTTAGGTTAGACCAGTGACAGCAGCAGTGCTAGGAGCAGTCACCACAGCACAACCACACCAGGAACTATCTTAATGCCTCAACTCATTCATGCGTTCAAGATACAGCATGAAGAGATTCTGTTAGCAAGGGCACAAGAACCTTCTCCAGTGCAACTTGAGAAATCCAGCATATAGCCACAAGAGATTAATAATGGAAAGATACTATGTTGTGGACAGTAATTAGCAGCTGGCTGTCATAGCCAGGGATTTGGTTACCTCCCTGCTGCCCCTAGTAAACGGAAAGGCCCTCCCCACAGGACAGCTCCTAATGCAGCCTGAAAAGGTTTGCCATCAGGATGATCTGCCCTTGAAGGAAAGCAAACTTTACTGACATATTCAAAATGTATCACTTATTACTACATACAGAAAAGGCCCACCTCCTGACACAATCTGACCTGCTTGCCTCTCACTCCAGTCCTTTAAAGCAGAAAAAGGGACTTTAACCAATTTTGTATTTTGCATAGCCTGGAAGGTCCCAGAGATACCATCCTTCAGCACAGACACAGCTCAAAACACATGGGAACGGAAATAAAGTACACATAAAGACTATCTTGAATTGAGTCCAGCTTCAACAACAAGTTTTAAAGCATTGCTTTGCCATACTACATTACTTCACCCTACCTTTTCACCAGGACACTTACTATGTGATCATCTTAAAAATAAACTACATCGGGCTTGGATTTCCTCAGCAATGATCAGCATTAGTAATGGATCCTGAAAGGATCACTTCTACAGCAGAACTTCAGTAATGTTACCTCAGTTCTCTTTCCCTGCTTCTTCCCTTGCCTAAGTAGGCAGACCATTTTGATACACACTAGCATTAACCTGTTTTCTTTTGACTGCTCTGCCTTCTCAGCAACATGCTAACCAGCATCAACTAGCTCAGCATCAAAACCAACGCTGCCACAAACACACAAACTCAAATGTATTTCCCAAGATATAACAATAATTAGGGGAGAAATAGACACAACGACTTTTGAAAAGTTTAGTTTTGATGTCTTTCCTGCAATGATCAAAAACTTTAACTTTATTTGTTTTAAAGTCACACTGAACTACTCATGAGCAGGCCCATAAAAGGGATTCAGATCCAACTCACACCACACAGACATCTCTTCCTTCCCTTCACTTCTCCTTTCCTCACCCTTTTAAAGGGGTGAAAATAGTGCACATTTCAATGCATTCCACTTGTTATATGAAAAGGTAATTATCCCCACCCCCAGCTTAAGTCTTTAAATCATGCATCTGCAATGATCTTAGCTAGAAGAAACTTGAAGCAACTCCTACAGCAAAAGGTGGCACACATGGAAAGAAATGTGCACTGAAAGAAATTACCCATTCAGAGAAAAAAATGTGAACCCTTTTATAGTAAAAAGCTCTACAGTGCTTCTACCTGAAAAATGATTGGTTAAAAACAAACAAACAACTTTCCCCCCCAAACACATGCATTTTCCTTGCAGTCAGAACATGATTCCACTCACATCTTGTTCTATTTTGAATGAGCTCATCTTAAATAGCCATGAGCTTTCCCCACTCTTGTGGGGCAAAAAAGGAATTCAGCAGAAGTAATGGGCTTAGCAAGAATAAGCAGCTATTTACTCTGCATGCAATAAAATAGAAGCTGAAGGAAATCTTTTCAGTTCTGACCTCAAGCTGGATGTACTGTTCAGACAGCACTCTGAGGTTTCTGTTTTACAGTGTAAGTCAACACATCACTCAAAGCCATAGTGCTGTTTATCAATAATGTTCTCAATACATAGTTTTTATTATCCTACACTAATGGAACTAACAAACATTCCGAGTGAAAGAAAAAAAATACACTTTTTACTATCAGGTTTTGTACAAATGCACAACAAAATCTAACACTGCATAGAAAGAGATGCTCTTTTTACACATATTTATTGCATGTATGCTGAGAGTGCCCCTTTTCTTTCATCTACCAGCTGTGCAGGATTTATGGGTAAGAGCCCCTGGTGCCCAGAGACAACTGCTAACCACAGTGTCTGCCACACATGCACTTCCCAGAACCCAACACCTGCACAAGCTGATGAACTTCTATCACACACTGACTTGATTCAGAGGCTTGGAGGAAGGCCTGAGCCAAACTTCTCCATCGGGATTGGTACAGACCTATACAGTTTCTGCCTCAAAAAGCTTACAACCTAGCTAATACATTTTTTGTTTTACCACTGGACAAATTCAGGAAACAGGGAATGCCTGGTGTGCCTCAAGTTTCAGACTGATTAGTAAGAGAAAACTGCTTCAAAAGTCATACACCTGAAAATTAAAGAGATATGACAACACAAAGTGAAGAAAAAGCAATACAACAGCATTGCTGACTCCTAACCAACACAGCTCAAGACATAACCTCGCATCGGAGTGTTACATGTTACTACTTCTGTAGTCCAGCCAGCCTCAGCACCCATGCCAATAGCCGGCTCAGGTTAGACATTCTCTGTCCTAAGAGTTTTCCACAGCAAACTACGGAGAAAGGCGACGATCTCCCCCAGGCTTCGGGAAGGGCCTGCGAGAGCAGCAGCACAGGTGAGCCCCGGAGCAGCCCCGGCCGCACACCAAGGCAGAACCCCACAGCTGCCGGGGAGGGAAACTGCCCACGAGATGTTGTGGATGAGGGAAGATACTCGGGGAAGGAGAGCAATTTCTCCGTGGATACACCAGCCTAGAAGGGCAGCGGGCGCAGGCAGCCTTCCCCGGCTCCCACGCTACTCCCTTCCCGTCTCAGCGCCGCAGGAAACGATCCGGCTTTTAATGGAGAGAAGGGGGGATTCCTTCTCGGGAGACGGACCCGAGAAGCGACACCACGTCCCCCGCCAAGTTAGAAGCTTCTGGAAGTTGTATGCTTCATTACGAGCGTGCACGGCTACCACCACCTCCCGCCGCCGGTTACCGCCGGGGCTCGGCCCCCAGCCCTCACCCCCCCGCAGCCGCCGGGAGCCGCCGCGGCCCAGCCGAACCCCCCGCCCCGGGGACAGCAGCCAGCATCACCTTCATGCCGCGTCTCCCGGAGCACCGCCCGGCGGGGATGGAGGGAGGGCGGGCGGCCGGCGGCTGCGTGCCCGTCTCCCCCGGTGCTGGGGCTCCGGCTCCTCCTGCCCGATGTAAACACACACCGGCGGGCGGGGGGAGGCTGGGCCGGGGGGCAGCGCCATGGCAACCCGGCCGGAAGAGGAAGCGCGGGGGTCAGGGGCGCCATGTTGGCGGGGGGCTCGGCGCTGGCGGTGATGCTGCGGGAGGCTCGGAGCCGACACCTCCCGGCGGAGCCAGGGCTCCGCGCAGCCTTCACCGAGACACCCCGCCAGACACAGCCGCTGCCTGGCACGGCAAGTGAAGTGCTTCATCTGTAGTAACATACTGGCCTCTTCCAGTTCCCAGTGCTGGGGATGCAGCGGAGATGAATTGACTCAGCCGTAAGTCAAACATGGAAGCATGGTTTGTTTGGCTAAGATGAGGAGCTAGTTCTCCGAGCTCTGCCCTCGCTGTAGGCTTGCCGGCATTCACAGAATCAAGTAGAATCAGTTAGGTTGGAAAAGATCTATGAGATCACGGAGTCTAACGTAAACACCTCCATGTCAGCTAGACCATGGCACTAAATGCCACATCCAGTCTTAACTCCAAGGACGGTGACTCCACCACCTCCCTGATCAGTCCGTTCCAGTGGCTAACCACCCTTACTGTGAAGATACTCCTCCCGATGTCCAACCTAAACCTCCCCTAGTGCAGCTTGATACCATGTCCTCTCTTCGTGTCGCTTGTTACCTGGGAGAAAGGACCGACCCCCAGCTGGCTACAACCTCCTGCCAGTGAGTTGTAGAGAGAGGTCAACCCTGAGCCTCCTTTTCTCCGGGCTAAACATCCCCATGTCCCTCAGCCGCTTCTTGCAGGATGTGTGCTCCACACCCCTCACCAGCTGGACAATCGGTCCTGGTCACAAGCTGGGTGACCACCAGGCCGTGAGGCTTTGGAGCCCTCTCCTCCCGTTATCCTCAGCCAATGGAGGATGGCTGCAGCCTGCAGGATGGAGCTCCAGGCTGCTGCTTCACGCCAGGGAGTACAGTTTGGTGGCAAAGATAAAAGAATCTGGACATAATCTTTGGTATCTAAAGTTTTCTTTCTCTTGTATTGCTTCAAAACGATCACTGAGCACAACCACACACATGGACAGAAGCATGTTCTGCTAGTGGATGGTTTGGTGCAATGATAGAAGCCAGACAAAGCAAAACAGAAAGAAGAGTGGTTTGAAGTAATGATTCCTGAAACAGGGAGAGAAAACAACATTAAGTGAATGACAGTGATTAAGAGTTCATTTTTTCCTGATTTAATATTATTCTACATATGATGCTGAGTTAATATGTAGAGAGCATAACTAACTCAACAAGTGATTGAATCCAAAAGAAGAAAGCCTGCTTTCATTCCTTTTTTAAACTTCTTGACTAAGAAATGTTGCAATTTCTCCTCTAAAAATGTGCCCTAGGCACCCATATATGTCTTTCAAGGCATTCTGGAATACAGTGGACCCTGTTTAGTCAGAAACCATAAAAAGAACAATTACATTGCTTAAGGTCCAGGAATACCTTCTCTCAGTGCACTGCTAATTTTTTGTTTGTCTCATACTGTCATTTCAAATTGCAGAACCTCCTTGGAGTGGTACCATAAAACTGGTTTCCATTTTTCAGTTAAAAAGGAAACTCTTGAAACACACCAAACAAAGCAATTCTCTCACCTCACATGGGCTGACAATTAAAAAGATTCATTTCCTTTGCTTTTCACAAGACATCCATGCCTTACATAATTATCTGCATCACTTCTTAGAGGAATTATTCTGCAGCCCTTTCCTGGCAGACTCTCATAGCAGAATTTATAACTTCTTATGCACATATAAAGATACTTCAAGCATGTGAATCTTCTCAGAAGAGCAGTAGTGGAAGCCAGTGAATTCAGCAAAGGTTTCACATACCACACTAATTTCTACAGATCTGTACATATATGTGTGTGCATATATAAGCACACCAACAACATGTGTGCAAGATACTACCCTTTATATTAGAAATATAAAACTAACTGTAATAATATAACCAAAATGTAAGTCCTTCCTTCAAAACAAAATTTATGTCAAATAGTCTTGTCAATAGTATTAGTAGAATTATATTAAATTTTTAATTTAATTCAAATCCACATTTTGGTGGGTAGAAAGAAGGTCATATAAGGTTTGTGTTGAGTTTAACATGCAAATTACAGCCTGATTAACAATAAAATAATATTGCCTAAAGTATAAAGGGTTAAAGAGAAAAATATCTTTTTCCTCATCCAGGTGAAATTATTCACTCTAGTGAAGTTCAAAATGCAACTTTCTCCATTTAAGATAATGAATTTCAGATGAACATAATTTTTTTTCAGCAAATTCCTAAGCCCATAAAATAAAATAGATTGAAGTGCAATCTTTTAAGTAAGTTAACTTTAGGTTGTAATGTTTGCAATGTCTGCAGAACATTTAAAGAATGTTCCAGCTGAAAAATCAGAATATTCTGGATGCTAGATAAACAGGAGATGAGGAAGAGGGGCAAAGAATGAAAAAGCAATTTGTTTACTTTGTGCTAAGCACAGAAAGTACTTTATTCCTGAAACTATTTCAGAAGCACCAAAATTATTACTTAGTTTTATCCAAAAGGATTTAGTCCATTTAATGCACTCCAGTCCTGGTCTGGTGAGGTTCACCTCAAAAGTGTGTCTCTACTGAAGCAAAATGGCTGATGCATATGCTTCCATAAACTGCATTTATTGTAAATTAAAAGCGAGTTGTTTCCATGGAGAAATTCCCATCCCAGCCTTCAAGAAGTATGGACCAACTGGGGAGATTTGCCTACCTAGAATTTTCAGTGAAGATGTCAGGCATCTTAACTAAAGCACTGTTCATTTATAATTTTCTTCAAGGAGTTGAAGTCAGTGAAAAAAATACTTTTACCTTCAGATTTGGTCTCAGTACATTCCCAAACTACTTACTCAAAAAACAGCTTTATAAAGGTTACCATGTTTTGTGTAGGGATGAATGTGTGTGTGAAAGTGATATTCAGGTATATTTTTTTGTGTGTAACCCAGAAAGTGCACTCCTCAGGTGCAAAATGACTAACAGCTTCTCCCTGTCATGTTTACTAGCTCTAGGAGATGACATTTCAGCACTTTTTACCTATGCTGATAACCACACACTGGCTCAGAGGTAAGAACCCAATCAACAGCTGAAGTCCCAAATCACACCCCTACAATGACAGAGCTTTCCCTTAGATGTATTCAAAAAGGCTGAGATAACTAATGGTTGTTTTAAAGTATTCAGGTGGACAGAAACATTAAAACAGAGATAATTGATTCTAGATTAGACTGCTGCAAGGTTCAATTTCACCTGAGTACAGGTGGCTGGCATCATCAAGCAGAATGGCCCTGCTTTGTTACCCGTTTACCTGCATTTTTTCATCCCTAGTTTCTTAAGTCATATTCTTGCCCTGTGTGACATTTGAGCAGCCTTATCATTGCCTGCTGTTAAAAACCATAATGCAGCAAAAAGAAATGCAAGTGCCAGGTGGTGTAAGACAGGAAAGTAATACACAGCAATAATTCATTGGAACAGGTGGTCACAGTTTGGTGGCAATAGTTGGCTCATGTGTTAAAGGGTCCTGCTAGAAAGGAAATTATTTCCAGACAATAAAGCTGCTGGTTAGTAATGACTGGAGCTTTTAAAACTCCTCCAGACATCTCTGTTCCAGAGGAAAAACATTTCCCTTACCTTGAGAAAATAAATTTGCTTATTGGCCTTTTCAAGCATCCCAAGAACACCCAACAAACAAATTAGCCACAGTTTTGCAAACACATAAGCATTAGTTTTCCTCATGCTACATCTTGGGGAAGGACTAATGTATTGAGAGTTACCCTTACCTGGTATGCCTTACAGACCTCTATAGCTGTCAGTACAGCAGCATTTGATTCTCTCTTTCCCAGCTTCACCTCTACAAGATCCCTGCAAGGTAGGGAGGTACTTGCTGCATTGTGTAATGGGATATTGGAGAACATTCCAACTGCAGCAGAGAATTAATAAAATTCTCTCTGGCATGAAATTCAGCTGAAAGCACAAAGGTAATTAAACCAAGGGAAGCTATATACCTACAGCAGTGAATTGCCTGAACACTGCTCTGCACTGGAATCTGAACAAGGTATCAGCTGCCACAGAAAACATTTGTGACAGGGCAAGGAGCATCACTTAGCCACCTACATCCTGGACTGGTAACAGACTAATTCAGGAACTGACTCCTTTAAAGGAGTTCCTATTCATTTTAAAACACCCTTAAATCCTAATAGTAGAACAAGGAAAGCATAGATAGCCTTGTAATTTGGCTGTGTCATCAGATTCATAGTTGTAGAAAGGACCATTTAGAGGCTCACAGGTTTCCACCTGCCCTCTCCTGCGAAGGGACCATGGTACTCAAGATGAAGAATTTGGCATGCCAAAAGCTCACATGCAGCAGAGGTTTTCTCCCCTCTGCAAATTTCAGTGTTTGACATGGCATTTTAGCATTAGGTGCAAACTGTACAGGTATGTTTAAAAGCAAAAGAATGGCTTGGTGTTGCATGAAATAAAGATAAGCTACAGTTCCCCCTGGGCAGTAGAAGGTGTTTTTATCAGGAAATAGGAGAGATCTCAAGAAAAGGAATGGAATCAAGTTTAGACAAGTAGTCAGCATATTCCTGAATGCCTTGTTAGGGGATGGTAATAATAGAAGATTTCTTAATAGTTTCTGAAATTAGTTATAGCTGGATTTGACAGATTGTTTCATGCATATAACATCTGGGTCTCACCCATGGAAGGATGAGATTTTGATGTTTCTGTGGTAAAATAATAATGTGTTACACTCCTCATGTATCAAGCACATTTTGTGACCATATATCCCTCCTATTGGGAAAGTTCTTACCTAAAATCCATTTCAAATCTCTATTAAAGATCCTTCTGTGTCATTGTCGAGTTGGCCACTGCACTCAGACTACTTCAGTAAAAACTTCAGGGGGCTTCAAGTATCAGGACTTTGTTACGCAAAAATTCTTTCATACCTTTTCTGTGTATCTTTCTATGTGCAGCTCCACCAACTCTGGCTCTTTCTCTCCTTCTTCTCTCTTCCTTCTGCAGTTCCAGCTCGCTGCTTCCTGCCCTGTCTGTCCCTCATACAGTGGCTCACCTTATCTGTCACTTTGTCCTCGCAGCACAGCCAGCAAACCTCAACTAACTCCTCCTGACTCCAACTCTTTATCACACCCTTAGCCTTGAGGGCAAGGCTGTCCCCACTCTTCGGTGATTAACACAGCTGCAAGGTATCAGCCACAAGATTGTCTTTAGCACTATCTCTTCCACACTTCTGTACAAAGATACAGCACTTACCCATTACCTTGTAGAGCTATAATCAGTCTGCTCACTTTTCTGAATGCAAATGTTTTTTTTTTGCTAAGTTGTGTAAAATCCTGAACTCCAAACATCAGCTTGGCTTATTGTGTCATTATTTTTTGTTCTTTGTTGTGTTTCTTTATAGTTCTTTGAAGAAGTGTTGTTAAATGAGGCAAGCTGTTTAATGCCTGTGACAGAGCCTCTCCCAAACTGTTACATGACAAGAAAATAAATACACTGAAGAGGGTATGAGGAGTCACTGAACTATCGACATGGTCTGCTTGTCCTCAGAGCACCAAGAAAGAATGGGTTTCTATTTCATTGTGGCAGGAGGTGTTTCATGAGGCTTCTACTAAATGGACAAAGCACTTCCACCAACAGGTGATGGCATCTTCTAGTGAGATTTTGTACAAAATGGGTTGTATAAAAGAAGGGCACATTGTTGGCAACCAAGGATTCTTACAGCCTAATTTTTCACCTACATCTTATATCATGCACATCCCTGCAAACACTAGGTAGAAAATCCTACAACATGCATGGGTGGCCTAAACGATAAAGTAAGAAGAGCCATTAGAGAAGCATAACTATAATGCTTGTACCTCCTGCTCTTTAGATAATAGTTATAGAAGCATTCAGATATTAAATTTATTACTTCATCATTGAGGTCATACATAATTCTCACTAATTTACATAGGATTTTTCTTTTGTTTCAGTACAATAGGAATATATCAGATACCTAATCTATTTAACTCTCAAACTAGTGAAGAACTTTATATTGTCTGAAGACAAAATTCTTTTTAATTAGAATTCATGATTTTGAGAATGAAGATGTTAATTCTAGTTTAGCTTTAAAATATAATAAAAGTAAACAGCTTGTTCATGTAGTATATGTAGTTAGCTTTGAATCACTGAGAAAAATAAACTAAGAAGATTTGAAATCACTTCATACCAAATAAACTGTGAAAGCATCTATATTTATAGGTTTCCAAAATTAAAATTCAAATGAGATTAATTGCAAAATCCAGCCTAAAAAGTGACTGAAAGCTGCATTTCATCAAAAGCCATGTGTTTGGCAATAAAAGCAGGTTTTGATAATTTTAATGAGGAGAAAAAAACCTGAAATAAGCAAGTTTGAACTTTTGGCTTCACTTAAACAAAGCTGCTGTATTTCATATGCCTTTAGGTATAGAGCATGAAGGCAGATTAATTTTTATGTAGGCTTCAAAGCTTTGCGATAGAAAACTGTTTCTGCCAAAATGCCAGGATACATAACTGGATTCACATATGGACTTCCCAGATTTCAGGAATTTTCAGATTCATTTTTGCTTTGAACTCATGCCAAAGACTTAGAACTGTACAGACAGCAAAGGTCTACTAGTAGATTCTGCTGACATTTGGAATCACCAGTGATTTTTTTTCTCAGGATGTCAGAACAAGGCTCTTGATAATAATTCACCCCTATCATGAACAATAAAATTCATATGATGGTTTCTCTCTTTACAGGGTATTTTTGACCTGTTTAAGTATTTTTTTTCCACCTACACAGACAGTAAATTCTTTTACAGGAAGGAGACTCTGACATGATAATGCTTGCAGAGTTACAGTGTTTCCTATAACCTGTGCTTCTGGCCAACATCCTCTAATGAATTTATCATCCATTGTGTGATCTCCCCTCTCCAGGGTAAAGTTTCTTCTCAATGTTGACAACAGGGATGAAAAACCAACTAGCTGCCTTTAAGCCTAGAATCTGTGGTCCAGAAATACTAGTTGCATTGAACTCTGAGATACACTTTTATTCCAGCATAAATTGTACCTCACAGTGTTAAGATGTTATGAAATATTGACTTGATTAGTCTTCTGCTGAGTTTCTGTGTTCCTTTTGAATGGAATTTTCCTTTTGCCTGTTCTTTTAGAGATGAGAGATTAATATCAGTGGCTTTTTTCTCTGCTGGGCACTGTCTGAACTTTCCTAAGATCTACAAGTGTACTTTGGGCTGTAACTAAGTCCAGATCTGCTTGTCCACTGCAGCTTTAGCCAACTGTCTCTGTCTGCCCTCCTACTCCCTCTCCCAGGTCATCTTTCCAACCTGACCACTAATCCACAAAGCATCCACTGCCTTGCATTAAATCCATGTTAATGTTCCAAGACACCCTCTGGAATAATGACAGTGTTGTTGAACTAGGAAACACTAGGAACAGGCAGAGATCATCTACCTGGGAATCTACGGCAAAAAGAAAAATGACAGTCAGTGTCACCACATTGACACAGTAACTGCCAGAGATGCTTCACTTCTCACATAGGCACACTTTGTGTAGCTTTTAAAACTACCCACATCCAACAGCTTCTGCTCAAAGTGGATTTCCACCAAGAGCACCTGACAATACACATTAATATTGATAGGAAAGTCCAATCACCAGGCAAAAAAAAAATTCTAAAAAATCTCTCAGACTGCATCCTCAGAGGAAGGTCTGTGTTCAAGCTGCTTATCATGTCAGGCTAGGGCAGATGTCAGCACCTAGAATGGTGTCTAGGGTGTTGAACACTTCAAACCAACTATATGTAATCCCACTAGTAATATACAAAGAATAGGGTTACATGTTCCCTTTTTTGGGGTAATATGCCATCCATGTGTAGTTTTTGCAGTTTACAGTCAATACAGGTATTGCAAGCTACCACAGGTGACTGACTCTCTTCTTATAGATTAGAGTTAGAGCAAGTCCCAGGCTTCAGATGATAAATGAACTCCAGAGGACTGTCATTCACTCTGTAGGCACGGGTCTCACTTCAGTAAGAACAGAGGCTCCCAGATAATTACTTGAAGCAAAAGCTGCATGACAGAGGGAGTAATTTACCATGAATTAAACTGTGCACTGTGGATGCTGTATGAACAGGAATGATGGGGGCACACATACTGAAAAAAATGCCTGGCAGTACATTAGTCAAAGGATGTCCTCTCATGCATTACTGAATATTTAATTGGAATTGTACAAAGTGTGTGACAACAATGCTTCAGAGCTGGTGATATAATACATAACCATCATTTTGACAGGAATCCAGTTCCATCTCAGCAACTCCAACTCACAGCAGTGGATTAGAGGGGGTAGGGGAGGGACATTATACCTTGGCTTCACCACAAAACCAAATGAAAAATATTTTGCACAGACTGTTTAAATGCTTGCTATAGATTTCATACACTCTTAAAAAACCCCTTGCAGAGCAAATATTTGTTAGTGTTTGTTTGCTTAGGTGCTTGCAAGAGACACTGCCTCTATACAAAACTCTCTGCTTCTGCCTTTATGCACTTAGGCTTTCATGCCTGTATATGGGGATTAGCACGTACAGTTAATCCTTTTTCTGAGCCTAGTGAAATGTGGTGGGACCATTACTGCCATGAAAGGGATCTTTCATCTCCTTCATACTGTTCTCCACTAATGGGCTGTGCCTTGATAATTATAGCTCTAAAAGGAAAAAAAAATTACCTCAGTTTGCCTATTGTAGAGCTACCATGGAGATACCAGCATTGCCCTGGAGATAAAAGAACAGGCAAGTTATATGGATTCTAGTAACTGTTGAAAAATATATGAGCTACTTAAAAAGCAAAATGCTAAAGGTCTCAGTTCTCCACTGCAGCAGGTTTGCATAGCAGAACTGTATAAAATGCTGGGGCAATCCCAAGGCTGTCAGAAAGCACAGGGTCAGATGAAACAGACTCAGATTCTGTCACCTTATTTTTCTCTTCCTTCTTTCCTTGCTTAAGTTTTACTGTTCATGAGGTATCCGGTTTTCAGCTGACAGAGACAGCAATGTACCCTTATATAGTCGTTTCAGCTCCTTTTAATCTCCAGGAGAAAATCAGTGACCAACTGAATTTTATTTTTTTTTCCTAGTAGAACATTGGCATCTGAAATATCTGACTTAAATATCATCTAGCACTAAGATACTACAGCAGGTTCTCAGATTTCCCTGTTTCAGGTTTGACCTTAATTTCTTTGTAGAAATGAGATAATAGCACCCAGATGATTTGTAAATGCTTACAAGGGAATGCTTGAAAACTGGAGGCTCTGTTCCTTTGCCCAGTATTGCTTGTCAGGAATATGCAGCAATCAGCATAGAGAGTGAGGACATGGGATTCAGTTCTCATTCTACTACTTAGAGATCCTGGATATGCTTTTCCAGAAGTCAGCATCTGAATTTCTTTATTGATGAAATGCAGCTATTCACCACATTTTTTCAGTGTAATATTTTAATATAGTTTCATAATAATTGGATGAGACATGATAAGAAAGTTCTGAACATTATTATCCACTTGTACTTTTTAAAAAATATTTTTTAGCCTAGCAGTGTAGTCCCAAAGCATGTGCTGTCCCTTCAAATACTCAAAGAAGCTGAACCTATTCGATTTCTGAAGTACCAAACCAACAGATTTATGAAAGAAATGTTTGTTTTCTCCCAGGTGCTCAATGCTTACTTCACGAGAAATTTCATCTGAAAGTAATCTCCTGTGTATAAAACCATTTTTCTTTCTTGCCCTGAAAGCTGCTGTGGAAATGCATGTACATGTATATATGTTTGTGTGTTTTTATAAAGTCCAAATTCTAGTTGCAGAGAGAGACCTGAAAAATGCACACTTATAATATGAACCTTTAAAAAGATTCCCAAAAAGCAGAGAAATTAGACAAAAGGGGCAACTAAAAGAATAAAAGCTTGAAAATGGCAACAAAATAGAATTATCTGAAATGGAAATAAGATGTGTACTAGACATTGTAAAAATACAACAATCATGCTTAGACACAGGAAGCAGCAGAAATAAAGAATGGAAGATCTGAATAGACAAAATAAAAAGCAGTGTAAATTCTGACAAATGGCATAATATAACATGGGTTAAATGAGAATTTTAGAAAAAACAAACCAACAAAAATCAATCAAAGTTGATGGAATCAGTAGATAAGCAAGTAGTAAAGGAGAAGATGAGGTTACTGCAGCAGAGCTGATGTGCTGCAGGGTAGAACAGGGATGTTCCTGATAAAACATTCCTTACAGGAGCTGATCTGAGAAAATATCATATTTAGGAAGAATGTCTCAGAGAAAATATCACTGCTGACAAGAAAGGATTTTAGCACAAATCAGTGCAGTAAATAGTAACAACTTACTAGGAGCAGATGATGCTCACCCAGGAGTTCAGAGGCAGCTCACATATGAAACTGCTTGGCTGCTGAGTGAGCTCAGTAAGTGCTGCTTAAATCACCACAGTGCCAGAGCTACAGGAAGGTGACATCAAACTTTTAAAAGGATCCAGGATGAGCAATTGCATTTCTTCCATACAGTATCTTTGGCCTAGTCTTGGTCTCTTTCCTGGACCTTGGGTCTTGGTTGTGTCCTTGTCTTTAGTCTTGTCTCTGCCTTCAACTTCTGGATGCAATTCACATCAAACAGGCTGTGCTCTCCTAGGGATCCCCCTTAGAGAGTAGCCCTTTTCTGGCTGTTCTCTTCTGGCCCATTTGTCCTGGTTTTCTTTCAAGGCAAATCAGGAAAGGGGTAATGACCTATGTTGTGTAGTTGAAGTGAAGGTAGAACAGAGTAGGAGCATTATTTGGGTTCTGCAGTAAAAGCTCCTAGGAGGACCCATCAATAAAACCAATCTTGAGATTTGAGAATCTTTTAGAGAAAATGTTTCAGTTAAATGGCCCATTTTCCTAATGGGCCATCAAAGCACCTCAGAAACACATTGTGGGATTTGTATATATAACATCTAAGTATCAGGAGGAGGTGTGTACTGCAGAAGATAAACCAAAGTTTTGAGATGGTTCTGGCTAAAACTGATGCATCACTTCTCAGCACAGCTTACAGGACAGGTTCTTCATGCCTGTAAGCATTTTCTGCAGGAAGCAGTTAGTGGTCCCTGCTGAGACAGGGATCAAAGCAGCCAACAGGCTGTGAGTGCTGATGGAGCATTCCTGACGGTTTCTGGGAATGTGTCCCACTTGTAAATGGTAATCCACTAGAGAGCAGTATTAAATCAGGACTTCTGTTATGTGTCTGAAGATAAAACAGTGCTTTAGTGTGACATTTGCAGTTGGACACTGGTCTCAGACCAGGTTTTACCAGAACCAGGGAAGCTATAGATCAGCCAGTCCCACCTGGCTCAGTCCTTAGGTACATAGATACCCAAATACTGAAAACAACCTTTGCAGCTTGTCTCCAGGAACCCAACTTTCCCCATGCATCAAGTTCAAAAGCTATGGTAAAGTTGTCTTCAGCTTACAGCTACTGCAAATCAGAGAAAACCAACTATGCTGCAAATACTTCAGCTGATTCTTGTCTCTAGGCACCATGTGGTGTTAAGGCTCATTGATCCCTGGAGTTATCTCCAGTGCAAAGTCTTTGGACTTGTGCCTCTCTAACGTTATGGTATCATTCTGATGCTGGAAAGAGAAAAGATAAGTGGTGGTAAAATAGCAGAGATCGCACTGCTGCAGGAGGTCTGGGAGGAACAGAGTCTGCACACATGTTGGTTTTAAACTGATTTCAACATAGTTAAGTATTGCCACTGGTGATTTTTTTTCTTGTAAATAATAACTCTTTCTTGTAAATAAAAACATACCTAAAATGTGGAAATATGTCAATATATGCAGTGGAATAAAATGCTGTAACATACACCTCAACTGACTAATTATATTAAAACTAGTACTCAAAGGGTTTTTGTATCAAGTGTATGCTTTGCTCAAAACCTTTTCTATGAAATGTTTGCTTTTGCTGTCTGGTAACTGGGACAAAGTAAGGATGAGGGAATAGATTAAAAATTTATTTTTTGTGATTCTGACCTTTTCTGCAAAAGCAAAAACACTTTTGCACTTCATCAAGGTCAATGATTTAATTATTCTAAACTGATTAACTGACTGACAACTCAAAAGCAGGAAAGCTCATTTTCTTCTCTCAATCAGTTAATGAGGCATGAAGTGCATGCTTTCACTAATCCTAGCATCCTGAAAAACACAATATCTGTAAACAATTAACTCTTAAATATCATAATTTTAAACACAAAGAAAGTTTTGTGTTTGTTTTTATTTTTTAACTCTTTTCAGCCTGTTATAATGTAGTATAATAGCTTCATTTAATGGCTACAAAGTTATTTTTAAATGCCCTTCTGCAGAATCTGACTTCTCCCTAAATGCAGAGTTGCTCAAAACAGCCTTAAAAAGAATTGTCATGTAGTAAGTGCAATGTTTTCTATAATTGTGACTTTAAAAATTGGGATTTTTTTATGTAGTAAGAAGAGTTTGCCTCTTTAACCATGTAGAGATATCTGTGATTCCTCCTCAAAAGTCATAGGCTTCCTAAGGTGAACACACAGTTGAGTTATGCCAACTGTTTGTTCACTAGAAATTGCCTGCATAACTTTTGAGTGAATAGCTGGGAGCTGAGCTTTAATGTGATACTCCACAGGATGCTTAGACAATCACATGGCCATTCACTCTCCTGAATTTTGTTTCCCTTCACAGGAAGGGAAGCCTTCATAGGTTGATTCACTCTAATACTTTAGACAGGGAAAATGCCTCTGTACTTTCTCATTATGGAAAAAAACATGGGACATACTATACTTAATGCCTGTGATGATACCTGTTACTTGATACAGAACCCTCTACTTAAACCCCTAGAGGTGTTTGGGTTTTTTAAACTTTGTAATTTAACGTTTTGCCAAGAGCAATTTGATTACATGGTAAAAGAAGTGCCCATTCTCTATCATAGAATAAAGGTGAAACTAAGTAAGCATTCCCAAAATGTGATAAACATAATATTAAGATTTCTAACAAATAGCAGTGATAAAATATGTGGCAGATCAAGGACAATGTGGCTAAGACTGAGAACTGTCAAATGCAGCGTAAGAAAAGGCACATGGGAGAAGTAAAGCAAGTTACAGCTGTGTAGTCAAATTATTTGGATAGATAATGAAACCAAGACCTGAACAGTATTCTGGTAGAATATCAAAGCAGATAATGTAGACAAGCAGCATCAAAAAGGAAATTTGCATCTATGAGACAGCTCCTGATAATGTGTTATCAGTGATACAATACTTTGGTCTATAAATTAGCCTTGGAAAATATCCAGTTGTTTCTGGAAGCCAGGAAAACTAATTAAACCATGGGATAAAACTCTTGATTTGAGGTTTGGGGTTTTTTTCCCATGGAATAAATGTGCAAAACTGTATGGCAGAACTTCAAAGGGCCCTCCCACCCCTGCTTGCTGCACACCTGGAGTGACCCAGCTGCGGGCTCTCCACAGTGATCTGCTCTTATTCTCTTGCTTTTATTGCCTAATAACTTCTGCTCTCTCCTCTGTCATTTTGTGATGTGTAGCAGAAGAAATATGCTCCTGTGACTCTCTTTATCTCTCTTTTGAGCCTGATCTTGAATAGACACACAGGTTGCTTGGAACTGTACTGGAGGAGTTCTGGTTAACAATATAACAAACTAATGATGACTTCTGAACTTCATCTTCTGATCAGCCAAAGAAAAAAGGGTCCTTTTTATCTGCACCTCATTATCTTTCTACATGGAAATGATAAATGCAGATAAATTGTGGAAGACACAGAAATGTAGAATGTTTTAGAAAGTTGAGGAGCAAACTATTAGTAGGGTAAAATGAAAACATTAGTAGCAAAGCTTTACATAATACCAGCTAAAATTTTCCTAGCAAAGTACTCCTTAAAAACAAAGGACCAGCCCATACATCTCTCTGGAAAGGCACTTGCCATCTTGATTTGCTGTGAACTACATAGCGTCCTCAAAATATTGTCTTTGCAGGAGATGTCAAAGGTTTTCTTGCTTGTTTCCTAAAGATCTGATGGAGTAAATCTTTACAATTTTCTGTAGCTCATCAGTATTTGTGCAGGGGCTGAAGCTGGGAGAAGAGAACAGGATCGGCCTGCCTATGGTGATGTTCATGAGGCTGTAGCATGAATATTCTAGTCCTTTGGCTTACTCTTATGGTGTGAGTTTTCTAGGATTCAGCCTGCTTTTCTAGTCTTGTTTCTTTTCATGGACATCAAAGGAAGGAGGGTTTCCCAGAAGCTGGGAAGCCAAAACTCTGTGACCTGGTGGTTTCATGTATTTGCAGACTCCAGAAAGACACACAGTTTCTGTCAGCAATGATTATATTGCAAGATACCATGTTGGAAAAACAATTTCTGTCAACAATCAGATTCATCTCTGACTCCAACAGATTTTTAGTGCTCCTGGCCAGAAATGCTTGGCTGGGAGCTGTGCACAGAGGGGACAGGCAGATAGATGGGCTCTGCAGAGCAGGGTGTCTCCCTAAGGAGTTACTATTACAGGTAATCGGTGTGGATGGATCAAAGAATTCCTTGAGATGGAGTTTTGCTGTAAACAGACTGCTGCTGGATATCCTGTCCCTTGGTCAGCAGTGAGGGGACCTGCAGCAGCTCATGGCTTCTTCTTAGAATTAAAGATGAGTCACTGTAAGGTTACTGAATTTTCTTTCCTGTTGCTCCACTTCCTCTGTTTTCTAAAGATAAATAAGAAATGAGAGCCTGGAAATTCTCTTGAGAGGTCCTGCAGCTTGTTTGTTTTGTGAAAATACTTCTTGTTATCTAATTTTGTTATGCTTGTTAACAACAGCAGCAGCTTTCCCATAAAACTTGCCCCAAGTAAACTAACCACAATTTTGAGATCTGAGCTGCAGAGCAGAGAAGATCATCTTGGAAATTTGAAGATGAAGTACTTTCTTCTGCCAACTCATTTAGCATTTCTCTGTAGCTTTGCACTAAGTAAACCCGTCCAGGTGTGTCCCTGCTCTGAGATGTTGAGAATTTACATTGCTGCTGCTGAGTTGCTCTGTCTTAAAATTAATTAGAAACTCTTACTGTGATTCTACTTGACAGAAGTTTTCTGCTATGGAGATGAGCATGTACTAAAATATATGCACTTTTTTTTCCAGATAGCTACAAGAAAGAATGACTTTGGTGAGTTTGATTGTAATTATTATATAAATAATTACAGGTTTGGTGGAGCTGCATCTGTATACCTCAATATCATGATTTGATATATTTTTCTCTTTGAAAATGTTTTTTCCACCGTCAGTGGAAGGCAATTCACAGAACTCAAATGTGTTTTAAAGTCACATTCAGTGTGATTTTTTATGCTGTTGTGATAAAGAAATTAAGAAGAATTATTGAATAATTGCTACATGAAATGTTCTTTTCCATTTGTAGCCCTATCAAATCAGAATATTTTTCACTTTGTTTTCTTTCTTATGTGATATATGATACTTTCCTGTCTGCTATACCCAAGACTTCTACTTTTTTTTTTTGCCTTATAACAGATAGCTTTTGTCTGTGAGAAATGTATTCCCAGTATTTTAGAGTGAGAACTGAGGAGCACATCACAATGTCTCATGACAAATTCACAGTTAACCTGGAAATTAATAGCTTGCATACATTCAATATGCCTGATAAAAATAGTAATATATTTTGTATGATTAATCCTATTTTTACAGAGGTCAGTTATGATTTTTCTTTAATTCCACAAGCTCTAATGAAGAGAACAATGACTTATAACACTTAGCATTCCCCTCTAAAAGCTCCCAAAGCTTCTTAAGCTAAAGTTTATTTAGTCTCAACTTTGATTACATCGGCACTATGATATTTATATTAATACTAAACTTTTCTATCCAGGAAGAAAAGCAGACCTAACCAGTCGTAGCATACTAATCCTTCCTCACATTATTAGGAAATGAACTTCTGTGAAAGAAATTTCCAAAGATGAAAAATCTTGGTTAGTGTGTACTTATTGTCTCCCTTTCTGCACATGTATTTTCCTTTTCAGTGCCTTGTATGTTCTTTATTTTCTGCACCTGCCAGGTAGTGAAATAGCTGTGTATGAAGGAGACATCCTCTTGAGGAGAGGGCGACGCAGTGCAATTAACTGTGAGAGTTGTTTATGGCCCAAGTCACAAGATGGATTGGTCAAGGTTCCAGTTAACATCTCTTCTGATTTCTGTGAGTGCATGCAGATGGATGCTCTAGAGTTAGACTTGATTTTCCAGTCCCTATACTACCTGTTATTTTATGTTTCTCTGGCATGCACCAAAAGCAACCTTTGCACAAGTGAGAATTTATCAACATGTCTCTTTTTCTATCCTGTTAACCTCATGGAAGATTGGCTAAGACACCAAACAGATCACACTAAAATATGTGGTTACTTGAGCCAATAGCCAGGTAATTAATTTCAAGTATTAGCTTGCTCCTGTTAGCTACAATGTACTGATATTTAGCAAGTATATTAGAAAAAGCATAATTTGTTCACATTATGAATGTATTTTTGTCAAAATTACCACTAGGAATATGTTTTCGAACTCTATAATTTTCTTTCTAATCTCTCATAGAAATATTCCCACAGTAGAACCCCTGTAGAGGCCAAAACGGAGGGAAAATCCTTTGAGATATTTTTTTTCCTTTGTTGATTCCCTCCAGTCAGTCAATAGCTATGTCCTGTGCAAAAGGCTGCAGGAGTGAATTCCACACAGACCTTTCTTCAAAGATCTGAACTTGACGGAAAATGCCACAGAAGTAAAATATAGCCTGAGCCTGACTCCCATTCCTCAGGGAAAGGAACTGAGGAAAGCTCAATCTCTGTGTTATCTAGGCTGCTTCTCTGCCCATGTGCCTCCAGAACTGCAGTATCTACTCTTGTGGATAGGTGAGGGTTATTCCCTCTATCTCCCTCTCTCCAAAGTTTAAATACTAGGAAATTGAGATACACATCAGTTGTAGACGATTCATAACTGAGGAAGCCAAATTAGGCCAAAATGTTCCAAAGTAGATAAACACTCTGATCTTTATTTGGTACAAAACACCGTGATCTTCAGAGCCTTGGCTGTGTCAAGTGATTCCAAGGGGGCTGTGGCAGGCATTTGCTCTTTCTGGTAAACAAAATAGGGTTTTGGTGCTTAGCTACAATCAACTGGCTCATTTGGGATACTTTAATCCAACTATTTGTATCTGCTCATTTGAAGCTGCCTCATTTCTTCTGTTTTGTCTAATTAAAGGAACAATGCCAATATTTTGCTTTCCATCAACTGTCTCCTAAATAATATGAATATGGGATAGCTGTAATTGTTATACTTCCCCACAAAAGTCCAATCAGTTTGAAGATCTCTGAATGTTTAGTGCCCTTTTTTATTATACTTGTATGATAAAGAGCTAATGAATGCTGTGAGTTTTTGAAGGAATGCACCCCATCAATGCACCTTGGATTTTGATTAACCAAGCAAAATTTCTCCTGCCCCCTTCTCTTCCTAGCAATAGCAGAGAGGTCTTGGATTGCTGATGCTTTGCAAGAGATCTCCACACTGACCTGTGTGCAATTTGTAAATCGCACTACAGAAACAGACTATGTATATGTTGAACGAGGGCAGAGGTAAGCTCCCTATCTCCTGAGAGTAGCAGCACTCAAAAGGTCTTTCAGATTCTTTTTTGGTTTGTTTTGGATTTAAGTAATTGGTATATTTTTTTTTCATCCTGAAAGTAAGGATTTAGAGAGAAGGTGCAATTTTTCATTTTTCTTTAGATATACTGGTCATTACATCAGCTAATAGGCTGCAGGAATAAATGTGTGCGTGGATTTAAAGATAATTGGGTGTAATTCAAAATAAGAAATTTTCCTTAATTGTAAAAATTTAAATAAGTATAATTGTTTCAGGTTCTTTGCTTAACACTTTATACTGCTTCACCTTAGTTTGATATAGCCAATTTGCTGATTTAAAATTTGCCATCCTCATCACAAAGGCTTTATTTCCATCCCACCATGTCATTTGGCAGCTTTCAGAAGTCTAGATATCTCATGCCAGTGACTATTTGCATGTCCCCTGCTGTGGCTGCATATCTAGAGAACCTTGGTGACATAATCAATACATCTATATATTTGTATTTGCTAAATGTGATTGTATTGATTGCTTATTTTTAGCTGTTGGTCTTACTTTGGAAAGATTGGAGGGCGTCAAGCAGTAGGCCTGGTGAAAAATGGTTGCATGGATAAAGGAGCAATTCAGCATGAAATGAACCATGCACTGGGTTTCATCCATGAACAGGCACGGAGTGATCGGGACAGGTTTGTCAAGATTATGTGGGAACACATAGTGGCAGGTATGTCCACTAAATCTTAAGAGAAAAAATATACTTAGAGTTAAAGGAGAATGTTTCTCCTGTGAGCAAGAGTGCAAATAAGAACCATGATTAATGCTGGCTGAATTGCAGCAGCAGCAGCACATTCAGTGTGATGGAGTTCCTTGTTCAGTGTTTGTACTAAGGGAATTTCTGTGGCTACACCTATGGCAGTGTGAAAGATGCAGCCCCAAAGTAGCTCTATGTTCTTATTTTGATTGCCATCTTGAGCCCAGGCTCCAAAATATCAGGATCATCAGGATTACAAAATGTTGTTGCAAAGACTTGGCCAGGAGGCGAGACTATGGGACCCTTAACTGAGGGGGGTGAAGTGTGACATTCAAGATCATGTTGGGGAATCACACAACAATTCTATCCCAGGAAAGCCATGGAAATAGGGGAAGGCAGCCTGTAGGCGTCTCGGCAGTGAGTGAAATGCACATATCCTAAAATGTGTATGAACAAGGGGCTCAACGTAGAGGCATTGGAAACACATGCAACCATTAGCATTTGCAAAATTCTGGGACCTCAGCTGATGTGAGAGGAAAGACTGAATTATTTCCTCCTTGTGGATAGGATCATATACACATGAAAATAAGGAGCCATGGGGAGCAATCAGGAGTGGTAATTCTGTAGAGGAAAAACAAGTGGATACTTTTTACAGAACAGAATGCAGAATGAATAGTTTGGGCACATGCCCATGAACTGTGTGCTGGGAACATCGGTTCATCACATACAAGAGCTCCAGGCTCTGGCAAGAAAACGGTAGAGAGAATGGCAAGAAATCCAAGGGAAAGTGAGAAAGTGGTAAATAGAAGGAAAATACCAGAAGAACATATGCAGAGAGTCACTTGTCTGACAGCTGTTAGAAAGCTGAGTAATCCATAACAATTGTAAAAACACAGCAGTCTATTTAGTTCATTATAGAAAATAATAGTAAATGAGGCTGGACAATTGAATACCAAATTCTATTAAGTCTCTTCAACAAGTAAGATACTCAACTACTCAATATCATGCACAGCTAAAAATATATCCATCTTTTTTTCCACATGGAACTTGATTGTTTTTATTGCAAATTCCTAACACACTGTTCTCCAAACTTTCTTCAGCTATTCCCATGATATCCTAAGTAAATTCCATTTGTGCCGTTCTTTATTGAGGTTTCAGCTCTAGTGTTAAGATGTCATTTTGCTGTGAGTTTGCCATTGTACAAGGGTGTGCCACATTTGAAATGTCAGCAAAGGATTTGCTAGGAAAGAGAAGTTGAAAACATGAAGTTATATACACTAAACACACATAATCTTACACTAATTTTGCAAAGGGAACTCCACCAGTTCAGATGTCATAATTCCTGAAGGATACAGATGTAACCAAGCTCTGATTCAAGCACAGTATCATGAAATGATAAATGAGAGGGAAGAGATAAAGAGGACAAGGCTATGCCAAAGGATATGAGGTGTATCATCAGTGTTTTGAGTGTTCACTGTACACCGTATGGGTGGAGAATGAGATGATTGGTGTGGCAAGGGAGTTGGAATGCAGTGTGTGCAGCTCAAGCACCGTAGGGAAAAAATGCAGATATGCAGGGAAAAGGAAATGGAGAAAGAGCTATATTCATGAGGACTGTAATGTTAAAACATGCTGCTGTTAACAGTGCTGATGGCAGAGCTCTGCTGACCTTGGTGGTGCAGAACTAGACCTCAAGACCTTTTCCAGCATCTCAGCTCTCTCACACAAGCTGTTTTTCTCCTGCCAGGGCTTTCACATTGTGAGTGTTTTCTGGGTTTTGTTTTTATCCAGCAATTTACCTTGGAAGCCATCCTACTTTTTTGTTTTGACAAAATGCAGCCTGATCCGTTGCTGTCCACTTAGCTACTTGAAACTCAGCTTGTTTTTCCTACACTTTTGGGAAAAAGAATATATTCAGAGTCTTCAGCCATAGTTTCCTTTTCAGCTCTTCTGAGTCATTGCACTTATATTCTGGCAGAGGTAGATTTTTTTTTTCTTTTTTGAGAGTGGAAAAGATGGGTTAAGTCCCATGTTTATGTGCAGGTCCTAGGCAGCCAGATCTTTTTGGCATGTGATAAGGTAGGTAGTAGTTTGCTGGCAGCACCTCAGTCCAGCCAGGATGCTGTCACTTTTCCTTTATTTAGCAAACTAATTCAGCAAAGCACTTCTGTGCCAAACAGTAGCCATATGCTTCAATGTTTCACCATGTTTGAACTGTGTTCTCTGTTCATCACCTCAAAAAAAAGCTGCACACTTGCTGATAATTCTTTCTGAAGTCAGTACAGCAGATAAGAGGGACTGAGATTAAAACAGAGTCAGGAAGGCCAATGCTGTTGAGAAACAGTTTAATCCTTAACTGAGTTTTATAGCTATGAAAAGCTCCCAATTCATGTTTATCCCCAAATTTTCTATTAGTTGGGATTTGAAATCTTCTTTTTGCAGCTCTTAGCCCTCAGCCCACAACCAGTGCTGAAGGACATGTACTGTCTGAGATTTGCTCTAGTTGCAAGCCTGCCAGCTGAGCTGTATAGATCTCAAGGATGTCCAACTTTGAACTCTTGTCCAGATGGTCTGTGGTTTACAAACCACATTTGTAGTTACAGTAATGAAAGTACACAACTGGAAAGGAGTGCTCAGTGGCTAGGGCTTTAGTCCTAATGCCAGGCTGGCTGCATTCAGGTCCCTGCTCTGACAGTGCTTGTTTGCCTGTCTCACCATGGAGAAGAGACTCAGCATGTAATTCATATTCATGATCTCCAGTCAGTGAGAAAAAGAAGTGCCTTCTTCACATGAAACTCCCTTCAATTGTGTCTCTCTTTCCTTCCCTCTCCTCTGACTATCCTGGAAGCCTTGAGGAATAGCTTCTCTGCCTAACTTGGAGAAATAAATCTAGGTGACATGAAATCCAGTCTCTGTCCCTGGGCCCCAGCCCTGTATCAGTGTAACACCTTCTTATCTCATATTGGCTTTTTAAGGCTAAACAGATGAAAAGTGATGAGATGCTCAGCAGCTGTTCTGACAGAATTCGGTTTTCTGCTTCATGTGAGTCATATCACCTCACTCTAGTCACTGCTGATGTGTTTGACCAGAGACAAAGCCAGAATGTGTCTGGTAGCATGGGCTCTGGGGCAAGTAACAGGGAAAATGTATTCCTTTCTTTTGTGGCATCATAACCCTGTGGTGGAAGGGCTCAGCAAGACATCACCCAGCATAGCTCTGAATTTTTCATCTAGGTGGTCAGTCAGATTTCCCTCTCAAGTTTTGGATGCAGCTTTGGAGACATAGGTTGAATGCTTATAATATTCAAGATAATGCAGTGAAATGTATTTGGAGACAGCCTAATGAATATGGACAGATACCTTTGCTTGAAGAACAGAATGTATTAATTGATTATATCAAAACTTATTTGATTAACTTTATATTCTGAAACTTACTAGACTTTAAAAATGGGTTCCCATGCATTTCAAAAATCTCTGTTGGTTTTGACAGATCCAAGATCTCATGAGAACATGTGTTAGTATCCTATGTTACTCTCTGGATTATGACAGCAGGCAGTGTACTATTGGAGCAGTAATAATTGTTCTGACTGAAATGTTGCTTTCCTACCTTACAGGGGAACAAGGGAACTTTGGAAAAATGAATTCCAAAAACCTGGGCCTTCCCTATGACTACTCTTCAGTGATGCACTATGGCGCGTAAGTTGTTTGCGGAGATATCTTTTCAAAGGAGCAAACGGCTTTTAGATCTTCTGCTCAGATCTAGGAAGAAGAAGTCGCTTTGTGCAGGGGGTGACTTTTGCTGTTCATTTAAAATTGAATGCATGGACAGAATTAAGGGTGAGCATACTTCTTTTGTCAGCAGGACTCCTGGAAAACAAGAGTTAGTATGGATAGAAAGAAAATGTAGGACAACATTTTCTTCCAATGTACGCTTGCCTCTTGCTAAAGGCCTTTGACATGGCTGTGGCCCAAAGTCTAACTCTACTGAATCACTGATCTAAACCAGTTCTGAAGTTTAAATTATTTTGTAAATGTAGTAACAACTGATCATAGACAACAACATTCAAGTGTAGAGGCAAGAAAGATGGAATTTTTTTATATCATTGAGATGTTGTATGCTGCCTTATGTTAATCTGGGAACACTGTCTAAGGCTGCATTTTAGTCCATAATGTACAAGCTTGTATCATGTATCTTCTCCTTTATTTCCACAAGCAAGTAACAATTTCTGAACAAAACCATGAAATAAAATTGGACTAGCAGAAGGCAGGAAATTGCAGATAGCAAATAGGCTATTAGTAACTGAGACAGAACGATTCCAGGAACCAAGAAGGTGAGATTCAGTCCATTTTGCTGCACATTGCTGAAAGGCCTTTTCACTCAGGACAGAGCAGTGCTTGCTTTCACGTGCTAAACATCAAATATCTGCCATACTGATCCTCTTCAGGGAAGGCCGTTGGGTCTCTGAGAAGCTTCTTGTCCATTTTCATTAAAATTCTGTTTATGTGGTACATCAAAAATGATTATGCAGTTAGAGAACTTCCCTGTCTCCAAAAAGGAATCTAGAAATGCGATTTCCTTATTTCTACAGGTATGATTTCTCCAGCACTCCAGGAAAACCAACTATTGTACCAGTTCCTGACCCTTCTATACCTATTGGGCAGAGAGAAGGGCTGAGTAACTTGGATGTAGCTAAAATCAACAAGCTCTACAAGTGCAGTAAGTATTGTAGATAGAAGGCATGTGAATGCAGCTGATTTCTGTAGGCACTGGCAGACATCCTCCAAAGGAACGTGGCCCACAGTCCTTTCACTACATCTCTCTCACCCTACAACAGGAAACAGAACTGCCCCTGTGCCAAACTGCTGCCTTCTTGGAAAGGACTATTTACTTTCAATAATTCTCTCTCATTTCGAGTTATCCTCACCTAATCCCTGCTCTTTGAGATAAGCAAAATCCATCAGAGAACTCATGATTACTACCTCTGTCAAAATCTTGTTTCAGGAAAGCTCTGAAAGTTGCAAAGCATGTAAGCTCTCCTCAGCCATGAGTATAGCTTAGAGTCATGTGCATCAGTAGTGCCAGTAGATTTGTGCTTTCTCTTAATTAAAGAGATCATTAAAAATGATTGCAGGGCTGTAAGAATGGGTTCCTTTCAGCCTGATCAGAACACCTTAGAGGAGAAAACCATGGGCATTTTGTATAGATATCTATTTTCTTGCCACATCCATTTTTTAACCCATCCCTGTGGTATCTTAACATCTAGAAATACCTAGCATTCATCTGTAAACAGAAACTCTTCAGCCAAGATGCCTAAAACAGGTATAACATCATGCTCTTGCACTGCGTGGGTTTTTGTTTAACTCCCAGGACAAAGGCTGATGGATTTATATGGTATTTGACTTTCCGGAGATATTATTTAATTAGTTTCCACCAAAACAGCAAGAAGGATTAACAAGACCTAAATATTTGTGTACTAAATCCTGTTCTTGTGTTAGATCTCAGTTAAATACTTAGAATTTAGAAGGAATCAGCATTCCTTCAGTTAGAGTGTTAGGTACAGAAATCATTGCTGAGAGTGGTTTCTCCAAATTCGCAACTGCAGATAAGACAACTTTACAATTTATGTGTCGCAAAGATAGTGATAACAAGTATTTAGTGATATTTATCCTTGACAGTGGGGCTGGGAATGAATCACACTTCAATACCATTACTGTGTAATTTCATTATTAGATCTGTATGTTTTGGAAAAAAAGGACTAAATTTAAAAAAAAAACAATAAACCCCAAAAAACTCGTAGTCTAAAAAAACCCATAAAAAGTCTGGTTGTCTCAGGAAAAGTAGGGAGCAAGAGGAAAATATCATCAATTCCTATGAGCAGATGTCATATATTCATATTTTGTAATTTGGGGAGTTACATAAAATGCAAAAAATGAAGATGTGGAAAAGACAGACGAGATCAGACTTTATATACCAGATCTGTAGGTTGACTTCAGTGCTCTCTGTTACTGTTTTCCCTCAGTGACTACCTCTCTTTGCTTTGACAAAATATTGTTTTCAAACTTGATTTTTGTGCACACTTATGAATACACACAGTTGCTGATGGAAATTGATGTACTGCTGTCATTGAAAGTACTTCTGTGATTGAAGTTAAGGAAGTTCACAAAAGATCCAGGCCTTTTTTAGTAAACTAAAATATGTGAGCGAAGCCCCATTGTCTTTAAAAAAGAAAATTAGCAGCTCAAAGAGGTAAGTACTTTAACTGCCTTTATTTCACTTGCAAGTTTTCAATAACTTTTACACCAGGAACAGCAATACGGTTGTAAGCATTATAATTAATTTATACAAGCTTGACTGCTGCAAATGGTTAGAGAGACTTGTCAGGCATTATAGGAATATTTTTGTGCAGTTTTCATTCTCTTCAACACTCTTTGGTTCTTCTTTCAGATTGCTGTAGCTCTGTGTTGCATAAACCCAAAGGCTCCTTCTCCTCTGTCAATTACCCATCCCCATACCCGAACAATAGCAACTGTCTGTGGTTGATCCGCATCCGTCGAAGTAAGGTAACTTTTATTAGGAGAAAAAGGGTTGGACCACAGTATCCAGGCTATACATTTCATTATTATTTCATTATTTATTTCAATATTATTTCATTACCATGAGTAACCCCTGGGAGTCAGTTCATGGATCAAGACATTTATTTTGTTATGCAGTAAATGAAGGTCTCATCGATTTTCGTAAAAATTAAGACTATTAGACGGATTATTTCACTCAATTTTTATCCAGTTCAGATTGGATAGCTTTTCAAAGACAAGCAGTAGTGAAACATCAGTCTCTGGGATCTCAGTAATAGGACAGCTAGGTGATATTCTGTGCTCTTTTTATATAGAAAGTAAGGTTTCAGTAATACAAGGATAGTAAAATGAATATGAAGGTTCACTTCATATTCCGGTGGATGGTTTGAGACTTTTCCTGTGTGTAACATTAAACCCAACTTTTGGTTTTTTGTTTCTCCAGATTTTCCTGCAGTTTGAGGCTTTTGATCTCCAACACTCCTCAGACTGTTCTTCTGACTATATAAAAATTTACAACGGGAACAGCAAGAGCTCCCCTGTGTTGCTGGACAAGTACTGTGGGAAGGGTCCAATGCCCTCCTTAGTGGCCTCTGGCTCGACAATGCTGGTAGAGTTTGCAAGCGATGAGAGCATTACAGCCACAGGATTCAGAGCCTCCTACAACAGGGGTATGAACACTGTTCACAAAGCTTGGAGAACAGCATTAGCAGTATTTGTACAGAAGAACTGAAAACTTTTACTATACACTACAGAGTAGGTCTTTTCACTGTCATTCTCCACACTTTCACAGAAATTGGAAATGCAGAAGGCTAGGCAACAATGGGGCTGAAGGTTCACAGGAAACAGAAAATTGGATGTTGCATGGGTCTCATGTTAGTTATCCTGAGATCTCACTCACATCCTTCTGAGAGCCTCTGTCAGGCTTCTTCATTTCTCCAGAATGATGTCTTTAAATAAAAACAATGCAATGAGTGAAATAAATAGGAGCAGTGCAGCCAAAGAGCACAAAGACTGCAGAATCAACAAGAGACCTCAACCAATGAGATGCAAAGCCAGTATCTGGGCAAGACATTATTCAGGGTTTTGTGGGATTTTATGCAGCAGTGGAGGTACTGACCTTGGGTACCTTACACTTTCTGAATTAAAAGCTTTTGTTATGTACACAAAACACAGTGCTTCCTGTAGTCATGCAAGGGGTATCTTTTTGGCAAACATACAAATGCATTCTGGACTGCCAGACCAAATTCTGTTGTGCTGTGACATGCTTTCAGCAAGTAGGCAGTAGCCCAAAGTTGCCTTATTTAAACTGAAAATCCAAACTTCTTTAGAGCATAAATTGAAGAAGTCTTAGAAAAATGTTATTTTTACTATTTTTGCTTTATTCAATGGAGTCATTTCTAGAAAGCACTAGATCTAGCTTGATAATGCAATCTTGAATACTTGAGCTGATTCTTTTCCAAAGGGCAGTGAGTGCTATCAGAATGCTATGCTAATATGGTAACAGTTGATTGGAAAGTCAGATACAGCTACAGATGCAGCTTTTCCCTGTCCTCCAAAGATTATTTATCAGACATGTTTCTAGTTCCTTCAGTACAGGTGCTGATACAAATACTATGTGAAGAAATAAACTACTTCAGCAGTAGATTTTCATGGTAACACATTTTTTTCTTGGTTTGAAGAAATAATACAATAGGTGGTAAGCAAGCTCATTTCTACTGACAATATGCTCTTGTTAATATATCTGGTTTTCTCCTTTATTCCTCAGTGAATTGTGGAGCCACTTTCAGAGATTCAAAGGGAGTCATCACCTCTCCAAACTACCCCAATAAATACCCCAAAAACCGAGCATGTTTCTGGATCATCACTTCTCCCGTAGGATATAAGGTAAGGCACAGATGAATTCATTTGTGGATTTCATCACTGTTCTCTGATGAAACCTCTGTTTCCCTTGAAGAATAAGAGCTGTTATGTCACTTTTTCAGCAGACATTCTCAGAGTAAAAATCTGGAAGCAAAAATTCATTTTAAGAATTTATGATGGATCTTGGTATCTGAGGTGCTCAGCAAAGGGAAACCTTTATACGTGCAAGTGAACTCTTATGAATCTAGCCTGCACCACAAGGCTTTGTTCAAAATAATCCCTTGGTAAGAGCTCCCACTAGAAAACTGAAACATCACACAGGTGCTGTTTTTATATTTCTCTAGAGGAAAGAATGTGAAGCATAGAAGATCAATCTTGTTCCTTGCTTCCCCTTCCAATCCAAATGCTGATGAACTAAGCAAATAATTTGCTACTAATTTGCATTGCCATATGGGATCAGGATGTGGTGCACACACAAAATAAAAAATGGTGCCTGCACATTTAGAGTATTTGTCATTGTTAAAAGATGGGGAAGAGAATAGGCTGCCACTTGGAAACAAAGTGCTTTGGTTGTATTTTCTCCAGATATCTCTCAAAATGTTGTCCTTTGAGCTGGAATATAGCGACAGATGCATCTATGACTACTTGCTCATACATGATGGAAGCCGCCCTACGTCACCTGCAGTTGGTCCTTATTGTGGGACAGAGAAGGTTGCAGACTTTACTTCCACTGGGAACTTTGTGCTGGTTGAATTCCACAGTGATTTAGTATGGGAGTTGCCTGGATTTGTGATAAGTTATACATTTGCTAGGTAAGTACAATACAGATGGGGTTTGAAAAGCACAGAACGAGAATAAGAGTCCAGCTAGCCACAGGTAGAAGTCAAGATTCCACCAATTTAAGAAAAAAACCCAAAAATTAAATGATACCTTCAACAAGCATGAAGTCTGACCTCTTACATCTAGAGTGGTGTGATTTCCATGATGAATCAAGGACAGAAATGTTCCTGCCCGTGCAATGCTTCTGTCTGAGACTGTATGATTTTTATTATAGTATTCTCATTTCTGTTGTTGCATGGCCAAACACAATAGCAGAGCTGAAACTATGTAAACAGATTTTCAAGGACTTCTAGTGGTAGAAACTGTGCCCATAAAAAAGTTCAGAACGTGGCTATGTAGCAACTTTAACCTGCATTCTAGCAAATGCTATTACCCCACCTTAATGTGCATTCCAGCATGCATACAGAAAAATCTTCAGACACATTTATTTATGTTTTGAAGCCAGGATCACTTACACAGTTCATATAGGCACCAGAGCTTAGCCTGGAAATCACCACTTGACACCAAACAAGTGGTGTGATAATACAGTATGGCATACAGTACCTCAACTCAAAGATTTGCACTACTCCTCTGGGAGATGAACCAGGTCAGAGAACAGATTTAATTAAAGAAACTAAAGTTAAGAGTGGCAGGAACAAGTAGTGAGGGAGAGGGAATAGAATGAAGCACCTATTGTTGTCACTTTGCTGTGGCCTGAGTCAGGTATTGAAATTGTCTGTAAAGTGTTATTAAATATTTTTTTTTAAATGAGGTCTGAAAACCTAATGCAAAGACCACTGATTGTTCTCTTTGGAGAGCGTTTTAGGTGTGAAGTACCTTGTCTGTAGAGAGAAATCCTCCTCCTCTAAGGAGATGGCTGGAGTGGATAAAGAAATCACCACTGTAAACACCTAACACTTCACCTTGACTTGATATATTCAGAATCAAATACTAGTGCCAAACTGGGAGATGCTAAAACATAATGAATAATAAAAGATTTTGCTGAAATTATGTCTTTGTGAAGAAGAGCTTGTAGAAATTGCCAATTTGCTTTCCTGGTGCAGCCAAGAAAATTTTGAATTATGATGACTTTGTAGCAGTAGTGGGGAGGGGTTTAAGATCTGTAATGTTTTGCTTTTAAAGCACTGGTTAATTTTCACCCACAGAAGAATGATAATTGATAAGCTGTGGACATCAGAATTTAGAGCTTGCTTGCATCATGGTGGGAAAGTGCATGCACAGCAGGCAGCAAATATTTGTATTCCTTACAAGCTCCAATCTTCTGGCTATAAAAAGTATTCCTTCATTTAATTTGGCTCACTATTTAAATTGACATATTTTTGGAGAATATAACCATTTCATCAGCATGACAGAAAATTAAACTCTACTTCTATTTTTAAGCTCAGCTTCAGACTGTAAAAATGCTAATTCTTCTCCTTGAGTCTGAGGACTTTGATGGAGGTGCAGCTCTCATTGTATAACAAAGTTGAGCAGGTCCCTGTTTTAAACAGACAGTGCTGAGCAGCTTTGTAACTTGAGTATTACCTTAGATTCCCTTCCCTTTGTCTGATGTGGAGCTCTACATTTGTGCAATGTTTTAGATGTTCACTCATATTTGGCAAAAGAGCACGAACAGCATATTCCAAAAGCAATATACCACATACAGGAATACTGGTCTTGCAATTTGTCCCTAGTTTTAAGTAGGACATTGCCCATGTATAAATACACTCATATTCTGAACTATATGAAGGAAAGAGTAACCAGCTAGTAGACACAAGGGACTGTATAGTCAGAAGTTTAGGATTCAAATACCATGATAAGAGGATTTTCAGAAGTTCTAATTAAAGTTCAGCACTCACTTAACACACTTTTGAAATCCAAAATGTAAGGATTTAACCTTAAAACACAGAGGTATCTAGCAGTGATGAATATATGCATTCCCATAGATGTACATAACTCATGACACAAATAGGTATTAACTTAATTGCATACAAAACCAGATGTTTGTAAAGAGAGACCCCCTTCTACAAGCCCCCATGTGTGGAAGAAATGAGTGTTTGTGTATATTCCTTTTTTACCTGCTTTGAGACTGTCCTGTCTCCTGCTTGGGAGGCAAATCGGAGCCTTTGAGTGCTATCCTTTTGTAATCTGTAAGAACCAGAACAGAGATCTGTCAGTTATTGCTGCAGGAGAAAAAACAGCCAGGAATAAAGCATTACAGAAGCACACAAAAATGTACTACTCATAGGTCTATTTTTGTGTTTAATTTAAAACACATTTCCCTTACATAAATAAACAACTGTAGTTGAGATGACACTTGCATGACTACAACCCCGGTTATTGAATCATACAATAGTTTGTGTTGTAAAGGTCACCTAGTCCAAACCCCTGCAATAAGCAGTCATCTTCAACTAGATCAAGTTGCTCAGAGCCCCATCCAACCTGACTTTGAATGTTTCCACAGGTGGAGCATCCACCATCTCTCTGGGCAATCTGTTACAGTGTCTCACCACCCACACATAAAAATTGTTATCCTTATATCTAGTCTAAATCAACTTTTTTTTAGTTTAAAACCAGTGTCCCTTGTCCTATCACAACAGGTCCTGCTAAAGTTCTTGTTCTCATCTTATATAAGCCCTCTGTAAGTACTGAAAGGCTGCAATGAGGTCTCCCCAGAGCCTTCTTGTCTCTTGACTTGACCCAACCCAACTCCCTTAATATGTCCTCATAGGAAAGGTGCTCCAGCTCCCTAACCATCTTTGGCCCTCTTCTGGACGTGTTCCAACAGGTCTTTGTCTCTTCAGTGCTGAGGACTCCAGACCTGGATGCAGCACTCCAGGTGGGAGCTCCTCAGAGCGGAGTAGCCATAACAATGTAGCACAGGGAATGTACAACTTACTGTGCAGCAACTGAGTTTGGCAGGAAGACATACAAACCAAAGGCCATTTAATCTCTCCTACGCTTCAAATAGAAATTGAAAACTTTATAGGATAACTCGCCACATAGGATTTTATAATCGAGTTCGTTTTACCATGGGAAACATTCGCGGGCAAAAAAAAATGTGAAATAAAGGAAAAAGCTGCTGCTGCTCGACTGCCAAATGGCCTCCGGTTCAGGAGCTGGGGAACCGCGGGGGCTGGGCCCCCTCTGGCGGACACCTGCAGGGAACGGGAATGGAAATGGGAGCGTGTAGCGCTTCTGCAGACAGCTGAGAGAGAGAAATCTCTGCCGCCCTGAGCACGGCTCCCAGCTCCATGCGGCACAGCTCCATGCGTTTCCCTGCAGGGACGCTCACCTTCCTTAACGTGATCCCCCCGCGCACCTCTGCTGGCGCTGCTGCATGGATGGGAAGGTTTCCTTGGGTTGCTGCTTGTATTTTCTCCTAAAGAGCTGCACTCCAAATTCCACCTGTCCATCGGTAGGTTGCACTGTAACATCAAGATTGAAATCTCCCGTTCCTGTTTTCCCATGGAGCAGCTCAATTGCAAAGACAATGAAGCCTTTTGAGTTAATATTTGTCTCGATTCCCTGCTTTATGCCTACAACACCTGGAATGTCCGGGTGGTCTCTAACACAATTGCAGGATAGGTGCAAAGTGTAGCTTCCAGTTGTCTTTCTGATGTTTTGTACCGTTAAAAAAACTAAACAACTAACAACTAACCAAACAAAAACCTCAACAAGCAAACAAATGCCAAAAATGAAAGACTGAAAAATTGAGAGAGAACCCCCCATTTTCCCCTTTAAATTTAAATTTAATTTCCTTTCATTTTTTCCTTCAAATTTGATCAGATATTAATGAGTTTTACTTCCTTGAATAAATCAGTCAGTTTCCTGATTTAATTGTGTAGATCTTTACAACGTTGGATTATATATTAAACTGGAAAGAATGCACAATGTACCTGCAAACCCACGCGGTTAACTGGGTGACTCATTTGCACTCCGTGACTCTTTTCACAAACACTGCAGGACACTCCTGAGGGCAGGCGGATCAACACTGGCAGACGGATGGGCTGGGGGTGACTGGAGTTTTGCAGTTCAGCTGATTCTTGCTGTTCTGAGCCAGGATCTCACCACAGGTTTAGGACAAAAAAAAAAAAACCCAACCCGGAGTAGCTTGAGCGCAACACTGTTAGCCTTAGGGAATACACTTTTTGTCTTTTTAACACCCAAGAACACTAACGCGCCTCCAGCGGGGGCGGGCAGGGGCACCAGACTGCACGTACCACAATGCATCGCGCGGCGATGTGGGCGCAGCCGGCCCGGCACTGGGACCGTGTGGAGCCCTGGGCAGTGTAGTTCATTCGCGTAGATCCGCCTGGCGTCTGAAGGGAGGAGGGCGGAGTAGAGGACTACAACTCCCATAGGGCCGTGCGCCGCCGGCTCTGCGTTCAGAGGCGGGGCGGGGATGTCCGCGCCTCCCGGCTTGTGACCGCCCCGCTCGCCGCCGATCGCTGGGCCTGAGGCAGCCGCAGCACGGGGAGACCATGGCGCTTGGCACAGCAGGGCTGCAGCGCCGTGCCTGAGGGGCGGGGCGGGGCGGTAGCGCCATGGATAGCCGCTGCTATGGGTGCGCGTCCAAGTTCTCTGTCTTCAAGAAAGAGGCAAGTCCGGCTCCGGGGAGTCAGGAGCGGGCCGTTCCCGCGGGTGCCTCCCCCGCAGTGCGAGAGTCTGAGAAGGGAACCGGGAGCTGCTTCGCACGGCGCCGACACGCTTCCCGGCCAGCATCCTGGCGTTGCTGTCCTTGGTTACTAAGCTCTCGTGGTGCCTAATTCCGATATGTCTTCAAATATGGGAAATTACTGACACCCCCCACCCCCCAAGAAAAAAAGAGTCATTGAATGCCATCCCTCTAATCCAGTATTTTGTTATGATCTCAGACAATTCACACACACACTTCGTTATAGTGTGGGGTGAAGTGGTGACTCAGCTCCCAGCAGGAGTTACGGTGCTCCAAGGCTCTTGAGTCTCCGTATCTTCAGCAGCAGCTGGTGAAACAGTTCTGTCACAAAAAAAAAATTAGCATAACCCAGCATTATTCTGTGTGTGCCTCGGCGTGGGCATTGTGCCCGCAAGCGGCCAAGCGGAGCGATGGGGGGTGTGTGGTGGCGAGGTGGTGAAGCCCTGTCCTTGCCCCTCTCTCCTGTCTCTGCAGTGTGGCTGCAAGAACTGCGGACGATCCTTCTGCTCGGGCTGCCGGAGCTTCAGTGCTGTTGTTCCCCGCTGTGGAAATACTCAGCAGAAGGTGTGCAAGCAGTGCCATGGAATACTAACCGGGTAAGACAGGAGTCTTTCTTCACCCAAAGAGAGTTTCCTGATTTTTTTTTTTCTTCAATTTACATTCCATGTGGTGTTGCAGATTTCTGCAGGAGAGCTCTGCCTTCCATATGTGCATGGATGCTGTCTGTACCCCAGAATTTCAAGACAGGACATCTCTGAACTTGTTGTTATATAAGCTGTACAGTCCTAAAATAGGAATCAGGATTTGTGGTTGTTCTCAATGGTTGACAAAGTAGTTTGAAGCATCAGGTTTAAATCTTCATGGATGGGCACTGAATTCCTGTGAGCAGCTTAACTAGATAGGCTGAGGTTAAGCCACACTCTGTTTTTGCCCAGAAATCTACACCCCTTTAACAGTTCTGGCAGTCTTCTCAGATGTGTATAGTTGAGTAGCCTGACAACAAGATGCACAAAGTGTTATTACTTCTGTGGGCAAACAATGGCATAAATCCTCTTTGTTGAGGTATCTCTGCTATGTTGGCCTGAAGACATAAAATTTTTGCTTTTAAAAGAAAACAAAATTATTTGCAAACATAACCAATAGACCTCCTGTTGAAAACAAAACATGTAATTCAGTAGCAGCAGGATTATACATTTGAACAAACAACACAAGAACACAACAGAATCCTTCTGTCAACCAATTTTTCCGTGTTCTCCTTTTTCTCTTGCATTTCTTTTGTTACTTTTCCTCACTTTTCTCCTATAGCAAGGAATTTTCACCAGCAAGGGGGGGATTTTCTGGCTCTACAGGTGTCTAGAGGAGAAGAGCCTCATTAGTGAAAGTCTTCATCTTCATGGGCTGCTGAAAACAGTGAAAGACAGTATTCAGTCTTTTCAGTTTTGAAATTTTCTGATTTCCCTTCACAACTTCAAAGCCATTTTAAAAAACAGGGCCGCCTGTCTCGATGTTTCTTCTGAGTCTTTTTTTCTCACAGTTTTAATATCAGCACTAGAGACTACAGCAGAAAAACAATCTTCCTTGACAGGATAGCAGGTAGATTATAGAATCATAGAATGGCCTGGGTTGGAAGGGACCTTAAAGATCGTCTCTTTCCAGCCCCTGTGCTGTGGGCAGGGACACCTTCCGCTGGACTAGGTTGCTCAGAGCTCCATCCAACCTAACCTTGAACATTTCCAGGGATGGAGCATCCACAGCTTCTCTGGGCAACCTGTTCTGGTATTTCACCACTCCAAGTAAAGAATTTTTTTCTAGTGTCTAATCTAAATCTGCCCTCTTTCTGTTTAAAACCATTCCCCCTTGTCCTGTCACTACGTGGTCTTCTAAAAAAGTCCTTCTCCATCACTCCTGGAAGTTTCCTTCAGGTATTGGAAGGCTGCAGTTAGGTCACCCTGGAGCCATCTCTTTTACAGGCTGAATAATCCCAATTCTGTCAGCCTTTCCTCGTAGGAGAGGTGTTTCATCTCTCTAATCAATTTGGTGGCCTCCTCTGAACTTGCTCCAACAGGTTCATGTCCCTCCTGTGCTGAGCACCCCAGAGCTGGATGCAGCACTGCAGGTGGGGTCCC